>FR990098.1:1250000-2500000 GCA_905404275.2 Hedya salicella | reverse complement strand
GTAGATAAAACTACCCTGATGTTGATAAAAAAGGGAACTTACGAGGTTATATGTAAGATATACTTTTGTATGACTGTAATAAAACAAATGTTAAGTTATTATGTACAAGTTTTAATTAAAACCTCTTTACTTTATCCTAATGTTTATAAAACAGATGATTATATCCGTGCAATGGGCACCACATGTACTACTTAGAGAAATTACTTCACACAGAGTATAATCAAATCAGATAATAACTAAAGAAATTATAAAACGAAAACTAACCTACAATATTCTTTAATGTCTTGAGAAATACGTAATTTTCTGGAAAGTTACAATGCTTTTGAAAAAATGGTTTCATCACCAGGTTATTCCCACCTATCACCAGGTTAATCCCACCTGTTACCACAAACTTGAGGATGGGCATTTTATTGCCATGTGTTACCAATGGTGTTAGTTACCAACCTGTATCAGATGATGGAAAAATCCCAGCTGTTACCAGTGGTAACAAGTTGGAATAACCCAAGCACTGGCTTGGCATCAATATAATGTGATTCCCCGGTTCTCTAGAATGAAGATTTGAGAATGTAAAAAACTAGGAAAATTTTGTTCAGAATGGTGCCCATGTACATACATCTGTCATCCGACGTCTGACTGCTAACCTGTACAAGTACTAATCTTCCACTTGACTGACACTCAAGGGAGCGTTCAAGTATTACGTAATGCAAATTTTGGAGATTTTTGACCCCCCTACCCCTATGTAACGCGCCGTAACCATAACCACCAAGTGACCATTTTTAACTAAAATTTTCAAGTGGTCATTGCATTTGAAATTTTGAACAAAAAAAGGTTTTAAAAAATGCGTGACAGAATTTCTCTACGCGACCGTTCTGAAGGGTTAAAAAAATAATGTTACGTAACACGTAGCTCAAACCGCCCCTCCCGCCCCTGCAACCCATCGTAACAATTTACAAGACCCCCCCTCCCCCTAAATTCGTTACGTAATACTTAACGCTCCCCAACTATATTTGAATGACTACTTGATGATATTAGCCTATGCTTAGGCTGTACTGGCTGCTTTCTCTTTAAGTGGTATAGGTGTGTCTCTGCCGGCAATCTGCTTGCCTTGCAGGTCTATGGCAAAGTTGTAGTCGATGGGGTTGGCTAGCACCCTCTCGATGGCCTCATCCAGTGTTTCAGGTGTAATGAATGTTTTACTTAGTTCCTGGAAAATAAGAAGTATGACAATTAAAAATTGTGCTAATTGTTCATTTGTTTTTAGAGGAATTGGTGACTGCAATAGGGAATATGCATGAATTTAAATTCATTCATGTAACAAACAGTAAACAAAAATATTTTTTCGAATAACTATAAAAATAAACAAGATATAAGCCATCAAACATTTCATTCTATCTCTTTCTAGCAAAACGGAATTTAATATGGAATTTATATTGCCGGAGTGCACTATGACGTAACGGTGCATGTTGGACCTCTCCGTCTAATTAGAGATTTAAAATACTTATATCTTGCGTATTTCTTGGCTGATTTAAAATTATATTTCATATTTTGAAATAGTTTTCACGGTATTTTGATATTTAGTTAAAAAAAGCGATAAAATAATTTCATGCATGTACCCTATTGAAGACTCCTATAATGTCTTAATGTTAATGTCTTTTATTTACATCTATGTATTGTTTCTGTTTATTTTTGCCATTGCCACAAACATGCCCTGCTTATAAGGATATCTATCAGGGATCGGAACTGGTATTCGTTCTTTTCGTTCAATTATGAGATTTTAATATTTTCTTCTGTTTCCGTAATTATTACTCATTTAAATAAAACAATTTAACGGATTATATCACGTATATTATCACATTTGAGTTTCCGACGTTTCAGAAGCTTTTCAGCTTTCCATGGTCATGGGTGGACTGACATGACATGACACAAATGAGATAATATATGCAATATAATCTGTTAAACTGTTTTATTTAAATTTCGTATATTTTATGGAAATTCTAGAACTTGAATCGGGTGATTTGTGATTAATTTCTCTTCCCCTATATACCGTTTTAAAACATTCCAGAAATAGTGTGTCTTTTAGAAGATTTAAAATACATATGAAATATGGTTGTACATTGAAGATATAGAAAAAGTGATAGGGACTAGGTATTTGAAGGTCACAATTTAAGAATATTTATTTTGGATTTTTTGTATGTGTAGTTTTGGCTTCATCACACCAAATCTGCTGAACATATTCCAACCATGTTTACATATGCACGATACACGGGTAGCTAGGCATCCCCAAATGGTTATAGGATAATCTTTATCTGACTATGCTGAAGAAACCGTATGCGATTTCACCTGGAAACACATTTTAAAAACCCGCCGGACGGCCCCAGCCAGCCTCCAAATCAGGACAAATCCGGTGAAACCCAGACGGATAGCAACCCGTACATGTTACATATTTCATCTAGCAGACATACTTAGAAAATTCCTATACATCAAGTTTTAAAAATAACTAGAGGTTTTTTGAAAAATTTGTATCATTCTATGCAACAAGTGGCATCGGCAACTACTTCATCTGTTTTACATTTTACCTTCAGCTTCCTAATTTGTTTTGAAGCCTTCTCAATCCGTTGATTGAGCTGCTTGTCTTTGGTCTGCATCCGCGCGAAGACGTACTCCTCGCGGTGCGCCCGCTGCTCCTTCCTGCGGTCATTGCGCTCCGCGGCCACCTTTGCATTCCACTCCTCGTTCACCTTGATACAGCGCTCCCACTCCTCATCCTCCACCTTGATAGACATCTCAGAACTGGCACTATCTAACGTTGACTTTTCTCTGATCATCTCTTCGTGGTAGAAACGTCGTATAGCTCGCATTTGTGTGTGATAGTTGTTGTTAATCCGTCGTAATTCTAAACGCTCATCTTCTGTTATTTCTGGGCGTTTTGGGATGCGGTAAATTTTGCTTTTTGCCACGGGAAGCCAGCGGGGTTTTCGGTGAGCACTCGCGCTTTGTACTATTATTGGTAGGGTGCGTTTTAAGAAGTAATTATTAGGAAACATTTTAAATTTGTTAAAGGCCAAGAAAACACTTCAATTATGTTTTCTTACGAATATTTACTTAAAATAGCCTCATAACCTCACCTCACTATGTTTTTGACAGTTTTTATTTTGACACATATTTGCTGCGCTTCTACACAGATAATGAAATAAAGGATTTAAGCGTTTTTCTCACGATGCGGCAGTCGCTGAATGATTCCGGGATGTTGACTGTACTCAAATAAAAAGGATATGATAGAAATCCTAAAAACATTTTTTGTGTTCGATACTTCACGTGTAGCTTATTTTATGAGCCTTTAAAGTTGCGTGGGAAAGTCTATTTTTAAAGTATGACAATATTAATAACTAATAATACCATTCAGGAACCTATAAAATGTATAGTAACTTTTAACTTCCCAAAATTAGTAAGACTTTAAAGATACGTTTACCCCTGGTATTGTAAAAATCAGAATGTAACGCAATTTCATTGGTTAAGTGGTGTGTCTGGTAGTTATCGAATAATTACATACGATGCGGTTTCGAACAAATTCCACAGAATATACTGTCAGCTGTCGCTGTCAAAAGGCAACCTAAAAAAAATACGAACTAGAAGCGTTTAATTCTCTTGTCGTCCGTTAAAACATAAATATTGACAACTTCTACTGGTTTTGAGCAAAATAGACAGCTCAATATGTTTTCCACTAGTTCCCAGAGGAAATTCTGGACGTTTAACGACGAGAATGAGCTGGCGCAATTGCGGGAAAAGCACAATTTGGAGTTTATCGCGAAACACGGCGCGCACGTCGACGAGTACCAGCGCTACAATATTTTCCTGTCCCCGGACGAAGAGAGACTGCTTCTAAGGCAATATGAGCTACACCTTAAAGAGTTCTGTAAGCGATTCAGCCCACCCATGCCGAAAGGAGTAGTCGGCACAGCCTTCCACTACTTCAAACGATTCTACTTGTACAATTCGGCGATGGACTACCATCCGAAGGAAATTTTGGCCACTTGCGTATATTTGGCGTGCAAAGTCGAAGAATTTAACGTCTCCATCGGGCAATTTGTGGCTAATATCAAGGGAGACAGGGATAAAGCATCTGATATTATCTTAAACAATGAACTACTATTGATGCAGCAATTAAACTATCACCTGACTATTCATAATCCGTTCAGACCGGTAGAAGGCTTTTTAATTGACATTAAAACAAGATGCAGTCTTGCAAATCCAGAACGCTTACGCAGCGGAATTGATGAGTTCTTAGAAAAAGTATTTCTAACCGATGCGTGTCTACTATACGCGCCGTCTCAGATAGCCTTGGCAGCGGTCCTGCATGCAGCGTCTAAGGAACAAGAGAACTTGGACAGCTATGTTACAGATATGCTTTTCAGAGATGCAGGACCCGATAAGTTAGCTATATTGATCGAAGCAGTACGTAAAATAAGGTCCATGGTAAAGATGGTGGAGAGTCCGGCGCGGGAGCGCGTGCGCGTCATAGACAAGAAGTTGGACAGGTGTCGGAATGAGGAGAATAACCCAGACAGCGAGATATACAAGCGACGGATGAGGGAGGCCCTGGACGAAGATGATTTAGTGTATACTGGCCATACAAGAATGTCATTGGATACTAGTGGAGTGACACAAGTGCTATCGCCCTCTGCATCTTAGATATAGTCTAGTTTTATTTATAAGCTGCTGAATAAAACTGGGATAGCTTCAGTCCAATTCATGCATGATCAACTCTGCTTTTGTTAAGGCCATTTGTACAAAAAAGTGCACATTCACGACCACATTTTTAGTAGCATTATACACATAGCCTACCACATGGGCAAATGTGTATGTAGTGAAAACTCACTACTAAGAGAGCACCCACCTGGCGGGTTCCTGGTCGGGAAAATGATAGTTTAATTCAGCAGCTAACTAGAGTTAGATATAAAGTGAATTGACTTATGTTCTTTTATATTTTAGTGTATGTTAATATATTTATATGACTACAGAACAAATGAGTTTATCAATAAATCTTTTGAGGACCCATGTTATTGTTTTTCTTTAAATAGTCTTCGTCAACAGTAATTAGATATATATTTAAACTAAAATACTTGAAATTAAAATTCATGCATATTCTCTATTACTTAAGCGAATTTCTGTCAGTACCTCCATGGAGTGTGGGAAATGAGGTAACAATATGCTACAACTATCCATTCACTTTCTAGTTCTTATCATATGTAGTGTATGCCTCAGTTATAGTTTCACTGTAACTTCGCTGTTTACAGCAACATAAAAACATGTTGCTTGAGTGTGCAAATAGATAATATAATACCCTACGCTATGGTTTATCTCATACTAAATGGTATAACAATATACTATATTCAACCACATGGACTTTTCATGAAGAATCCTATCTCTTCATACTTCAATAAACCAGGGCCGGATTAAGCCATGCAGAGGTTAGGTTATGCGACTTAGGGCCCCTTTTTAGGGCGCACGCTGCCCACGCTATGCATGAACGTCCCCTCTCCCGCGGAAGGGCGGGGTGTTAAGGGCCTACTTCGTCATTTGTAAATCACGCCCCAAACACGGAGCCAGCCAATAAGCGAGATTTGTAATAAGGGAAGCATTTATTGCTCGCGCGCATCAAAGAAAGAGAAAGCTAGTACACTACATGCTTGGGTTTTTTGGCGTAAGCGCCAGATGTAAAAGTACCATGAAATCGAAGATATTATGTTTTGTTAACTTTTAAGTTAATCACTTAAAAGATAAAGGGAAGAATAACATTTCAACATAATTTAGCCGTTTATTAATCTGTCGTTTGTACAGTCAGCACCAGAGAAACGTGACCCCTCTGCCATATAATGTCAGTATGGCAGGGGGGTTACTTTTCTCTGCAGCTGAATGTACAAACTAGACAAAAAACGGGAAATGAAGATGCGTTTTCGGATAACTTTTCTATCGATGAAATTATCATTAAACGTGTTTCCGCGTTAATCACTGAATAGGTTATATGGTCAAGAAACACATATCTGAAAACCAGCCTGTTTTATATAAAATTTTCGATGCATGTGAGCGGGTGATTTCATGCGTAGTATGTGCCGCTATGGAGTGTCGCCCTTATCCCTAGGTAGGTAGGTTTCTGGCTGGTACGGGGCCCATAGGCAGTTGCTTACAATGCCTCATGGATAATACGGCTCTAGTCGGAACGCCGGAACTCAAACATGGACTATCAAGGGTGAATGTTGCTGTGGTATTGCATAAGAGTGATTTTTATGATTCCTGTCGTATCCCTTCCTATTTTATTTACTAACTTTCTGCCCACACTGCTCGAATATTCAACTGTACGAGTACACTTTTTTTTTTCACATTCACTGCCGTTAACTCGCCTAGCAAGTTTCGCTACATACGGTTTTTCCTACGTTATTGGCTACGAGAGTAGCGCTATGAAAATGTCGGTTTCGAAAGTTAAAAATATATCGCTAGTAGGTTGCCTAATAAAGTCGTTTCCAGGCTGTGATTAATTAAAAATCCAGTGTTAGTAGAGCCCTGCTGCTACGCAAGACGTACGCGGTGTTCGATAATTTTATTATGGGTTTTACATTGGTGAAGGTCGTTTTGTTTTATATTCGTATCTTCTACTATGGCGTGAGTATACGAACTTCGAATTTTGAACTTCAGAGTAGCCCTTCTGGTCACGATGCTGTGGAGTATTGAAAATAAAAAGACTAAGAAGGAACTGGTATTTGTGTACTTAAAGGCTCTGTCACTTTTACTAGCCTTATTTTGTAGAATTTTTTTTTCCATCAAAGTATACACATTTTCTCTCTCAAGTTAGAAGAAAAGGGAATAAATTATTTAGTAAATAAAACGAGTATAATAGTAGGAGGTTTACTGAGCTGATGCCTTACATGAGCCGTATAAAGGCGAATGTGTTATTTTGTTCAGATTATTTATTTTTATTGATTGCTTTTTATAAGTACCACGATAGATTTATTAATATAACCTTTACTTTTTTTGTAGCTAAAAAGTCTGCTGATGTTTGAAAAAAACTGTAAGGATAAGGCACTAGTGCCATAATGTAATATAAAAAACCGGCCAAGTGCAAGTCGTACTCGCGCACCGAGAGTTCCGTACAAAATATACGCTACAAACGGCCGTATCTATGACAACCCAGTGTTAGCAGAGCCCTACTCCTAAGCAAAATGTACGCGGTGTTCGATCATTTTATAGTGGCTACTGACATAGACAGAAGACATAAAGATATACTGTTGTTAGGCAACAGAAATACATCATCTGTGAAAATTTCAACTGTAGCTATCACGGTTCATGAAATACAGCCTGGTGACAGACGGACCGACAGACAGACGGATGGACAGCGGAGTCTTAGTAATATCGTTTTACCCTAGTGTACGGAACCCTAAAATGCGAGTTTAATGGTGTGTATTACAGCCATAAATCGATGTAATAGAAGCCACTTTACGAGCAAAGTGTGTTGAAAATATTTTTGTAGACCAGAGGGCCTATGATGGTTGCGTTTGTCACGCGATAAATAAGTGACATAGCTGCCGTCACCTTCTGACACGTAAGCGAGCGTGAGAGTGACAGGCGCGTTATCATATCATTTATCGCGTGATAAACGTGACCATCATAGGTCCGCTGTAAACATTTCTTCTTCCTTGCTACTGGACTCTTGGCAGAGTGATCGCGGTTATCATGTAAAGGTGCGTCCACATTTGTATCATTTGCCCGATCCGATCTTCGTCCCGTGGTATGATCGCGTGACACGATCACGAGTTTGGACGTTGCGCCGATTCGATCGCTCGAAATTCATGTTGCTGCGCGTATCACACTTCGATCGGACAAGCGCGGCGTGAATGCTGCGCCGGCAGTGAGCGTCCAAGCAGCGCGATACGCAGTCATGCCCCGCCACGATGATCGGATACAAGCAAATGATACATGTGTGGACGCACCTTAAGACCCACGGCAGCTGACAGGACTCGTCGCACCACTTCCCGCTTCCCGCCACCTCTGCCTGCTCGCAGTCATCCGGGTACTCATGCAACGGCTCACCATTTAACCAAGTAAACATATATAGTCGTTCAAAAACTATAATTATCATTCATAAGGACAATAGGCATGATGACGGTATGAAAATAAAAATTCTAATTAGTCCGTAAGAAAATACTAACACGTATTTTTTGCTCTTTCAAAATAATACAAAAAAACTCCGTTAAATCGCATTAAAAGTTTAAGAGTACAATTTGTAGCTAGGAGTGACGTTATGCGACATTTTGACTCAATGTATCGCGTTTATTTTTTGATTACGTAAAAAGAAAAAATACGTCTCCAATATTTTTTATTAATCTACACGACGGACGTATGGCTTAAATTTACGCTTAGTCTTTTTTAAATGCTGGAGATATGATCACGTCATATCCTAAAATTAAGCCATACGATTTTACCCGTTGTCCGATCTTAGTAGAACTCACCTTAATTATAAAAATTTAGTCATAATCCCTATTGAAATAAAACAATTTAACGGATTTTATCGCGTATACGAGTATTATCTCATTTTAGTTCCCGACGTTTCGGAAGCTTTTCAGCTTTCCATGGGCACGGGTGGACTGAGAAAAGATGTATTTTCCTGTGTCAAAGTTACAATTCGTGCAAACTACCCATTTTTGAAAAAACAAATAAAAGTGTACATGCCAGATAGGCCTAAGCTATAAAGACAGTTACACATGTGCCAGAAGGGCTTAATTATTTTATTTTAATAATTTACCAAGCAGCATTTCACAAATGTGGCGTACTGAGGAGAAAAGAAACGCTGCAAAGAAAAACTCCCAGGCTACCTCATTACTAATTATAATATTTTAAAAACAGAGACTATTAAACTACTTTTTAAACAGTTAAGATATTTTACACCGTCCGGAAATTAAGGTTTTGCAGTCCAGTGTCTCGCTAGTTTCTTGATGAGATGTATTACAGGATCCCAAGCTGGTGGTAGTGACAATCCATCTTCTCTATTGAAATTAGGATGCTTTTTAACCTCAATACCCTCGCGCGCCATATTATAGTATTAGCATTCTGGGAAAATATCTTTTTTCTTTGGCAAGGATAGAAGGTTTATCAAACTTAATTGAGTGGTTTGGTTTGTCAATGACATGTTCACAGACTGCAGACCTATTACACCGACGGTGCTTGACATCTGCTATGTGCTCCTTCACCCTGGTTGATACACTGCGTTTCGTTTGACCAATGTATGAAAGACCACACTCGCAGTCCAGCTTATCAGTCCACCCGTGACCATGGAAAGCTGAAAAGCTTCCGAAACGTCGGGAACTAAAATGAGATAAGTAATATACGCGATATAATCCGTTAAATAGTTTTATTTCAATGAGTAATAATCGCGGAAACAGAAGAAAATATCATAATCCCTATGTTCATACGGATTATTTTTGATGAAGTTACTCTGAATACCTAGTGCGATGTTTAGCAGGTTATGGGCCCAGGAATAAATATAGACGTTGAAAACTACATTATTTATTTATAAACATATAATTAAAATCTCTAGCATGCGTATTGGAACACAGTTTGGCTCTAACTGCAGTATATTCGTAACAATACTTATCAATAGAATAATACTGTTTGATCATTAGGTTTAGTTAAGGAATCGCGGCCGAGGTTGTGGGTTCTGCGGAGGCTCAGGGCTTCTGGCAGAGCAGGAGTCTCTCCGCTTCCACCTGGTAAGAAAAAAAAACTATTTAGCCGAGAAAACTACTCTGACACTCAGACACCTTCTAGGTGATATCAGCCGGTTCACTTTTCTTTCATTTTTGCATCTTTCACTCAAAGTGATACGTCTGAACGAAAAGTGAAACAAATATGCCGAATCATTCATTAGTGAAAATAGTGAACCGATCCAACGGTGTTGGATATTTTCATTCGGCATCATTCATTCCCACTTCGATCGAACTAAAAATGAACAGTCTGAATAAAGAGAGAACATTCATTCGTATTCGGCCATTTTGGCTCGAAGGAGGGGTTACTCCGAATCTCGAAATTCGAAGTTCGTAAAGGTGCGTCCACATTTGTATCATTTGCCCGATCAGATCTTCATCCCGTGGTATGACCGCGTGTCACGATCACGCGTTTGGACGTTGCGCCGATCCGATCGCTCGAAATCCATGTTGTTACGCGTATCGCACACTCGGATCGGACAAGCACGGCGTGATCACCGCACCGACAGTGAGCGTCCAAGCAGCGCGATACGCAGTCATGCCACGCGCCGGTGATCGGATACGAGCAAATGATACAAGTGTGGACGCACCTTAATGGGGTGGCACATTACTCTCGCTCTCATTTTAATCACTATTTGAGTGAGCGAGATGGCGCGATACGAACTTCGAATCGGCATAGTTATGTAAGTTCGGTGACGATGCAATAGTATGATACCATCGAGCTGATCTGATGATGGAGCAGGAAGGTGGTCATAGGAACTCTGTGAGTAATAAAAGCAATCCTACCGAGTTAGGGCTCTTTAAAAACGTCTTAATGAGTAGTTGACAGATGTTCAAAGAAAAGAACAGTCGGCAATAGAAGTTTGTCACAAAAATTAAGTTTATATCCTGTATTTAATTTCATCGGAAAAATGGTTGGATAGAAAAATGAAATACATGTATTGTCAATGCCCTGAGCTATGCCGAAGATCTCATTTCTGATTCGATGCCGCAAGGAGACTCCGAGTATACCACGCTTCATTGGCCTTTGAATAACTTAGCTTTATTACGAAGGACATTGTGCCTGACATTATTTTGACGAAACGTAAGGTACATAAATGTCCCAGTAATCGACACTGTCACATTAGTTTTAGAATTTGTGTTTCAAAGATTGTGAAGTACCTTAAGTCGTAATTAGGTCATGCTCACTTAAATAGATTTATATAAGTTCTAATTGATCTTCCCGCTCTTGGTTGATAAGGACATAGGAAAATTTGGTAAATGAGATACCAATAACTTTAATAAGTTACATAGTTAAGTTAAAGATATATCCTTAACTTTCAGAATTATGAACAACTTATTTATTTTATTATAAAGTTGTAAAAACGAGATTACATTAAAGATATTTAAAAAAAAAAAATGTATCGGACTATTTGAAGGTCACTGAAAGGATATCTTTTTTTGTATGTTTGTTTGTACCTATGTGTCGTTGCGGCTTCATCACGCCAAATCGACTAAACGGATTTCAACTATTCTTGGTACACGGGTCGTTAGGTATCTCCAGATAGTTATAGGGCACTTTTTACCCCGCTACGCTGAAGAAAAATAGAGGGTTATGATTTTTTTTCTCCATTGCGGACACTGTTTACGAATTAATTGTTACTGTACTACGTTTTTTTGTACAATTATAAAATCGTTAAATGTTGAGTTTTATAGCGCCATCTAGTTTTTGCCGGAATATCTCCTTGCTATCGGAGCACGATCCGAAGTATGGTAAGTGTCAGTCCTCTTGTTTTAATGGTCCATTCAGAATGGCGTTATAAGATGGTGCCCTTATGTGTTCCCCGAATCGTTTACCAAATGTGGAAAGTGTTCTTGGAACCGGTAGATCGAAAATGCGTTTATTACGTACTGAGTTATAGTAAGTCATAGAATGAAATTATTTATGGGTAGGACCTAGCAATTTTAAACATAAATAAATATAATACGAACAGAGCATTCAGGGCTACTATTAAATGTTTATTTCATTTTTACATCTTTATATTAATACTAGCAGCCGCCCGCGACTTCGTCCGCCTTAGATTCGTTTATAGCGGATAATGGTATTTTTCCTGGATAAAAAGTAGCCTATGTCCTCCCCGGGACTCAAACTATCTGCATACCAAATTTCATCGAAATCGGTTCAGCGGTTTAAGCGTGAAGAGGTAACAGACAGACAGACAGACAGGCAGACAGACACACTTTCGCATTTATAATATTATATATTTATATTAATATATTATATATATATTAATATATTATATTACTAGCTTCTGCCCGCGACTTCGTCCGCCTTAAGTTCGTTTATCGCGGATAAGGGTATTTTTCCGAGTAGCCTATGTCCTTCCCCGGGACTCAAACTATCTCCATACCAAATTTCATCCAAATCGGTTCAGCGGTTTAAGCGTGAAGAGGTAACAGACAGACAGACAGACAGACAGACAGACAGACACACTTTCGCGTTTATAATATTAGTATGGATTATTAGTAGGTATTATAGTATTAGTATGGATGGATGTCCTATTCTGATATATAAGGTACATAACTGGAAGTTTCATAAAAAATCATCCAGTAGTTTTTGAGATTAGGTGGAACGTAAGTTTGGAAGTAGGGATATGGATATTATAGATATTAACAACAACTTTATAGTACAGATATTAACAAAAAAGCGTACAACCACGTACAACCTTCCTAGTGGCAGCCAGAAAAGTGCTAACACTTACTTGTATCATTCTGTATATCTGTGCCACAGCATCATCATTTCTACAGGGCAGGGGGGCGGCAGATCTCTTTCCTCCCCCCCAGCTCGAAGTGAAGGTCAGTTGAGCCTCCGTCACCACACACACACACGCCACCAGCACCAGCAGTAGACACAGCTTGTACATTTTTAAAAACAAATGGTCGCGGCTACGTTTGAGGAGGACCGGAGTGATTCTGATGGAGCGTACTCGGGAGAGACGGGTTTTATAGCGCGCTGTGACGCACTGTCAACCCATAGATTGGCGAGGTGCTTTCAGCCAATTAATTATGGAAAAATAGGCATAGTGCGGAAATGTATAGATGTATATCTATATGGAGTAGGTACAAAAGACATAGCGAAGATGTCTTGTGAAACAAAAAAGCAACTTTCAACTTTGAGTCAAAGTACATCATCACTGTTAGTTACATCCTTTTATCACTTGGGTAGGTATTATATTCGTAGATATTACATATTCCAAATTCGAATATTTTTATTAGGTACTAACAGCACCACCACATATGTAATTTATCAGGATAGTGGTATTCCATTTTGGCTCTCAGGGTTGGCAACGTATTGAATTTTAGAATATACTAGAAGGTGCAACGTCGTCAGCGGAGGAGAAAAAAAATCATAACCCTTTTTATTCTTCAGCGTAGTCGAGTAAAAAGAGTCCTTTAATCTGTGGATGCGCTGTGAATCCGTTTAGCCGTTTTGGCGTGATGAAGCCACAACGACACATACAAACATACAAAAAACAAAATAAAAAATATTTTTCGATTATGTCACCTTCACATAGTCTATTGGTATTCACTATTATTTTTGAAAAGTATAAGCATATTTAATTTTTACAACTTTGTAAAAGTATATATATTTGATGTTCATAAGCCCCATCGTTGTCCGCTGACCATTTTGGTGAGTAGCTTTGACTAATAAAATAAGGGTTCCTTTTGTACCTTTTTGGTACGCAACCCTAAAATCCGGCCCAGAGCATGTCGATTGTCAGCCGGACCATGTATGTATATTATACATACGTATTCAAAATTCGAATGTTTTTTATGACATACTTATTGCACCACCACAGATGTAATTACCAGGATAGAGTGTGTTTGCCACGGATTATGCAAAAGTCCACCCGGATAAGCGCTTATAATAAAATATATCGAGTAAATGAACTTTATTGCACACATTATAAAACAAATGGAAGTCTTCTATTTTATGGGCAAAAACAATGTTTTTTTTCATTTTTTTTTTCAATTTGATGTGTACGTTATGGGGTGCAGCCTTGGCCCTAGACACGTAATATTATAGTATCCTCGTAACGGCCGGAAATTAATGGGTTCCATACTTTATGAACTGATTAGCTATAATAGCCGGTATCGATGTACGTGTTAGTATTGCGCGCGCAGGTCAAACGTTCAGTCGTTATTTTTAATGAAACATCTCATTCACGGTCGGAAATCCCACATTAAATACAATCCTAACCAATATGCAAAAGTGTGGTTATTACTCTGTCGGATTTTCTTTCTTTAGGGCGAATACGGAACAACGGATTGCTTGCCGGCGGCACCCTAGGTTAGGTTTTTATAATGTGTTTATATTTTGTATTTGCTTTTAGTATTTAGTATTTTACTTTATATATATATATATATATATATATTGTAAAAAACTTACCCTAAGATTGAATATAAATAAGTGTATAATAATCGAATTATTCATTACTTTATCTCATTTAAATTAAATAATTTTGTATCTTCTATAAGCCACAATATCTATATTTGAATGATAACATATATAAGAAAATAATGTCGGTAATCTGTTATCCTGTCTTCTCTATCATTGTTGAAACCTGTAGGTAACATTTTGTAATTTGCACTTTCCAATAGGGTACTTGATTGACAGATCATATCAGTTCCTTTTTCTGAACTGTCAAAACAGCCAGAAAGTATGAAGTTTGAAAGGAAAAAAGGTTTATGACGTCATAATTCTATACGGTCAAATAATTGCCTCCTTATTTTTAGTTTTTGATCATTTTAAAATCGCCAAAAGCTTAAAAATAAGTATTCATGAATGTTTTCTGTGTATTTTCAAAAATAACGTTTAACTGCAAGCGTGACATCATTTATGTTGACTACAGGAAAGTACCCAATTTTCATGTCCATCTCAATTTATAAGATATCTCTGTATTTCTATATGTATATTAACGGGTGACTGTTATTGGCCTCTTATTATTAAACCATTTTATGTAAAATGCAGTGGCGTGGCGTCAAATGAAAGCTCAGGGCCAGCCGGGGTGGATTTCGCTCACTGTTTTCTTTAATAGCACTAGAGAACGATGCTCAATCGTCCTGATTTGGGCAAGCCGGTGGGAAGGGGCTTGTATAGACGCCACGCCACTGTAAACTGAACTACTTACGGCTGTTGTTAGACTGAATACCAATAAATAAATTATTTCCATTCCGTAACATAGAAAATGCTAGCAACATTATACAAAGAAACCAAAAAAAAATCGAGTTAAATAACAAGTGATTGTGTTTTGTTAGAAAAGGTCACATCCAAACGATCCACATCCCACATACTTTTATATATGCGTATGTATTGTAATTACGTTAATAAAAATCATTGTATAGACGCTCTTGATAACCCAAAATATCTAATGAAAGCAGGGCTTAAAATAGATCTATTATTGAAGTTACTACAATCATCTTTATTAAGAACTAGATGGTGCCAGCAACTTCGTTTGCGGAAGGGAAAGTCATAACCCCTCTTTTAATTCTTCAGCGTAGTCGGGTAAAAAGTATCCTATAAGCATCTGTGAATAAGTGAATCAATAATAGTTTAACTAACCAACTTTTACATTTCTTACTTACAGACTCGAGATGCGTGCAAAGTGCCTCCTCAATCTTCCCATTATGGGCTCTATAAAATACTTTATATCACTACTAAAATCCTTCACTAAAAAGCAAAAAATAAAATGTATAAATAAACAAAGAACCGACTTCAAAATAAACTAAAAAGCCATAATTAATCTTTTACGTACGGTACGGATACATTTGAATCACCTTTTGAAGTCGGTGCCAAACCTGAAGTAAATAGTTAAAGTAAACAGTTCTTTATTCAACAAAAATACGAATTATTATCTATCTATCTATACATATAATAAAGCTGAAGAGGGTCGAAAGTCTGTACATGGAAGATATTCGAAAAAAAGTTGGCCGGGGATACTTAGAATTGATAACAGAACACGTTCCAGCAGTTTATAGAATTTTTGTCTGTTTGTCTGTTTATCTGTTTATTTGTACGCGCATCACGTGAAAATGGCTGAACAGATTTTGATGCAAACTTTACGAATCTGTTGAAAAAATCTCCGGCCAGGTTATAGGCTATAAAAATTCAACCCCTAAAAGGGGGGGTAGCCACTACACTTGATTGAGTTAAGTTTGCACCTGAATCTTATGGCGCTACTTAGGAAGGAGGTGCCAACTTTTCTCAAAACTACTTTAGCTGTTTCTCGAGCCTAGGAACTATCGAGTACACCGCTAAACTACTAGGTGGCACTAAAATAAATATCTTATGATATAACTTAAGCCACCGAGGAAGCATTTTGCCAAATTAACTCTAAGTTTAGAAGAAGGGGTACGGATATCGACAAATTTAATTGAATAATTGGTTTAATAATACAACAAAATACGAGATAAGTGGCTCGGTGGTATCAACAAGGAGGAGGCTCACATGTGCAAGAATTCGCCCAGGTACTGCATCAGGTGGGAGAAGGACTTCTGGAGGAAACCAACGCCCTGGTTCGATTACCAGAGACGTTATGCAGGATCATTCCGTCCGATGAAGACCACATGGATGGAGCATATAGGGAGACCTGAGCCAGGTGACGCGACGTGAGAACTCTTGGGTTTGTGAGAGAGCTGTTAATGCGCGGATATTGGCGGAAATCGAAGGTGAACAGGCAGTATATAATTCCATTAACACTGTCGTGGATGAAGGCAACGTCACAACATACCCGATGGAGTTCCTAAACTCATTCAGCGCTTCAGGACTCCCAGCACACACAATGGGGAATGGATGAAAATTTTCAAAAATCTTGAATATTTGTTTATAGGTAGTAATAAGCCTCCTTATTGTCAGAAAAAAAATACAGATTTTTCTGTGGCTTAGAAAAAAATAACGAGATGAAAAGGTGTTGGTGGGCCTATATTCCTGCAGCATTGATATTTTCGATTAAAAAAAATTAAATAAAAAAAGAACCGACTTCAAAATGAACTAAAAAGCCAAAAATAATCTTTTATGTACGGTACGGATTTGAATCACCTTTTTTAGTCGGTGCCAAACCATTCATTTATTACTATTAAGAACCGCGGCGGCGAGCCTTTAGTTATTATCTACCTACACATATATTTAGTCATAGTATACCGTATTTTTGATGAATAAAGAACTTTATTTACCTCAGGTATGGCACCGACTTCAAAAGGTGATTCAAATGTGATCCATACCGTACATAAAACATTATTTTTGGCTTTTTAGTTTATTTTGAAGTCGGTTCTTTTTTTATTATTTTTTTTTTAGTAGTGATATAAAGTATTTTGTAGAGCCCAGAATGGGAAGGTTGAGGAGGCACTTTGCACGCATCTCGAGTCTTTGGAAGTAAGAAATGTAAAAGTTGGTTAGTTCATTGTACCTTCCATCATCAGCTCAGCATGAAATGATGACAACCAGAAAACAACTGATAACTTTAGAAAAATATATACAAAACATTATTAGTGCCTATAATATTTGAGGGTTTCTCTCGATTTCCCTGGTATTCCATCTTCTGATCCTGACTTGCTGACAAGGAGACTACTTCAGGGAAACACTAAAAAAAATATGACTAACAGTTTTAACGTATCTACCTATAATAGATGATTTTTTTAAGAATTATCCTCTAACTCTTAACTATTAAGGAGTTGTACCTTCCGTCATCAGCGCAGCATGATGAGATGATGACTACCATATGCAAATACTTAAATAGCTTAATAGAATATATGAAAAACGTTCTAAGTGCCTATAAAATTTGAGGATTGCCCTCGATTTCCCTGGGATCCCATCATCAGATCCCAACTTGGTGGCAATGGGACCACCTCAGGAGTATATCCTTCCAAATAAAAAAGAATTTTTAAAATCGATCCACAATTGGCGGAGTAATCGGTGAACATACATAAAAAAATACAAACTGTCGAACATAGAACCTCCTCCTTTTTTGGAAGTCGGTTATAAAAGGCTGTAAATGTACTGTTATTTTTGCCGTACCGTATAAGACGGGTATATGGGCCCACCAACACCATTTCATTTTTTTATTTTTTTCCAAGCAACAGAAAAATCTGTATTTTTTCTGACAATAAGGAGGCTTATTCCTACCTATAAACAAAATTTCAAGATTATTGAAAATTTTCATCCATTCCCCATTGCCCTGAAAATTGGAGTTCCGATCATGCTTCTTCGGAATTTGTCACCTCCAAAGTTATGCAACGGAAACAAGCTAAAAGTAGTGCAGCTGCAGCGAAACCTCATCGAGGCGCAAATCCTGATGGTGTGCGGCGACGGAGAAGCCGTGTTCATCCCCCGCATCCCCCTCATCTCGAGCAACTTCCCGTTCCGCTTCAAGCGCCTACAGTTCCCCCTGAGCGTCTGCTTCGCCATGACCATCTACAAGTCGCAGGGGCAGACGCTGCGTGCCGCCGGCGTGGACCTGCGCACGGGCTGCTTCTCGCACGGGCAGCTCTACGCGGCGTGCTCACGCGTCACCAGCTGCACGGAGCTGTTCGTGTTGATGCCCACCGGGAAGACTCACAATGCGGTGTACAAAAAATATTAGTATGTATGTACATATTTAGTTGTGCATACATAAACGTAACTTTAAATAAAATGTAAATACTTGGCCTCACGTTTTTGATATCTATATTCACCTTTCCTCTAATCTTACTTCTAAATAATATTATAACTAAATTGGGAAGTTTGTTAGGAAGTATAGATTTCTATGTGTTCTTTCTTACCTTTTCATGCCTTGACTGGAGAGCCGTTTTGGATGATATTTGTCATGGACTTGATTTGGATAAAGACGTAAACATAGAAAAGTGGTACTGTATCGGCCGATACACACCTACTAAGTATACCTATACTCTATGTCTTTTAAATCACGTCAAAAATTTGATTAAGGGCGAAAAACTATTGATTTTGGTGTAGTTTTATTTAGTGGTAATTGTATAATATTTTATCAGCACCTCTAGCACAACTGTGATACGCGACTCTTTGTCGCGCGACAAAGATTATCTGTCTCTTTCCTTTCAAAACGATGCGAGAATGACGGGTGATGCTATTTAGCGCGTCAAGCGTAGTCGCGGAGAGTTGTGCTAGACCGGCTGGGCTTTACTTCAAGTTACGCCACCAGGGGAGGGGGGTGAAGTAACCGCTTACTGACACATACCGAATTCCACGCACGCGGAGCCGCGGGCACAGCTAGTGACTAAATATATATGTAGGTAGATAATAACTAAAGGCTCGCCGCCGCGGTTCTTAACAGTAATAAATTAATGGTTTGGCACCGACTTCAAAAGGTGATTCAAATCTATCCGTACCGTACATAAAAGATTATTTATGGCTTTTTAGTTTATTTTCAAGTCGGTTCTTTTTTTATTTAAATATTTTATTTTTACTCTTATAAGTTTTGATATGATTACTTGGAGAAGTATGTATTGAGTTAATACTTATTAAAGGATCTATATCGGAATTTTTATATTAATTTATGAAACTGTAAACTTTTCAGGATTGTTATAAAACAAACCTAACCAAACCTATATACGATAATCTTTTAAAAAATCGTGAAGAATTTACGGTTTCTGGGACAAACGATAAATTAGGACAAACGATACATTAGGACAAACGATACATTAGAACAAACGACAATAGGGAATCCGAAGGAGACCCCTTAAAACATATATTTAGGATTGGATAAGTACTAACATTGTAATAGATAAGAGTTATTTAGAAAAAAATACTGAGTTTACTTCGGCTTTCTTCTCAGCAGTGGTCTCCTCTTGGGAAACGCCGTAGAGTCAGACTTGTAAAAGTGCCTTTGCGGCCTACTTACATAATAAAGATCGCCCGCTTTATGGCAGATATTACTGGTGACTGTACGTGGATCAATTTCTCTTTTCAGTGTAGTGTGGTGGTGCGGCCATCATAGCAAATGAGAGAAATAAGAGGGTTTTGACACGCGCCGGGCGCAATGAGTTATTAAATCCCTCTGGGAAGGGTGTGGGCTTATTGAACACTGGTTACTAGCTTTTTCTCGTGGCCTCGTTTCCGAAGAAATTTCCAGTTTTTGTTCTGTACCCAAAGGGTAAAACCGGACCCTAATACTAAGACTTCGCTGTCCGTCTGTCTGTCTCTCACCAGGCCGTGATAGTTAGACACTTGAAAATTTCACAGATGACGTATTTCTGTTCCCGCTATAACAAAAAATACTAAAAACAGTAACAGTTGTCTCGACGACAAGACTATTGTGTATGAGTGATTGCATATGATTGGATTATCTATATATGCAAGAGTATTTTATATATATTAGCTCACACATACATACATGTCATGCCTGAATTCATAAATGAGAGTTGTTAATACTTGGTTACGTTAGAATATTACATGAACTGTATCTGAACGTTATCTGCTTCGCATTAATTAAGTAATAATTATCTGACAATTGAAAAGCGACACAATGTATATAAGTTTTAAGAGATGGAATTGGATTAATCAATCGTCGCACCATTAGTTATGTTGAAGTATTACTAAGTATTAGTAAGTAGATTATGTCGTATGGCATCTTACTATGGGGCAGTGCTTCCGACATTAATACTATATTTGTTTTGCAGAAGCGGGCTGTTCGTGCGATATATAAAATGAACTATAGAGACTCGCTCAGAGATAAGTTTAAGGACATTAATATAATGACAGTGCATTGTCAATACATTTATGAGAATATTATGTATGTACATAAAAATATTACCCACTTTAAGAAGAACTGTGATATACATAATATTAATACTAGAAATAATCATAAGCTCGCAGTGCCTGCTACTAGGATCCATAAAATAAGGAGATCATTCATGGGTAACTGTGTGAGATTTTATAATAAACTTCCTAGCAGCATAACTGAGTTGTCTATTGGTAAATTCAAAAATATTGTGAAACGAAAATTATTTTCTAAAGCTTATTATAGCACACAAGACTACATGAATGATGAAGCCGCGTGGGATTAATGTAAAGTGACCATGGAAAGCTGAAAAGCTTCCGAAACGTTGGGAACTCAAATGAGGTAATATACGCGATATAATCCGTTAAATTGTTTTATTTAAATACTTACTACAAGTATAATGTATTTAATCTCATTAACTCAAAGTGCAACATTAATCAATTACAAAATCAAAGTATAAATGTGACATAACATACTTAAACTAATAAAAACAGAAAAAGTACAAGTTAGATGAAAATACAATATTATGATTCTACCGAGCTGCGGGCCTATGATGGTCGCGTTTATCACGCGATAAATGATATGATAACGCGCCTGTCACTCTCGCACTCACATACGTGTCAGAAGGTGACGGCAGCTATGTCATTTATTTATCGCGTGACAAACGCGACCATCATAGGCCCGTGATCTCATAATCGCGCCGCAAGTTGGTGGTTGAATATCTGCGCTAGTATACCGCAATACGAGTAGTACCGAGTTTGGGCTGTTTAGAATCGTCTCAGTGTGTAGTTGATAGATGTTTAATTTATCCTGATGAAAGGTACAATCTAAAATAAACCTAATCACGATTTTTATTTTACAAAAACTTTTTTCAGAAAAATCTAATTTCAATATTTAATTAAAAAGGACCGCGTCCGACACACCATGCTGCGCTCCAAAACACGCATAGGTGACGTAGGTACTAAGACAGCCAGGCTTAAGTGGGATAGGGCAGGCCACGTATGCTGTATGCATCCAGAAAGATGGGCCAGCATAGCCACTAAGTGGGTGCATAAAGATGGACGACGCAGACGGGGCAGGCCCAGACGGATATGGCGGGATGACCTAGAGGCATTCTTCAACAACAGGCATCAAACAGGGACCTGTGGAGATCCGAGGGAGAGTCCTTTGCCCAGCACTGGGACACAAATACAGGCTAATAAATAAAATAAACTGGATCCTTTTTCTTTAAGGAGGCCCCTGTTCAACAGTGGACCACCAAAAAAAGCTAACAAAATAAGAAAAAAAACGATTTATTTTTTTTATTATTACGAAAATATGTTTGGTTATTAAAGGTTTCGATCGCTGATTTTCACGATTTTGAGAGTTCACGATTATATAAATTATTTGACGACCTTAGCTCAGCGGGAGTAACGTTGCCTGCGAAGCTGAAGGTCCTGGGTTCAAATTCTTGTTTTTAATTAAATTTTGTTCGCTTCTGAATTAACTATCAACTTTTTTATGTACGAGTACCTACGAGTAGTATACCACTACGAATATTTAGAATTGTGTCCAGCCATGTCTAAAATTAGCTATATCCTTAAGTAAAGTCCACTCAGAAGACCTAAATACAGAATAACAAGCAATTCAATTAGGGGAGGGTCCTGCCCACGAGAGATTGCATCCCAATTAAAAGTTGGACCGCGGCTTCACTTGATTTGCGAAGCCGGACAAAGAGAACTTGCTTATTAAATAGGAGTATATATAAGCGTGGAATCTAGCCGGGCGGTTCATTCTTGAGTTTGGACTCGCAGGAAGTTCTTGCGTTTCTGGAGATCAGAAATTTGTAGTGCCAAGACTGGGGCGTTCCTGGACTTTGGAGCCGATTGCCTAGAAAGGTAGGTCACAACTTTTTTAAATGTTTCTTTCCCTGAATTACGTTTGTCGGAAAATGTTTCGTTTGCCACGTTTTTTCCAAAGACTCTTTTGGGTTCCGTACACAAAGGGTAAAACGGGAACTTATTACTAAGACTCCGCTGTCCGTCCGTCCGTCTGTCAGTCTATATGTCCGTCACCAGGCTATATCTAAATGAACCGTGATAGCTAGACAGTTGAAATTTTTACCGATGATGTATTTCTGTTCCCGCTATAACAAAAAATACTTAAAACAGTGTAATTTTATGTCTGCCTGTCTATGTCACTAACCAATATAAAATGATCGAACACCGCGTACATATTGCTTAGGAGTCGGACTTTACTAACACTGGATTGTCATTGAAACCGCCGTTTGGAGCGTATATCTTGTACGGAACCCACGGTGCGCGAGTCCGACTTGCACTTGGCCAGTTCTTTTCTGAATGGGGATTAATCATTGTATGGTTGGAATCCTTTTTCTTCACGATATCACCTTCAACTTCAACCTTAATTCGTTCGTAGCAATAGAGGTGACAAACAGTTCGTTATTTTTAAGAGTCCGCAGCAAGTTCGGCCGAATTTCACCTTTCCATACAAAAGGAGTTTCGTTCTCATTTTAAAACTACGTGTTGGACAAAACTTTGCAAATACAATGACATGAGGTTTATCTACGCCGGAAATTAGTTTATATGGCTCCAGTTTATAAAACAAACGAAATACAGTAAAAATAAGTTTTGTATGAAAGAAGCTACATAAACTAATTACAGGCCTGCATACCTTAACTTATTCTAAGTACAAAATTTTCAGAGCAAAATAGCCAGTCGTTTTAAAATGAGAGTGTAACTACGTTTGTATGGAGAATCGAGCTTGCTGCGGACTCTTAAGCTGCCAAGCATAGGTATGTTTACCTCACTTCTATCTAAAAAACAGATCTCTTACTTATAAGATCAGTTTGGTTGTATGGTTTGTCAATTTTAATCAATAGGTATCTACTTAACGTGCTTACATGAATTACATGACAACGTGAAAGCCTGTATTCGATTTATTGTTCATCCAAAATTGATGTCTCGTATATTGCTCGTATGATAGGGATGATGACTAAATGTTGATAATTAGTTCGTCATGTAATTAATAAAAAATATAAGAGACGTACTTTTTCAATCAAAAAATAAAGGCGATACATTGAGTTAAAATGTCGCTAGACATCACTCCTAGGTACAAATTGTAACTAGGCACAAATTGTAACTAGGTACAAATTGTACCTTGGAGAGACGTCACGAGCCCCCACTCCTAAACTTTAATGAGATTTATCTGAGTATTTTTTTATTATGTATTTCGAAAAAGCAAAAAATACGTGTCTAATATATTTTTATTGTCTAACTGACGGACTAATTAGACTTTTCATTTTCATACCTCGTCATCATGCCTATTCAAATTCTAGTACACATATTAAAAGTCAGATTACATTTCAAATTGTTAGATAGATTCAGAACGGAAGGGGGGCTTTATTACATTTCAAATGCAAAAAGTAGCAAACGAAACAAAGACAATTGATTTTCGTATTTTTTTTTTAAAGTGAATTTCATCACTAAGAGTTAAAGACCATTAAAGACAATGTTCTGGGATTTTCTTAGGTAACCTAAATCCTGTGAAGATGCGCGGAGTGCTCCTGCTGGTGCTGGCGGCCATGTTGGTTATGGCGCAGGCGCAGCTGACGTTCACCCCCAACTGGGGCAAACGGGCGCTGGCGCACGACGACGCTTGCAAGCCCGGAGAGACGCTGCTGGCCATTTACAAGCTTATCGAGGTGAGCTTGTCATCATTTGAGTAGATGAAACATCAGAGTAATATTCGTGATTCATAGGCGTTGCCAACGCAACACTTATTTTCTATATTTTAAAAGTAATAGTAATACACAATGACATATAAACGATAGAAGTTTATTTATTAGGGTTCCCTGCAAAAAAGGTAAAAAAGGAACTCGTATGGTGCGACTCTGTCTGTCTGTCTGTCCGACTATTAGAGCGCCATTCTCAAACACTACTGATGCTATCTATTTGAAATTTGGAATATTTATATAAACATAGTCAGCCCACGTGTATTGCGAAGGAAAAATTACAAAATATATTTCACTTGTCCCAGTGGCGGCAATATCTCCTTTAACTGGCATAACTGACCTTCCAAAAACAAGTGACGATTGGTATTAAAACATTTTCAAAGGATGCTTAAACTCACCGGCTAGTTTCCCAAACTATATTGTTGAAGGTCATAAATTGTTCAGGCATATGAAAAACAAGAATCCGCTTACCTCTGAGTTCAGTTGGAAGGAAGTTCCATACTCGGAACAGCGGCTGGATGTGTTGTCAAAGTGTCACAGTGAACCAACAGCTGATCACTTTGGTATTTTTAAGACATATAAACCTGTAAGTCTTGCTTATTATTGGCCCAAGATGTACCGTGACGTTGTACAATATGTTTCTAATTGCGAGGCTTGTCTTGCACATAAAAATCCTACCCATGGAACACTTGGTAAGATTGGAAGGCCTAAGGACTGCTGCAGACCGTGGCAGGTAGTTTCTGTTGACCTTGTCGGGCCCTTGCCTATTAGCAGGAAGCAACACAGTTATATTTTTGTCATCACGTGTTGTTTCTCCAAATATTGCCTAATATTTCCTTTACGTCGCACAAGGGGCGTAAGGGTATTCAAAGGAGCTGCACCGACTCTCAGAGACATGACCCAGAATCTAGGCTCGAACCCACTCTAGCGATCTTATTAAATAGTACGTTCACAACTTAATTAATTTAACTTAACTTACCTTACCTTAGCTGAATTTGCCTACCTTAAATTAAACCTTAGCTTAATACTTACTTAAGTTTAAATTGAAAAAAATTAGAATAAATTAAAATTGAACTTAGATTAAATACTAAGTTAAATTAATAAAAAGCAAGTTTTCATAATTTTATTTTCATAGTTTTAATAAATTGTAACTTTATGTTAAATAACTTGTTTAATTTCGTCCGTAATAGGTACCTTATTAAGTAAACAGCTAGCAACTCTTATTATGTGACAAATTTGGCATTTTGGAACAATTTTTTTACTGTGCTTAAATTGATTTTATTAAGGAAAATGTGGAAAAAAGTATCATTCCCCCCTTTATCTCCGAAATGTATTCACAAAAAATCTGAAATTTTCTTAAATTATCTAATTTAATATGAGTATTACACGAAACTTATAACCATACATCTATCTGTCTTCCTTTTTTTTTAATCACCAAAATTTAATTTTTGAATAACCCGGTTTGGTTAAGTGTGCCCCTCATTTGTATGTGACGCCTTAGGTACCAGAGGCAAACTTAACTCAAGCGGTAAGTTTAGTTGGAATAAGTGCGCTCCCGGTCAAGTGCGATCGGTGCGCGAGTCAGACTCGCACTTGACCGGTTTTTTTTTATAAGACAGGTGTCTAAGGTACGATTGCCATGTAAAATTCATCTCTTCTCTTTCCGCACAGACTCTAGTGAGTACTTACATCAGTTCTGTTTCTATGTCACGACAGATAGTGCGTATACATTCTGTATATGACCTGCTAAGTGATGCAATAGTGATATAATTAATCGGGTTTCCCCGCCGCTCACACACCCATTATCAATCAAACTCTATAGCCAGCCAGCCTCAATAAAATGCCACGGTTGAGATCGTAGGTTACCTAATACGTAATGAAGAGCTGTTTCGCTCTATGACTGTTTACGTCCCACGTGTTGAATCTAATGTCGTTTATCCTATATTTATATTTGTTATTAAAGAAAGTACATAATTCTTATTCCTAAGACCGTTCCCTGCGAAACTGTATTGTACAGTTTAACTGCAAGCACGAGTTTTATACCAATAATACTATAAGTATAATTATTTATTATTTATATCCAATATTATTCTAAGATTCCCGAATTTACTTGATGCTAACTTTAAATTAAATCATGTCACTCAAGCGTCTGCAGCAAATATTTTTTCAGGGCCCTTTTAAATTTGGGTTTGCTTGGCTCATGCATGCATGACGGATGTTCTCGGGCAAACTTTTTTGGGAAGTAAGGAAGTCTTTTGTTTAATGTTCTATCTTCGAAGTACTGGTTAACGCGTGGTACTTCGAATTTGCCCGCAGACACCGATCGAGTGCAATGCTTGTGGTCTATTAATATTGGGTTATGCTCCTGGTATGGTTGTTGTTGTTAACTGCTAGAAGGTAGGTCCTATTATTAATTAAGACAATATTGTAATAGTTATAAACATGCGCGGCAGACAGGCGGTGCTTCAAACGATCTTTCCGTATAATAAAATTAGCAAATGTTTAGTATCAGAAGAAAAAAACACCATGCTCCATCTAAGTCATAAATGTTGGAAGCGACTCGGACACTGAAAGTACCGAAGATAAATCGGAAACAGAAAAAAATATAGAGATATCATAATTAAAAATATATGTATTTCCGTTTCTTACTTTTAGTTTACAGATCAGCTGAATGGTACAACATTATTATCATGTATTTGTATGGTTTGGTATGGTTATCAAATTAAACACTACTAGTACGAAAACTATCCGATACTCAACTTGGGATATTTTAGTATAGATTTGACAAGAGACTACTAGTACCTCTACCAATCCATACTATCCATCCATACTAATATTATAAATGCGAAAGTGTGTCTGTCTGTCTGTCCGTCTGTCTGTTACCTCTTCACGCTTAAACCACTGAACCGATTTGGATGAAATTTGGTATGGATATATTTGAGTCTCGGGGAAGGACATAGGCTACTTTTTATCCCGGAAAAATATCCTTATCCCTGATAAACGAATTTAAGGCGGACGAAGTCGCGGACAGAAGCTAGTACTTAATAAGTAATATTTGTCCCGGGTACCTACCCAGACTACATTCTTATTCGTGGATTGTTATTTAAAATTAAAAATCATAATTTAATTTTTTGGTTAGGAAGTTCTTTTCATAAAAAAAAATATTCCAGTTAAAATTATTCAAATAATGTCATCGGGAATACAATCGACATGACTTTATTCTTACGAATTTTTATTCAAATAATGATTTTTCTCTTGAGTGCCCGACATTGTGGTAACTTACATAGTCATCGCGTGGTGTTTTAACTGAATCGTAATTCCTTTTGAGCTATGCCAACTCAAATTATTTCTTTGGATTATTATAAACATGCCCGGGTCAATTTTCGTCTTTATATGTGGAACTGGAATTTAAAAATTAGCGTAGTAATTTTTATTTAAAGGGACGTGCCACAATTATATTAAAAATATGTTTTGTTGCCTATTACACTGCTTTAAAAAAATATTCGAAATATTAAAAAAAATACTGAAGTATTTTTGTTTAAATAAAAAGCACTGTGTACTGATGACATGTAAAAAAAAATACTTTTTCCCCAACATGCTCGCAAAATAATACCATTAATGTAGTAAAAACACACCGCGAATTCCATCGTTATATACGTTGATACGATAATGAATTTAAAAAAAAAGTGGCATAACTTCCCGGACAGGCCTGGGAAGTATACATTATTGTGCAGGTTTTTACTTTTAATTTCATCCAAGACTGAAAATTCACCATACAGCCAATAGTAACGTACAAAAACTGAGAATTAAAAAAACTTTGTTTTTTTTCTGCGTTTAGTCAATGCATGGTTAATGCCAATAATAATAGAAAAAAATATATAAATCATTATTGTGTCCAAATTATAATACAGTTTATTTAGTCTTAATGTTCTTCTGGGACTGATAAATATTTTGTAGCAAAGGTATGTTTTTTAAATGTTTTGCGTTTAGGAATTGCCGATTCAAGTAAAAGTAATAATGCATATATTTATTTTAAATATGGCTATGGGTTTTCTTTTTATTTATTTTCATTACTATATTTCATGTGAAACCAAATATACAATTCGGACACAAAACTTTTAACTTTAATACCCTTAAAAAGAGTGATGGCGCCTTACTGTGCCGTAGTAAAGGTCAGCTCTGTATATAAAAGTGATTAAAAAATAAATAGCAAAGTTAAACACGGTAAGAATTAGACACTTATATTAAGGACGATATAATACTGTGATAATCATAAAATTGTGACAACATCGTGAAGTGAACCCTAGAAAATATTCATACTAATAAACCATAACAAAGTGACAATTATACAGTGCAATCAACTAAAAGTGGACGAAACAGAACATAATTTGTATATATCGTGAAGTCGTCGCCATAAAACCATCAACTTCAAACGTCAATAAGTGCAGCAAGATAAAAATATAAAATTAATAACCTAAGATTTGCCATATCATCTGATACTGAACGTCTTCTCAGTTGATTACAGCGCCATCCAGCGCTAATTGAAAAACCTCTAACGCAACTTGATATTATAGCCAACTAGATCCTAATAACTTCAGTAGTTCAAAGGTAAAGCGTTGAAGGGCGTTTATTACAACTTACGCCATGGAACAGTTGCTGGCAGCAATTAACGATATCAGCAAACAACTGAAAGAAACTGATGACAAACTTTCATCAAAAATAGATTGTCTTGATGAAAAAATGTGTCAATTTAAATCTGAGCTGGATACTCTTAAAGAAAAACAGGAATTACAGGAAGACTGATTGGATCAGCTAGAAAGGGAAATTAGAAAGAGAAATTTAGTATTTTTGGAATTATCGAAACTGAAAAATGATATTTTGAGCTGGAAGACGTCGTCATAAAATTTATTAATAATCATATTGCGGTTAAATGTTCGAAAAATGACATTCAACATGTGAGATGACTTGGGAAGAAGAACAGCTCACCTCGTCCCCTTATCGTAGGGTTCTCAACACTGGGCCTGAAATGAAATATTTTAAAAAACAGGACAAAATTAAACGGAAAAACTTTTTACATAATAGAGGGTTATCCACCAAAAATATTAAAAGAAAGAAAATCCTTGCAGGAAGAACTGAAAAAAGAAAGGGAGAATGGCAAAAATGCGGTCCTTGTCTATAATAAGCTAGTTATATTACCGGAATAGAACAAAAATAAAAAACATAAAAATACGGAAGCATCAACAAGTAATAAGAAGCGTTCTTTAGAAGAATCGCCTCAAACTGATAATAATAATCGACATCATAGAATAATAAAGAAAACCAAACCAAGCGTGGAATCACAGGATATAACTCAGTATATGGTTAAAAGAGCACCCATTTCATTTGTGATACAGAATGATGAAACAGGAAACGCAGTATAGCAATAAGTAACGCCTTCTCTGTCAACAAAACCGAACAAAAAATATATATATAATGAATACGCAACACGTTCCAGTACGGCTGGTCCCCGTGGGAGTAACAGACCACCACCCTCCATACAATACCAGATGATGAAAAATAAAAAAGTGCAAAATCGTGAACAAAATGAAAAACTATACATTGCTACATTAAATGTAAGATCTCTAGTAGGCCTGGGTCGACAAGAAGAACTAGAATATGCGTTAAAAAATATAAAATGGCATATACTAGGATTATCCGAAGTTAAAAAAGAAGGAACACACATAGAGGAATATAACGAATATATACTAATGTACACAGCTAAAACCAGTGGTAAAAACGGAGTCGGATTTATGTTAAAAAAGGAACTGAAAAAATATATTGTAGATTTTAAATCGATTTCGGACAGGGTGGCAAGATTAGACATTACCATAGAAAATACAGGATAAATATTATCCAGGTATACGCGCCCACAGAAAACGCCTCAGACGAAGATATAGAGACCTTCTATAATGAGCTAAGCATCGCTTTAGTCAAAACTCACTCTAACTTGTTTGTTATTGGAGACTTTAACGCCATGATCGGATCACGCACACCCGAAGATAGCGCAGCCATGGGCCCGTGGGGTTACGGAGTCAGAAATAACCGAGGAAATACTCTAATCGACTTCTGTCTTGAAAATGAGCTCTACCTCATGAATACTCACTTCAAGAAGAAGCCAAAACGTAGATGGACTTCAATGTCACCGAACGAAAAAACGTTTAATGAAATTGATTTCATCATAACGAAGAAACAAAAAATAAAGTATACAAATAATATTGAAGTTATAAATACCTCGCATCCAACCGATCACAGAATGGTTCGAGCTACCTATTCTATAATCCACAAAGATAAAAAGTCCAGGATAATATTTAAAGGAAAACTTCAAGAATTCGACTCTATAGAAAAAGAGTCATTAAAAAATATTTTTACACAATCCATGATTGCATTGCAGTTTACTAGTATCCAAGAATATTACGTACATTTAAAGAACAAAATAAAAGACTGCACCTTAAAGTTACCTACTAAAGAAAAAAACAATAGAAAATCTTGTATAATAACAGACAGCATTTAAAATCTAATAAAAGAGCGAACCTTGCTAAAGAATAAAGTATTAAAAACGGCCCTAGAAAAGCGGAGATTGAAACAAACATATTCAAAAATTCGCCAAAAACTAAAAAGGAACAAAATAAACTACAAATTAAAAATTATAGAAGAGGAGCTCTTACGAAGGGGATCTGCCAAACGAGGAACTAAACGCATCATAGACCACAAAACCGGGATCCCGTCTCTTAAAGACAACACCGGACAGTCGCGTACAAATAGACAAAGTATTATCAAAATGGCCACATTATTTTATGAAAATCTCTATAATGCGGAAACTCTAGAGACATACTCGACGGGTAAACAAGAGTCAAACGATATAGCGTCAATACTACAAACTGAAGTCGCTTACGCCATCAACTAGTTGAAAACGTCAAAAAGTCCAGGAGAAGACGGCATAACAAATGTCATTCTTAAAGCTATTCGCGAGCCACTTATACCTCTCTTGACGACACTATTTAACGAAATATTTAAAGAAGAAAATATACCCAAACATTGGGAAACATCGGTTATAACACTTTTATATAAAAAAGGCGACCCCTCTAAAATTAATAACTACCGCCCAATAAGTCTGTTACAGTCAACTTACAAACTGTTTACAAGCGTACTTTTAAACAGAATCAGACACACGCTTGAACACCAACAACCAGTAGAGCAAGCGGGTTTCAGACGTAACTACTCTACAATCGATCATATTTTCACATTGCAACAGATCATAGAAAAACACAAAAAATATGGTCAACGACTCTACATAGCTTTCGTAGACTACACAAAGGCTTTCGATACTATATTGCACCCGAAGTTATGGTTAGCACTGAAATAACAAGGAATCGAAACTAAATACATAAATATACTAAGAGAGATATACAGTAGAGGGAGATCATTAATTAGGTTAGAAGAAAAAGGCAATTATTTCAAGATTAGACGTGGAGTAAGGCAAGGAGACCCAGTATCGCCGAACCTATTCACAGCCTTGCTCGAATACATCAAATTAAAGAAAAAGCTTATGGACTCTGTTGTAACACGTACTCTACTATACGGATGTCAAACATGGCCACTGACGAAAGAGCTTATTAAGAAGATCCAAATTTTCCAACGATCGGCCGAAAGAAGCATGCTTGGACTTAGAATACAAGATAGAGTACGCAATAAAACTATTCGCCAGAGGATAAATGTAATACATGCTGCTGAAATGGCATGTCGCCTAAAATGGCGATGGGCAGGACACATAGCGAGAACCTCAGACGGACGTTGGAGCGAAAAGTAGCACTGGTACTCTCGCGACGCGGCGAGCCCGCGCGGCCACCCGCGCCGCCGCTGGCGCGACGACATCGTCGCCGCCGCCGGCGTCACCTGGACGAGAGTGGCCGCTGACCGACACGAGTGGCAAACGATGGAGGAGGCCTATGTCCAGAAATGGACAGCCCAATAGAAAATTAATAATATAATGCATGCAAGACTGATTTGATTTTAATTACTTAATAATTTAAATTTTAAATTTATAAATGAAATTCAATAATATTGTGCAATTACAAATACTTATTTATTTTAATCGAATGTATACAATTGGTACTAATCCTATTATAATTATTATCCTTTATTAATTATAGTATGAAAAGATTGAAGAATTAATGATGATGAAAGTTGCAACTATTTCTTCTGTTTAAAACTTAATCCTGTTTAAAAAAAAGTTGTGATTATTAAAAATAAGGATGTTTATTAATCCCTTACATAAATAAATAATAATTTATATACATATTTATAAATTAATGTTAAATGCATAAGGAATGTAAATTATCTTAAGAATCTATTGGAAAATAAATGGCTTTATTATTATTATTATTATCCTGAAAAAAAAATTAAGGCGGGAAGGAATTTCATTTTGTCAAAGATTGTCTGCCGTGTTATTTTTACGAAAATAAGTTACATAAACATGTGTCAAATTTCCTCGCATATTTGGAGAAAAGCAGTATACATGCCTCGGCAGGAATGTCATTTCGTGGATTCGTCGACTCGGCTACTCCTCGTCCTTCAAAACCGTACTCATCCACGAAATGACTTTTCCTGGCCTCTGCAGTAATATACTATTATTCTATCGCATACAATTATTATAAGAACTGAATTTATTGTTTTTATAAGAATTGAAAATTAAAAATGAATGTGGTGGTAACTACTGGGATTTTTTCCCTATCTGTTACCACTAAAGAAATTGGTGGTAACAACTGGGAAAAAAAAAATCTCAGTAGTTTAGTGGTAACAGTTGGGATTTTTTTTCCCATTAGTTCCCACTGGTAAAAGATGGGAAAAAAAATCCCAGTAGTTACCACTGGTGACAAGTTGGTGGTAACAGGTGGGAATAACCCAAAAAAAATCAGCTACTTAGAGACAAGTTTGTAATTTTTATGTAATATTTATGTTAATTGATGCCAATGGAGAAATTTTTAAAATTTTCGTTCGGTGAACTTCGGAGATAAAGGGGGAGAGGGGGGGTGGATGACGTTTTTTTCACAATTTCCTGAATAAAAAAAATCTAATCACAATCACAAAAAACAATTTTCAAAACTGTGCAGATTAAGCCCTTATGATATAGGTACTATTTGACCTAGTAGCTAGACTTTTAATTTTTGCCTCCCCTCATATTTGTCGTTTTTAAAGAAAATAAAAACATTTTTTTGAATAATTCCTTTGCAATACATGTGGGCTGACTATGTTTATAAATATTCCAAATTTCAAATAGATACCATAAGTAGTTTTTGAGATATGGCGCTTTAATAGTCGGACAGACAGACAGAGTCGAACCATAAGGGTTCCTTTTTTACCATTTTCGGTACGGAACCCTAAAAATTAAAAGTTACTTTTCCTCACGCTCGCTGCAAAACCGGCATGTTTGAGCTACCGAGGAATTTGCCATAGGATTGGTATCTTCTTACTCTGTAATTCTAGAAATATTTACCTTAGATTCTTCATCATAGCAATTTTGAATAGAGTTACTCAACTCGTACTGAGCCAGTGAGCTTGCATCGGGTTCGTAGTCCCAAACAATGATGTGATACTGAGGTTAATTGCTTGGAGTATTTAGTAATGGAGTACGCATCGCAACAAATTTCCTAACAAAAAATTCTGCCGTTTTTCGAGGGGGGCGAGGTGACACACATATAAACAATCAAACTACAAATGCATTTTTCCTCGCGTTACTACGCACCCACACTAAAACAATACCATTCTTCCAGTTTAGCGCACACTACAGTAAGGAGCAATAAATATTCAACCTTAATAATGATTAAAAATAAGATTAATTATTAGACAAAGGTAGACGTTTCTCCCATACTGAATTCGCTAAGGCTGATATTTGCTTGTAATTTCATGCAAAGTTTAAAGGCCAGTAGACCTTATTAACCTTAAATACGGGGAACTTTAAACTTCAGATTTTCTCGATCTGTCAAAATGAAATACGAATTGTTGCGATATTTTTCAAACTAATTTTGTAATCGATTCCAAGATGCCTGATTTTCTTGAAATCGTTTTATGTATTAATATGCTGTAATATGGTATAATAAAAGCAAAAATGTGAAATGATATTCCATCCTTTTGTATGCTTGATGTATTAATGTAATTTGATGTAGTAACGCTTTCTGCACCCATACACAGCATATACAGGCATTTTGACGGAGATTGTCACGCGTGAATAACGATTACAAGACTGCTAATAATCGATGAATGAAGTAGTTTTTATAAAACGGTTGGAACATTGTACCAACGTCTTTGGCAGAGGGTAAACGACATGAAGGCTTCTCGATTACTAAATACTCCAAGGGTTAATTGTCAATAAAAAAAACCTATTAATGATTTGTCTTTTTCAGAACGAGGCAGAGAGACTTCTTGCTTGCCAGAAATAACTCGTCGACCCCGCCTGGACACATGACTCTGACGGCCACTGTTGTTCTTAAGTTATTGCGTAGAAAGTAAAACACACTTTAGATGGGTATACATTTATTAAAAATCACTTTTTGAAATTCGCATTTCATTATGCCGTCCTTTTCAACGCAAAGGGTTCTAATCGGCTAAAATAACAATACATATTTATTATGATACTATGCCTTGATTCTGTTCTCAATATCTCTTCTCAATAGATTGTCCAGAATAATAAAGTCTCACAGATTCAAGGATAATATACCCAATAAATGGTCAACTTAATCGAGTGACGTGAAGTCAGGCGCAAGTCATTCGACGGCGATTCTGATTGGTCGACAGTCTGTTGACGGTCGCTGATTGGTCGGTCGTATGACGTAACAGATAATGGCTGGTTATTTGTAACGCACTTCACGCCACTCACAAAATTTTGGAAGCTTTACATCATAACATATCACAAAACTCTGGAAAGTCTGTTTCTTTAAATTTTAAAGTAATTTGAGATTGGTTTTCAACTAAGTAGGTTGATTGTATTTGTGCTTACTGCTACCTACACGTAGTTTCATAGTATAATATAACCAACCCTTTACTTTAACAATATCTTAGTAAATTTAGATGCCGTTTTTTAAACTCTTGTGGACTAGTGTTTAAAAAACAAAGAAAACAGACTCATAAGTGACGATTGGAACTGAAGTTTTGTTAAGTTGTTATTACCTGGCATTTCTTGGTGATTCGTAGTTTAAAATATTTGCTTATTGTTATTAAATATGTACTTTATGTCGCGGTATTTTATTCATAGCCCTCTGGTATTTGTAATGGTTAGTTTAATTTTCAATTCTGTTGCCATTTTAAAAATTTGCAGTATCGATATGTTGATGTTTTTTTTCGAAAACGTTAATTGACCTAACGGATATATTCAAATTTGTATCAAAACGTTCATGTAGCCAGGCCATAACATCATACGTTTTTCATTCATTATAGGCTATACCGAGACTTTGTAAGGTGCCATCACAGCCGAAGAATATCTAATAAGGGGCATATCTACATAAATAAGAATACACGCTAGGTTAACAAGTATTTGCTACTTATATCAACTAGTATAAGTATGTTACAACCCAAATTTCAAGACCCATGGAAATAAAAAGGGACGGAAATAGAAAGATGAGCAAATAGTATATTTATTCTGTAATTTGATTTATGTAAAATGGTTACGAAGCGACTCGCTCCCGGAAACAAACGACTGCATTCACGAGACATCGCACGAACACAGCTTTAGTGATATTCATACATTTGTGTGAGGGTGTTCATATACTTTAAATGTGAAGAAGTGTTTTAAACATCGATACGTAGGAAACATTGAGTAGATCCTCTAACGTAGCCTAAATTATTTACAGTGACACGAAGTATAGGTGATTATAAATTAATATCGGAACATCTTAACATATATTTTAAGAGTATTTAGTAATTTAATAATCATCTTAGATAACAGAGTTCTGTACACTGAGCGACACAGGTGTAGAAATTTGTAGGCCCAACTATTTACACCTTACCTCTTGCATTTCCCATTAAAACTTAAAGTTGGCGACCCCAAATCATGATATTTTGTTGATGGTCCTTCGAGCCGGATTCAAGTTTTAATGAAAACTGCACGACCCCTATGTATCTACGCCCTATATTACAATGATTAAACGGTTTTATAAATTCCTTTTTGTCTTATAGACGAGAGCTTAGCATAGATTATGAATGAAACCTACCGATACTATGCCTTCTTACAATATGTTCACCGACTACTCCCAACACATGAATATTTGCCTCTACGCTATAAGAAATAGAGTAGAGTTCACAGTGTAGTTGAATCGGCAAATATTAAGTTAGTATTATGACCCTTAATATACTCCTACATTCACGCACTCATCCACTCTTTAATAGTGTGATTTCCGAACTCGGCACGATTTTGAACGATATTTTAAACACAATACGGTTTCAAACCTCGTGCGGGTCCGGCGATCCGAGTCATATATTCTACTTACTTCTGTAAGTCTCCATACATGGAGTTCTGGTAAAATTATCGAAAACTTTTCTGAAACGAAAATGTTTTGTCTTTATACATAATTCTGGCGACACCTCTGGCCACGAACGCCGCTTCGAATGCAACCTACGCTTCCTTTCTGCTTCTGATTAAACTATGACGCTATCTACACCTTAGACCTTATTTACACATATTATTATAAATATATAAGGGTACTATTTCTAACAAGGTAAATCGAAATTATAATTGGAGGTTATTCTTTTAGGTTAATAATGTCTTGCGCCTGACGCCTGTCCCTGCCCTAGCTTACACTTGTCTTATTTCATATTTATACCCAACGATATATAAAACATAGTAGGCTTTTGATAGATCAAAAAATTAAGGTAGACGTTTTATTTTTGCATATATTCAAATGTAACCAATGGGATAAACTAAGACAAGTGAGTATACCTAGACAACGTTCTTCTCGTCCATAAAAGAGTACAAAAGTGTTTTTGGTATCATTTGGTAAAATATCACAACAAATACTTCAGTTTTTAACAAGAATGTGTGATTTACGAAATTCAGCTTAGTCTACAGTTAGTAGGTTATGATGATGATAATACCAAAGAGGATCTATGTCAGGAAATGATCTCATCAGACGGGACACGTTTGACCGTTTACCAAATTGACAGACTTTAGTAGTCCGTTTCGCCGATTTCGTACAGATCTAATAGCCTTGGTATAGCCAGAATTGTTTATGCTGCCAGACTTTATTATCTTTATGAAATAAACGTATAGTAAGCGCGAGGCTTACTCGTGAATCTATTTCCGAATGAACGAACGCCGTCGCTTAATAGTCAGTTTCAGCGGTGATATCAGCGTCGAAGCCGGGCGGCTCGAATCGTTACGATAAGTCAGTCGGCGAGATCGTATCTCTCCCACCGGAAGCGGCGACGGCCGATCCGTCCGCGTGTTCGTGGCGTATCAAAAATCTGACCATACAGAGTGTAGAACGTCTGTAAAGGCACGACCTCGAATGCACGGCAGCGTTTCGTCTATCCCGCCCGGCCCGCCGCGCTAGGAGCTGCGCGCGCGCCCGCCGAGCGCCGTGAGCGTGAGGCCGCACTCGGCGCCGCGCGCGCGCGGGCAGCACGCGGCGCCGAGCGGGCGCGGGCGCAGGAACAGCGCGTAGGCGAGCGCGAACAGCGCGTACGGCGCCAGCACGGCGGCCGCCAGCCGCGCGTGCTGCGGCGCCGCGGAGGCGTCGCGCGCGAATCAGTTCTCCTCGTCCTCGTCGCGGAACAGGTACGTCGACCTGGAACGACGAATGATACTTACGTTGCGTTTTATATGTCCTTCAAAGGGAAAGGAAGTTCGTCGAAGGGGAATCGGATTCCGCTGGACGTTGCTAAAAAGAGACATCGGTTCGAAAAGATGTATACTATATTTTAGTTTTCTTTGACGACGTTCAAAGTGACGGCGCTCTATACTGGCGCAAAACCCGATCTAGAATCCATCGTTCATTAGGAGTAAAATGGGATTGTATCTCTGTGGGATAGTAGGACTCGGCAAAACATGCTCCGCGTTAGACACTACTTGTAACAGGAAAGCTATATCTTAAGGGGCCATACTGGTCCTAAAAAACCCAGATGCCTTCATTCAATAAACTGGAATAGTATCTAGTCAGCCCGAGCTCGGCAAAACATCGAGCCCCACGTTGGGCGTCACAAATTTGGAATTGGAGATCGTGTTGTTCTCACGCCATTTAATATAGATGACGTTAAGCAGAGCAGACCTAGAATCTTATTCGTTCCCTGTGAGAAAGCACTTGTTATTACTATTTCGATATCTCGTTGAAAATAAAAATTACACCGTGCCTCTTGTAATAGGTAGGAACTAGGAAACACATGAACATCTCCAGACTAATTCAATGCAGCTAAATATAGGGGCAACTCACCAGTAGGCCAGATTGAAGAGCGCGAAGACCAGTGGAAAGGTGATCCTGGAGATGACATCTATCCTCTTGGAGCGAGTAGGGAACTTGGACATCCACAGGCGGCAGCAGTTCTTGCGCGCAGGGTTCATGTGAACCTCGCACTGCCGCATCTTGGGTTCGGCGCCGCGCAGCGGTTTCTGCAGTTGCAGACCAGTCAGGGAGGACGGACGAGGTGCATTTTGTACCATTATGTTGGGAACTACTTACAGGCTACTTTTGGCTATTTTATTTTTGTTTTTCAAAACTTTAAAGCAAATGCGTTCATTTTAAATTTCAAATCAATCGGATGGTTAACATAATGTTGTAAGGGAATAACAAGATTTTAAGTAACTTATCTACACAGTTAGATGTACTTTTATTGAAAAATGAGGGGTTTCTTTTCTTGACCACATGCTATGTGTATATGTCTGCTGCACTATATAGCACTACATTTTGCAGGTAGTCAAGGTCTAAACGCTATTGATAGACTTTTTTAAATCTTTAATTTAGTAAAGCAAGAATATTCTTAAGTAAAGTACCTACAAAAAGAAAACTCCTAAAAAGTCCATTGCAAAAAAATGCTTTTTCTTGAATTCGTGCAGATACTACTGATACTCGTACGATCAAGGAATTTCATTTGTGTACCCTTTCGTACCTTTTCATAGTGACATTGATATGGAACCTCTATCGGCTTTCATATTGATTTTGACTGTGACAAGGTACGAAATGGTATATAAATTAAATTCCTTGACTGTACCTGGTACATTCGTGAATTGCAAAATGATTATTGAAATAAGAAACCTAATTAACAAGGAAAAAATAATTTCTGCGGCTGGAGTCAATCAACGTTTTCGGATTTCGTTCATTCTCAGATCAAAAATTTTTAATCTTAGAGTAACCATTCCGCTAAGAATAAAACGCTGGTTAAATTCAACTTGAGCATCTAAATCTATCTACGAAGAACTCAAAGTATATATCCAAATCAAATGCGATCTCACCATCGCGAAGGTGGCATTGCTGTCGGTGTCCAGAAGGTCAGACGCCGCGTCCAGATTGGCTGTTGCCGCCTCCATCTCGCGCCGCGTCTTCTTCATATTCTCCCTGCACATTCAGTTAATGTCGTGGCTGGCTAAGGGTCAAGTGCTTCTAATCCCAAGTCTGACGCGTCAGTGTACATATCAAACTAGCCAGCACTGAGATGATAGCGACAGATCGAGAGACATGCACACTAAAGAAATAATAATTGTGGTGGCTAATATTCATCTCACACTGTCACGATTCTAACTCTACCTGTGGAACTCTTGGTGTGATCGAGATCCATTCTCTTAAGTTAAAAAACGTCAATGCACTCTGGGAATTGAGGTTTTTTATTTACAAACATTTCATTCGAAAAACTCAATTTAGCTTTTGCGTTTGTACAAAATACGTATCTTAGGATTGAGGAGGCAGTGAGTTGAACTGAATATCTAGGGGGCATCTGCCGTTCAGGATTCTTGATCCACGGATCTCGATGTCATCAAGATTAGGGCGATAAATGAGGATGAGCCATTACGATAAAGCCTTAGTTCGATATTACAACTATGCTTGTAGGCGATAAGTACAAAGCAAACAGCACTCTTTCATCTAGTATTGCATATAAAAGCCCACATCACGTTGTGAATGTCGTCACCAATCCAGAAGACTCTTACTGGACTTGGACTAGGAACACTCCGGGATTGAAGACAGGACATGAGTTTTGAAGTTCTTACTTTAAACCCTGACCTCCGGAAAACGTCGATAATACAATTATTTTTCTATGCTAGGCAAAAGTATTTCCCTGGATTTCCACTCGTCTCTGTCCCTAGCTGTCTCTGGCCAATCAATTTTATTATTTTATTTGGTAAACCATAGGTTAATCTAATTTTTCAATTTCCGCTTTTCGATAACATTTCAATATTCTGGATACATTGATATCGAAACAGAGCTCATGAGACTTACCGGTCTTACTATACAATCACATGGCCTACCAATATTATTTCTTAAAACTCAATTGTAGATATAGATTACATCAGGTTAGGTACTTGACTGCCAGTGCCAGATCAAATCAGCTCCTTTTTAATGAACCATCAAAATGCAGTATAAAGTTACAAAGAAAAAATGTTGTATGATATCATAAGGGCCAATATGATATCATAAAACATTTTTTATTTGAAACTTAATACTGCATTTTGATGGTTCATTAAAAAGGAGCTGATTTGATCTGGCACTGGCAGTCAAGTACCTACCGCTAAGTATGTGCCTGTTTTTTATTCGTTTTTGTTTAATTGAATATTATCAAAAGCGTAAAAGAAGTGGTCATAGATGTTTTCTGGGTATTATCAGAAATAGGTGTAAGCGTGGTATAATTTATATCGACTACAGGAAACTACCTAGATAGCGAAAAACTGCTGACTCTCAGTTTCCACTAGATTCTAAATGAATATGAAACATTTCCACTTCGCACGAATGATTTTGCCAAGTTTATCAATCAAGTAGTAAAAAGGCACGCCAGTCTAATTCTAATAGTTCTACTGTTCTAAATCTATAGATGGCATTACTGTCATGCATGATTGATCTTTGCAAAAGTAATGAAACCCGATTTACGTTTTTCTTTTTAATGCAAGAACCCTGCTTGAGAAAGGGACGGCTGAATGGTTTTTTGTTTTTTGAATAGTCAGGATTCAGAGATCCTGATGATTCATGTTTGGCAGATGTGCTTGATCTAAGTTCATCCCTCTTTCATGCAAGCTTTTGCTGATAGATTTCGAATTGTTTCAATTTATAGACAGACGCCAGTCTAGACTAATGAACGTCGCTGCCGAATTAGTTGTTGCGTTATTAAGTATTTGATTTTTTTTCCAAAACAATTAGATCATCCGGCAATTTCTTATGGTATTATCAGGAATATTGTCCAGGAAATTCAGCATTAGTCCAGACATCGGTGGTCAGCGTGAAGGGGGCGCTGATGCCGTCTAACTGACTCGCTATCGTCAGAAGCGCTGTAGCTCCTGTTTTGTGCACTAAGATGTCAGTTCGTATACAAGCAATACCTGTGCTTGTTGGAGCGAGATGCATAGTTGACCAGAGCGAACTCCAGTAAGGCCCCGAAGACGAATGTGAGACAGACACCGGTCCAGACGTCGATGGCTTTGGTGTAGGAGACGGGCGGCAGGGAGGCGTTGATGCCGGAGGTCTGGGTCGCCATCGTCAGGAGCGTCGTTACTCCTGTTCGTACAATATAGTTTCATTTTACATCCAAACCATACCTGTGCATATCGGAGCGGGACGCATAGTTCACTAGAGCGAATTCTAGCAACGCTCCGAAGACGAAGGTGAGACAGACGCCAGTCCAGACGTCGATGGCCTTGGTGTAGGAGACGGGAGGCAGGGAGGCGTTGATGCCGGACGACTGGGTCGCCATCGTCAGGAGCGTTGTTACTCCTTATAGGTTAAATATTGATGTAATTAAATATGCAACTCCAATTTGCAAACGCGTATTTTGAGAGGCTGATAGAGAGGAAAGGGATTGATAGCGGGGAGACATCATAAGAGTCAGTGATACAGAATTTCAAAAAGACGGCAAATTTTGCGTGACGGTGATGATTTTGAATTATTGAAGCGTCATTAATTAACGGAAGCACCATTCGTTGGACCGTCGTGGAGGGTCGGTGTGTCGGGTTAACATCGAATGCGTAGCGCGGAGTTAATAGGCCTGATCTGTCTCTGACGCGACTTACCTAGCGACACCCTGGCTGGGACCGCGCCCTGGTCCAGCCAGAAGGATACCCAGGACACGATGACCAGCATGCAGCACGGGATATAGATCTGGATCAGGTAGTAACTGAACTCCCGCTTGAACAGCAGATCTACCTTCAGGCAACTGTATTCACCTGGAATAGTGAACCGACATTTGAAGAAGATTCATAGGGTTAAAATTTTCGCCGACAGTTGTCAGGATTAAAGGAAAAAGACGTACCCGGGAATCTGTAAAAGTACATTAATTGTCTAATTCTTAAAATATCAAAAGACTAGATAGGTAAAGCGAGCTTCTAAATACAGCCGTTAATCTATGTTTTGAAGATGTTACTGTAAAGAAAATCAAACCTTAAGTTGTTTCGGAAATCCTGAAAAGTCTCCCCATAAAATTATGTTATGAAATAAAACAGTAATTTCGATTACACGTGATTATTATCAAAGAACGACATTTTTAGTCTTACTTGCAAGACTTACCAGTATTGGTCTTGCTGTTGCAGTAATCAGTGAGGAATTTCTCGAGCGTGAAGCGTGGTAGGTGTAAATTCTTCACTACCTGCACTGGGTCGCCCTCCTTCCAGAGGAACACTAGGTCATCGGTCGTCCAGCCGTCTGGAAAAAAACATTTACAAAAGTTAAGGACAGTGAGCATCTACGCGTAGTTTTAGATGCAAATTAGAAAATCTTCATGTGGTTATTATGAGGTACTGGATACCATCTTGATTATCATGTGCCTTTTCTACAGTTGTCGCCATAGAGGAAACAATGGCAATTAGAAAAACTGACATAAAAAAAACATCAATTGTAGAAACCTTATTTTTAACGGACTTATTTCCACTAATATTTTGACATTGCGGAAATTATTCATATTCTTATTTTGATTATTAATTTATTATTTTCATTTTGATTTTGTATTGTTTTAATTGTGTCATGACGATCCTTATCGAGTGATTGGATTTTTATCTTTGTCGATACTTTTTTTTACTTCTGAACATTATTTATTTTTAATATTTCTTGTTTTTGACGATCATGACATAAATTCGTATAATTTTTTATATAGTTTTGTATTCTTTTTCGTGTAATAAGTTACCTTATCTTATTTTATCTTTAGCATATAAAAGAAATGTGCCGACAGTTAAAATTGTATTAGTTTGTATTTCGACGGTATGCGATCTAAAAATCGTATAACATTTTAGTACACTAAACAAACATCATTCATTGGTTTAAAAAAATTTGACACGTTCGTTAAATATGTGGAGTGCAAACATATTTTTTAGATGTTTATTGTTTTAGGTTGACCTTGTCATAACAAATGGAGATTTATTTTTACTCATAGTAGCGCTTTATTTTGAAACCATATTCTATTAACATTTGTTGGTTAAATATAGGTGCGTCGTTATTTGAACAAGCGACACTAGTAAGAATTGAAGATTGTTTAAGAATTAGACTGAATATTTAAGCGTTTTAAGCTCCTCCTTACCATCGCCACATTATTGGCCATTTCGTAAGAGTAAACAACATAATTTTGATAATAATTGGAGAAACCCGTGATGTTCACAAGATAACCGATATAAAATAAAAAAATACTTGTAAGTAGGCGTAGAATTTATGGCCTAACAAAACCGATGGAATTATAATCCACAATTGTTGACTATTTAACGTTACTGTGTAATTTACGATTGTATAATTCAAAGGTATGCCTACTGGGTTTATTACAGCGGCGAAAAACTCGTAAATCAAATATACAATGACCGGTGCCATGTGGCATAGCGGCGTGGTCATAAACCTTTTATTTTAAAATACGACCGCTGAAATTGACAAATTATTTCCCAGTATATCACGCCATTATAAAGGAAACAGCAGTTTTGTAGCATTTAATAATGGAGCGATTGTAAAATCCTTCAGCTGGTAGCTTTCATTTTTACGTGTTTTTATTATTATTAATACTAGAAGGCAACGGAGGCGAAAAAGTCATATCCTCTCTTTTTTCTTCAGCATAGTCGGGTGAAAAGTATCCTACAAACCATCTGAAGATACCCAGCTACACGTTTATAAAAAATAGTCGAAAACCGTTTAGCCGATTTTGCGTTATGAAGCAGCAACGACAAATGTTTATATGTGTACTACAAAAAAAATCAAAAAAATATATATTTCGTGACAAACATTTTTTGGAAATATCTATAATGTACAGACATTTCATTTTTACAACTTTATAGTAGTATAGATATCTACAATATTATAAATGAAATATTAAAAAAAAAAGAGTGTATTTTTTGTATGTTTGTATGTGTCGTTGTGGCTTTATTACGTCAAATCGGCTAAACGAATTTCAACTATTTTTGGTACACGGGTAGCTGGGTGTCCCCAGATGGTTATATGATACTTTTACCCGACCATGATGAAGAAAAAAAGATGGGTTATGATTTTTTCTCCTCGCTAACAAAGTTGGGCACCTTTTCTAGTAGAGGAATAAAATAATTAATGGTCTACTTACAGCTGGCCATCCTAAGAGAACAAGTCTGCTTGTCGAGCGGGTAGAGCTTCAGGTTCATGGGGCAGGAGAGAGTCAGAGAGATTCGGATGCTGTACAGCACGTTCCCGTTGGGGAAGATGCGGATGTACACGTTGGGCATGATAATGTTGTGGAAGTGGCCCTCCTTCTCGTTGGAGAAAAAGAGATCCGGCATCCAGACTCGGTTGGCTTCTGTCAGCGTTAGGTATTTCAGACGGCCTGTGAGAAAGGGAGCGTCAGTTAAATAATTAATCTTACCGCATCGCGCCCAAAGATTCTAGTCTAAGGAAATAAATAAATATCAGGGACAATATTACACAAATCGACCTAGCATCACACTAAGCAAAGCTTGTACTATGGGAAATAGGCGACGATATATACAATATAATACTTAAATACCTATTACAAAACTTGTATACACGGAAGAGAGAAGAAGAAGATATTCAATAACTTACAAGGAGACGCCGGCCATTTGTAATAATTGTACTTACTCTTTGTAACAGCAATAAATAATTTTATTTTTTTAATTTAATTTTAAATACATAGAAAACATCCAAGACCCAGGAACAAACATTCGTGCTCATCACACAAACAACTGCCCTGGTCGGGATCGGCGGGGTTATTGCCTAACGAAATTTTGACACTTGGTATCGGAATCAACTGTCATAGCCCATACAAAATCATGACACTTGATTCCGGTTACGAGCGTCAAACGCGTTAGGCAATACGGAGGCAGGATTCGAACCCGGGACAGCCAGCTTCGTAGGCCGTTGTACAACCCACTGAGCCAAAAAAGAATCATTAGTTTGTAATTTTTAGTGATTTGATGAGGGTCTTGGGCACTGATTTTGAGAGAGAGAGATTGGCATCAGTTGCCAAGTACCAAGTACTGTAGTAGGGATGATGACTAAATTTTAATAATAAGTCCGTCATGTAGATTAATAAAAAATATTGGACGCCTTTATCGCCTGACGTCACTCCTAGGTACAAATTTTACCTGCGGGCCTATGATGGTTGCATTTGTCACGCGATAAATAAATGACATGGCGGCCGTCACCTTCTGACACGTACGTGAGTGCGAGAGTGACAGGCGCGTTATCATATTATTTATCGCGTGATAAACGCGACCATCATAGGCCCGCTGGGAGTGACGTCATGTCACGAGCCCACACTCCTAAACTTTAATGCGATGTCTGAATAGATTTCATTATTTTTGAAAAAACAAAAAATACTTGTCCTATATTTCTTTATTGTCTAACTGACAGACTAATTACAATTTTGATTTTCATGCCCACTCATAATGCCTATTGAGTCCAATAAGGTAAAAGCATGAAATTTTCGCTTTTCCTAACAAACTATCAAAATACCGTAAAAACTATTTCAAAAAGTGAAATTAAAATCGGCCGAGAAATACGCATGATATAGGCATTTTAAAGTAATAATTAGGCAGCGATTGTATACTCCATATTAAATTCTTTTTTGCTAGAAAGAGATAGAATAAAATGTTTGATGGCTTATATCTTGGTTATTTTTATAGTAATTCGAAAATTTTTTTTTCTCTCTACTGTTTGTTACATGAATGGGCTTTTAATAAAGCAAAAGTAAAAATTCATGCATATTCCCTATTTATTCTTAAAATACTTTTTGAATTAGTTGTATCATTTCTACTATTAAGCTGATGACAATGCCCTAACTTTATTAGCTTACGTCAGTAGGCTTAAGGCAGAAGTGTAATATGATAAGCAAATGTTTTTTTTTTCATAACTCACCTCCCAAGTTGTTGAATTTCAGCCGCTCGTCTAACCATTGCTCTCTGAATGTCAGCTGCACCGAATATTCCTAAAACATTACAATTAAATATAGCACAGGCTTCGCCGTTAACAAACAACGACACATCTTCAAGGTAATCCAACTTTTCAAAACGTCCCTTGAAGACATCTCGTCTAGACTATGTCTAAATTGACCTACATCTTTAAAATCATTCTTTTTTACTAATCGCTATTATTTCTCAGCTTTATTGTGCAAATGTCTATTAAAAGCTTTTATCTTTTTGTTCTGTTTTAATTGTTGTTTATGCAGAAAGCTATTACATACCAAATGTATGTCTACTTTTGTACACTTTTCGCAAAGCTTCCACGGGTGATTATATTTGTGCCAATAATATGCCTACTACAATGTGTTGCCAATGGACAAGCTAAGTTATCTAGATGGATTTATTATGTGAAACTATTACGCGCATTTTTCACTTAATACTTTGTTATTATTTAAAATCTGTCAGAATTTAGAAAAACTTCTTTAAAACGATGTCAAAGAAGATCAACGCGCCTAATAGCCCAAATGTACAATTTAGTGCGAGGCGTGTATTGACACAAATCTTACATAAACACATAGTTCCAGACATCTAGAATGGGAGGAAGGATGCCGGAGGTTCTCTCAACAATTTAGTCTGACGGCAAGGAACAGAGGATCCCACACGTCAGGAGCAAGTCAAATGAATTAGTTTTACAACAAAACAAAGCTTGCAAAATTAACGGCTACGGAACATGCGCTAGCAGCAACTTGATTCACTTTCCCAGATTCGTGAGACCGCCGAAAAGTAGCTCAAGTCACATAAACAAATGGAGGTAGATGATTATGCTTTCATAGAGGAAGGAGGAGGCATAGACTGAGATATCATCGACTTTGATGGATGCGGCGGGATCATGAATGTATTAGTCGATTGGCTCGCCGCCAACAGCGAGGTTTACGCAAGTCGCCTTTTCCTTCGGTGTCTAATCTAAGGCTGGTCGAGGGCATTATACTATCAATACACACATGCTCATACCGTGCACATTACGACGTTCTAGCGGCGGCCACCACCGGCTAAATATGGTGGCTGGCACGGCAATCGGCTTACATAGCGCGTCAATGCAGGCTTGAGGTGTTCCTTTATTCTGATTTCGCGGTAGAAAAAACGTTAATTTCCTAAATCTGTTGACACATTAAGGTTAAAATATAAAAAAAAAACTGACAAAATCGAATCAAGGATCACGAGAAAAGAGTCGAAACGTTCAAAGTAATCGTCGTTAATGCTTAAGCGTTTTAAAGTTAAGTTAATGCAGTTTCGAATCTTAGCCAAACGTTTAATTGATGTGGAAAGGCATATCTGTGGTGCCATTAGCGGGGCTACTGTTGCTATTTCGCAGCTAGGAGTAATTGTGTTACGTGTGCATTGTGCATTGTGTTACGCAGTAACTGACGTCAGTGCCACTCCGGATCAATTAAAGCCGCCGTGCTGACTCTTCGCACCCTGAATACACAGTTTAATTGCATTCCGTTTACACTTACATATACGGCGTGTGTGAAACGAAAGGATTACGCCATGTATTCTGGTTAAAGAGTGCACCCTGTAGCACACTAAAGAGTTTAAGTTTATCCAAGGCATAAAGCATCTGTCCCTTTCTCACTAATTCGTACCGAAGCGGATATTAATTTATCCAGTGTCTAGCATAAAGGATGCAGTGCAGCATCGTGTAAACGCTGTTTAGAACTGGTCTCGCACGAAAAAGTGATAAACGATGCCACAGCCGCTTCAGCGACGCTTGTACTAGTCACTGGATCATAATCGGCCTGAATGTGAAGCACAGATGCGGCATGCCTGTGAACGGGCAGTGTGCTAGTGGGTGCCGTGCGACGAGAAGCGAAGCGCACCTACTCACCGTCTCGAGCACTCGTCGATGGAATGCTTGTCAATCGTGTTACCTGCATGCAGGTTGTCTGCCAGCTTAACTAGAGCTACGATATGTCTAGCGGTCGTTGGGGTCGGGTCACATAGCGTCGGACGATCGACACAAGCTGCCGAGTGCGGGCGCGGCGAACATCCCGATTTTTACACAACACAAATTCACATGAACAAGACAATAGTAACAACGGCACGTACATATTATACGACCAAAATAGTTTTTATATCCTCATCAAATGCATGACAACAGAAAGGTGTTAAATAAAGCATGATACGAAAATAATATACGGGAAATAAAAGCATGAGATGAATGGTGCGGGCCGCGTCTCTCCCTTCCTACAAGCCGTGTATTGATTGGGGTCAGTCGCTGAGGTCTGGCGACGGCTCCTGCGCATGGGTGCTGAGCAGGCCGAGCCGGAGGCGAGTGCGCTCGAGTGCTTTCCGACGGGTACGTGGTGAACGTGAACTACATACTTGGATTACTGTACTCAGCCCTCGAGTGCGGTCCGGATTGGTCCCGCCAACCGGTGAGTGCGAACCTTAACTTACAACTTTAAAAATGTATCAATATCGATATAAAATTTAGTTTAGTGTTCACTACCTGTGCCAATTGTCCATCAGTTTGTGTTTTTACAATTTAGAATTCATAAGTGTTCTTGTTTATGCCTAAGTGACTTGAAAATAAATAAATATTAACCTAATGGAAAAACTCAACGAAACCAAAAAAGTTAAAGCAAAGTTTGTTTCGAAAGCCGATTGTAAATTTAAAAATGAATATTTACCACCGAGGAGGTTATTAAGGTCAAACAAAAGGGTGAACGGCACCGCACCGTGAAATCAAAATAAAATGTAGGTTATTTCATAGTTCACATCGAGAAGGGTCTGTAGTTCCGGCAGAAAATGGCCCACTTCATCCCCATCGCTTACAACTTTCGGCAACGTTTATTTAATAGAAAACTGCAAGTGACAATGACAAAGTGGTTCCTTTCCAAACCGGCACACGTACCTCAGTTACAGACAGGAATCTTGATCGCGACCTACAACAGTTAGATAGGACTGTACTTCTCAAGGAAATGTAAGCGGGTTTAATCATACAAATATCGTGGGCAAACTTCCTCATACAAAATACGGACAGTATGACAGTTTCGAAACCAAAATAGACAGTGCAAAACTCAAAACATCCATGAAAACGAAAACAAAAACGAAATAAAGTAAATTAATTAATAAAAACAATCACATATCCAAACACGGTAGCTTGATAATGTTCAGCAAAGTGCAATTGCCAAATATCAATTGGAACAGTTTTATTATAAACAAAGTTACATCGGCGCCGCATACGTCCTTACTGATGTACCATCTTGAGAACCTATTGTAGGTTAGTGTTCGAAATTTTAATTTTTAATGTACGGTTTGAAAGTGACAGACGATGTGCGTGCGCCGACTTTGTTTCATAATAAAAGTGTCACTGTTATGATATCGTTTGGTTATGTGCAGTCACTCACCATTTTATAATCATCTATTTTGCTGATGGATCGGAGATACAGGTTGACTCGCACTAACGTGGGAGCGTCGCCTTTTGTGACAAAAAATATCAAATCTTAGACTTTTATAGGGATTGTGTTATCCTAACCGGATGAGAAATGCCCCCAGTCGCCTATCATACCGGTCAAGTCGGGAAAATTCGATTTTGAAGAGGGGTGATGAGTTAATGTCAGATGCTAAAAAATAACGGTGCAATTTTACCAGGTGGTTTTAGTCTAAATTGTCTAATGTGCTCAAATTTTTAGTAACAGAAGTCAGTTTAGTAAGGAAGGATTTCAAGAAGTAGGTTTAATAAAACCAGCTGCTACATTACACCTTTACAAAATGGACCCAACGTATTCTTCTTAGGTCGAACATATTCAGTCCATTTCATCAAAGCTAAATGCCCCTTGAGATGAAACCATAAGGACAACCAGCCAATCTAAAATAAACAAAAAAATCTATGTTCTAGAAGACAAAATCCCTTCCAATGCTCTCAAAGATGATAAAGCGGACCGATCGTTCTATTGAGACCGCGGAGCCGAACATAGAAACAGTTTATCGCGTGTCAAAAAACGATTTTGGTCGTTAACACCAAACGGGATTCATTAGAAGAATAAAAATAATAAATATAAAATGAACATTACACATAACGGGGGTAAGCCTCTCCGCGGGGGAGAGATTTGCCCATTCATTTGACTTGTTAACCTCGCGACCCGGTCTCTCAATGTATGTACTTAGGCTAAATACGAGTACGGTCCTGTCGGGTGCACTTACCATGGTGACGTCATCGATCTTTGATATACTTCTGACAAATATATTCACGCTCACAACCGCAGGCCCATCTAAGTACCAAGCAAAATATATCGGTTGATAAATAATTATCAGACTAATGGAGCTAGCCCTACACATAACGATTATGAGATTGTTCGTGCCCTGCGTGATGTCGCTCTGAAAATAACACTGTTAGCGCCGACTCACCTGCGACCCGCGGACGGGTCTACGCAGTCCGAACGGAACTGATGAAAAATAAACATCGAAATGGAACACAATCTGTGAATTCAAACAAAACAGGACTGGATGGATGGACACCGGGATTAAAGATCGATCAACGGACTTTGCTTGTTTAAGGAATTTGTGTTAGTGTATAAATAGAGCAGAAATTTAATCTTAAAATTGAAAAGAAAATTTCATTTAGCTGAGCGAAGTCGGAGGCATATTTACACAAGTTAGTGCGCGCGGGGCTCTCGGACTGAAAAATGTAGGGCTGTCTGTGGCAAATTTACAACATCACGAAAAGCTTTTAGGGGATTAAGCTGTACACGCTAACCAAAACAATGTCGCTGTAATTCTACTAATTCTGATGGTACAATCAGTCCATGAACCGCTTATCAGGTAAAAATCAGGCAGCTAGAAGCGGTGAGCTTAAGTTATGATTTAATCGACTAAATTTCTGTTAAGGCTTCATTTAAGAAAACAAAATACGTTCCTGAAAATTGGCTGTTGTGTTTTGCGTTTCAGAAATTTCTGTTCCGTGTCAAGAAAACTCTTCCACGGAATCCGGATATGAACGAGATTGACATGGAACGGAAATTACTGTTTCCGAACCGTGAAAGTACGAGTAACACGCTGCGGGGGAGGATTAACCGGCATTTTCCACGACATAAGGGCAGAACCTCTGAATATTAATATCAAACCCCATGACATGACAGGCACGTAAATACATATGAATAGATAGAATCCGATAAACAGAATCGCGTGTTTCAAATCTGACATCGTTTTTTTTAATAGCACTGCATTTTTAGCGTCTAATTTGAAGCAGATTGTGTTTGGACATGGACATTTAATTGCATAATAATTTTCAAATGTTTGCATGAAAAGAAAAACGTATTTCATAATAATATACTATGAGATAAATGAACAAAATGAACGGTCCGACGCTAATACATAGGTACTGTGCACGTACAATAATATTTCTCATTTAAATAAAATTACATAGACGGGTTTATCATGCATATTATTTAAATTTTATCCTCGCGTTTGGACTCCTTTGCAGCTCTCGTGCCGAAGATTTCTTTACAACTGTGCTAATTAGCCAGGTAGGCACTATGAAGCCCTACAATTTAATTAACATAATTTTTCACAGATATATTATACATAAGTAATGGCTCATTGACCACAAAGGCATTTAATAAGGAGCTCGACTGAGAAAAAAAATGCTGCGAAAGTTGTTTTGATGATAGATCTTTTCATGTGATATATTGAACATTGTCTAGATTATCACAACACAGGAAACGGGGCTTAATCGCGAATAAATATGTTTTTATTTAATTACCTTTCGTTGGTAATTCTTAAATATTTCCTTCGAGACCATGAACGTAACGCGACGTCCTTAACGTCGAAGAATTACCAACGAAAGGTAATAATTAAAATCATATACGCGATTAAACCCCGGGTGTAGTGATAATGAGTGAAAATCGTGTTAGTTTAAATCGATTGTTTAGATTATCGGTATTTCCCAGTCTACCCAGATGGAGAGCTGCAAAGGATTCAAAATATCGATAAGTAAATTAAACACTATGCGCAATATAATCCGTGTAAACATTTTTATTTAAATTAGTAATAATCGCGAAATCCTATAGTAATGCAATAATTTTGCTCTTTTGTTATTCGGAGCTCGCCCGCACTCGAGCGGTTCGTTGCAAAAAAAATGTATAAAAATACCTATTTATTTCTAATTACAAATAACAAAAGTTCTCACAAACTGACGTTTACGCAATTTAACACTATTTAATGTGAAAACTAATGTTATTATCTGAAAAAAATATGTATCCAGACGCCCAAGATGAACAATTTCAAAGTTTTGTCATCTTGAAGGTCTGCGTTACCTAACACACAAAAAATAATTTAAAAACACAGAAAATCGTAACCCGTACTACTAACGCAGTTGTGTTTGACGCAACGCCAACTACAACCGATGGCACGGCACGATGAATGCTCGAGTGGTTCAACCGCGACCTAAATCCGCTCAATATTGACGAAAATTATCACAATTCTTACAGAAACCTGTTTTTGAAAAGATCCTAAAGGTCTATTCTGAATAAGAATTAAAATTGCGTCCATCGAATCCCTCCAATCGAGATTAGAAATTCTGCAGATTTTTTTGTAAATAACATTTTGACCAGAGTCGGATCGGCTTGTTATTCCGTCAATATTAATCGAATAGTCCTCAAGGGGTTGAATCACCCTGACATTCACCCGGAGTGGTGCGTAACTAAGGCACGAAAAACTCGAAAAATTTATAAAAATGTCACCTAAACATTAAATTTTCCTCACAAATCGATTCCGAATGTATCACGTTTCGGTGATAATTTATCGAGTTCTCGTGAAGCTCTACCGACTACGAACAACGATTATGTCGTCGTACTAACCATCTTTATGTCGCTTATGGTAGTTATTGTTCGAACGAAGATATTTATGTTAACGATAGCGGGTCCATCTGTTGATAAACATACTACAACAGCAAAATGTATTTTAGCATATTACATATTATGACCTAGAATGACGTCAGCCGCTGCTTGGCCGACGATGGAGAGAGGATTTCGTTAAGTTGTCGGTATCGTCGGAAATGCAGCTCCTATGGTAGTTTGCGATGTATCCGATAGGGGAGACCGGGTAAGGTTGTCGCTCGGGTCGGTTGTCACAGCGGCCATAATGGACTATGCCAGTGTCGAAAGATCGCGAGAACCTTGTGTCCCACCTAGATAAAGCTCTCGTGATCTTTCGATAGCGGTTGATGAACTTATTCGTTCGATCAGTTTCCTATTATGTCTGTCGTGTGACAACCAACCCGTGTCACAATCTTACACAGTCTTCTCTATACTCGCTCCACCCTAGGGCGATAAACGATGTCGAATTTCAAGTTTTGCCGGAGATACATTCTTGCAGTAACACGCCATGAAACTTTATATTTTATTCTACTTTCGAATACATGAATTTGACATTTACCTAATTTGACACTAAATTATTATTGTAATTATTATGTCATTTTTGTTTTAATATTATTTTATATTACTTGTATTGTGTTTTGACGATCTCCACCTTAAAATTCATGTAACTCAACTTTAATGTAATTTAAAGTAAGACAAAAAACACTGTGATGCTAGCTTACTTACTCTCTCGAGATTATTAAAAATGAGTGTAGGTACCTATCATGTGTGTGTGTATGTATAAAATGTTCCAGGACTCCTAATTAAGGAGTAGAAGCATTGTGACGACACCAGCTTTGAAGACTGGTTTAGTTAAGCGGTAATGACCCTGCCTGTGAAGCTGGTCCTGGGTTGAAATCCCAGTGAGGAAAAATATTTGTGTGATGACCGTAAATGTTTGTCTCTGAGTCTTGGATATTTCCTACGTATTTCCTATCACTGATAAACCTAAAGAAATACTCGGTAGTACAATTTAGGGGCTGTTCATAAATTACGTCAACTGTTTTTGACGATTTTTGACCCCCCCCCCCAAATCATTCAACCATCATAATTCGAACGACCCCCTCCGTGCCAAATAAAATGATGTCATTACCAAAAAATGCGTTTTTAGCAACACGAATTTCATTCTTTTTTTACTCATTGATGCACTTTTTAAAGATGCGAATGATGATGTCATCTTAGGAATGACCCCCCCCCTCCTTCGTCTTGCTACCATCATCCGATGTCCAGAACCCCCCCCCCCCCCCCCACACTTTGAAATGACGTAATTTATGAATAGCCCCATAGTCAAAGAATAGTAATCGAATAAAAATAATAATAGGGCTGAATCACTACCATACATTTATGTATGATCAAAAATGTCTTCAAAGTAGTGTCCTAATACTTGCTGGAGAAGCAATGGGACAGAGACGAAGCGTGATACGCATGTCTTGTGTCATGTCATGTCATAAATTAACTTGAACGGCAGTACGAAAACTGTAACCGTCATCGGTGTGCTAGGCGGCAGGTTACCACGATAACCTCAGCACCTAGCGTGTGGGGGCTGCCGCGCGCGGGCGCTACGAACAGCGATAGTGTAGCTAACACTATTTTATGGGTAAGTCTGTCAGTATGTCTGTTTATGTTGACGGGGAGGTCGGTGTGCAAGTGCAGTGTGGGGGCGATTGCGTCGTTTTGCGATGTCACGTCGTCGCTGTTCGCGATCGATGTAGTAGTCGGCTCGTCGGTCATGTTCGGCGTCGCTGTCGGTGTCGGGCGAGTCTGCCGGGATCCATTGTTTTATGGTAGCCGTAATGACGTCGTCGGGGTCTGTCAGTAGGTGTCGTGGTCTTTGGTAGGCACGGGTATCGGGGACCTCTTCCGGCAAGCTGCGCAGAATGCCCAGCGGCAGGTGCCAATTAGCGGTGTCATCATTCGAGACTATGGTCAGTGCAGGTAGGTCGGGTATGGCTAATGTGCTTAGCATTTAAAATAAGAAAGATATAGAGGGCGCTGCTATTCTATGTTTGTATGTGTCGTTGTGGCTTCATCACGCAAAGTCGGCTAAACCGATTTCAACTATTTTTGGCACACGAGTAGCCGGGTATCTCCAGATGGTTATAGGACACTTATCAACCGACTACGCTGAAGGAAAAAAAGAAGGTTATGACTTTTCCCCCTCCGCGTACGAAGTTGCGGGCGCCTTCTAGTATTATAACACAATATTAATTCGTAGTAAGAATAAAAGTGTAAGGGCTGTTATTAATCGATACGCATTATACGCAGGCACGGTCATTATGAAGACATCGCAGTGACAAATGGTTCCAAATTGGAATAGTGAATGCCTGTGCCCAAATCAATTTAACATCAACCCATTTGGGATTAAAAGGGTGGAACATAAATTTAACCGATAATTCCTTGATTGTATCGATGAAAACGCGTGGTATATTACCATAATTAATTGGAACATAAATAAGACTCCTTCAAATGACTCAGGCTCGTTCTGTCTGTTTCCAGAAATGTCTGTTTCTCAAAATGGTATTTTTCTTACAATGTCAGTTTACTACGATGTCTACTTCATAAACAGTCGGTTTCCTAATATATATATATAAGACTCCTTCAACTGACTCAGGCTCGTTCTGTCTGTTTCCAGAAATGTCTGTTTCTCAAAATGGTGTTTTTCTTACAATGTCAGTTTACTACGATGTTTAAACTTCATAAACAGTCGGTTTCCTAATATATATATATAAGACTCCTTCAACTGACTCAGGCTCGTTCTGTCTGTTTCCAGAAATGTCTGTTTCTCAAAATGGTGTTTTTCTTACAATATCAGTTTACTGTGATGTCTACTTCTTATACAATCCGTTTCCTAAATTGTCTGCTTATTAAAATTACCTTCTTTCGACATTCTCAGTTTCCAATGATGTATGATGATGCTCAAAGTGTTTGTTTCTCAATTCGGCGGGATCTTTTTTGTATGTATATGTTCACCGAAAATAAATAACTATTAAGTGTGAACAATTTTTTTTCTAAAAGTTGCACCTTCGGATTGGTCCTATTTTTTTTTATTTGGTTGTGGTTGGTTTTTATTTGGTTGGTAATGTTGAGATTATAATAAGCGGACATTATAGGAAGAAGGGCATTTTTGAAAGTGGTCATAATAGGTAGCGAGCATTTTAGGAAAGTGCCATTAAAAGAAACAAGTAGCCGAAATTACAGGAAAGAGACGTTCGTTGGAAGAAGGCCATTTTGAGAAATAGACATTTTAAGAAACAGACTGAACGAGCCGCGTCCCTTGAACTAAAAGCTCCAAACGGTTACAGCAGTTTTTCCGAACAAATCGTAAGAAAGAAACTCAAATATTTGGAATTCTTCATTCAATTTAATCCCGTCATCCTCCATTCAAGTAGAGAGCAGGATTTCCTCTGACACTTTCATATTAATCTAAAAATAACCAGACGCAGTGACTGGCGATTTTGGCTAAAGAGGCCTTGCTTAAAGAAATGTTGCTGTAAGAACGTACATGACGAGGCTGAAACCAAACACTAAGTTATGAAAAGCGTTTCTGCTACGAACGGTTTCTTCGAACGATGTTAGGGTCTTCTTTACAAATTTCATACGATGTTATAAAGAGTGACAAATTACCTAGTATTTTTCATTTAATTTTATTACTTTTGACGTTAAGTAGTTTTTAAGAGCTTCCAAAAATAGAGAAAAAGAAGCATTCTTGAATAACGTAAAGGCCGTTTTTATATAACCTTACATATATAAACCTACTTCATTAAGTAGGTAGGCTAATTAATTATTATTAATAATGCTGTGCGTGCGGTTATGGTCAGGCACCGGTTTCGCGGGGGCAAAAATGTACCAGTGCTAGTGATTAATTAAAAATCGACTAAGTTTATCGACATCAATAAAAATACATTTTTAATCATAATTATCATAACTAAACTAATGGCTAAGTTTGAATACGTTTAACTATGTGCAAACCTCTTTCATTTATACTTATCGCAACTATAAACAACCGATATCTGACATTGACTGTGTCGAGTCACTTTTGACAACCATTGAATCGTTGAATAATTCATCCAGTACTACAATATTATTTTGCATTCCGATCAATTAAAACTACCTTTTTGTTTCTTAAGGCGGCTAAAAATGCCTCGCAAGAAGGAATAGGAAGCCAAAGGCATAACAGCGTCGCTAAAAAACAAAACGTATTTAACCTAGACTTGCTAAAATTTATTTTAGCTTGCAACATACCATGGACCCAGGTGGGAAATCCCATTTTCATCAATTTTATATCTGATTGCATATTTGGGAAATATGGTTCAGAAACATATATTCCCAACGAATCAGTTTTGAGAAAACCGACCTTAGACATCGCTTATAAGGAGACGATGAAACAGATTAAGACTAAACTAGGAAATTCTAGAATTTCTGTATATACCATAACTTATGGTATATACAGAAATAAATACGGTCCCGATCAAAATTAACTATTTACATAACTGACCTAGCATTTTCAAGAGCTGGCCTCGCTTAATATTTTTCTCCATTATTAGAATTTTCATTAAAAAATTATAAGTCTAAAATAACGGTAGCCAAATAAAATAAAGTATACGAATAAAACCCCAATATAACCGGGATTTCGGGAACCTGGAAATCCGAAACCCTAATCTATACTAAAAAGATATTTTCAACAAAATAAGCGTGACGGACTATTTGAAGGCCTCTGAATCGAAAAAAAAATTGTATGTCGTCAAATGGCTGAACAGATTTCAACTATTTTTGGTACACGGGTAACTGGGCCACCTCATTTTTGCTTCAGCGTAGTTGGGTAAGAAGTATCATATAACCATCTCTGGATGCCCAGCTACCCGTGAACCAAAGCCAGTTATAATCTGTTTAGCTGTTTTGACGTGATGAAACCACAACGACTCATACAAACATTAAAAAAAAACATTTTTCGTTTCAGTGGCCTTCAAATAATGCTAATTTTGTTTAAAATATCTTCTATGCACAAACATTGCATTATTACTACTTTATAATAGAATAGATGTTATACTTCTGTATTACGAACTATAGTATTAAAACCCCACCCATAAAAAATAGGAAGAAACGACGGGATTTTCATCAACTTCCTTCACGTGGGGTACTTAGACTAATGCCTTCCCATATGCTTTAGTTTCCACATCTGCGCCACACCTTAGCCTAAAAGGTTTTTCCGGAAGACACCTCTCACTTTTGATTTAGCTGCCGATATGTTGACGTTGAGATCGCTATAAGTAATCTAAAACTGTTTTGATCTTGGAGTACCTATTTAAATTATAGATTTTATTTTTCTTTGTTATATTGTGATTATAAGAATTACCCGCAATTCGGCAGTCTTCGAAAAGTTATAATTGTGAAAAGAATACCTTGCTAAAACCTGCGAAATAAAGAATTTTCACTACAAACTTGAGACAGGCAAGCTTAGAGAAACTCTTTAAGCTTGAGTGTAGTGCTCCATCGAAATATATCTTGGGAATGGTACTTTAATCATAGTGCTTTATTTAATTAAAATCTCCAAGAGCTCGATATTATATTCAACAATCCTAAATTACCTCATCGAGTACTTTTCAGCCGTATTAATAAATTGAATGCTGGAATACATTTCTAAAACATACAAATGATATTGGACCCGTTCAACAGCGGTAGTTGTTTTCGTCTCAGTTGGTGGGCTGGTAATAGATGTTTAAAAATACGCCTATAGCCCAAGTATAAGCCAAGGTAAACCGAGGGAGCATACTTCCCAGTTACAATAATGCACATTCTCAATAACATCTAGCACATTAGTAGATTATAAATAAATGTCTATTAAAAAAGAGTACGACTAAATTACATTTTTATCGATAAAAGGAAATTGTAAGTAAATTGACTCTCTATTATATTACTCACGTAATGAACTAGTTTTTATAATTTCAGAGAAATATGTGTCGTTATTTTTTAGGTAGCATAAATACGGAATAACTTTTAAAGCAACGGTAATCAGAGGATCAAATACAAGTAATTCCGAATGAATATGTCCTGAAATAGGGATGTTGGCAACTTTTTTCTGTTGTATGTTATAGACCGAACTTTCAACAATAGAAATACGAATACTGGTGAAAAAACTACTTCAAACTCATAAAAACTCCACGAAATATAATAATGTTAGAATCACAATTTTGGACTTTCCCAAAAACGATCCATACTAAACCGTAGGAAGACGTGACCTTCTTACGTTATATGGGGAAAATCAAGATTTTTATTCTGGAGCTACGTTAAAATTTGCGTTTATCGAAACGGTTTCATAACAAAAGTTACCATACATTTAATGGCCTATTCAATGGAATTATTATGTATTATTATTTTCATACTTTAAGAATGGACTTTCCCACCTATTTTTAAAGGCTCATAAAACAAGATACACGTAAGGTATCGAACTCAAAGTTTTTTTTTTAAGATTTTCGCGCATCAAAAATTTAGTATTATTTGAGTTCAGTCAACATCCCTATTAGTTGAAATAAAACAATTTAACGGATTATATCGCGTATATTATCTCATATTAGTCATTTTAGTCATGGTCACGGGTGGGTGTCCACCCGTGACCATGGAAAGCTGGAAAGCTTTCGAAACGTCGGGAACTAAAATGAGATAATATACGCGAGTGAATGAGTAATAATCGCGGAAACAGAAGAAAATATTATCCCTATTAGTTCCAGACCGTCAATAACTTATTAGACTAGGCAGCGTTAAAAAAACGATTATTAGTAGGTTAGGTAACTATTCGAAGATTGTTAAGAAGGTTATTGAAGATAGTCAGGGGTAGTTTCAGAATTGGGGCAAGACCTACCAGTGCCGTTGATGCCGGACGGGCGGATGCGCGCGTCGTACCGGCCCGGACCCAGGATTTGATCGAGGATCTGTTTCTCCTTCTCCCTGAAGTTTATCTTGGCGTTCACGCATCTGTGGGACAGAGAGAAGTTCAATTGGGATCATTTTCGCTTGTCCTTATCATATTTACTTGGAGTCAGTGCAGCGTTAGACAGAAACCAAATAATTTACTTTTACCGGGACATGGTTTTTATACGAGTAAGATGTTCTGCGGAGGGATCAGAGCCATGTGACAAGAAGGGTATTAGATATGCATGTGGAAGGATGTAAGTGGAGGGGTAGGCCGAGGAAACGGTGGATGGATTGCGTGAGAGATGACATGAACAGGAAGGATGTGAGTGACGAGATGACGAGTGATAGAGAGGGATGGAAGAAAAACATGCTGCGACCAAGTAAGTGGGATAAGGACAAGCGAATGATGACAGTTCTTTGGCATGCCAAACGTAGGTACGGAAGTTGTTTAAAAAATCGTATTTTGCTTATTTCCTTCTATTATACTTTTAATTTTATGAGTTTTGATTATGTTTCCTAGAAGAACTACGCATTGAGTTTACACTTAAAAACATATATTTAAGATAGGCTAAGTAAAAATATTGTAATATAAAATTTATTTAGAAAAAAATACTGACTGTTGAGTTTGTTTCGGCTTTCTTCTCAACAGTGGTCTCCCCTTGGGAAATGCCGTAGAGTCAGACTTGTAAAAATGCCCTTGCGATAGATCGCAAAGATTATCGAAAAAAATATTTCCCACTATCAATCTATCAATACACTTCACGAATGCCGACTGACAACCTATAATAAATTACTAAAAATACTAACATGGCTACCATAAAAATAGATAGGAAAAGATAAACTTATTGGTCCTTTTATAAACACTACACTTTATATATTTCATCACTTATGCGCGCACGCGTCTCGTTTCTATTTATATGACCATTCATCGTATTGTACAACTGAAGAAGTTGATTACTCCAAAAAATCTTTAGACTAGGGATGTTGTCAATTTTTGTAATTATTTTTCCGTGATATGTTATAGAACGACATCTTATTAATAAAAATATTGGTGAAAAAACTACTTCAATATCATGAAAACACATCGAGATATAATTTTTGGACTTACCCAACCTTAGTTCGCTTAATTCTAGATGAGATCAGTGCAAGTGTGACGTATTCTGATTTATGCAAGTTACTTTATATAAAGACCACTAACAAATAGGATTATATGTTGTGTAATTAATAACTAACTACAACTAACTTACAACCTATGCGACCTAGGGACTGTTACTCTTTTACTAAGCTATCGCCTGCGGTCTTTACTATTGGCAATGTATGGAATGTCTCCAATTCTATGGTTGGTAAAGTAATGGGTTAAATTGACCGTAGCCGAGATACGCATCCCTGGGGGTTTCAAGATCCGTTATATTCAGCTGCTTCAGCCTCTCCAGCATGACTTGATGTAAGTAAATCATGTATGCGGATGTGCCATGGTGAAAAGTATTTTATGGTTACGATTAATAGTCACAGAGTCGAAGATAATTGAGTTACCTCATATTATTAAAATAAAAGCTTTTCATATCGCGAAATCGCATTCGCAATCATGTTGATCATGATGATGATGATGATGATGATGATGATGATGATGATGATGATGATCATGATGATGATACTCGTAGAAAAAGTATTGTATACAATAGTTATATTAGCTTTTTAAATCTCGTACCTTAATTATAGGACACTCAGCATGCTTCGTGGTCTAAACGCGGTACTCGACTGAAAAAGCATACATTATATAACGATTGCATAAATAGTATATTACTGCAGAGGGCGCGAAAAGTCATTTCGTGGATGAGTACGGTTTTGAAGTTTTAAGTTTCAATAGATACGAATCCACGGAATGACATTCCTGCCGAGGCATGTATACTGCTTTTCTCCAAATATGCGAGGAAATTTGACACATGTTTATGTAACTTATTTTTCGTAAAAATAACACGACAGACAATCTTCGACAAAATGAAAAATTAAATTCATGTTCCCGCCTTATTTTTTTAAGGATATGAAAGTTAAAAGTTTTGGTCCGAATTGTATATTTGGTTCCACATGAAATATAGTAATGAAAATAAATAAAAAGAATACCCATAGCAACAGTTAAAATAAATATATACATATTACTTTTAGTTGAATCGGCAATTCCTAAACGCACAACATTTAAAAAAATATACCTTTGCTATAACATATTTATCAGTTCCTGAAGATCATTAAGACTAAATAAAGTGTATTATGATTTGGACACTATTTTTTTTCTATTATTATTGGCATTAACGATGCAGTAACTAAACGCAGAAAGCAATTCAAGTTTTTTTAAAACTCGGTTTTTGTACGTTACTATTGGCTGTATGGTGAATTTTCAAAGTCTTGGATGAAATTAAAACTAAAAACCTGCACAATAATGTACACTTCCCGGGCCTGTCCGGGAAGTAATGCCAACTTTTTTAAAAATTGATTATCGTATCAACGTATATAACGATGGACTTCGCGGTGTGTTTTTACTACATTAATGGGAACATTTCCGAGCAAGTTGGAGAAAATACTATTCCCACCTAACTTTTAAGGCTCAATAAACAAGCTACACGTAAGGTATCGAACTCGTACATTTTTTTAGGAACCTATCATAGAAACTACCATTTTACTTTTATTTGAGTACCGTCAACAATTGAGTATGTATCACAGAGTATCAATCATTTCATACTACAATTCTGTATGATATGATAAAACGCCATGGTACTGGTATTCATTAACTTCGTCGGCATCTTTGTTTCAAATCTATCATTTGACTTGTATTCTCTTTATTCCGAAGATTCTTTACATAAATATGCAAATTCTCTAACAAAATAGAAATAACTGTGTGTGGAGGTTTAACGTGGGCGGGCCCGACGCCGCTAAATGACTACACACATATTTATGTCCTCTTTACTTCTCATTCAATATTTCATGTCTTCGTTGCGGGCTAACAAGCCGCGATATTTAATAGGAAGAGTCTGCGCACCCCGCACGCATTTACTCTATCTTTATACTGGGTGTTTTGAGGTCATGAGCGGACTGAGAGGGGTGAAACTCCCTGTCAATGTCACACTGAGCAACTTTTACTACCGGCCAACCCAGGGTCGTATTTTGAAATTTGGCGCCCTGGGCCAATGAGATTCGCCGCTCTAGAAGTTAAGGAAATAAGCGGTCAAGTGCGAGTTGGACTCGCGCACCTAGGGCGGCGGCTGGAGGAGAGTGGCTGAGGATCGAGCTCAGTGGCGCACCCTTGGAGAGACCTATGTCCAGCAGTGGACTGCAACAGGTTGATGATGATGACCTTGGGTTGCTGCGCCGCCCCTTGGCTGTTTGTCGCCCCGGGCCATGGCCCCCTTGGCCCTAGGGTAAATACGCCCCTGGGCCAACTACGAAATCGTGAAAAAAATACAGCGAATTAAGAGTTAATTGATAACTAATTTTTGGAAGTGTTTGGAACAGCTAACTTTTTTCGCGTTTTCGTGATTGCACTATAGTAAAAGTTACTCAGTGTGACTCTCCCCATCCATCCCTGTCACTCCCATAACCCCAAAATCACCCAGTAGTCTGAAATTGATTGTGCGTACTACATCTTCATTAATTTCATATTTTCAACCAATGTGAATACTGAAGTAGCGAGTTGTGTTTGTAGGGTTCTCGTACCTCAAAAGGAAAAATCGGAAATGTTATAGCGTCACTTTTTCTCAGTAACACGTGGGTGTATCAAGTTGAAAATAACATCAAATACTTATGTCTGCGGTCTCTTGAAGCTGTAAAAATATCAAGCTTCTAAGTTAACGCTAACCAAAGATACAGTCATTAAGAAAGGTGTTTCCATACAAACTGCCGTCCATGGAAAACCTATGGGGTTATTACAAATGTCCTAGAAACTTGAAATCTGGTATGAAGGTAGCTCTTAGCACAACCCACGAAATAAACCTAAAAATCTTATATTTTTATGTCTACTGTCAGTGCCCATAACCAATATAAAATGACCCTACACCGCGTACATTTCGCCTAGAAGTAAGGTTCTGCTAACACTGGATTATCATAGATACGGCCGATTTTTAACCGATTTCCAAAAAAGGGGGAGGTTTTATGTTCGATAGCTTGTATTTTTTTTTAGCGTATATTTTGATCGGAGCCCTCGGTAAACCCGATAGTTTTGATGTCCAGGTAGAAACGACGGTCGGGTGACTTAATGTAAGCACAACCACTTGATTTTCGAAGTGAAATGTCTTTCACACAAGTGCAGATACAGTGAGGTTTTTTTTATCAGTCTATATGAGTGTCTCCACAGCTCCCTATTACCGGGTGCCTCTGGCCAATCGTCCAGTAACGCATCTAGGTCGTCCGTAAGGTTAATTATGAATAGCTTCTGCCCGCGACTTCTTCCGCCTTAAATTCGTTTATCGCGGCTAAAGGTGTTTTTCTGGGATAAAAAGTAGCCTATGTCCTTCCCCGGGACTCAAACTCTCTCCATACCAAATTTCATCAAAATCGGTACAGCGGTTTAAGCGTGAAGAGGTAACAGACAGATAGACAGACAGACACCCTTTTGCATTTATAATATTAGTATGGATTTAAATTATTGATCAGGATCGACGAGGCGACCTTACGCTACCGCGATGGAAAACATAAGACACTCGCGACACTTTTATTCGAAACAAAGTCGATAATGTTCACTCAGCACTTTCGTGGGAGTCCGACAATCGATTTATCGAGAAAATCGGGTGACTCAGTGTTTCAACTCGGCGCCGTGTGGGAACCGTATGGCGTAATTGACGATAATTTACCATTAGCACTTTCGTGGGAGTCCGTATGGCGTAACACAGGTGTTAACGTGAAGATTTCACTGTTTAGATTTTTTTTTACAAAAGTATACATGAAAATAAGTGTAACCGGTGATATTATGGTAATTTTTATTCATAAGAAATACTGTACTTCTGCCATAATGACGTAATCACGGTCGACGTGTATCCGTAAACGTCAACTTACTCAAGCTAATTAAAAATCCTACTTTATAAGTTTTTATGTCTAGCTCATAGATAATGACTTCATTAAGTAGCCTACTTAGGTTCATCTAGTGTTGTTATTTAGTCGAAGTTAGTCGTCATCCTAAAGTGGATGTTCTAACTGTACCATAGCACAGAAGCGACGGATGCGCGCCGTCATACAAATATGAATTGAATTGAATAAATGCTCAAATTTAGTTTGCAGTTTGGACTCGTAGTCTTCGGTGAGGATTCTGGACAACGCATAATTGTGCACCTTATTCTTTTAGATATATACACGGTGCCCGCGAGGAATGGGAAAGATTTCAACCACGCACTCCTGGGGCTATTAGGAGTTAAAAATTATTATATTATATGCTATTATATTATGGCTTACGTGGCCGGCCCAGTCCCACATGAGTTTGGCGTTTTGCTCCAACGTCCGCTACGCCAGTTTGGGAGCGTAGCGTGATTTTCCGGACACGATCCGTCCTTTTAACACCCAAAATCTTACGCTCCATTGCGCGTTGGCAAACTTTCAGTTTGGACTTCTGACTTTCCGTAAGTGACCATGTTTGTTTTTTCGGTATCGCTGTTAATTTTTGTTAGTTTTACTCCTGTGTTTCACTGAATATGCCCAATCACCGAACCATACCTGTCTCAATTTTCGACATTACTTCTTCTATTCCACATCTTTCTCTTATTACACTGTGTTCTTTATCCCATTAGGTACACCACCGCACTCAACACTTACATCTACTTGCTCTCATTTCCATCGCATTTACTCTACTCTCTTGTTTTTTCCTGGGTATGGCAGAAACTTTCACATCCATACGTCAGTCTGGAGTCTTTTTCGACACATTAAATTCAAGATTAATGAGAACAGAGCGATGCTAAATGTAGCTACTTACTAAACGTTGTACAGATACCTACAAAAACAATTAGCTGCTCAAGCTATATTTAGGTTACAAGTCAATTCAGCTAAACTGCGAAATAATAAATTATCTGTAATGTGGATTTCTTTTGGCATGCCGTCTTGTTCGGCGCGGCGTTCTGAGAGGGAAATGTAAGCGGACAGAAATAACAAACTCGGACGTAATTACTAGTTAAACAACCAAATAACTGCCAATTATACTATGCGACGATGACGATTTCTATTATTTCGAATTTTGAATGCACTAGGATGAAATAAATTAACGTAAGATAGAGCGTGAGATAGATAGGAGCGTCTGTAACTATCTTTTTTATTATAAATATTATAAACCTTCTATAATAAAATAAAGTAAAGTTTACGTGTTACAGTAAAATAGCATTTTCTTTTTCATTATAAATTCCGAAATAACACAAAATATCCGGCGTTTAGTGGTGGAATTCCGACGCGTCCTCACGCGACATTCTCTGTGGTACGTTTTTGGCGCCAAACGCATGTTCCCGCCATTTGTCTATGCCTGCGATAATTTCCCGCGCATACTCGCCCACATTTTTCACATTTATAACATGAGCATGTTCTTCTAGTTACAAACGTGGCATTTCCTATGTGATTTATTTCACTGTTTGTTTGATATTTATTTTGTAAATGTGCTTATGTAATACCATCAAATCAAAGACGTAGATTTTTCTTTTCAATGACAAAATATCAAATTGTGTAACTAAATACGGGGTATTATTTATTGAATGTAATATATGTAAATATGTATACATATTGCGTTTATTAAGTCAGTACTTATGTACTACATATATATCCTACAAAATGGAATAAACAATTACGAAAAAGCGGCCAAGTGCGAGTCGGACTCGCCCATGAAGGGTTCCGCAGCCGTTTATACAAAAATGCACTACAGATGAAAAAAAACGATATGAAAAAAAAACACTAACAAAAAAGCGTATCTCCCCGGCACTTACGTCCTTTTGCTGAGAAGCGCAGTTTTTTGGCAATAACTTAAAAACGGTATGTCCGATCATGTTGAAAACAATTTTCGTTGGAAGTATTTATTAAGTGTTATATTTGTATTTTTTTTCATACTTTTTAAACATACCGTTTAGAAAATAGAGATATTTGCTGAAAAATATTTTTTTCACTTTTGGTTACATGTGCCCCCCCTAGAAATATATATATTTTTATTTAACTATCAAACTAAGTAGCGGTTTACACACGACATCTATGATCCAAATTTCATTAATGTACATCTTATAGTTTTTGAATAAAATGCCTGTGACATACGGACGCACAGACAGACAGACAGACATGACGAAACTATAAGGGTTCCGTTTTTGCCATTTCGGCTACGGAACCCTAAAAATGGCCCTCGTGGCATCGTACCAAAGATGCTGGCGGCATTTATCTCGCTGTATAGTAAATATAATATGTACTTATACGCTGGGCGAGGAAGCTGCCAGCCCTTTGGTCGCCTGTGATGTCCACGAGTCGTTCCGATAAAAATATCCTATAACCATCTGTGGATGCCAAGCTACCCGTGTACCAAAAATAATTGAAATTAATTTAGCCGTTTTTACGTGATGAAGCTACATCATCGACACATACAAATATACAAAAAACAAAAAACGATTAGGTACTTAACCATCAAATAATACCTATCACTTATTTTTTTCAATTCCATCAATGTACAGATATTTAATTTTTACAATTTTATAATAGTATAGATGAAGATCTTAGGTAGTGGGTTAGGTGCAAAACGTGTTCTACACCTTCGATCCTATCCGATCCGATCCTAATTATCGGATAAAATCGGATAATGTATTGTGCAACAGATCCCAATTTTTAGGGTCCGTACCATAATACATTATTCGATTTTATCCGATAATTAGGATCGGATCGGAAGGTTTAGAACACGTTCAATGAAAACTACTTTTGAATCGACGATAATTATCTATTACCTATGCACCTAACCTACTAGAGTCTGGCTACTGAAATATGAGACTGGAATTAACCGCGAAATTTTGAAATGTAGCTGCGGTGTGCCTTTATGAGCTAGAGTTAAACAAATTTATTGATTTTGTCATTAATTATTACGTTTTTAGTTAATGAGAAATAACTGAAATTTGTTTATATCTAGCTCACACAGGAATACCGCAGCTACATTTTTAAATTTCGCGGTTGATTTCAGTCTCATCTTTCATTAGCCAGATTCTACATACTATAAAATACTAGGGTGTAGAAAACTAAGGAGAACAATCTCAATATATCCAAAGACGTTAAATTGGTGGCGCAAGTGCGAAAAATAAACATAACGATGCAAGAATTGGATATTTACATCAGAAGAAGAACACAGGATTGAGTAGCATTTCGTTAAAAATGTTTTGTAATTGGTTGTTGACTTCATACTATTTTGCTACTATAGCGCCATTCCGGACGGATTTGGAACTATTAGTTACTTCTTTCCTCTGGATACTGTAGGTGCCGAGGACGCCATGACGCCCTGCCGCCTAGCACATCGACAACGGTATACTACCGTCCAAGCTGAAAATCTACTTTACGCTACCGCTGGACAGTTTTTCACTGGACACTCCTTATCTTTTTTATACTCCATGTAAAGTACTATTAGGTTATAATATTATAGTCTCATAAATTAAAACAATTACGAACAAGCGTGCCTCCAGGGTTATCCAAGCCAAATTCCATAACCTTCCTAATTGTATTAGCAACTACAAAGGAACCCAATTCAACAATTTTTCACGGTACACAGTCATCAAGGAAAGGAAATACCCACGATTATGAGTCCGACATGAAAGTAAAATGAGCGGCCGATTGTGCCCCGAATTGCCGCGAACAAGGCCCGTATCGGCTAATTGTTGATTGTATCCGACCCGCTATTACCCCGTGTTTGCCTTGGGAACTAGGAAAATATTCATGTGTCTGCAAACTTTTCTAATGGAGTTGAGTATTTTTTTTATGTTATAGGGGCAAACGCAGACGGATCGCCTGATGGTAAGCGATCACCGTCGCCCAATAGACACCTGCAAAACCGGAGGAGTCGCAAGTGCGCCGGACTTTCAGGTGAGAGAGCGTTTTTTTCTTGAAGTATCTGTATGTCTTTATATATAAGCTTTCTTATTGAATAGCCTTTTCGCGATGGTTACGTGTCTCGTTTCGAATTTTACAATTTATAGGTCAAAGGACAGAACAAGACTCCCCACGTTGGGTATCCTAGAGAGCTTGGGAGCCGATCGTGCCGTAAAGAAGCAGATACTGTTGGAATGACGAGGTGCAGAAAGATCTGTGCTCGCTTGAAATACCCAATAGGCGGGAGATGCACAAAACAGAAATGTATGGCACAGGCCATCGGAACCGGTAGAAGCATTTCACGTGTCAATTCAGACCGTACCGAATTGGTTGGTTAGTTGGTAAGTTTGTATGTTCCCTCGCCCACTGGATTTCTCTTTCGACCCAGTTGTCGCCATTTATTGGCGGAACCGGCAGCGCGTACTGCGTCCCGCCAAAAATCTCCTCTTGTGCGAGCTTTGAACCTGATAAACTCACTCCTCGAATCGGCCCCAAGCTGTGATTTGTTTGCTAGTAACTGGTTAGACTGGTGATGGTGTGATGAGTGTTTGAGGTACTGCGAAAGGATGGATGTTCTGTGTAACTTTTATTAATGTTTAACTAATTTATGAGCAGGCCTCGGACATTTTATCGCATGGTAAGATGTTAGAGAACCGTGGAGTCGATATTAACATTAAAACTACTCATACTCATACTTCATTTTTTTATGGTCCATAATACTTTCATCCCTATGTTAAACTGACAGATCGAAAATGATAATCGAAGTTAATCTTATCCAATAAAGTAAAAATATATGTATTTTCACTAGTTTTCCGTTACCTGAAGGCTGTTGCTCAAACTGCTTTATTGGACGTAAATATGCCAAATGAGCTTAGTCTTATAAGGATAATTATGAAATCATTTTTGAATCTATCACAAAGTTACAATGTACCAATATTTCAATAAAACAATGTTTTCAAATACTCGATGACATCAAACAATTTTTTAACAATGTTTGGGCCCGAAAAAATTAAAGATAAATTGTAAAAAGTATTCAATAGAAATCCGGACTTCCTTGAAATAAGACAGATGTCAAATACTCAACAATGTGAGCAAGTTCTAGAATTTACTACTCTAACTTCTGTTGATGTAGAACGGTCTTTTTCAAGTCTCAAGTGGATTTTCAACCAATGTAGGACCTCCTTTACACCAGAAAATATGGAAAAAAAACTATTGTATACTCATTTTACAAGTTTGAAATAGAGAATACACCCGTTATACCTTTTCAAGATTTTGAAAAACTTATTCCTGTATTTTATCTACATGTCCTATGGATATTATAAACTAGGAACTTTGTTAATAGTGTTATTATCGTTTGGCCTATAATTTCGGTAGTATGCATAGTGTGATAGTATTTTTTAAACTTGAAATATAGTTCAATTCCATTAGAAATGTTTATTTCATCTATAATCAACTTTGGAATTAATTAAATGAGTGAGTATGAGTATGAGTAAAGTTTTAATGTTAATATCGACTCCACGGTTTTCTAACGTCTTACCATGCGACAAAAAGTCCGAGGCCTGTTTATAAGTATTCCTTGTGTATGTAGTATATACAATTGTATCTTAGTTTCACAGTGCTTTGGTGTAACTGTAATACTATAAAAATTTATGAATTAAATAAATATGTTACATAGACATGTAATTTACAAACGTTTTATTTTTATATCGTACCGTTTTTTATTTGTTCTCTACAATCGACTAGGACAAAATCAAAATGCCCATTTCTTACTAATACTATATACAGCTTAGTAAGAAAAAAAAAACATGACATTGACAGTTAACTTTTTCTTGTGTGTGTTTATTATCTACCTGCGAGCTGCCATTTTTGGAAATAATAATAATTATCTAGCTGAATGTATATGTCTTATTTGTGCAATCAACGTTTGAGTGCTTTGGGTGTCCTGTAAATGTATTATAAATAAATAAATAAAAAACCGCTCTGATTAACCGATTAATATCTCCAAGCACTAACAGGGAACGAAATCCATTAACCGGTTAATTAGTGCTCTCTTAGTGAATAACGTTCCCAAATAAATTCGTTCGAAAGTAAACTATATAATTAACCGGTTTATCCTAAATAAATACTGGTTTATTTGTAACCGGCTACAAGCCTTGTTAGCGATATATCTTACAATTATAACCAGAGTATGCTACAGTTACTCGAAAGTGTACTCACTCTGAAAGTTGTGTGAAGCATAGGACTAGCAGGCAGAAGAAGGCGGCGCATGATGGCCGCGAGACGTCCATCCTCCGTCTGGAACAAACCGCTAAGATAAATACACAGTTAACTGTCGACTGAGTGACACTCACACATATTTCCCTTACGCTGAGATGTCGATGTCATGTAGATCAGTCAATTTTCAGCATGTATTTGTATATTAGAATATGCCTGTAACTTCGTTCGCAGAGGATGAAAAGTCAAGTAAAAACTATCCTATAGCCATCTGTGAATGCTCAGCTACCCGTGTACCAGAAATAGTTGAAATCCGTTTATAAGGTGCGACCACATTTGTATCATTTTCCCGATCAGATCTTCGTCCCGTGGCATGATCGCGTGTCACGATCACGCGTTTGGACGTTGCGCCGATCCCATCGCTCGAAATCCATGTTGGTACGCGTATCACACACTTAGATCGGACAAGCGAGGCGTGATCGCCGCGTCGACAGTGAGCGTCCAAGCAGCGCGATACGCAGTCACGCCACGCCACGGATACGAGCAAATGATTCAAGTGTGGACGCACATTTAGCCGATTTGGCGTGATAAAGCCACATCGGCTTATAGTATAAACATACGAAAAAAAAATTGATTCAGTGACCTTCAAATACAAAGTCCGTATCACTTATTTTTATTAAAATATCTTCATTGTAGGTACATAAGTTTCATTTTTACAACATTATAATAGTATAAATTTCACAGGCGCTTTAAATGCTAGCATTTTAAATATTATAATTATCTACCAGGTGGTTTTGGGGTCATGAGCAGGAGAGATTTTACTATGGGGCCAAACAGGACATTGCCAATAAAATACCAGCTGTTCCATACATTTCGGATAATTTGCTAAGAAGTCACTCTAATTAGCTGTTTTTTTTCACTATTTTGTGGTTGGCCCCATGGTAAAAGTTGCTCAGTGCGAACCTCCCCATCATCCCTGTCACTCCTGCTCATGACCCCAAAACCACCCAAGTATATAAGTATTTGTACCGTCGCCTGGCCTGGTACGCCTGGACTAGGTCAATTTGTGTAAGATTGTCCCTGATATTATACAAAGCGATTTACTTTAAATGCGGAAACACAAACAAACAGAAGTAGGTGGGTTTCCTCTCGGCAGACATGATGGCGGACTTCCAACGCGTGCTGTCAATGCCCGCTGCACTTTATTTATAATGCATCGCCGCGCGACCCACTTGCTAACGACCGTCGGTTGCGAGAAATTGGGGTGAGCGGCAATAATGGGGTGAAAGGTTTCCCGTACTGGTTCAATTAAACATGGGTAAGCAAAGAGTACGAGGTAACTTCCCATGTTTTCACTAAGAGCTGTAGTGTATGCCTCAGTTATAGTTTCAATGTAACTTCGCTGTTTACGGCAACATAAAAACCCTATAAAACCCTATTAAGACATGATAAAACCCTATGTAACGTTATTTTAATGTTTTTCTTATCGTATACTTTATCTCATACTTAATGGTTTAACAATATATTATATTCAACCACATGGACTTTTCATGAAGAACCCTATCACATCATACATCACAGCTGAAAAACATAACTACAAGTATGGTGCTGCAAGCGAAACTGTACAATTTTTCATAGTTTTTATTGTGTATCTGTTATCTATAATCTACGAGTATAGTACTATTATAAAGTTGTAAAGATGAAAAGTCTGTTTCTGAAGAAATATATAAAAAAAATGTTACGGACTCTTTACGGAGCATTTTCGGTTTTTTTTTATGTGCTGGCCGTTGTGGTTTCATCATACCAAATTGGCTAAACGGATTTCAACTATTTTTCTTACACGGATAGCTGGGTATCCCCAGGTGGTTATAGGACACTGTTTACCCAACTACGCTGTCAAAAAAAAGAAGAATTTCTCCTCCGCGAACAAAGTACCGCCTTCTAGTGTTAAAAATAACTTTCCAAACGAAGTAAATACGATAGTACAGTTTCTATTTAACACTTTGGCGCATTCAGAAATATAATTATTTTTTACAAAAATAAAGATTGTATCTATATATCTCTCAATAAACCTTTAATAGGCTCAAAACCTAATTGTTCATTATGAAAACAACAGACGCTCAAAGCAAGCCTTTTCTTTATAGAACGTGTGAGAATAGTAGCAAAAACTTGTAATCATGTTCCTGCGTTTTCGCGGTGGTGTACCTGAAACCTCGAAACTGCGTTTCTTTATTGTTATAATTAATGTATTTTAGTGTTTAAGGTATTTATATATGGGCCATTTTGCCTGAAATAAACGATTTCATTTATTCATTTATCGTAAACGAAACTCAATAAATTAGAATTCCGTAGTTTTTTATTGAGCATTAGAGAAGTTTCACAATCATGTAATTGTAATACATATATTCGTCTATATCTAGACTCAGCCCGCTTCTAAAACCGGAGGGTTTTTCTCAAAATTCATGGACTGTAGGTAAATACAATGTTTTAAAGTTTATAATCTTTGATTTCGAATGCAAGAGTTTTGTTCTTTTCAAATTTAAACTTCAACAACAATGTCTTCGTCGCCTCTTGAGTTACGTTCCTAGTTTATGATAGTTTTGCCAAGAACATTTGCGTGTAACAGGTGGTAACGGTTAGAAATCGTCTACACAGTTTAGTATTTACGTTCTCATTTTAACATCGTTGGAGTCAACATACGGGCTGATCAAAGTAGAATAAATTGCTTTACGCCTACGCAGAACTAAGACGTCACTCTTGGTAAAAGAGGCAGATTTCGACCAAGGGGTTTGGTAAGTAGCTGGCTGAAGGCCTACCGACACCTTTAACTCCTTTATCATAGTCCGTGATTAAGTTTATGGTGATTAGACTACATACTCACCTGTCTGTCATATAAGGCGACTGGAGAGGGTTATAGAAATCACAAATGCATGGTGTCTTGTGAGGAATCCGTAAGTTTTTAACCACGCGTTCCCGAGGTCATTTGGAGTAAAAAATGTTATGAAGTCAAGTCAAATCCAACAAAAAAATTTGTACATAAAACTTGAATAATTTTCGCTTCTCAATGAAAATTATACCTTTTAAAAAAATGGTAACTATTATTTTTCCAATACAGGATGACTTTAGTGGAAGCTGTCACTTTAATTTCTGTCAATGGCGACACGACACTTGGAAACATACGTGGCAATATCGCGATCAAAAGAGCTCAATGCATTTCAGTAATCACAATAAATAGTTTACATGAAAATTGATAATATCTTCAAAACCAAGCTAGATTTGTTTCTAGCTCATATGACATCTTTCGGTCCTAATAACCTCAGGTATACGCTGGCATAATTATGCGGGTTCCTCACGAGTGCTTTGTATGTTTCGTGTTTGTGACTGTCTGAGGCCCCTTGTGATGAATATCCACATCATCTTCATATATTCTGAAGCCAATTTTCAGACTTTAGAAATGCGACTCATTTTAGATCCTTCATTATTATAAATCAGAGGAAGTACGCGATAAATTAATTGAATGTGGACGGTAAAATGAGGCATATTTAAGACATCGACTTGTCAAGAAATTTGAATAGAGAAGTTCCTTTCTTACCCTTTTTCAACTGTCAGGGAGCCAGGGTACATCATAGACGCTATTATAAACAAAACGAGCGTAGAATAATATTGTAAATGAGCAGGCAGGTGGTGAGACAGTGACTAATGATCGGCCTGACGTGTAGATGTCGCTTTAATTACTCTTGGCGGATTCGTATAATTGTTTTGGACAGGCAGTCTGTCATGCGCATAACTCGCTCTAGGTGAAGTTTTTATTTTATTATTATTTTGGATAACAATGACATCTTTCATTAATTATGTAACTCCCGCTGTTAATGTCTTTGTCAGAGGGTTGATTTTTATGTTTGTGCGTGAAAATGTTCGTTTAATTTTTGTTTCTCAGTAGCATTCAATCAAATTATTATATTTAATTTTATTGCATGTCGTGACGCCTTGGCATGAGACCTTATGCATCTCTGTGAAAATTATTAGTTTATATTTTATATTAAGAGTCCCCGGTAAGCTCGGTTCTCCATACAAACGTAGTTACGCTCTCAGTTTAAAACGACTGGCTAGTTTGCTCTGAAACTTTGTACTTAGAATAAGTTAAGGTATATGCCCGTAATTAGTTTATGTAGATTGTAAAAAAATACAGTTATTTTACCATAGTAAAAAAATACAGTGATTTTATGTTTTTCATACATAACTTGTTTTTGCTGTATTTCGTTTGTTTTATAAACTGGAGCCATATCAACTTATTTGAGGTCTAGATATACCTCATGTCATTGTATATGCAAAGTTTCGTTATAATCCAACATGTAGTTTCAAAATGAGAACGAAACTCCGTTTGTATGGGAAGGTGAAATTCGGCCGAGCTTGCTGGGGACTCTTAACATTGATCTAGAGAATCTGTTCATCTCCTCTGCGTGTACCAATTATAAATTAGTTATAACACCATTGTAAAAGTTTTAAGTATAATTAAAACAATATTGTAATAGTTAAGAATTATTTTGAAAAAAATACTGACTGTTGAGTTTGTTTCGGCTTTCTTTTCAACCGTGGTCTCCTCTTGGGAAATGCACTAGAGTCAGACTTGTAAAAGTGCCATTGTGGCCTACTTACAGAATAAACAATTTGAATTTGAATTTCTTATCAGAAACCTAGTTCCCTGATAGATTCGACAAAATTTCCATGCAACGCGATTTATTATAATTTTGGTTCAGGCATCGGAACCGGTATTTTTTCATACAAAATAACCGAAATAACGTTTCGTTTTTTTCGTTCAATTACGAGATTTTCGTATATTTTATAAAATTCTAGAACTTGAATCAGGTCTTTATGATTCATTTCACTTCTCCTAAATACAGTTTTAAAATATTCCAGATATAGCGTTGCATTTTAGAAGATTTTCAAAATACCGGTTCGCTGGGTTGCTAAGAGCCCGTGTAAGCAACTTTGTTATATTTCCAGACAGATATATTGACAGAAAATGTGATGTCGTGACTCATGTGTTGGAACAATAATCCACCACTTGGGATTAATCGTGATCATTACATGTCACGACATGTTGAAAAACATCGCATGAACAACCGCCATTTGAAGCAAAGTTGCTCTGAAACTGTGCTAATTGTTACATCGCCTGTTTTTTATTATAGTTTGTTGGTATAAATAAAATTTGGTGTGGCTGCGTCGGAGACTCGACCATATTTTGCAAGATTAAATAAATAATAAATAAATATCAGGGACAATCTTACACAAATCGACCTGGTCCCAAACTAAGTAAAGCTTCTACTATGGGTAATAGGCGACCATATGCCTAATATATAGATAAATTATAATTCTAAAATACATAGAAAACATCCAAGACCCAGGAACAAATATTCGTGTTCATCACACAAACACTTGCCCTGGCCGGGATTCGAACCCGGGACCGCCAGCTTCGTAGGCCGTTGTGCAACTCACTGAGCCAAACGTGTCGTCAATACCAACATAAACAATGCAATACAGTCATACGTAACAGCAAATAAACAAAAGTTACAAGTAGGGGTTTTAAAATACCTTCTAATCTAAACAACATTTTACTGATGTAGAGAGTGCATAAACAAATATTTATAATCAAACTAGCTTTTGCCTCCGACTTCTTCGCCTTAAATTCGTTTATAGTGGATATTTTTCCGGGATTAAAAGTAGCCTATGTCCCCGGGACTCAAACTATCTCCATACCAAATTTCATTCATATCGGTTCAGCGGTTTAAGCGTGAAGAGGTAACAGACAGACAGACAGACAGACAGATACACTTTCGCATTTATAATATTAGTGATTGTTTACTACTGAAAGCTTAGAGCATTTAACTAACGGAGATGCTATACAAAGACATTTCCCTCTGTCAAAGTAATCGTGAAATCTTCGGTTAGTTTATACGGTAAATTGTCCAGTGTGTGGGAGTTTTTTTGTTTGTATATGTGATTTCTTTTAATTGTGTGCGTTTGTAGATATAGGAATATTTCCGTAGTGTGCTGTACGTGTTTACTTCACCCCCCGCTAAAAATCCATGAAAATTTTGTTCGGTAATGACATGGCTTGTTATCCCCTTTAGTTGAATGCTCTAAGACTGAATGCCAGACATGCAATGAATATCCTAACCTAACCTTTCGAAATGTATTTCTAAAGCAATATAATTTTAATTTTTCTAACTAAGCTGGTTTTTTGTGGCAATGAACCCTCGCACTTATACAACGGTGAAAGCCTTTTATTTTTGAACCCCCGCCAGCTCCCTTAATCGCCCGAACTAAACGCGCTTCGTTTAATGTTGATGAAGTTGCACAAATTAGAGCCCGCCCGCGGCGGCTGAGCACGCAATACGGCTGTATGACACATACCTGTGCCATATTTTACTTTTAAAAAGTTACTTTAGTCTATCGTAGGCGATATTCTCCTTTGGCGCCATTTCCATTTAATATCTATCACGCCAAGTGAGAATTAACGCAGTATGAATGAAATTATAAGAAAATGGCTGCCTGCCCCGGCTTCTCTCAATGTTCACTTTTCCATGCAACGTTTAGTATATTTTCTTAGACCTCGTCCAGACCATTATAAACAGCACAAAAAATAATTAGCCAAATAAATGCTGCTGTTTTGAAGTGATGCGCGAATATACATTTTTTATAGTTTTTTATTTATATAGATTACTAGACGGTGCGCATCTTCGTCAGCGGAGGAGAACAAAAATCATAACCCTCTTTTTCTTCAACTCAGTTGGATAAAAAGTATTCTATTACCGTACCTATGTGGATACCTAGCTGCCCGTGTACCAAAAATAGTAGAAAACTGTTTAACCGTTTTGACGTGATGAAGCCACAAACGTCACATTACATATAAAAAAACAAAAAAAAAAAAAATTAGATTAGTGACATTCAAACAGTCTGTATCACTTATTTTTTTGAAAATATCTTCAATGTACAGACATTTCATTTTTACAACTTAATAATAATTGATATACTAAGGCGTTACTTTGCGTTATTCCATATCATCATAGATCATAGATCAATGGATTATAATAGTTCCTTTGCTGTTCCGCGAAATAATGTGTTGGTTCGATGTGACAATAAATTGTGCTCACATGCGCATATATTCATTTTAATAATAGTATAGATACTTAATATTTTACTGAAATATGTATGTTCATCTAATTGTATTACATAAATGTGTAGATACACGTGCGGACGTAGGAACTTTCTGTCTAGCAAATTAATAAATTGAATTGAATTTATAACGATCTTATTATATCGAACGTTACTGTCATATTCATGTTTGCAACAGAAATTTATTGCAAATTTATAGGTACGCTTTTATGATTATTGTATATTATAAATTTGATTTTTGAACACGTGCCAAAATACATGCAGGTTGGGCATAAAATTGGCTTAAACCAGTTCCATTACAATATTCAAAATAAAATATTACAGTGCATATTTGCTAATGGATTCACTCGTTTTATGAAGTTGTTTGCAGTAGCACAGAATATAAGAGCAGTTGCGCAGAATCAGAACATTAAATCTGGTAAAAATCAGGGATCGCATGCCAACTGACAAGTGCCAGCTGTCTCGTAGCATGAGTGTCAGCCAAGCGCCACGACATATACTCTTTACATTGAATTATACATATTACTTTCCTGACTACGAACAAGGACCTATCCCATACCAAGCTCTGATCGCAAGGAGATATTCTGGCAAAAACTAGATGGAGCTTAAAAATAAACATTTAACGTTATACCTACTTTTACACAGAAACATAGTGCAGTAACAATTAGTTCAGAAACAGCCAATAATAAATAAATCGTAACATTTAAATAATGTGCCACGCTTGCCAAATTGCATACTTAATTGTAAATAATAATTCTCATACATAGATGGCGTTGATCGGGGAACTGCTGTTTGTTCGGAGATTGTCAATCCTCTTGTTTTAATGGGTTGTTCTGATATTGAGCTTTATACCGTTTAAAGTTGCCTTTAATTTTTTGCCATTGAATTTTGTTCTGTATAACATGGAAGTTATCTGACAACAATGAATACAAAGAAAGTTTACACTCAACAGTTTATACTTTACGAATTCAGCGTCAGCGGAGCAGAAAAAAATCATAACCCTTTTTCTCTAAAGCGTATAGTCCAGTAAAAAGTTGTGGGATGCGTCGTTGGTTATGAATGTTTAGAAAGTCCGGAGAAAAGTAACAAAGTGTTTATTGTATTAAATTACTAATTATTACAAACTGAATTATATTAATGTTAGTAGAATGTTAGAAAATGTTAAATGTTATAAATGTTATGTTCGAATGCACCCGGCCGCGATAATTCCGAAATATGCACTGACTATGTTAATTAGGTTATTGATTGAAGCGCGTTCTGCTGACGAGGCGCTCGAGGCTAAATCGCGTGTTAGGTGCAATGACTGCACCGAACATCTTGGCGGGGGCAGACGATGAGATGAGATGATTTAAGATAATGAGACAAGGTGATCAAACAATGTGGCGATTATAACTAGTTAAACTCTAAATGACAATTTTCGGAATAGTGGCGAACTGCCTCTATCTACATGTTTCGTCTCACTGTTTTCACTTTCACCATATTTCTCTCCTGTTACACTAGCACTTGCACCGCACTTATCACTGACACTGTACTTGCGTATAAGCCCGCGCTGAGCGCTGGGGCTGCGCGCGGCGGGCGTCGGGTCCCGAGCTCGGTTTTGCTCCTCGTCCTGCACCGGTGCGCCTGCTGCTGGGGCCGAAGCTGGGACTGCCGCGCATCTCCATTTGCAGCGACTTCGTCGACATGCGTAGATAACGATTCCGATGATTACTATACCCCATAGACAGTATATAGCGGTATAGTGATGTATATCGTTTCTTGAATAATTGTTTAAAAGTGGTTCCGTTTCTTTCATCAATTTAATTTTTTCGGTGATGTCTTTTAATCCTTTTTCGTCGTTGCTATTATCCAGACTATTATTTCCGATCTCGGGTATTGAAATGTTTATGATGTGGTTTATAGGGTCTATTTCTGGTACTTCTATATTAAAATTCAAATCGATTCGGCTTTCCATGTTTTTATGCGTATTAATAGTGAAGTTATCTGTTTTCACTACGCAAGTTTCTTCCATCGTTATAATATTTGTTTGGGTTAACGTCTGAGCGGTAACTTGACTCTTGCATAGCGTGCGCAGTTGACACGTTTCGCAACAGAAATAGAGATATTGATTCGTTCTTGAAAGACTGATCCATTTATTTTGGCACGTGACTATGTTTGTTTTACATTGAAAATGTTCATCTTTAAGGCAAAGGTCCTTATCAGAGTTCATTTTGTATACAGGTGTTCTTAAAAAACACATGTAGGCGGTCGGGTCTCGTAGAGTGCAATGTTCCATCTCCTTTTCTGTTATAGGTAGATATGAATCCTTTCGTAAGTTTATGGCAACGTATTTTTCGATAGGCGTAATAGATTGCATGTTTCTACCAACGCTGTGTAGAGTGGGAATAATATTGTATAAGTCATAAGTATCTCGGCTTATCAGTGGAATACGGATCTCTATTATCATGTATTGGTCAGTAATCCTGGCTTTAATGTTCAAAAGATGATAGATGTTTTGTAAATGAGTTTGAATGTTGTCTATCGGCAAGGATAGGTCGTTTTCTAGTCGTCCAGATATGATGTTCAATTCACGTTGAAATTGTTGAGGATCTATAATGTGTATGTTCATTTTTCCATTATATATGTTTGTAAGGGTGTCTAAAAGAGTATCCTGTATAGTTCTTAGATGACCCAGCAAGTTATTAGCAGCTACAGCCACAATGGTGAATTGTGCCATACACTCGGCTTGGGTGACTTCTTTTTGTAAGGCAGAAGTTCCTCTCTCTAAGCTCACCAAATGGGCATGTATCATTTTATGTTGTTTCTGAATGTTGTCTTTCGTTCGTAGTAACATGTTGTACTCCGCCTCAATAATAGATGTTTGATTTTTCCACAGGGTAGCCAGGTGTTTTTCGTTGTCGCGAACAAGCTCAATATCTTTCTGGTATTGCTCGGCGAACTTATCATCCAGAACACCGAATAAAGTATTTGCGATGTTTCCGACTCCGTTAATCAGGCCGCGTCGCTTGCGCGTATCCTGTTTCAATTGCTGACCTAATAAAACACGGTTGTAGTGTTGTAGGTCGTCATAAGAGTGACGTAGTTGCAATATGATGATGTCACAGTGTGTTAGTGTTCGGACTTGTTTACCAACTTCTTCGAGTTGATTGTTGTATTTTTTATATGCGGATATTCCTTCCCAGTAAGGATTCATGTCATGGTATGCGATCAGCTTCCATTCATTTTTTACTAGGAGCATGTTTCCCATCTTGTCAAAATATAGTCCTTGTTTTTCGTTTACGGGAGTGACTTTAAGACTGTATCCCATTGTTAGCAAAGACATAAAGTATAATAACAACATGATTATCGACGACACGCATCCAGTCTTTTTCTTTTCTTTTGGTTTCGATGTTTGTTGTTCAGTCGTGTTGGATTGTTTTTCCTTCTGTTGGGGTTCCTTAGGTAGAGGTAAGACCGACAGCTTTACTACGGGCCTCTTCAGGATACCATTTTTTGTTTTCAGTGTAACGACTCTCACGTATCCGTCTTCTCCTGGATGAACATCGATAACTCTTCCCAAGGCCCACTTTCCGGCTGGCAAGTTATCTTCGTGTATCACTACTAAATCGTCCTTTTCAATGTTTCTTTGAGATTTGTTCCACTTCGGTCTGACTGTTAGTTGACTCAGATATTCTACTTTCCACCTCTTCCAGATATCTCTAAATATCTTCTGCGTCAGATGCCATCTCGTTCTAGCATCTTCTTCGGTTTCTATTATCGTGACTCCAGCTCGACATGTCAAAAAGTGTGCCGGCGTGAGAAAGTTGAGGTCTTCAATATCTTCTGTTAACGGGCATAGCGGGCGAGAGTTCAAACAGGCTTCTATCTGTGCTAAAATCGTTGCGTATTCTTCGTAGGTAAGTTTTTGGTCTCCGATCACTCTCTTCAGATGGTGTTTAAGTGATCTTACGGCTCGTTCCCACAACCCTCCAGCACTTGGCCACGCAGGGGCATTCAAATGCCACTCGATCTCCATCTCGGTAATTTCTGACAGGAAACTGTCATTAAAAATGTTATTAAGCTCTTGCCACTGTTCCCGTAGGTCCTTGTTCGCTCGTACAAAGTTTGATCCTTGATCGGAGTACATATGAGACGGTTTTCCTTTTCTGGCTGCCATTCTTCGCAATGCAGCTAGGAATGCTGAACTTGTTAAATCGGTCACTAACTCCAGATGCACGGCCTTCGTGGCCATGCAAATGAAGAGTGCTACATAGCCCTTCAATGTTTTTATGCCACGTCCTTTGTTGGCTTTTATGTTCACGAATCCAGTATAATCCACGCCGGTGTGATAGAATGGAGTAGCTTCGTTGACCCGGGCTGCAGGTAAGGACCCCATAATTTGAGCTTGTTTTTTCCCCTCCGTTTTCTTGCATTTAATGCATTTCGCTATTTGGTTCTTGATTCTGTTCATTCCGCCCATTACCCAGTACTGTTCTCTTAGTTTTCCCATAGTCATCCGAGCACCACCGTGCAATGTTAAGGTGTGCGCTTGTTCTATGATCAAAGTCGTGAAACGTGACTCCTTTGGGATGATTTGTGGGTGTTTCATCTCGTAAGATATATGCGCTTCTTTGAGCCTTCCTTCTACACGCAAGATGTTGTTTTCGTCAATAAAAGGTTTTAATTTAATGAGATTGCTTTTTGTTTCAACTTTGTTATGTTTGCGCAAGTAATCTATATCCGATCCCCATTCATCGGCTTGAACGCATTTAACTATTGTCAATTTAGCTTTTCGCAACTCCGGTAATGTGAGATAGGTAAGTAATGTTTTGCGCTTCGGTGTCGGGGTTAATGCTCGGAATAGCCACGCTACGATTCTTATTATGAAAGCAAGCGAGCTATAATTTTCCAATAAATTGTTTATGATATTATCTTGCTTTACCGACTGCGTCGTACAAAGGAGGGTAATTTTATCAATGTTATTTTGAGTAGCATTCTTTGAGTGCGATTTTTTCTCTTCTTCATTTGTATTATAATGTCCGGAGTTTTCTGAGATTGGTTGGAATGTTCCTAGCCAGGATGGAGCTTTCCACCACAAGGCATGATTCTTCAGCTGGGATGCTGTGAGACCCCTGCTCGCCGCATCCGCGGGATTCTCAGATGATTTGACATATCGCCACTGGTTATCAGGCATTATTTGTTTTATTTGTTCGACTCGGTTAGCTACAAAGGGTTTCCAGCGACTCGGCTCGCCATGCAACCACCCGAGCACAATCTGAGAATCAGTCCACCCAAATGTTATTATCTCACGTTCTTGTAGGGAATGTTTAATCTTTTTAACGAGCCTTGATAGTAAATGCGCTCCACTTAGTTCAAGTCTCGCTAGTGTTAATGTTTTCTCATGGCTCTTATGAGGTACAAGCTTAGTTTTCGCTGCAACAAGAACTATTTTTGTTTGATGTTTTATCCGCGCATATACTACACAACCGTAAGCTTCTGTCGATGCGTCACAGAAGCCGTGAAGCTCAATTACGTCATTTTCTTTACACAGGATCCATCTTGGTATTTTACATTCATTTATTTGTTCGATATCGATTTTGGCTTTTAGCCATTCCGCGTAGATCTCGTCCGAGACTTGGTCATCCCATTGAGTGTTTTCTTTCCAAACCTTTTGGAATAAAATTTTCAGTTTTGTTATGAATGGCGCGAGAAATCCTAAAGGGTCATACAATTTAGAAATTTCTGATAAAAGAGTCCTCTTTGTTGGTTTTCCTGAACTTTGTGTTATGTTATATTTAAATGTGAAAGTATCTTCGGTAGGGTTCCAGCATAACCCAAGTGTTTTCGTAATGTTGTCTACTTTAAAGTTGAAGATCATTTCCCCACTTTCGTGTTTTTTGTTTATGTTTTCCAAGATATGTTCATTATTCGCTGACCACTTTCTAAGATTGAATCCTCCTGATTTTAAGAGGTTGTTTAAGTCGTCAATCAATTTCTTCCCTTGTTCTACTGAGTGCGCTCCGTGCACCAAGTCATCCATGTAAAAAGCTTCCTCCACTACTTTAGCTGCTTCTGGGAAGTTATTTCTTTCGTCTGCTGCGAGTCTCTTCAAGGTCATCATCGCTAAAAATGGGGCGGGTTTCATTCCGTAACTTAAGGTCGCCAATTGGAACGATGTTAACGGTGTTTCTGGGCTCTCCCTCCAAATTATCTTTTGTAATTGTTGATCGGCTTCATTTATAAGTATCTGACGATACATTTTCTCAACATCCGCTGTGTAAGCATATTGGTATTGTCTCCACTTCAGCAACAGTACTTGTAGATCTTGCTGTAAGTTGGGTCCTGTGTACATCAGGTCATTCAGAGACAAGTTTGTAGATGTTTTACTTGAAGCATTGAAAACTACCCTGTATTTCGTAGTGGTTGACTCGGTGCGCTCTACAATATGATGCGGTAAATAACACTTGAGGGTCCCGTCACTTTTAGCTGGTTTCATGTGTCCGAGGTCTCGGTACTCGTCCATAAATGTTTTATAGGCTTTGGCTAGTTTTTCTTGCCTTTGGAGCATCCTTTCCATGTTTTTAAATTGAGCTATGGCCTTTGCTTTGGATTCTCCAAGCTGTTCTTCATATTTTGGTTTCATGGGAAGACGTACTTCATATCTTCCGTCAGTGTTCCGTTTCGTGTTTTCCTGGTAGTGTTTAATACATTCCTGATCCTCATGGGACAACTCCCCTTCTTCGGCAATCTCCTCGACTTCCCAGAACTGTTTAATGTCTTCCAAATTGTTTATAACAACATTGCAGTGGTAGGTCCTTGCATTTCCACTCAACAGCCATCCGATTCGGGTTTGTTGAGCTAGAGGTTGAGAAGCGTCTTCACCTCTAATAATTCCGTTAAGAAGAATCTGTTGATAAATGTCTGCGCCTAAAAGTAAGTCTATGGGACGACTCACATAAAACTCTGGATCTGCCAGAGATATGTTTTCTATTACACGCCATGACGGTTTTGTGAATGTTTTGTTAGGTAAGTGTTTAATTAGATTGTTCATAATGATTACTTCGGCGTGAAATGTGAAATCGTTGTAAGTTGATGCGCATTGAATGTTAAGCTTGCCCTTACAATTGTTTTGTTTCTGTCCGACCCCGTAAATAACGCCATTACATCTTTGTCTCTTTAAATTTAGTGTTTGGGCAGCCTGTTCTGTTATGAGTGAAATTTGAGAACCTTGGTCAATTAACGCTCTAAGGACATGATAGGTTCCGTCAGCGCCTTTTACTTTTATTTGGGCCGTAGCTAGTAGAATTTCGGAAAACTCATCCGGTGTTTGAGATATGTTAGTTAAATCCTTTTGTTTTCCGGAAATAGCCGCATTGGCTGTTGCATTAGAGTTCGATGCCTGAGGTGCTGACGTTACCGATTTTACACATGCTTCGTGTATCAACGTGTTATGTTGGCCGGCACATTTATGACATGTTTTTGTTGAGTTGCAGGTATTGCCGTGATGACTGAATAAACAATTAACGCATAAAGCGAGTTTCTTGACCGTCAGATATCGTTTTTCAATCGGCATTTGCAGAAATTGCCGACAATTGTAAATTCCATGTTGGTTACTGCACAGAGGGCATTTAATGCCTGACACATGGAAAGTTTTCGCAATAGTAGTTGAATGACTTCTGTTGACCCCGTTGTTCGTATACGTGTTAGAATATGGACGGTTTTGTTGAAAAGGTTTTTTCATGTTCGTTGTTGAAGTCGGTGTAGGAAATGTTTTTTGTACCACCGGTTCTTGTTTCCGACGTGATGATTCGAGACTGGTAAATTTACCTTCCATGAACTCCATGAACTCCTGTAAAACGGGTAGCTCTCGGGCGTTGGTTAGCGATTCTATGTAGTCTTTATGAGTTTCAGGATCTAGTTTCTGTGATAAAATATAAACAATGATCGGGTCCCAAGTAGTTGTGTCGATCCCTAGGTTCTTAATAGCACATAAACACTCGTTAGTAGTGTCATGAATTTTCTTGATTTGAGCCACGGATTGTTGCTGCATGTTCGGAAGTGAAAACAATAGATTCATATGAGAAGTAAAGATTAATTTAGAATTGTTGTAGCGGTCGTTCAAAATTTTCCAGCATACCAAGTAGTTATCTGAACTTATCTGTAAATGTTGAATAAGCCGCTCAGCTTCTCCCTTTACTTTCGATTTCAAGAACTGCATTTTCTGAGCGTTGGATAAGGCAGTGTTTTTGTGTATAGCTTCACAAAACAAGTCTTTAAATGAAACCCAAGTGTTATAGTTCCCATGGAAAATAGGAATTTCCAAAAGAGGTGTAGATTTCTCCCTGTGTGCCACTGACCATATCTTCCTGTTTATCTCTTTTTTCAGGTTATTAAATGTACTTTCATGTTTATTGAAAGTAGCCTCGTATTCCACGTTAGTTTGAGTATTCTCACTTTCTAATTCCCAATGTTGCAAATCTATCACTGACCATCGAGCTTGTAGAGACTTCAGAGCGTCCTCTAGCTCCCATTTATCCGTTAGCGTGATCAGTTCTATGTGGTTTACGGTTCTAACGAACGCCTTCATGTTAGCCCATTGTTTCCGAAACATTTCGTCAAGTTTACTAGAAGTCCCAGTTTCAGTTTTAAATTGAGGATTCTCTAGATAAAGTTGTTGACCGCCTGATTGAGAGCCTTGTTGCTCGTGAGTTTTCCTCGGTGTTGAAAATATCATCTCTCCTTCCGCCGACGCAGTTCCCTCGGTTATCACCTTATAACCCTCGCTTAAAGCCGAGCTAAAAGCCACATAAAGTTGTTTTGTTTTGTCGTACGTGCGGTCAACGAAATACGTATGAGACTGGTCGTCCAGCAATGCTATCTTTTCATGGTTAACTCGAAATTCTCGCCATAGTTCTTTAAGTTCGCCCAAGCGTTTCCTAAAGTATTCCGGATCCCTCTTTCTTTCCACGCCATCTTTTTTAAAGTTAGTAAGCATAGACTCGATACGACGTTGAATCTCTTCTTGGCGAGTAACGCTAGCCATCTTGTCGGGTTTTTAGTAAAATAAGAAAGATCTTACTTGAATGTCTTCAGTGTTCCTCGTTACCCGATACTCCTCTCGCTGTACTTGTTGTTAGCTGCTTCTCTCCTTCAATCACTGCCAATTAGCACAATGTTCAAATGTTCACTAATTCAATCACCTCACACACTAACGAATTATCTCTAGCGCGCGAGATCCGGCTCGAAGGACCAATGTGGGATGCGTCGTTGGTTATGAATGTTTAGAAAGTCCGGAGAAAAGTAACAAAGTGTTTATTGTATTAAATTACTAATTATTACAAACTGAATTATATTAATGTTAGTAGAATGTTAGAAAATGTTAAATGTTATAAATGTTATGTTCGAATGCACCCGGCCGCGATAATTCCGAAATATGCACTGACTATGTTAATTAGGTTATTGATTGAAGCGCGTTCTGCTGACGAGGCGCTCGAGGCTAAATCGCGTGTTAGGTGCAATGACTGCACCGAACAAAAGTATCGTATAACCATCTGTGGATGCTCATCTACCCGTGTACCAAAAATATACAACGAGACATACAAATATACAAAAACAGTACGTAGTTGTAGTATTAATTTAATGTGTCATAAATTAAGGTATAAATGATCTATATATATATATATATATGTAACATAATCACGCGCGGATAGGGAGGGCGAGTAATTATGAGTGAGAGCAAGAATCAGATTAGCAATCCAATGCTTTAACGTTTTTTTATCCGTCACGCAATTTCTAGAAGATCAACTGAACATGACAATATGCTATTTTAAGAAGTCAAACGGGATTGCACAGTCTGTGTAACATTTTTCACCGAGATAAAAAGAATTGCGGGCGAAATATCAGCATTCATATTTTAAAAAGAAAACTCTGTAAAATAGGCGCCTTGATTTATGTACGTTATACACGGTGTCAGCGAGGAATGGGAAAGATTTTAACCACGCATCCCTGAGGCCATTAGGAGTAAAAAATGTTATATGGCTCCTAAGGTCTTTAATAAATTACCAAAAGACATTATAGAAATAGAAGAACTTAATTCATTTAAAAAAGCTGTAAACAAGTGTATGTCTGAAAAAGCTTATTAGAATAATAAGCTTTGAAAGTGAAAGAATTATTAGATGATATTTTATATTAAGTATGACATGCCCCTTTAATAAAATGGTAACGATATTTTTTCCAAAAAGGATGATTTTAGTGAGTAGTAGCTGTCACTTTGATTTCTATTAATAGCGACGCGAAACTTGGCCACATATGTGGCAACGTCGCGATCAAAAGAGCTTAATGTACTTTAGAAATCACAATAAATTATTTACATGAAAATTGATATTACTCGTATCTTCAAAACTAAGCGGGATTTGGCTGGCGTTCATTTAACACTTTTTGCTCCTATTGACCGAAGGAATGCGTGGTTAAAATATTTCCCATTCGTCGCGGGCACTGTGTATATTACTTTTTCTTTCTGTTTTTCTTCGTACGGGACTGAGTGAAGTTAATGATCCTACAGAAACAGGCTGGTGTTATCGATCTGGCGAATGACCGACGGGTTAGACGTAACTTTTATTTATTACGAGTTACTATCAAAAACAGAAAGGTTTTATTTGTTGGTGGAAGAGTTTTGTTTAGGCTTTTGTGTGAGTTTATGAACTATTTATATAACGGCATTAAAGTTATTAAGGTCCCACTAACTTAAATAAAAAATAAATATATATTACGGGACAATTTTTACACAAATCGAACTAGTCCCAGGGTAGGCTCAATAAGGATTGTGTTATGAGTACTAGACGACGATATATCTAATAAATATATTTATTTATATACATAGATAACATTCAAGACTCAGGAACAATATTTATGCTTATTATACAAATATTTGCCTCACCAGGATTTGAATACAGGACCTTCAACTTCGCAGGCAATATTACTCCCGCTGTTAAACCAGTCGTCGAAACAAAAGGTCTTACTTGTACACAGATTTCACTATATTATTTTACAAGGTGACGTATAGGAGCTATGTAACAAAAAAATAAACAACTACCTATATCTTTTCGCGTCATCCCTTGCAATTTTTCTATGGATCGATTTTATATTGACGACCGGTTTGGCTCAGTGGGAGTAACGTTGCCTGCGAAGCTGAGGTCCTGGGTTCAAATCCCGGTAAGGGCAAATATTTGTGTGATGAGCATAAATATTTGTTCCTGAGCCTTGCATGTTTTCTATATATATAAGTAATTTATCTATTAAATATATCGTCGTCTAGTACCCATAACACAAGCCTTATTGAGCTTAACATGGGACTAGTTCGATTTGTGTAAAATTGTCCCGTAATATTTATTTATTTAGTTTATATTTACATTACATAACCCAAAATACATACATAAAAAATAAGTACATTTACTTCTAGCTGTATTTTAAGGCTGACTTTGCAGAACAATTTTGAAATATATATTTATTAAGTACCTACTTAGAAGGGGCACCTTTGTTCGCGGATGAGAAAAAATCATAACCCCTATTTATTTCTTCAGCGTAGTCGGGTAAAAAGCATCCTTTAACCATCTATGGGTACTCAACTACCCGTGTACCAAAAATGGTTGAAATCCGTTCAGCCGATTTGGCGTGATGATGCCACAATCTATATATATAAAACTCTTGACACATTCAACATACAAAAAAAAAAAAGTTTCGATTCAGTGACCACAAAAGACTCCCTTACAATATATTTATTAATATCTGCAATGTATGTTTAAATTTTTTATACACGTTATAAAAAATGGATTAGCGGACTTACTCAATGCCTAAAGGCATTCTCTAATACCCGTCACCCAACAGTGAAAAAAAAAATCGGAGATTGATTCCATTGGCCCTTGGTCAACATTCCTTTTCCCTGCCATTCCTAAACAGGCACTAAATACACTAAATAACGGGCAACACGTAAATATTTGTACCACTAAGTCTTCAGGGCACGCGAAAATTAAATCAAGCCGCCATGTCACCGGAAATAGCGCCGGAAGCGAGCACATTAGCGCCGCCTGCCGGGAAACTGCGCAAACAACTTTCGAGCTTTTAAAAAGTTTCCACCGTAACTGTATTGCTTGCGTTTTTGGTAGATGGTGCCGGAACATTCCTTTAAAGGTGGTGATTGTTGAAAACTACAATTATTACAGAGTGGAATAAATGAGATTTTTTTTAAATACACTTTTCTAATCATTAACTGAACAGCGATCGACCCCATTATCACCTGATGGTAAGTGGCTATGGGGTAGAATATGTTGTTTGCTGCTACAGCAGAAAGTCACTAATAATAATAAACTGTAAGTTGCCCGCAACTTCGTTCGCGGGGGAGAAAAAGTCATAACCCCTTTTTTTTCTTCGGGGTAGTCGGGTAAAAAGTATGCTATAACCATCTACGGAACATTACCATAGTTTGTTTTTACATCATCAAAGTACATACAGGGTGGCTTCATCACGCCAAATCGGGGAAACAGATTCCGATTATTTTTGGTTATCCACAGAGGGTTATAGGATACTTTTATCCGACTACACTAAAGAAAAAAAGAGGGGTTATGACTTTTTCTCCTCCGCGGACGATGCACCTTCTATTTGCAAATAAAAATATGGCTCCGGAACGCAGTCAAACATAAACAAATTCCGTATTTTTTTAAACACACCGTTCCAAATTCAAATATTTGAAAGCGGCCAGAAGTGCAAGATTTTTAGAGTGGCTTACCGAGATATACTTGGTAGCAAGGGCACTTAAACTATTCAGCCAATTGGCGTTCGCCTACAGCACATTGCACGACTAACAAGTTGCTTCCTAGAAAGTATGATTTATGACTTATCGCTCCAATACCCTACGACCCTACGTTGTGTACTCTACTTAACCCCATTACCTCTTTAGCTGAATTATTTGAACAAAATAAAATGAAAAGTGGCATGTGTCCGTGATAGCTTTTATTAGGGAAAATATAATGATCCGCTATATAATGTGTAGTTTCTATACTTATAATATAAGCACGAATTTGAAAAAGCATCCGTTTTACCGCTGACATAGAAGCCATAGTAAATATTACACGCGCAGTGTAAACTATTCACCGTAGGCGCATTCAATATAAATAGTTGGTTAAGAACTAGTGCCGCTCGTCCGTACGGTGTTCCGTAGGAACAACCTTCTTTACGGCCCGGCCACGACTTCGAGCGGCGGTGGCAGCGGTTATTCTAATTCATTGCGTGTGATCCCGACTAACCACAGTTCGTTGCGCGTCTCGACCGCGCAATGAACAGATAAAACGCTTCCAGCGCCGCAATACGTGCAATATCGTGACCGGGTCGTCAAGGGGTTACCCGGAAATTTCGGTAAATTTCACTGTTTTAAAGTGATATAAAATTATTCCCAAAAATGATACCCAAAAAACAATTCGATTCAAAAATAAGACATTAATAGAATACTAGAAGGCGCCGCAACTTAGTTCGAAAAGGAGAAAAAGTCACAACAGTTTACCCGATTATGCTAAAGAAAGAAAGAGGGGTTGGGTTATCATAACCATAATTTAGAATAGTCGGGTAAAAAGTATCCTATAACTATCTGGAGATACCCCAGCTACCCGTGTACCAAAAATAGTTGAAATCCGTTTAGCCGTTTTAGCGTAATGAAGCCACGACACATACAAACATTTCATTTTTAAAACTTTATAATAGTACTAGCATCTGCCCGCGACTTTGTTCACCTTAAATTCGTTTATCGCGGATAAGAGTATTTTTCCGGGATCAAAAATTAGGCTATGTCCTTCCCTTGGACTCAAACTATCTCCATACCAAATTTCATCCAAATCGGTTCAGCGGTTTAAGCGTGAAAAGGTAACAGACAGACAGACAGACACACTTTCGCATTTATAATATTGGTACGGATTGGTATGAATAGATGAGTTCACATAACGTATTCTGTCGGGAAAAAAAAATGCTCTTCTCTGAGATATGTTCCCAATTGCGTTTTAATCCAGCCAGGTACGGAACCCTGAAACCAACACCTACATCATCTGGCGATTCAAACATTATTTACCGTTCACTTTGAAGTTTCAGAACATCAATAACGTTGGGCCATTTGTCATCCGTCGACGGTTCGGACGTTACGGGTAATAGACTTTTCAGTTACTGTTTTAGTTTAAAAAAATAATAATATGTTTACTAAAATATTTTGTGAAATGCAAGTGGGTCGGGTTATTTTATATTAGTGAACGATTGAATATGCTTATATTTAATTTTGAAGCGGTAACGGGTTTGATTTTAGTTCAGGTCTTAAGTGTGCGAGTAACATGTACGAAAATATTTTTTCCACTTCACAAGTTTGGAAAAGTTCCGTTAACAGAGACAAATCTGCGTGTACTTTATCCGCCCGTGCAAAAATCACTTGCAGTTCGAATAAAAAAACAGTATACGTTTTTTCTTTGTTTGTGTTTTGTAGGTTCATTATCACTAGTTTTAAATGAAAAAAATATCGGTTTGTTATAATCTCATAGTTTCTCAGGCAGGATGATCTAGAGGCGTTCCAAACAGACTGGCCCGAATCTACGACCAATAGGGAGTTTTGAAAATCTAAAGGAGAGGCAGTGGAACACACATATAAACTAATATTTTTTTTTAATATCACTTAGGAGAGATCAGGTGTTTTCATGGCAGTTAAAATTCGTTACTTTTATGAACTACAAAAAAAGTAGACTAGTATGGGATTTTGTATCTAATAGGTACTTATATAATTGTCAAATATAATAGTATAACATGTTACCGAACATGGATTTAGTTAATCAAAGAAATCCTTTTTTATAAGTTTAGCCACTGCTTCCCGAATATTTGGGAAAGATTTATTTACATAATAAAACTACGTGGATAAGTGTGTAATTTTTTTTATCGATTTTCTTAACAAAATTATCAAAATACCGTAAAACTATTTCAAAAAGTGAAATTAAAATCGGCAAAGAAATCAGCATAATATAGGCATTTTAAAGTACTAAATAGACAGTGATTTGACAGAGGTCCGACATGAACTGTTACGTCATAGTGCACTCCGGACATATAAACCCGAAAAATAAGAATAAAATATTTCATAGCTTATATCTTGGTTATTTTTATAGTTATTCGAAAAAATATTTTTGTCTACTCTTTGTCACATGAATGAGCTTTTGATAAAGCAAAAATAAAAATTCATGCATATTCCCTATTTTCTTCATTATGATTAAGAGTTAGACAGAACACATAACACGCTGCCATTGTGTCTATGAATATTTAAAAACTGTTCGTAAGTTCAACTTTTTAGACGACGCCAAGAAAAACTTGAACAAATATTAGGAATGCTATTCGAGACTATTGGAAAAACGCCAGAACAAGATAATGAACTCTATAGTTAACCGTCTCGAGTCACCGCCCTGTCAAATTGTGCTGTTTGAATTTTGCAACATACTATTTGAAAAATTTTACATTTTTGCAAAACGGTTATTCACGTTAAGAGTCCCCAGCAAGCTTGGCCGAATTTCACCTTCCAAACAAACGGAGTTTATTTCTCATTTTAAAACTACATGTTGGATTGTAACGAAGCGATGCATATACAATGACATGAGGTATATCTAGGCCTGAAATTAGTTTATATGGCTGCAGTTTATAAAACAAACGAAATACAGCAAAAACAAGTTTTGAATGAAAAACTTAAATTCATTTCACGGCCGAGTGCAAGTTGAACTCGCGTACCGAGGTTTCCGTACAAAATATACGCTACAAACGGCCGTATCTATGAAAATCCAGTGTAGCAGAGCCCTACTCCTAAGCAAAATGTACGCGGAGTTCGATTATTTCACATTGGTTACTGACAGACATACATTTTTACCGTTTTTAGTATTTTTCGTTATAGCGGCAACAGTAATACCTACGTTCTGTGAAAATTTTAATTGTCTAGTTATCACGGTTCATGAGACACAGTTAGGTGACAGACGGTGACATTTAAGTAGTTTTTACCATTTTTTTTATTATTGAAAATACCACCCTTCTATAAAATACCACGGAAAATGGTTGCCAAAAGTTGTCAACATCCCTATATTTATTTTTTATTTAATCTTTATTGCACAAAAGAAAACATATCGTACAAAAGGCGAATTTAATGGCATAAGACATTATCTACTATTCAACCTTAGGGCAAAGGAGAAAAATTGTAGGCGGTGCTGAGACTTGTGTAACTACAAAACACATATGTAGACATATTCTTGAATAAATAATTGTAAATCTATTGCACGCCAAATTTTTATATGCCTAATCAGGCGTATGTGGTTATGCGATGTGTGTAAAAGCTCGGCATATGCCTTACTTGGTTTCCCACTTTATTGCCTTTTCGAAAAACACGATTAAAAATCAAAGTTCCTCCTGCCGCCCAAGTAAAAATAGTGACAAAAACAAGTACATTCAACTTTTTTTATTTATAGGTACATTTGAAAGTTTTAAAAATGAAATGTCTGTACATTGGAGATATAAAAAAGATTGTAATGGACTATTTGGAGGTCACTAGATCGAATTTATTTTTTTGGATTTTTATAAGTTTGTATGTGCCGTTGTGGCTGCATAATGCCAGATCGGCTTAACGGTTTTTAACTATTATTGGTACACGGGTAGCTGGGTATCCACAGATGGTTATAGGATACTTTTTAGCCGACTACGCTGAAGAAAAAAGAGGAGTTATGGCTTTTTCTCCTCCACAAACGAAGTTGACCCAGGTACCTTCTAGTTTGGGAATAATTGTTCAATTATTCATCGATACTTTTATTTTGGTAATTATTTTTAATCTGAAATTGCATTTGTATTTCATATATAATACATATTCAATAAATAAAAATGTACGAAATTTTAAATCTGCATAAATAACACATATTGCGCGCGACCGCGCTGATCAACTCTCTACTCTTAGCACAATCTGAATGTGATTTGTTTGCGAATGGGATAGCGAGGCTGATGACAGAATGGAACAGAATGCTAGAGAACAGAATACAAGATAAATACTTTGTAGTTGTAAAATAGTTAGTAGATTTCAGTTAAGTATTTGGTAAGCTTAAGTATCCATGTAACGTTTTGGTGTTAAACTGGTCATGTTGCATTTTATGTGATTCGATAAATAAATTAATATTTATAAAAACTTACCTGTTAAATTAACGAAAAATCCGGAAATCCAAACTCTCGGTCTATGATCTTCAAAACTGCACTATACTGAATTACATTTATAAATAACCGGAAAGCAAAAGCTTGCCAAATGCATCCTTATAAATAGCTCCAATTTAAACAAGCTAGCACCGCAGGGTTTAAAACAAAATGACTGTCTATGGTTCTTCGTTCATATCGTAAAGTTTGAATTTGGAACGACTGCGACCTAACTCGATGGCAGCCGGGCGGTAACTGGCCGTTTAGAGCGCCGGTGGCTGAATGGGAGTAAGTAACCTTTGCTCGGTGTAGAAAAAAAATCTCGCGCATCCGCATTGCAAATTTTGTAAGTTTATTATGATACTAGAAGGCGGATGCTAACTTCGTTCGCGGAAGAGAAAAAGTTATAACCCCTTTTTTTTCATAGCATAGTTGGGTAAAAAGTATCCTAAGCCATCTTTGGATACCAAGCTAACCGTGTACCAAAAACAGTTATTTATTGTTAACACATAATATACACAGCGTTAATGCATACAAAAAATTTCGCCAAACTGCAAGGCAGTTTGTTGGCGAATATATACACTCGGTTATTGTTATTTTATCGACTGCGTAACACTTATCCAACATTTACTTACCCAACCACCATTACAGTTGCCGGCAAACATCTTGAGCAAAACCTTGACTGCGCAGTAACTGATTTACGTGCAAAGGTAAAAAAGGAACCTTTATTGTTCAAGAAGTTTGCCGGGATCTGTATCTATCAATATCTAATTTACCTACATTTAAATTTAAATTTAATTGATCCTTACTCACTAATATATTGACCACATAATAGTCACAGCAGTAACTTAAACACGTTTGCCTAGATAGTCTGTTGGTACATATTCCAATTGATGTATAGACAGTAGGCACCGCATTTTAAAAACAAACAATAACATACTTAATTGTACCACCAAGAACTCTAAAGCGTTGCAATGAAGTTTAATTTTGTCTACAAATGTATAGTGTCTTGTCTACGATGGTACTATGTAACCTCGCTATTAAAAATATCTAGTAACAACTGTTTTATTTTAATTTGGAAGCTTCGTTGACTAGTAAAGTCACCCTCCCGGGGAATGTTATTGAAGATTCTCGGTATTAGGTACGTCCTCGTACGTTTACCGTAATAGTTACTGGCCCCCGGTTAAACATATTTTTTTCGTGTCGAGTCTCTTAGCGTATAGGTATTTTTTCTACATATTTTGAACTCCGGTATATTGTATTGATTAACAGCTAACAAGTACTTATATTTTTCCTACATAGGCAATATATTACATTTCTTAAAAAGCTTATCGTATTGTTTGTTACAGTTTTCTTTGGTTTTTTTTACTTACAAGTATTTTCATTAATCTAGTTTGAAGGTTATATATTCTATCTAATTGAGTCTTAAAAGTGCCACCGTATGCTATCAAGCCGTAACTCAGCACCGAGTCAGCCAACGCGTGATACAATGTTGAAATCCGTTTAGCCGATTTGGCGTGATGAAGCCACAACGACACACAAAAACATACAAACATTTCATTTTTCCAACTTTACTAGCTTTTGCCCGCGATTTCGTCCGCCTTAAATTCGTTTATCGCGGATAAGGGTATTTTTCCGGGATAAAAGTAGTCTATGTCCTTCCCCGGGACTCAAACTATCTCCATACCAAATTTTATCCAAATTGGTTCAGCAGTTTAAACAGACACACTTTCGCATTTATAATATTAGAAGGTGATTCGGCGTGATGAAGCCACAACGACACATACAAACATACGAGTACTAAAGATAAAAAATATATATTTATCCATTTAGTGATCTTCAAATAGTCCGTTACAATCATAATTTTTTGATATCTTAAATGTACAAACATTTTATTTTTACAATAGTATAGACTAGAAGGCGCCCGCAACGTCGTTTGCGGAGGAACAGAAGTCATAACCCCTCTTTTCTTCTTCAGCGTAGTCGGATAAAAAGTACCTATCCTATAACCATCTGTAGATGATCAGCTACCCGTGCGCCAAAAATAGTTAATTAGCCGTTTTGGCGTGATGAAGCCACAACGACACATACAAACATACAAGAAGCGGCCAAGTGCGAGTCGGACTCGCCCATGAAGGGTTCCGCAGCCGTTTATACAAAAAATGCACTACAGATGAAAAAAACTACAATATGAAAAAAAACACTAACAAAAGAGCGTATCTCCCCGGCAGCTACGTCCTTTTGCTGAGAAGCGCAGTTTTTTGGCAATAACTTAAAAACGGTATGTCCGATCATGTTGAAAATAATTTTCGTTGGAAGTATTTATTAAGCTTTATATTTGTAAATTTTTTCATATTTTTTGAACTTACCGTTTAGAAAATAGATGGGGGGGACTCAATTTTTGCTACTTTCGTAGCGAATATTTCGGAAAATATTCACTAAACCAATTTTTTTTTTAGAAACCTCAAAGTGTTTTTAGAAGTACTGTCGAAATATATGCCACACCTTGATATTTGCTGATTTTTTTTTTTCAGTTTCGGTTACATGTATGGAGTGCCCCCCCTAGAAATATATATATTTTTATTTAACTATCAAACTAAGTAGCGGTTAACACACGACACCGATGTTCCAAATTTCATCAATGTAGATCTTATAGTTTGTGAGTAAAATGCCAGTGACATACGGACGGACGGACAGACAGGCAGACAGGCAGACATGACGAATCTATTAGGGTTCCGTTTTTGCCATTTTGGCCCTAACCCTAAAAATCCAAAAAAAAACGATTCAGTAACCTTTAAATGTTTAAATAGTCAGTAACACTTATGTTTTTGGAAAAATCTGCGATGTACACACATTTAATTTTTACAACTTTATTATAAGAATAAGACTAACTTTATTTGCATGGAATAAGTAGGTACAGTGAGATATGTCAAGTCACCGTGGTATTACAGACAGTGAGCGGCTTATTCTGCTATATGTATTGATAACACTAGCATGCAAACATATATATTTTTAATTAGTTTCAGTTTACTTGTACTTTGTGATAGGAAGTCTCTGACATAACAATAGTTTTTTTTCTAATAAGTAATTTGTTAGGCTACTTTTGAACCTATTAATGGGAAGCTCTTGTATTCATTTCGGCAACATGTTAAATATTTTCATGCGCATTGCATAACACTGCTTCATGTACAATGCAGTGCTAGGTATATAAAATCATATGCTAGACGTCCCGTATTTCTTGTGCAATTTGGAAATACATCCTTAGCTGTCTTAAATAGGTACATATGCCTTTTAAAAAAAAGACAGGTCTCTAAAATATATAGAAATTCTATTTTTTTTTAAATATTAATAGATATTTGAAATAGTAATAGATATTCGAATAACATTGAATCATAATCATAAAAACAAGGATTGATAATCAAACTGCAACCAAATATTCAAGGAATTTCGTACCCTCTCAGATCCGCTACACACTGCTACTCTACGCCGTAGTGTCCTAGCAACCTATCCATAGCAACCAATGGCCGTAGCAACCTATCATCCACCGCATGAACATACACCACGTTTATTTTAGAAATCTCGCTAAGATGCGACACTACAATAATCTTTCCTAAATTGAAGACTTGAAAAACCTAGAATGGTCCGGATTTCTCTTATTTTAAAACCTAAACATATGGCAGATTTGGTTGATACCAATAATAGGCTTGTGTCCTATAAAAATATGCCGTCGGTTAGATTATCAGAAAATATTGGACACGTATTTTTTCTTTTGTCAATAAATAAAAAATGATGAAGATATAGCCCGTTAATGTTCCCCGTGACGCCGTGCGAAAAACGGTCGCATGGCGTGAAGTCATGCGCCCCCACTCCCAAGCTTTGACGCGCTTTATATTTGCCATGTTTTGTTTGATTGACAAAAGAAAAAATACGTGTCCAATATTTTTTCATAATCTATCTGACGGACAAATTTTAATAATATATTTTTGAAGGGAAGTCACGGGGAATAAACTAGTTATGCCATTAATGTCACTCGACGCCGACACTCAAATCTTCGAATGACTGATGTGACAGGCCATTATGCGCTAAATGTCTCATTATAACTGGCTAGGTCTGGTACAATGCTTCGTAATTTTAAACTGCCTATAGTAGAGTTAGTGAAATACTGGTGGCGGAACCTTAAAGAATGAGAGTGCCGATAGCACACAAACTTCGCTGGCTTGCTCTTGTTATTCGTGTTGCATACAATATACAAAGTTTTTACTCGTAAGCAATCAAGTAAGAAAAAAAACTTAAGATGGCGTTTTTTGCTAACAAAAGTTTTAGTATATATTTAATAAATAATGTATGTAATGAACTTTCATTTGCGATATTAAACATTGAAATCGGTCTATTTGCTTAAAGTTTTTTTTTAAATATTTTTAAAGTAATTTGTGCTCACATTTAAACTTTCATATTTCGTGACGTATCAAAGGAATCGGTGTCAAGTTTTTTTTATAATACTTGTCATTTACTCAGTAACATGTATATGTATTAAACCATTCATGTTGCATACAGTTTTTTTAAGAAATCATGTATAAACTTCAAATCAAGTAAGAAAAAAAAACTTAAGATGCCGTGTTTTGCCGGAAGTTTACAGCTTATACATTTTTTTGTATATTTTTATAAATAACGTATATAATAAGCTTTCATTTGAGAAATTAAACATTGAAATCGGCCCATTACATTAGCTTATAGATTTTTTAAGGAAGTGGATCTCAGTTCCTAAGGGGTGAAACTTCCGCTGTTGCTCACCGTGCAAAGCGGCTTGCTTTCATCACAAAGTGCAGCATCCGGCCAAAAAATGGCCATAACAAGAAATGAATATAGGGCATTTTGAGCGCATGGGAGAGTACCGGGCGGTTATAAAAGGGTTCCACGGAAAATAGACGAAACACAGATGTGGTGGAAAATGATCTGCGCGAGCTCCGAGCCGTCGATTATCGGAAAACCGCACGAGATCGAGACCGGTGGTGGGCACTTGTATTGGAGGCCAAGACTCACTTTGGATCGCTGCAACAGAGGAGTAGTTGCAGTGCAAAAAAATATAAAATCTGTTTGTTGATTGATTTGAGCTGGAGTGAAGCCAAAGAGAATATTCGAGTTATGATATTAATGTCACTCGACGTCGACACTCAAATCTCCGAATGACTGATGCCCTGAGTCATTTATGCGCTAAACTAAACGTCTCAGGCATTCATGGAGTATAGATAAGGTAAGAAGGTTAAACTCATATTTATAGTAGTTATAATCATTGTTCTTAATCCGTATAGATGGTGCTAGAGTAGTCATAGCAAGTTAGTATGAAGTACAATTTATTGTCACATCTAACCAAGACACTATTTCGCGGAAAAGGAAAGGAAGTATAATCCATTAATCTAATATGGAATTCCGAAAAGTAACGCCTGAATTGATTTAGTGACCTCCAAATAGTCCGTTACAATCATTTTTTTGAAAATATCTTCAATGTACAGACATTTCATTTTTACAACTTTATAATAGTATAAATTATAGATTCGATTATAGGGAATGGTGTGACAGAAGATTTAATAACTCGAATCGAGAAAGGGATGCTAAGGTGGTTTGGGCATGTTGAGAGGATGCATGAAAGAAGATTGACTGGAAAAATTTACAAGGCGAATGTAAGTGGAAATGTTGGAAGAGGAAGGCCTAGACGAATGTTTCGCGAACAGATTGGAGACATTCTGAAAAAAGGCCAAGTGAAGAGTACTCTAAACCGGTGAGCATGCATAAAGAGATTAATGAATGTTGATGATGCGGCAGTTGTATGCTAGGACCGTAGCAAGTGGAAGGGTGTAGTCTCTGCCTACCCCGTTGGGAAAAAGGCGTGATTGTACGAGGTATGTATAGATTCGAATTCCAAATGACTTTCACGCTAGCGGCAAAAATGGATTTTTCCACTCAGATTTGGTGCTACAAAGGAAACTTTTCCGAGCTAGTGACGTGGAAAAGGTTTTATTTTACTCCAGCGTAGAAATCGGTGCACCCAGCCTCACTGAGCATTAGAGTGTGCATTGATGGTTGCCACGCCACCGCACCGCCCCGCCCCTCCGCGATTAAACGCGTAAAGTCAGCCAATGTATACTAGCAACAAAGGATTTTTCAATTTTTTTTTTTTGTATTAATCATACATTTGTATTTGTCGTTGTGGGTTCATCACGCCAAAACGTCTACACGGATTTCAATTATTTTTGGTACACGTGAATAACCATTAACCATTTGAGGATACCTAGCTACCCGTGTATCCAAAATAGTTGAAATCCGTTTAGCCGATTTGGCGTGATGAAGCCACAACGACACATACAAACACAAAAAATAATTTTTTTTTCGATTTAGTGACCATCAAATAGTCTAAAATACAATCTTTTTTTAAGGTCTTCAATGTACAGACATTTAATTTTTAGAACTTTATAATAGTATAGATAAAACAAAGTTCTATTTGTTGTTGACGTTATTTTGCCATGGGCGGCAGGAGGAACTTTAATATTTAATCATGTTTTTTATAAAGGTTATAAAGTGGAAAAATCAAGTAAGTCTAAATATACACACATCACATATGCTTAATCTATATTGCGCACATGAAGCCACAACATACAAAAAATAATAGATTCAGTGACCTCCAGATAGTCCGTTACAATCATTTTTTTTTAAATATCTTTAATGTACAGACATTTGCTATTTAAGGACCGTATCGTTAATTATGGGTACACAATAAAAGTTACAGAATTGACTTATTTTAAAACATTTATTAAATTTTATTTAATATTTATAATGTAAAATATATTTGAAAACGAAGAAATAAAAAAAAACTACATCTACTTATTGACCTTTTCCAATTTTTCTCACTTTGCTTTTAATGTTTCGCATAAGGTTTTGGACAACGCTAACACCGAGGTTTTTGGCCACGAGATTCCAGTCTCGCTTGAATTTTTCTAACGAAGTTGCAGAACGATCTTTTTTACGCAGATCCCTCTTCATCAATGCCCAAAATTTTTCTATGGGGCGAATCTCTGGGCAGTTTGGTGGATTGTGCTTTTTGCCCACAAAGTCAATTTTTTCTTTGGCGTACCACTTCAGTACTGGCTTAGCATAATGGCAGCTGGCCAAGTCAGGCCAAAACAAAGTTTGACCTTTATGCTTCCTTATGAGTGACAACAATCTCTTCTGGAGACATTCCTTCTCATAGATCTTTGCATTTAATGTTTTGTCAGTGAAAAAAGGTGTTGAGGTCATTCCACATTGACAAATTGCTTGCCAAACTAAGATCTTTTTACCAAATTTTTCGCAAAAAATTGCTTTTACGGTCTTACTAACGGCTGTTCCTTCGTTCACCGTATAATATTGTGCTCCGGGTAAAGTTTTGTAATCCAACTTTACGTAGGTTTCATCATCCATCACAATGCACTGCTTCTTTTTACTCAAAATCTCTTCATATAACTTGCGGGCCCTAGTTTTTACGGTAGATGACTGTAAAGCTGTCCGTTTCGGCTGTTTTTGCTTTTTATAGCTCTTTAAGTTATTACGTTTCTTAGCTCGTTGTACCATACCAATACTAGTTCCCGCTTTTTTGGCACAATCACGAACTGAAAGCCCTTTTTTAGCGGCAAACAGCTTACATATCTTTTGGTCCAAATTAGGCATCGAAGGACCTGGTTTTCTGCCGCGACCAGGAAGATCACTTAACGAGTAGTGGTCGCCGAATCTTTGGATAGCGTTTTGAACAGCATGACCGCTAACACCTTCCTCTTTAGCCAACTTTCTGTATGATATACCACTTTCAGTGCACCATTTGGAAACAATAGATTTTCGCTTTTCGATTGAAAGGCCTTTCATTTTAAAAACTATATGCTAATTATACAACTTTACACAACAATCCTGTTATTTAATAACGTACTAAAATTTGACAGATGACATATATTCTCTTTTCATCACTAAACCTCTTTTTCTAGCCAGTTACATGTGTACCCATAATTAACGATACAGTCCTTACAACTTTAACGGAGTAAAGACTACTTACTAACTTTCACCCGCGATTTCGTTCGCGTAAAATTCGAATTTCAAAAAATCCTAGCACCACTTCCTCTCTAAAGGAATGTGTGTTTGTCCTTCAACGGTTATAGGGCTGTGCGTCCGTCAATAGGTACCTAGGTCACATTACTCTTGATTTTGGATAATCTGTACATCTCCTCTAGTGTACCAATTAGTTATAACACAATTGTTAAAGTATACACTTTTATAATTTTTGATACGATTTCTTGGAGAACTAAGCATTGAGTTTAAACTTAGAAAGATGTATTTAAGTTAAGCTAAGTATTAATATTGTAATAATTACGAATTATTTACAAAAAAAGACTGTTGAGTTTGTTTCGGCTTTCTTCTCAACAGTGGTCTCCGCTTGGGAAATGCCGTCGAGTCAGACTTATAAAAGTGCTCTTGCGGCCTATTTTAAGAAAAAAGATCATTATTTCATTACTCGAACTTTGTTCACGGAGAAGAAAAAGTTATAACCCCTTATTTTTCTCCAGCGTAGTCGGGTCAAGAAACATGAGCAACAGCTTCATACAGCGGAGATGAAAATGCTACGCTGGGCGGGCGGCGTGACTCGCTTGGATCAAGTTCGGAATGAACATGTCAGAGGTTCCTTCAAAGTGGCACCAATAACTGATAAAATCAAGGAAGCCAGACTTGGATGGTACGGACATGTAATGAGGCGAGACGACGACTACTCCATGAAAAAGGTACTCAAGATGGAATCCAGGCAGAGAACAAGGGGCAGACCGCCAGCCTCTCGGTGGTCCACCGTGGAAATAGGCTTGAAATCCCAAAATATCCCACCAGTGACAACCCAGGGCAGAGTATCCTGGCGCCGACGCACAAGGAGGCCCGACCCCAAATAAAACTGGGAAAAGGGCAGGGAGAAGAAGAGCGTAGTCGGGTAAAAAGTATTCTATAACCATCGGAGATACTCAGCTACCCTTATACCAAAAATATAGTTGAAATCTGTTCAGCCGATTTGGCGTGATGAAGCCACAAAGACACATGCGAGCATACAAACATACACAAAAATTTTTTTTTTTTCGATTTAGTGTCACCCAAATAGTTTTTTTTAAATTATTTAATGTAAAGACATGTTTACAACATTATAATAGAATAGATTATTATTTAATTTAATTTTTACCGAGCACCGATTCAACAGAAGCGTCTATTTCTCCTTTTGTTGAAGCGGGGACTGACGCGCGCGTACGGGGGAGCTAGGTTGACACCTAGGCTAACGTCACGGCATAGGTCAGGAAACGAAATCGACTTCCGATGTTATGCAAAACACAGCTCGTTAGGGCGTTGTATGGATTTGTGACATACCTACCTAGCAACCATGGTTGTAAAAGACTGACATAAATTCATAAAAAACATTTTTTGACGTCACCAAATTGATTGACAGCCTATTTTGTATTAAGTGTAGAAAGCTCTAGCGAATACCTACTTTATTTTTGAAACAAAAAAATGTTACCATTTACTTTAACTAATTATACCGTTCAAAAGCCGCTGAAAATATGTAATTAATGCATAAAATATAATGGCGAGTGAGTGTGTTTCATATTGGCAAATCATCACTAACAATTTTTTTTAATTTTTTTTTTTCATTATTAATTAGGCTATCCCGTAAGCACCAATCAATTTAAACTCTCACAATACAAAAACACATAATTTTACAGGATAAAATCTACTCAACGCTATTAACAGCCAAACGCACAGACTTTATAGGTCCGTTTTTAAAAGTCCACACTAGATGCTCGGTATAAATGGTTAGTTAAGTGATAAATACACGGCAAATGTGTGTGGGGATAGTTTTAAATGTTAAACTCACCTTATCTCGATCCCATGCTCCCGTGTTCCGTGGTGCTAGGTCGGGCCCGGGCGCGGTACTGCCGTATTGATCTGCGCAGCCTCTGGACCACTGCTATAAATAGACCTATCAACCGATCATATGGACGTTAAGGCTTTCATTCTTTTTGTATTCTTTTTTAATTAATTTATAATGATATTTAGAGATGTAATTACAAAATCATTTTGAATAACTTGACAAAAAAGGTGATATATATAATCGTATACGTTCCGCGCAGCCTCCCTGGACATCAATATAAATATGTATGTCATTCTGCTCTACATAAGTTTTTTTTTATTGATAGGATGAATTCGATCGGGGTCAGATGCAGGGCTATCTCTATGAACTGTAGGTTTTCTAACTATCTTAAATGCACATACGTGTGCTTTTAAGATAGTTAGAAAGCTGCTATTTGAAAGCTGAGTCTTACATTTTAAAAGTCGTTCAATTTTAACATCAAAACGGCTCGGCTGGAGTCTGGAAGGATATCAACCCAGGACGTATATTTACCTGAAGGAAAGAAAAAGTGGGTGTTGATACCTTGTAGTAACTAATAATTAAAAATATTCACAAAGGCATACACTTATTGAAATTAAGTGCATTACAAATTAATTGATCGATTCAGGCAGGCATACCACTACAATACAAGGTATTTTGTTATATTTTCATGCGAATTTTGTTTCATTTACTGTCACATCTAACCAAGACACTATCCATTAACCATTAGAAATTATGAGCAGGCAGGTAATAAAATGTTTTTGTGGTGGTTTGAAATAAGTAAACATCGTGCAAACGTCCTGCGCAGTCTCCATAAAAGCACGCGCGGCGCACTCCGCTGTTACGTCACGCAGCAAAAGGTACTAAACTTCGGCCTCAATAAAGAGGCCGTTTGTTATACATTGACGCGCACCGCTGTTTGAGCGAAATGTTCACTCTTTGAGCAAAGGAATGGATACATCATTGCTTGTTTTCTCGCTCCTATGCGGTCCTCTTTCTCGCATTCGGATCACAGTAACTTGGATCTATTGTTTGTTTGTATGTGTTGTTGTGGCTTCATCATACCAAAACGGCTAATCGGATTGCCACTTTTTTTGGTACACGGCTAGCTAGGTATCCGCAGATAAGATAAAATACTTTTTACCCGACAACTGTCGAAAAAAGAGGGGTTATGACTTTTTCTCCTCCGCGAACGAAATGTAAAAAGTTTCTTTGAGCTTTCCAATATTTCTGGTTACTTTAGGCTTATCTGTATTCGTTGGGAAATTGCATAAATTTTTCCTCACATACATTATTATTCCAAACTAGAAGGCGCCCGCAACTTTGATCGCGGAGGAAAAAAGTCATCACCCCTCTTTTGTTCTTCAGCGCAGTCGGGTAAAAAGTATCCTATAACCATCTGGAGATACCCAGGTGTACTAAAATTTGTTTAAATCCGTTTAGCCGATTTTGCGTCATGAATCATCAACGAATCATACAAACACAAAAAATCCAATAAAACAATTTTTCCATTCAGTGACCTCCAAATAGTTCGTCCTCCAGTGACGTCCAATAGACATTCAATTTTTATAACTAGTAATATAATAGTATAGATTAATATTTTCGCACTTAAACTTTCCCACTTAAGGGCTCATAAAAAAAGTTACACGGGCTCAAAATTTAATATTTCTTATTTCGCTTATTTTATCAGGATCTTATACAATTTTTACGAATTTCAAGATCTGGCAACATCCCTGTTGTTATTGCAGTTGTCCGAACTAATGGTGCATTCCACAAGAACGTCAACTTTGTCGGGTACGTGACGGCTCTGACAGCTACATTAAAAATATATGCAAGAATTCACTACCAATACAAAAGCGAAGTTAAAAAAATTTGACATACAAAAAAATTACTTCCTAACTTTCTTAGAAGTATGAAAACAATAGCGTCACGTAGCCGACATTCTGTGGAATGCACCTAATGTTTCAATTAAACGGAATAAGGCTGTGCCAAATGTGCCAACTATAAAAGTGCATCGTAATGCAGGACCACTGCAGCTGCTGTCCCAATTACGAACTCTCCAAGCTCTCTAAAGGTGGGTCCACATTTGTATAATTTGCCCGATCAGATCTTCGTTCCTTGGCATAATCGTGTCACTATCACGCGTTTGGACGTTGCGCTGATCCGATCGCTCGAAATCCATGTCGATACCCGTGTCACACACTTAGATCGGACCAGCAAGGCATGATCGCCGCGCCGACAGTGAGCGTTCAAGCAGCGCGATACGCAGTCATGCCACGGCACGGTGATCGGATACGAGCAAATGATACAAGTGTGGACGCACCTTAATGGTGAAAGATAACGCAAAATCAATAATCTCATTTCCGATATTTGTAATGGCTGCACGGGACAGGCTCCAACCCATCCATTGTTCTGGCTCGATTCAACGCGGTATAATTTTTAAAGCAATATAAAATCAGACCAATTATGTACGAGTAGTAGCGTTTTTAAAACGGTTTACTGCCACGGTTATGATAATAAAAAAAAAACAGAACAAATTTACACAAATCGAACTAGTCCCATGGTAAGCTCAATAAGTAAGGCTTGTGTTATGGGTACTAGACAACGATATATTTATTAGATATATTTACTTATATACTTAGAAAACATCGATGACTCAGGAACAAATCTGTGCATGGCGTGAAGAATTTGATAAGTCGAAATATACAGTTAAAGAAATTTGAACTTTGGAGATGAGTCTTATGGTTTAATTTTATTCAGACTTTACTCAAGTTCTTCACGTCATGCACGGATATTGTTATGCTCAACACACAAATATTTGCCGTTACGGAATTTGAAACGAGGACCTTCAGCTTCGCAGGCAACGTTACTCCCGCTGAGCCAAACCGGTGTCAGTAAGCGGCTAATTCACCCCTAATTTTTCCCCCTCTCCCCTGGAGGCGAAACTTGAAGTAAAGTTGACAAATGGATACGCTAGAGGACTGTAGTCCAGATAAAATATCTTACAATTACCACTAAATAAAACTACATTCCAAAATCAATAGTTTTTCCGCCCTTATTCAAATTTTTGATGTGATTTAAAGGACATAGAATACTTAGTAGATGTATATCGAACTGATGATAATGATGGTAGCAGCGCTCGAAATCCACACCACGTAATAAATACGTAATTAGTAATCGCATAAATACAGAAGGCTCATTCTTTTGATCTTAGAGCATCCTCACTACAGCGATGAAAATGTGAGATGTAAGAAATACTATGTAATTATAACAAACCTATTATTACTTTATTTAAAACTAGTGATAATGAACCTCCGAAATAAAATAAACAAATGAACATATAAAAAATATAAAACCGAACTTCAAATGACTTTTTCACGCTAGCGGATAAAACGTACTTTTCCACGCACATTTAGCGCTGTAAACGGAACTTTTACATCTAGTGACGTGAAATAGTTATTTGATGCAAGTTGTTATTTGGCGCTAGTGCTTGAATTGAAAGCCGAGTAAGTGAAGGAATCTAAAATTTTAAAAAGATTCATGAGCGTAACGAGGCTTTCAAGGTACATGAAGCCAAATTTTTCACCTCACTAAAGCGAGAAAAATGTGAGAAGTAAGAAAAAATATGAAATGATAACAAAGAGATATTTTTTTCATTTAAAGCTATTGTTAATGATCCTATGAAAAACACTCATAACAAAACAAACAAATAAACATATAAATTCAAACTTCAAATGACCTTTCCACGCTAGCGGATAAAACAAACTTTTCCACGCAGATATGGCGCTGTAAATCAAACTTTTCAGACCGAGTGACGTGAAAACGTATTTTGCTTACAACGTGTAGGTAATTTTATCGTAAGTCAAGACGCAATTTCTATGAAGTAAGTAACAAAATAATTATTATAATAACAAGATCTATTTTTTCCGTCCAGGAAGTGGGTCAAAATTAACTTGCAAAACGTAATCCACAAAGAATTCACGGCGAAAAACGAAAGCTGTAATCAAATATATTAAATTTCATGCGGCATAAGTAATAAGTCTAGCCGACGGATGAAAGTCCGAAACGGAAAAAAATCAAGATAATTTCATTAATTTTGTTGAGGAGATGGAAGTTCCTGGAAGCCGGCCCTGTTGAGGTAAATTTAAAGGTAAATTTAAACCACAGGGCTTGAGCACTTTCATAACAAAACTTCGTTCAATTCAAAATATTTTCCTACGTCTCGGAAGCTTTTCAGCTTTCCATGGCCACGGGTTGGCTGACCATGTGATGTGATGTGACCATGGAAAGCTGAAAAGCTTCTGAAACGTCGGGAACTCAAATGAGATAATATACGCGATGTAATCCGTTAAATTGTTTTATTTATATGTTCGATATCATTTCCGTGTAATGTACGAGTACAATAAACAGGATGCGCATTATATCGTGACCTTTGCCTTGTGAAATGCCAAATGTGCACGAGGAGGATATCGCGAAGTGTATTCGGTGGTAGATCTTGGAACGGGCAACCGGGTTCCGTGTGACCTTTGACCTACGGCATAGGTCCTAAGTGGAGCTAAAACGAGAATGAGACTGTCGAATAACAGTCCTTATACAGTCACAGAAAAGTCATTTAGTTTACAACACAGTTACTATCATGACGTCTATATAACAGGATGTAATATTATAATAAACATGCTTAAATTTTTTATGCGATTGTCGTATAGAATGTCAATATGACAAAAATATTATATAATAAATAGCCCTGTTAGTGACATAGTACAAACAATTATAAAACCATATTTGATACGACCTTTATAAATGAATAATAAATAAATAACCCACTATACGAGAGTCATATGGCTTACGTTTTTACGTTGTATAATATATGGTCATGTAAATGTCATATTACAAACAATTATAAAACCATATTTGATACGATCTTTATATAACTAAAAATCATGTTAAAGCATCGGGTAGAGGTCTTATAATATCCCACTATTAGGATAGTCATATTCTTGACGTTACGACCAAGTGTATAATAGTCCTGTAAAGGTCAGTCTGACTATTATTAGATGGTCTAATATTTTAGTTGTGTAAACGTTTACTTGGCATAATTACTCAACCAAAGTATAATACAACTTTTTTGTCTTATAAAACACTATTATAGGACTGAAAGAACTCGAACAAACCTGAATAAGACGGCTTTAAAACTTATAGTTGTACCATCTTCGTTTTATAGGACACTTTTGCTACTTGGGTACCTACGGCAATACAAAACGGTACTAAAGATAATAAGTTTCTATGAAAGATTCCATTTTTGTAATAAGCTTTTATTGCCGTCGGTAGGGGAAGCCGAGTAAGGTTGTTACACGGGTTGGTTGTCACACGACGGCCGTAACAGAAAACTGTAAGTACGGTCAAGGAATTTAATTTGTGTACGCTTTCGTACCTTGTCATAGTGAGATTGATATGGAGTCTTTATCGGCTTTCATACTGATTTTGCCTGTGACAAGGTACGAAATAGTATATAAATTAAATTCCTCGACTGTACTACTACTAGCACAATAGGCACGATGGCTGGGTATGAAAATGAAAATTCTAATTAGTCCGACAGGTAGATAATAAAAAAATACTGGGCACTTATTTTCTGCTTTTTTTAAATACTCACATAAATCGCATTGAAATTAAGAATTGGGGCTCGTGACGTCACTCCTAAGTAAAATTTGTAGCTACGAGTGACGTCACGTGACATTTTGACAAAATTGTCGCCTTTATTTTTTGTTTATGTAAAAGAAGAGAAAATACGTGTCCAATATTTTTTATGTACATGACGGACTAATTATTAATGATTTGTCAGCACCCCTATTACTGCTTAATGTTTTTGACGTGATAACGTCTTATAAATAGAGGAAGGCCGGCTGCAGGCACGAAAAAGCACGACTCATTGTCACGTTCCGTTGTCACTTTCCGCGTGCAAGCGAGAGCGCGGAACAAGTGATAGAGAGGCACGATCGGCTTAAGCGTTCGGCTTCTCTTCTACGTTATCACGTAAAATAATCATCCGTAAACCGACTTTAATTAATCAGCATTCGAGCATACTTGTTTATAACTGTAAGTGTTGTGAACTTTCATCGACTGGTGGGAGATATAGTATTAGTATTTCGCGATATTTGGACATCGATTCATAGTCCATTATGGCCGCTGTGACAATCGACCCGTGACCTTACCCGGTCTCCCCTACTTTTCTTCGTACATCCATCGATTACACATCGAGACAATTCTCTAAGGTCCCCAACCCGGTCGGATTTCGCTATTTGGTCCGGACGAAAGTACTTACAAGCAATGTTCGTGCATTGCAAATAAAATAAAAGCTTCTTACATGAGTTATACCATACAACGTCATCGATACTTGACTTATGATCCTGTGCCCACTAGATGGGGCAGAGGGCGTCCACAGTGACTCTCTCCAAACCACCCGGTCGATTACTCCGTACGGTTTTGTCCCAAAATTACGAGAAATAAATAAAACAACTAACTTAAATACATGATGCCATAAAAATCTAAGCAGTGTTCGTTAAACCCGAAAACATACTTAATCATGATATAAAAAACAAATTTGACATACTGCGGGCATATGATGGTCGCACTTATCACGCGATAAATAATATGATACCGCGCCTGTCACTCTCGCACTCACATACGTGTCAGAAGGTGACGTGACAAACGCAACCATCATAGGCCCGCTGGATGATGGTTGTATAAGCGATTGGTAAATTTATGAAATCCGATAAATATTAGATCAAGCCCCCTATAATACGTTTTTTCTATTATTTTCTACAAGCGCGCACGAGTGTCGTTTTTGCGTCCAATAAAGACCAGAGATGAACGGCACGTGTAACTTTTAATCCAATATAGATGTCTTTTAAATGCCAAACGGCCATCACTTTGTACCTGAAGCTTACAGCTAGTAATATGACGTCCGACCGGCGCCATTTCACGTAAAGTGGCTCCAAGTGGGATATTAAATTGAATATATCGAATTTCCTGCTCGTCTACCACTTGTATCCAATTTGTGTCGACACTTTCCTGAATATCATGACTGTGTCGTGGGTGTGCCAATTTTTATTGATGCACTTTGGAGTGCAGCTTCATCCGTCGTCACTTTTTAGGGTTGGCCAAAAAGGAAAAAAAAGCGGCCTAGTGCGAGTCGGTCTCGCCCATGAAGGGTTCCGCAGCCGTTTATACAAAAAAATGCACTACAGATGAAAAAAAAAACTAATAAAAGAGCGTATCTCCCCGGCACTTACGTCCTTTTGCTGAGAAGCGCAGTTTTTTGGCAATAACTTAAAAACGGTATGTCCGATCATGTTGAAAACAATTTTCGTTGAAAGTATTTATCAAGCTTTATATTTGTAAAATTTAATTTTTTGAACATACCGTTTAGAAAATAGAGGGGAGCGGGGGGGGGGGGGGGTTCACAATTTTTGTTACTTTCGGAGCGAATATTTCGGAAACTGATCACTAAATCAAAAAAATTTTTAGAATCCTCAATATGTTTTTAGAAGAACTGTCGAAATATGTGCCACACATTGATATATGCTGAAAAAAAAATTACACTTTCGGTTACATGTATGGAGTGCCCCCCTAGAAATATACTTTTATTTAACTATCAAACTAAGTAGCGGTTCACACACGACACCTATGCTCCAAATTTCATCAATGTACATCTTATAGTTTTTGAGTAAAATGCCTGTGACATACGGACGGACAGACAGACATGACGAATCCATAAGGGTTCCGTTTTTGCCATTTTGACTACGGAACCCTTATAGTTTGTCCGTCCGTCCGATCGTCCGTGTGACACAGGCATTTTACTCAAAAAATGTAAGATGTACATTGATGAAATTTGATGTATAGGTGTCTTGTATAAGCCGCTACTTAGTTTGACGGTCAAATAATAAAATAGAAAAAACTAGGGGGGTGGGGGGGGGGGGGGGGGAACTCCATACATACATGTATGGAGTGATGGAGTGTAATGGAACCGAAACTGAACAATTTTTACCAGCAAATGTCAATGAGTGGCACATTCAACAGATTTTGTAAAATCATTTTGAGGTTTATAACAAATTTTTTGAGTAAGTATGTGGATATTTTCGGAAATAATCTCTCCGAAAGTATCATAAATTGTGTCCCCCCCCCCCCTCCATTTTGTAAACGGCATGTCTAAAATATATGAAAAAAATTATAAAGATAAAGCTTAAATACTTTCAACGAAAATTGTATATCGTCGCCTAGTACCCACAGTACAAGCTTTGCTTAGTTTGGGACTAGGTCGATTTGTGCAAGATTGTCCCTCATATTTATTTATTTATTGTTTTCAACATGATCGGAGACGTATTCCGTTTTTGGGTTATTGCCAAAAAACGGCTAATCTCAACAAAAGGACATAAGTGCCGTGGAGGCACTCTACTAAACTGACAACCCTAAAAACGAAGTATAGTGTAGTTATAATAGGACGTGCGAACTTTCAGCATTATTCGGTATAATGGGATTCATCCGGACATAGGCTTTGTGCCGCGCCGCGCCGGAAGGCGCCATTGTACTGTCAGGTACGTGCTTCCGGTTTGGGAATTTTGTAACAATATTGGCGGATAAGTTTACTAAGAGAGACGTAGGTAAGGAAGGTTATCAGTTTACATTGTGGCCTGTATTCCCGGGTGGATATCTATGTTCATTAATGTGGAATTTTCTAAGTTCACATGTTTGACACTTTTCTATTGAAATTCTATACTATTATAAAAATGTAAAATGAAATGTCTGTACATTTAAGATATTTTCAAAAAAAATATTGCAGCGGACTATTTGTACTAAATGAATTTTTATTTTTTGTATGTTTGTATGTGTTGTTGCGGCTTCATCGCGCCAAATCGGCTAAACGAATTTTAACTATTTTCGGTACATTGGTAGCTGGGTATCCACAGATGGTTATAGGATACTTTTTTTCCGAATACGCTGAAGAAAAAAAGAGGGCTATGATTTTTTTGTATGTTTGTATGTGTAGTAAAACTCAGCAATATATCACAACACTTTTATTTGTTCCACTTGAATTATAATTATATTACAACAGTCCTCACTCTCGACCTTCCCACTCCGTGGTTGCAAACACAATGCCCACTCGTTGCTCTCACTTGCCGCCCAAAACCCCCACCTGTCAAACTGACAGCCCGCTGTAGTCAAGCAACAGTCTCGTTTCCTGACTTCCGGTGTTGCCAACTTCAAGAAACCTTCTATCACATTATAATATAATTGATTTAATAGCATCACCTTACATCACATATGTGACGTTGTGGCTTCATCACGCCAAATCGGCAGAACATATTTAAACCATTTTTGGCACTATAGCTGGGTATCCACAGATGGTTATAGGATATTTTTTACACGACTGCGCACACGAAAAAAAGATTGGTTATGACTTTTTATTCTCGGCTGGCGAAGTTGCGGGCACCTTTCGCATCTAAGGCTGTTTTTGATAGTAAGTATGAGAGTGATTTTATTTTGCTATTGTGCACTATTATTAAACCCAGAGAATTGGTTTATATTAGCTACCTTTAAGCTGGCTAACATCGAAATGGGGAAAGGGGTCAAATGGTATGGTTTGTAATACCATTGCAGCAGTTTTTAAAATTCTATTATTTAAAATTTAAGTTTCGTACTTGTTATTTACAGTCGGTTAAAATTATTTTGTAACAGCCTCACAGTGTGTCGCCCAGAACAAGCTAGCTGGACAAAATTATTTTTTCTAGTATTTAGCTTCTTACATGTCTATCTAATTGAAATAGTAATATTATTTATAGGTAAAATATATGGATGTCTTAAATTTGGGTAAATCTATACTATTATTAAGTTGTAAAGATGAAATGTCTGTACAGTGAAGATATTTTCAAATTAATGATTGTAATTGACTATTTGGAGGTCACTGATTCAAAAAATATTTTATTTTTATTTTTTGTATGTGTCGTTGTGGCTTCATCAAGCCAAATCGGCTAAACAGATTTCAAATATTTGTGTTACACGGGTAGCTGGGTATCTCCAGGTGGTTATAGGATACTTTTTACCCGACTACGCTGAAGAAAAAAAAAGGGTTTATGACTTTTCTCCTCCGCGAATGAAGTTTCGGGCGCCTTCTAGTAATTGAATAAAAATGTTTATACGGGATGAAAAAATATTTTAATGACAACAATTTAAGTTATAAACACTAACAATGAAATAATATAAAAAGCTTAACCTAAATAACTAATTGTGTATATAATTATGCTAACAACCTGCCCATTATTATCTAAATACGCCAAAGCTTCATCACCTGTCAGGCACCTTTCCTGCTTGTGATTACTGCACTGTTGGTCACTAATCTTTTCAGTCTCACTTACTTCTTTAATTAATTTGGCGACATTCTGCTTCCCAGATAGCCTAGATGATATTTCAAATGTTCGTGAAACGATCAAATCTTCAACACGCCTACGTTTCGTTTTGAAACTCGCATTCGAGGGCTATAGTAGGTCTTCCAGGGCCCTGTTGGTGTTCTTTCGTGCTACTACATGCTTCAACTTTATCATAAGAAACACTGAATGTCAAGTCGGCTTGTAGCTATTCCATATTGTTCGCCAAAAAGCGATCCTTCGAGAATTAACCCATTTTTATGCAGGTTTCGAGGAAAATCGGGAAATCATGGTCTTCATATCTTTTACCGACTGCTCCATTATGCCGCTTAAATTTTTAATTTTCAAAATATAAGCGAGTAGAGCACTATTTCGTTAATTTTTTGAATATTTGATCCATTCTTTCAAATATTCTAATTTTGAAATGGTGAAACTGCATTTTGGAATATATATATATGTTGGGCAAAAAAGGGGCAAAAGATATACTATTTTTCATAATCTCTAGGGACGTGGCTACTCCCTGAAAAAAATGAACTCGGGGAGAAGTGGGGGTTTTTAGTTACAGTCCAATGAATGCAAAATTTTGGTATTTTTTTATATTATTGTAAGATATCAACCTATTTTTCTGAGTTAAAAGAAATGAATATATTGATATAGTGGTTTATAATATAGGACATACCCTTGGTAGCAGAATCCACCACAAAAATTAACGGAAATTTGTAAAATTCTGCAATGAGACGTAATCGCAACAAAAGCTAAAATGCAACTATATCAATGCGTTGAACGTAATTTCTTTATATACTTACCCTCATTATTTGTTTAAAATGAACTACGGCAAAACTATGCCTGCTAATGTAATCACCAACTAATATAGTAATTACCCTCATTAAGTTTTTCTAGATAAGCTAATGATGTTTTTGTCCAGCTAGCTTGTTCTGGGCGACACACTGTGAGCCTGAGAAGATGAAGGTTCTTAACGTCATTTTCTTATCGCAAACCAACTGAAGACAATTTACATAATAAACAAATCACCACATGATCTCAATGGCATCAATTTCTGTATTATTAAGCATAACCGCGTGTAAATTAGCTACTAATACATTTCACTTGGATATTTCGTGATAATAATAGACATATATGACATTTAGAATTTGTCATTACAATCATAACAAGTATATAGGTGATATATTTGTTTTGTATCCTTGTAAAGAGGTTACAGGTTAAGCCCATAAATTTAATTTCTTTCGTCGAACCCTCAAACTTTAATAAGTAAATGCGTAATGAAACTTATTTATATGCTTGTAAAGAGGTTAGGTTAAGCCCATAAATTTGATTTCTTTTCAATTCGTGAGTATGCACATACCTTTACAATTCAAATGACATTGTGACATTTCTCTTTTTGTATCCTTCTTGTCGTTGATAAATGGTTTGGGACCAAAGACCACAGAGTACTTTGTTATATATTGCCAAAGACTACTATATACCTACATATTTGGGACGCTACGTGTGTAGACACGTTCGCTCTGTCCCACATACAGGCTAGCCGAGCCCAGGCCGGTGCCGCGGCTGATCAGGCCCAAACCCTCAAGCGCCGCAAATACTACACATTACTACAAAATAATGAGTTTGCGGCCCTTGAAGTGGAAATTAACCTTAGGGCCATGCACAGTGATTCCGCCGTAGGCCATAAATCGAAAAAAGTCATGAGCGTATCCTGGACTAATAAGTAAGTAAAATGATTCACCGATAGACAATCTTCTAAATACTATATATAGCACAGCAATAAAGTACTATTATCATTTACTTTTGTGCAACGAAAGTGAACGCATCTCGACCCTAATTAGTAGTGTGTTTTTGTCGCCGCAACTTAATCACTTTGTTATTGTGTACTATTATTATTATTTGCGTGTGTCCACGTGGTATTATTATGGAAATCCAAGAAGAGGGTATGTACTTTATTTTTCAATTATGTTTTATATATAAATATGCGTGCTTATATTTTAAAATAATTTTCTAGTAGAGGTCTGTCGTTTACGATTAATTTTTAAGAAGTATGACTTCATTGAGAGTTATACTCTGATGCCGAGGTTTGCCGCACTTGACACATATATTATGTTATAGATGGAAGTGTCCTTAATAAGGGCTGTAACTTTCATCGACCTTTTTTGACCTCTTCTTAGGTAAAAGGGGTTTCAAAGAACAAGAGTAGGGTAGCCGAAAAAAATCCGATTTTTAAAAAATGTTTTTATCTTTGTTTTAGGTACATTTTTAAGGTGTTCTATTTCGAAACGTAGTGTTTTTGATATTTGGCACTCTGGACAAGGAACTGATACAGAAAAATTTCAACATGTTTTTACTACACTGACGGAAACATCAATTATTTCGGATAACATCGAAAATATTGGCATAGAGAATTTAAGGGTTAAAATAAGGAATTTATGTAAACGAATTGCATGTTATTGGAAAAAACAAGATGTACAAAGTCTATATTTCTACATAAATATGCAGAGTGGCTTAATGATGTAGAATACATTGATGTGATCCAAAGTATCGAGCAGCGTATTTCTCAGCAGAATGATAACGTCGACCCCTCCCCTTCCACTTCTCGTGGCCGTCCGAGGAAAAACTTTAATGAAAGTAGTAAACGCACTAAAAGAAGGAGACTGGCGGAACTATCTAATTTTGACGAGTCTGCTGTAAATACACTGCTCAATGCTTCTGCTGATTTCAGCTTAACTTCTACAAAAGTCGACGAAAACAAAGTTTTGTCTCTTATTGCAGAAGGTAAGATTTCTAGAAAGCAATATCTATTAATTAAGAATTTTATACATAATAATATACTGAAAGATTGTATGCCTTCCTATCAACGCATTGTAAAGGCTAAAAAGAGATGTTACCCTACAACTGTAGCCGTTACTGAATCATCAGCCGAAGTCGAACTTCAGAGTTTGTTAGATCACACTGCCACTCGGATTCTTGAGTCTCAAAAAGATATTTTAGATAAAATACCTGACCAGTCTTTAAATAAAATATCTTTGGTTGGGAAATGGGGATTTGATGGTAGTACAGGACATAGCGAATACAAACAAACTTTCTCAGATTCTTCTCTTGTGGATAGTAGCTTGTTTGTTACTTCATATGTACCGCTTCAACTTATTTTAAACCCGGATAATAAGGAAAACTCAATCATTTTGTGGAAAAATCCTCGTCCTTCTTCAACTCGATACTGCAGACCTATTCGCTTTCAGTTTTTTAAGGAAACAACTGCAGTATCAGTTGAAGAGGAGACTTATTTCAAACAGAAAATAAGTAACTTGCAACCGACTATCTTCAAGACAAATGCATGCGAATACACAATTAATCATAGCTTACAACTTACTATGGTCGATGGTAAGGTGTGTAATGCACTTAGTGATGTTTCTTCAACTAGATGTTATATATGTAAAGCTTTACCAAGTGAGATGAATCAAATTGATGTATGTTGTGCAAAGCAACTGACGAAAGTAAATATGAATATGGCATGTCTCCACTTCACGCATTGATCCGATTTTTTGAATATTTCATTCATCTCGCTTACAAGTTAGAGGTTAAGAAATGGCAAGCTAGGTCTGATAGCGATAAACGACTTGTAGCTGAAAAAAAAAAACTTATACAATCGCAATTTAGGGAAAAGTTAGGTCTTATTATCGATAAACCCAAAAGTGGCGGAAGCGGGACATCGAACGATGGCAACACTGCTAGGCGGTTCTTCTCAAGCTCAGATATTTCAGCTGAAATTACGGGTATTAAGAAGGATCTCCTAGATCGTTGTTGGACTGTACTTCAGTGTATCAATTCGGGATATAACATTGATGCGACAAAATTCAGAGATTTCGCTTTAGAAACTGCACGGCAATTAGTTGCCGAATATCCATGGTACTATTTGCCTGCTTCTGTCCACAAAATTTTGATTCATGGTGCTGACATTATCAATCACGGCCTACTGTCTATAGGAGAACTGTCTGAAGAAGCAGCTGAAGCGAGTAACAAATACTATAAAGCATTTCGACTAGATCACACACGAAAAATGAACCGCGTTTTGACTAATACTGATTTGATTAATCGACTTCTTCTTCACTCAGATCCCCTAATATCAAGTTTGAGAAGGTTACCTGTTAAAAAAAAAAGTTCTTTGTCTAAATCTGTATTGGACTTGTTGTGTGTAAATAGTAAGTAGGTAATATTGAATGTATAAATAGTAAGTAATCGCTTTGTTTTAATATAACCTTATTTGTATATATGTAAATAGTCTTGAAATAAATATTTTTATTATTTATGTAGTATGCTGTTTCATTTATGTTTTCATTAATTACAAATTTTTTTTATCTAATGGCTTTATGTTTAAAATAATAACGTTTTATAAAATGGTTTTGACTACAGATATTTTTTTAATAAAAATAGTCACACAAGTTTATTATAAATGTCTAAAAATGTTATTAATGATATATTTCATGCTTGTATAATAACCCTTTATAGTTTAAAATCGAAAAAATGGCTTTCTTTGGAGTTGAGGTATTTATGGCCGCCCTTGTACGGGAGCGGAATCACCGTGCCATGGTCAGTTGACATGAAGAACTTCATGAAGACCCTGTCGACGCACTTGAGCCGCACCTTCGGCGATCCCAGAGCTGGCGCTTACCTATCTCAGAGGATTTCCTTAGCTATTCAGAGAGGTAAAGCCGCCAGCATAATGGGAACCATGCCGCAGGCGGAACTGCTGGACGGGGTGTTCTTATACTCCTTTTTTTAATTTTAGTGTAGTATATTTTAGTGTGTTTAGTTAATTTTAATTTACCTCATAATTTAGTTTAAGATTTTATATATTGTTATTAAAGAACTTATTTAAACTATAAACAATAAATCTTATAAATGGTAAACAAATAATACAGGAGGTTATACAAAATGATTAAATTATGTTTCTTTTTCAACCGAAGGTAAAAGTTACTGGATTTCAATAAACCAGGTACCGTTATCATTTTTTATGATCTTAAAATTACGTGGTAAATTTTACTGCCTTACGCTTGGTTACATACCGTATATTAATTTCAAAAATATATATAGATATCATGTCTTGTTTTAGTCGTAATTTTCGATGAAATTAAAACGCTGGCTCACTAAAGGTTTAAATGAAACATTTGTAAACATATCCCTATTTACATGAGCGCTGTAAACGTTTGTAACACAATCACGTTTCATCTGCAAAGCGCCTGCAAAATTAATGCGAGCAATAGTGCCGTTCAGCACCTTACAATCTTTTGTGTAGGCGTCGAAATATGAATGCGAAATATGAAGGGGAGAGAAGTTGGTAGGCAATATGAGTGGAGCTGCGATTTGCATTTTTATTCAAATAGCTTAGGTATTTATTTACTGGGTTCTTAATATGAAATTGAGAGAGGCTTAGGATACCTGTCCACCTTTTAAGGACTTAAGGGGCGACTACAGCGTTGCTCTAAGGCCGATGCATCGTAAAACTTATATAGTAGAAGGTCGTTGGCGGAGGAGAAAAAGCTTCTCTTTCTCCTTTTTCTTCAGCGTAGTCGGATAAAAAGTATAACCATCTGCGGATGACTAGCTACCCGTGTACCAAAAATAGTTGAAATCCGTTTACCCGATTCGGCGTGATGAAGCCAAAACGACACCTACAAATATACAAAAAATAAAAATAATTTTTTTTTCGCTTCAGTGACCCAAATAGTCCATTAGAATCATTTTAAACATATATTTAATGTACCTACAGACATTTCATTTTTACAACTTTATAATAATATACATATACATATATTTAACGTGTACCTTCCACACTAGAGCTTAAAACCTATATGCTATTGTGTTAAACTATTGAACTGATTTTGATGACATTTGTCACTTGGACTCTAGGGAAAAACATGTTACTTTAAATACAGTTGCTCAAAAAGTGGTACTGTTGTAGCTGTATACTAGGGATGTCACGAATGACGTTTTCGTCACATTCGCGAATGCGAATATTAAGGATGCGAATGTACGAATGCGAATGCGAATGTTTTTGAAACCCATTAAAAAAACTCAGTAAATCAGTCAGGTTTTTATTTCTCTAATTACCTATTTAACATAATATGGCAGAAGAAAGAAAAAAAATAGATCTCATAGGTTACAGTCTGGAACTGTACTGTACCATATAATGTCATTACGCAACACAACAATCACAGTAAACCAACTTGGTGAAAACTAAAAATGCTCCCTCCCTATTGGTCAAAATGAATCACGTCATGCGGCTAGCGCGCTCTGCGCATGCGCGAGTCGGCAGCGGGCTCCCAGGGCGGGCGAAACTTGTCACGACCTGCACACATTCGCATTCGCCAATAATTCGCATCGTTTGATGCAAATTCGAATGTTTCAAATGATACAAATCATTCGCATATGCGAATGCGAATGCGAATATTCGTGACGTCCCTACTGTATACTGTGCGGAAAGTTGAATTTTATGCACTAACAACTAGAGTGGCGGATAGTTACGTGTGGCGCGGGCGCACGCGGCTGTCGGCGATTTGTTTGTTTTGTAATGAGTGTGTAGATTTAAATGAAAAATATCTGGATTTATTATATTTTCTTTTCTTAGCTGTAGTGAGGTCAAAAGTTGTGTGTTTTGGACGGCTGCAAAATTATTTGGCTTCTCGTGCTTTGAAAGCCTCTCTACGCTCAGGAATCTATATTTGAACCACTCCTGCGCTTACTCGGCTTTCAATTGAAGCACTCGCACCAAATAACAACTTTGCAGTCTTGCATAACAAATAAATATAGTCATAATATAGATTTTTTTCTAGGCGGATGACATTGCAGTTTTCTAGTGAGAAATAAACACGATTTGTGCCAATTCCAGCTGTAACATGTTAAACGTTAATCTCACCTCAGCCGGCGGCAACTCAATTATCCGCCGCGGGCGCCCTCTTGCGCCGGAACGTGGCAACTTTTTATAATTGCGAGTGGCTGGCGCGCTCTCGAACTGTGGCGAGGTGAGTGACGAACTTAAACGATTACGGAAAAGTGTACAAACGAGGGTAAAAAGTAATGTTGCATTGTCACCAATTTTTCATAAGGTATGACAAATTCTAAATTATCTTCGAGAAAGAGATCAATCGACGGATTCCACACGGACACGCTGCCCGTTTTGGAAACTGCGAAGTGTCTTCTCGTCCAGCGGGCCTATGATGGTCGCGTTTATCACTAGATAAATGATATGACAACGCGTCTGTCACTCTCGCACTCAAGTACTTGTCAGAAAGTGACGGCAGCTATGTCACTTATTTATCGCGTGACAAATGCAACCATCATAGATCCGCAGGATATCTCAGTGCTTGAAAACGAAAATCTTCGACCAGAGCGTATTACCGGTGATGATGATGACCTACGGACCCGAGACGTGGTCTCTAACTATGGGCCTCTTAAGGAAGCTCAGAGTCACTGAGCTAGCTATGGAAAGGGCTGTGCTCGGGATCTCTTTACGAGATTGATCCAGAAATGAGGAGATTCATACACGAACCACAGTCACTGACATAGCAAACAGCGTAAGCAAACTGAAGTGGCAACAGACAGGGCGTATAGTTCGAAGAACCGATGGCCGTTGGGGCAGAAAGGTTCTTGAGAGAAGACCGCGTAACGGCATGCGGAGCGTGCGGAGGCCGCCCGCAAGGTGATCGGTCGACCTGGTTAGGGTTGCGGAGACTTGCTGGATGCGGGCCTCTATCCGGCCCATGTGGATATCCATTGAGAAGGCCTGTGTTCAGCAGTGGACGTCCTATGGCTGAAAAGTGGGCCACATATAATCACATGATTTCGGCAGCAGCTATACATGGAATACTGTTCTTATCTGTGGGCTGGGGCTCCCCAGTACCAGCTTCTCCCTTTTGATCGCATTCAACGGAGAGCGACTCGTATTTCAGGTTGCCAGCGTATTTCAGAGGGGTTACTACGAAATCCGAAAAACGAAGTTCGTATGGCGCCATCCCGCTCACTCAAATACAGCGTAACATGAGAGCGAGAGGGACTGCACGTTACGAACTTCGTTTTTTGAGTTTCGGAGTAACCCCTCAGATCAGCTTGACTTCTTGGCATTGCGTAGAGATTTAGCCTCGCTCTGCATTTTCTATAGCTTGTTTAACGGGGAGACTAGAGACTAAATTAGCAAAAAAAAAAAACCCATGCAAAATCGTAAGATTTCGCTTGGAGCCCCTTATATTTAATACAAGCACTAAATATCGTACCGCAATAGTATTTTGTCATTGTCAGCCCAATACTGGGGTAACTTTTTCAATTAGCGACGAAATGAGGTCTCCACTGACACCGATTAAAGTATGATTAAAGACTCGAGCCGTTCGCCGTGATTAGGAAGTTTAGAGTGATTAAATGCCTGTAATACCCCGGGATAACGTTACATCATAATAAAGAAGTATTTAGGCAGTTTGGTTATTTTCCCGTTTTATGGTATTTTAAAAACGGAGCTTTAAGAGGATATACTGGTGGCCTCCATCTTGGTCCTGGCTGGGATTCGAGCCTGGGACCGCCTTTTTCGTAGGCCGTGCAACCAGCTAAGCCACAGACTAACGAGCCCAACGTGCCGGCTAGTCTATCTAGGTAAATTCAAATTTTAAAGGACGATTTGAACCGTGTAGACTCGAGAATAGGGTTGTGTCGTAAAAAATATAATTTGACCGTCAGTTAGATTTAAGAAAAAAAAATTGACACGTATTTAAGCCAGTTAAAGTTCGCCGTGACGTCACGCTGTGCGACTGTTTTTCGCTCGGCGTGACGTCATGTCGCCACTCCCAAACTTTGACGCGCTTTATCTTTGTCTTTTAGGGTTCCTTACCAAAAAGGTACAAAAGGAACCCTTATGGTGCGACTCTGTCTGTCTGTCTGTCCAACTATGAAAGCGCCATATCTCAAAAACGACTTATGCTAACTATTTGAAATTTGGAATATTTATAAACATGGCCAGCCCACATGTATAGCAAAGGAAATATTTAAAAATATATTTTTATGTTCTAAAAATAAGACGAATATGAGAGGAGGTAAAAATGGGGTATCATAAGAAAGAACGTGACCTGCACATTTTCGAACAATTTTTTTAAACTTTTTAATTGTGATTAGTTTTTGTTTTATTAAGGAAAATGTGAAAAAAATGACATTTCCCCCTTTATATCCGACGTTTACAAATCGAAAATTTTGAAATTTTCTCAGTTTGTATAAATAAACATAAATATTACACGAAAATTATAGCAATGACTCTAACTAGCTAATTTTTTTTTTAATTTGCATAAAACCTATTTGAATAACCCGGTTGCGTTAACTTTGCACCTCATTTGTATGTAATGCTATAGATATCAAGTGCAAACTTAACTCAACCGGTACCGGGTAATAAAGTTAGGGTAAGTAAAAGTTTTCGTTGTTTTTTTTTGTTCGATTGACAAATGAAAAAATACGTATCCAATATTTTTTGATATTCTACTTGACGGACTAATCAATACTATTTTTCTCAGGAAACTACACTATTACATTCATTGACCGTCTATCTGTCTATGGCACACCTTTTAATTAGTCTGCCGTTTCAATATTGACTGCCGTGGCAGGCTATTCCATAGATGAAGGAGAAGATCGACGACCCCGACGTCTCTCGAGCTCAGGATACGTGTGTCTGTCTGTATATCAGATATACCTTATAATAGGTTAGATATTGTAATGTTTAATGAAAGAATTCTTTTAGTTGGAGAACAACGATTTATTAATTTTATTTTAATGTCGTTCTTACAAGCAACCTAACTTCTTCCAAATGCGAGAGGGTGTGGTAGTTGGTTTGACAGTACCAGTGAAGTGCTCTGTGGAACAATCGGAAACAATCTCCCCATAAACTATGCATTCGGATACTACAGATATACTATATCTAACCTATTATAAGGTTGTAAAAATGAAATGTTTATATGTGTCGTTGTGGCTTCATCACGCTAAATCGGCGAAACGGATTTCAACTATTTTTGGTACACGGGTAGCTGGGTATCTCCAGGTGGTTATAGGATACTTTTACCCGACTATGCTAAAGAAAAAAGAGGGGTTATGACTTTTTCTCCTCCGCGAATGAAGTTGCAGGTACCTTCTAGTCTATTCATTGCTATAGGTATCATTTCAAACCAAACGATTGTTAAAAGCTAATACAGGGTGGGACCACAGACTAATAAGAGATACTACGTATCAGACTGCCAACTCAGAAACAAATATTATTTGCACTAGGCAACTATATTTAACCTGTACGATTAGTGTTGACTGACGTTAATTGTTTTTCTATTCGAGATTGCAATATGGCAAGGGATCGTAACGTATTCAGCCAAAGTGGTCTAGGTTCATTGAATGAGGTCTAATATTTAGAATGAATAGTTCCCGGCACGTAAATTTGAACACGTAACTTCAGTAATTGTATTTACGTGATCAAATTATATGCTGAGAATTATACCTCAGTGGCAAAAAAATAAAACACACATTATTTCTTAAAAGATTTATTTTTCAATTTCTTTTTAAATTTGTCGTAAGCTTCCTTCTGTATTGCAAGTAATACGTCTATCCCCTTTCATATTTTGTTGGTTGTGTTGCACCAATTCATAATTGTAAATCGGACAGTCAGAGCAATGAAATGACTGAGAATAGTTTTGTGCTCGGCGCAGTCAAATAAACAAAATGAATTCTTGGACATAATGTTTGCTAGTTCTGCGGGCGATAACTTTGCAAGATCATCACGATTTAAACACTTCAACCACTAAGAGTATTTTCTCAGAGCACGGGAAATGGTATAAAAGAGCGTCCTTTCGCAAAGTATGGCTTATAAAATAAATGAGAATAATAAAAAAAAAACAATTTTAGGTTATTTTAATAAATCTAAACTGATACTTGTAAAAAGCAATTAATTTCAATAAATTATGAAGTTTTCTATACAAAATAACGTTTTGATTGTATTAAATTGATAAAATTATTCAGGTTATTATATTATTAATGTTTGGTTGATTAGCCTATTAGCCCTTGCCTCAACGCTCGTGCGCGCGCATAGACAAAAGGGAATATGCATGAATTTTAATTTTTGCTTTATTAAATGCTCATTCATGTAACAAACAGTAGACAAACATATTTTTTCGAATAACTATGAAAATAACCAAGATATAAGCCATCAAACATTTCATTGTATCTTTTTCTAGCAAAACGGAATTTAATATGGAGTTTATATGGCCGGCGTTGACTATGACGTAACAGTACATGTCGGACCTCTCTGTCAAATCGCCGTCTAATTAGCAGTTTAAAATTCCTATATGTTGCGTGTTTTTTGGCCGATTTAAATTTTTATTTCAGATTTTAAAATCGTTTATACGGAATTTTGATATTTAGTTAAGAAAAGCGATAAAGAAAATTCATGCATATACCCAAATGCATCAGTCGCTGCGCGCCATTTTGATTTGACATATGTCTTATTTACAAATATTTCATATTGAAGTATGATTATTAAAAAAAAATACAATATTGTGTGAATACTTACAAGCAATGATATTTAAAATATAATCATTATGTAGGTGCGTTAATTTGAGGTACTGATGACTGTCTGTCTGTCTGTCTGTCTGTCTGTCTGTCTGTCTGTCTGTCTGTCTGTCTGTCTGTCTGGCCGTCCGTCCGTCCGTCCGTCCGTCCGTCTGTCTGTCTGTCTGTTACCTCTTCACGCTTAAACCACTTAACCGATTTGGATGAAATTTGATATGGAGATAGTTTGAGTCACGGGGAAGGACATAGACTACTTTTTATCCCGAAAAAATACGCTTATCCGCGATAAACGAATTTAAGGCGGACGAAGTCGCGGGCAGAAGCTAGTAATATCATAAATCTCATAATCTCATGACTAACACGCCCTAAAGATGTGATTTAGCCACTTATTTAACACTTTTATACACAGAAGCAGTACCTGCCCTGCAGTGGCGTGTTTTTGGCCAAGGTAGGCAGTTTCTCTGTGTCTATATGGAGCCTTGGTCGATCAGGGCTTCAGGCAGTGTTGCCTTGGCGATTTTGTCACTAAATCTAGCGGTTTTTTGAACTAGTCAGTGTCTTTTTTTCAAGCTTTTCATACATTTAGCGACTTTTTTTTAAGGATGTCTTTCATATATCTTTTCTTTAGTTTCATGTATCTCAGCAATATAACACAAACAGTTGTTGTAAATGGAACCCAATCCAGTGGAGCTGGATATAAGCTAGGAGTGCCACAGGGCTCTATCTTAGGGCCATTTCTATTTTTGGTTTATATAAATGACTTACCATCTATATTAGAAAATCTTTGTGATATAGTACTATTTGCTGATGATACATCATTAATTTTCAAAGTTGACCGAAAAGCAACAGACTATGCCGAAATTAATAGTGTACTAGTTAAAGTACTTGACTGGTTTAATATTAATAATCTGCTATTGAATGCTAAGAAAACGAAATGTGTTAGATTTGCTTCACCGAATGTTAGAGCAGTGGATTCTACTATATCGCTCAATGGTGAATGTTTAGAAATGGTGGATAGGGCATTATTCTTAGGAATAACACTGGACAAGAACTTGCAATGGAGTCCCCATTTAGCAGTACTTGCAGGTAAATTAAATTCAGCAGCATACGCTATTAGAAGAATTAGACAATTGACCAATGTTGATACTGCTTGCTTAGTATATCATAGTTATTTTCATAGTATCATGTCATACGGTATTTTGGTTTGGGGCAAAGCAGCTGACATACAGACTATATTTGTGTTACAAAAAAGCGATTCATTTTATATAATAACTTGAACTCCCGTGACTCCTTAAGAGAACTTTTTAAAGACATCAACATATTAATCGTAGCGTCCCAATATATTTATGGGAATATTATTTATGTTATTAAGAACCTAGAGTCTTTTACTAAGAATTCAGATATCCACAATTTTAGTACTAGAAATAAAAACAAAATCGCTATTAGAAAGTTCCGCGTTCCTAAAGTAGCCAAATCATTCGTAGGCCAATGTATACATTTTTATAATAAGCTACCAGATGATGCTTTAAAATTATCGTTTCCAGCTCTCAAAAAGTACTTAAAAGAGTCCCTAATGGCAAAGGCTTATTATAAGGTAGAGAACTATTTAACAGACAAAAATGCATGGCACAATACGGAAACCAAATAATTTACTTTTACCGGGACACGGTTCTTATAAGGTGGCGTATCAAACGTATGTAAGTTGTTTTAAATAAAAAATCACTATTTTGCTTTTTTATATTCTATATTTTTTTTTACTTTTATAAGTTTTGATATGCTTTCTTGAAGAACTACGCATTGAGTTTATATACTCAAAACATATATTTAGGTTAGGCTAAGTACAAATATTGTAATAGATATAATTAATAAATTCTTTTTGAGAAAATAAAGATCTTTAAACCGAAACCGATATAAGAGTTATTTCGAAAAAATGTCTGACTGTTGAGTTTGTTTCGGCTTTCTTCTCTTCAGTGGTCTCCTCTTGGGAAACTTCGTAGAGTCAGACTTGTAAAAGTGCCCTTGTGGCCTACTTACAGAATAAAGATCATTATTTCATTATATTTACCGATATTTGAGCACAATTTTTTACGAAACTTGCGGAATTATTAAAATATAAACGGCTTTCATAAATCTTAGGTGGCAACACTGACTTCAAGGTAGGCAGTTTCTTTGTGCCTCTATGCAGCCATGGTCGTTCAGGGTAGGCAGTGCCTTTGTGTCTATAGGGACCGCACGGTACTGCTGCCCTGCATGCTTGTTGGCTACTTTGTATTAAGTTTTACAATACGTTGGGTATCCAATAACTTTTTTTTTTATTGAAGGTAATTCGTGTCACATAGTATTGGTATCTCTCAGCTTTAAGTCACATCTTCACTACACGCGTATTTTTTTTTTTAACTGAATGTTATACCAATGCATGTACTCCAATGAGGCACCGAACTCGATGGTTGAAGTCTGTCGGTATACTCGTTCCTACCCTGTATAGAACAGTGAATATACTAAAGGCAAGGAGGCCAATCACATTCTTCTTCTCTTTGCGGATTTTTTTGCGAACTTCATTAATAGTATAGATATTTTTATACTTCAAAAATAGACTCTCCCTCCCAACTTAAAGGCTCATAACATAAAACAAGCTACACTTACGGTATCAAATTTAATAATTTTAAAGATTTTTATGATAGAAACTGTAATTTCGCATCAAAATTTTATTTCTCAAATATGAGTACAGTCAACATCCCAATTGTGCATTTGACTACCTTTTTAGAACGGCTCTGCAGAACTGTTAATAAATATGTAATAATCAATTCGTATGTTTTTCAACTAAATAGTGTCAAGGTTTAGGGAAAATATGAGATCATTTTATAACCATAACTCGATGTGTAAAACCCGGCGCTTGCACAAGCCCGGACGTTTCTTGAAAACTGTTACAAAACTATGGAGAGGTCCGGTACGAGAGGTTTCGTAATTTTGGAGAGTTTTCTGAATAATGGTCATCGACGATGCACATTTGGGATGGTAAAATGTGTCTGGTGTTGACCAATCCTTTTTAGGGTAATCCAAAATGGCAAAAACGGAACCCTTATAGTTTCGTCTTGTCCGTCCGTCCGTCTGTATGGCACAGGCTTTTTACTCCAAAATGACTAAATGTATATTCATGTTTGGAGTGTAGGTGTCTTGTATAAGCCGCTACTTAGTTCATAGTTAAATAATAAGAAAATAGATTTCTAGGGGTATATTATCAATGTTTGGCACTCTTTTAAAACACACAGCTCTTTGAAAAACATTGTGAATTTACTAAAAAAAATTTTGATGTATTTTGTAATCTGTTACAAAACTATAGAGAGGTCTGGTACGAGAGGTTTCGTAATTTTGGAAACAGTCTTTTGAATAACGTGGTCATCATTTTGGGTTGCTAAAATGTGTCTGGTGTTGACCAATCCTTTGTTGAGTTCCGTACCCAACGGGTAAAACGGGACCCTATTACTAAGACTTCGCTGTCCGTCCGTATGTCTGTTCGTCCGTCTGTCTATCTGTCCGTCCGTCCGTATGTTGCCTTTTACTGTGATAGCTAGACAGTTAAAATGTTCACAGATGATGTATTTCTGTTGCCGCTATAACAACAAATATAATTTTATATCTGTATATTTATGAAAATCCAATGTTAGCAGTAGCAGAGCCCTATTCCTATGCAAGTACCCTATAAGTTTCCCATGGACGGCACTTTGTATGGAAACACCTTTTTTAATGACTGTATCTTTAGATTGCGTTGACTTACACTCATGATTTTTTTACAGCTTCAAGGAACCGCAGACATAAGTATTTGATGTTTTCAACTAGATACCTTCACGCGTTCTTGACACAAAGACAGCTGGACAAAAAGTGACCGTATAAGGAGTTCCATTATTTCCGGTAAGTATTTGCTGTTAATTTCAGCTATATCTTTACGCGTTCTTGAGAAAAAGGGACTTGACAGACAGATAAAGAGATTCTATAAGGGTTCCGTTTTTCCTTTTGAGGTAGGGAACCTTAAAAATAAGATTCTAAATCCTTTTTGAGCTGGGTTGAAAAGGCTTCAGTTTGCGAATTTTCGAGTGTTTTGAGCCTTAAATAAAAGCCTAACTTACTTGTAAATAAAGCAGACCACAGACTTTTTGGTTAAAGGATTAACTGAGCAGGAAAAGCGAGTTTTTTTACCAACACATTCATATGTGTTGGTATACTTGGTATACACGAACTTAGTCCGCAAAGCTCCACGCGACTGAATAATAAAGCTCTTTTGAAAAACACTAAATGTGTTAAGTTTGTCACGAGTAACGTAAAACACGAGCAAGCAAGCGTTATGGTTAAAGGTGAGGAACTGGAACTAGTTAATAGTACAGTCTTTCTCGGTATAACATTAGATTCTAAGCTCCAATGGGGTCCCCATATTGCTAATCTCTCGAATAGACTGAGTTCTGCAGCTTTTGCAGTAAGTAAGATTCGTCAATTAACAAACGTGATAACGGCTCGATTAGTGTATTTCAGTTATTTCCACAGTATTATGTCGTATGGCATCTTACAATGGGGCAGTGCTTCCGACATTAATACTATATTTGTTCTGCAGAAGCGGGCTGTTCGTGCGATATATAAAATGAACTATAGAGACTCGCTTAGAGATAAGTTTTAAGACATTAATATAATGACAGTGCATTGTCAATACATTTATGAGAATATTATGTATGTACATAAAAATATTACCCACTTTAAGATGAACTGTGATGTACATCATTACTAGAAATAAGCATAAGCTCGCAGTGCCTGCTACTAGGCTCCATAAAAAAAGGAGATCATTCATGGGTAACTGTGTGAGGTTTTATAATAAACTTCCTAGCAGCATATCTGAGTTGTCTATTGGTAAATTCAAAAATATTGTGAAACGAAAATTATTTTCTAAAGCTTATTATAGCACACAAGACTACATAAATGATGAAGCCGCGTGGGATTAATGTAAATTATAGCGTCATGTAGGTATATGAATAATTATTTTAACGAATACCTAAGGTATTATTATTATTTTAATCTTAATTGTTTTATATACTCTGACATTTAGAATTTAATTCTAGACACATTCTAGATTATTTATTTTTTATTGACAATCCTTTTGGAATTTATCTTATTGATTATTTTAATTTTAAAAATGATGATTTTATCAATAATATTACACTTAAGTAAAATGATCTGATTAGGTTTTTCTGGGTTTCCCTAATCGTTGCAGCAAATGTTGGATCATATTGTATTTCTCCCAGCAAACATTTACTCTCATGTAACTGACATTTCGAAAGTGCTTGTAACTAGGGCTACTTGAATAAAGAATATTTTGATTTGATTTGATTTGAAAGCTCAACGTTCAAAAACGTTGCTTTAAACAGTATACTGGGGCGTCCTTTTTAGGGTTCCGTATTACTTATAGTTTCGTCATGTCCGTCCGTCCGTATACCTATCAGAGGCATTTTACTCAGAACTACTTGATATATATTGATGAAATTTTGAGTATAGGAGTCTTGTATAAGCCGCTTAGTTTAGCAGTTAAATAAAAAAAATGAATATTTGTGTGTAGGGGCGGGGGGTTACTTTTTTGTTCTTTAACTTCATAGATAATAAGTAACCGAAAGTGAAAAAATAAAATCTGCAAATATAAATGCACAATTCGAATTTTAGATGCAATGTTCGAGAGTACTTTTAAAAGACTTTGAGGTTTCCTAAAAAATGTTGTTATTTAGTAAATATTTTCGGAAATAATCGCTCTGAAAAAAAAGTAGAGAAAATGTATGTTCTTCCCCCTACTCTATTTTCTAAACGGCATGTCAAAAAAGTAAGTAAAAAATTACCAACATAAAGCTCAATAAATACTTCCAGCGAAAATTATTTTCAACATGATCGGTTGATACTGTTTTAGAGTAATTGTCAAGAAACTGCGCATCTCAGCTAAAGGACGTAAGTGCCGTGGATATACGCTCTTTTGATAGTGCACTTTTTCATATCGTATTTTTTTCATCTGTAGTGCACTTTTTTGTATGAACGACTGCGGAACCCTACACTAAGCATGGTTCAATGCTCTTGGCCGGTTTTTAAAATTTCGCACTCGACTTCCTTAATTTCGTCCCTAATACTGGGTGATTCATGAGTCCTGAGCAGAAGTGACAGGGGGCAATGGGAAGGGTCACACTGAGCAATTTTTACTATGGGGCCAACCAAGAAATGGCGAAAAAAATCCAGCTGTTCCATACATTTTGGATAATTAGCTATCAATTAAGTATTAATTAGCTTTTGTGACATAGATACAAGTCAAAGTGCAAAGAAAAATACGAGCACTGTGCTCGCTGGTGGAGGGGTTGACACGCTCGACTCGTAATCGAAAGGTACCGGGTTCGAATCCTGGTGTGACCACGTGCGAGAGCAATCGTATTTTTTCTTTTCACTTTGACTTGTATCTATGTCACAATAGATAGTAATGTGGTGCTAGTTTTCTCACATTAAAAACACAGAAAAAAATTGTGTTTCATGGAAATGCTTAATTAGCTGGGTTTTTTTCGCGATTTCGTTGTTGGCCCCATAATAAAAGTTGCTCAATTTGACACTCCCGATTGCCCCCTGTCACTTCTGCTCAGGACTCATGAATCACCCTGTATTAGGGACGAAATGAAGGAAGTCGAGTGCGAAATTTTAAAAACCGGCCAAGAGCATGTCGAACCATGCTCAGTGAAGTAGTGGAACATGTTCCTGATCACATGTCAATATATATTGGTCCATCGAGCAGGTTGTCAAAACTGACGTACGAAAACGAAGCCAAAGGGCGAGACCTATGAAAACGAATAGTTTATACGTGGCTAGGGGTCATGGTATAGTGGCGTTCCACACTGATGCACATTTGTAAATGCTATTCCTATAGCCATGCCAGAATATTTAGACTAAACATATTATATAATAGAAGATGCTCGCAACTTCGTCCCCGGGCGGAGGAGAAAAAGTCATTACCCCTCTTTTTTTCTTTACTTTCGGGCAAAAATCCCATCTAGGGATACGTGTTCACGTGTACCAAAAATAGTTGAAATCCGTTTAGCCGATTTTGCGTGATGAAGCCGCAACGGCACATACAGCATACAGAAAATCCAATAAAATATCTTCGGTGGCCTACAAATAGTCCGTTACAATAATTATTTTGAAAATATCTTCATTCGTTTTTTAAATATTGTTTCGTTACGTGTATAAGAGATAGACAAACAAACGAAACGGTTGTATCAGGAAAATATTAATCGATTCCAATTTTGCACACACCAAGAATATTACTTAACATACGTAAAGACATGTTTCTAAGAAAAAAAGTAAACAAACAGTACCTTCTAACATCAGCTCGGCTTAGAGGTATGTTTACTTAATGCCTGTCTAATGTTACGCAAATAATAGTAGATTGTTTGACAAGGGGCTAAAATAAGCCATTATGACACGAAGTGATTATTTGGACGAGCTCACGAAGTGAGCGAGGACAAATATGTCTGAGTGTCATAATGGCTTTTAGCCACGTGTTAAGCACTCTGCTTTTCATTTCGACTGCGAGAAAAAAAAATACAATAAAATTGTATATTCATGAAAAACTAAAAGTACAGTTTGTGCAATTCTATCAGAAAATTTGGCCTATCTGATCAGGTTGGTTTGTTTGTTTTTAATTATTCGTAAGGAGTATGTAGCTGGCCAAAAGTATTTTTTTTCAGTGTCATAGTGTATGGGATTATATGGCTTTCTTTTAAACCCTAGGGGCTAAATGTACTATTTGAGTCTCGCTTCGCGAAGCTAATATGGCGTACTTTATGAGCAGGAGAAGTGAAAAAATATTTTCATGAATTCCGACATAGGAAAAGCGGGAGCGGTAGTGGCAAGACTGGCTTTACTACGGAATATTTTGATTTGACACAATGAGATTTAGATATTTATATTGGAGTGAGATTTAGATATATTTATGATGTCTACATGCGTATTTAATGCAGCAGTAAATTCAAGAAAAGCGTATAGTTTACATTGGTAACCTATCCGTTTCGTATTTTAAATAAGCAGCGTGGATCGTCGATCCTAATGGCAAATCTCAAGGGAGCTGTTACACCAAATCCGTAATCCCCACTGGCTCAGGAAAGTAAAAGCATTTGGCAGAACGTCGCACGCTCACAACAGCCCACGAAAGTGAGCGCGCCACACGTATTTAAAAAAGTTAAATGTCAAAATCTCCCGCCAAAAACCCTTTACCATAGACAATTAAGTTTTAAAAAAAGGTTTTTAATGTTTTCTTTTTAAATCGAGCGTTGAACCTTAATGTGGATTGCGGCGTTTCATAATTGTGGGTGTTATAGTATGTTGTTGCGAGTGAAAGTGCTGTGACGCAACGTTACTGTTAGAGCAGACATGACGGAAATCAGTTTTGGAACGCAGTGTCTTACTGTCATTGGTGAGTTTGCGGTTATTTTTATGTAATTTTATGGTTGAGGTAATAATGATTGTTTTTTTGACGATGTAAGTATGTCGAAATATATTAAATAATGCAAATGCACAATTGAGAACTTTTCGGAGGAAAAGATACTGGCTAAATATACTGGCTGAAAATAACATAATAAACAATTAAATATATTTAAAAAAAATGCTGTTTTGATAATAACATCTAAGGTAATGGGGATACGTTAGACCCCTTAATAGGGAAACAAGGATTGAGGAATGTATAGATCACTTAAAAAAAAATCTAACAACTTTTGCAACCGAGTTCATAAATACGCGAAGTAAGTTAAATAATTTTGTTGTGATTATTTACCTCAAAATTTTAAAATTGAGGCCTTTAAACAGCATCACACGCACTATTTACAGTTCAATTTTCAATCCGGTCCAACCAATAAGCTCCCAGAAAACTAAATATATTTTTATTTATGTACAATACCAAAGATATTGAGGGATACGCTATTCATATATTCTGGAAAAAATTCCATTTGCATGTGGGCCGTCTTTGGCTCCCAATCGGCATAAACACTTCAATATCGTCAGAATTTCTTTGTGCGAGATGTGCAGAACGAATACAGAAAACTTTATTCATCACACAACCGAAAACCTTATATCTTTCAATTTCATTCAGCTATTTTTGTCTTTAGACATATTTCCAATTTGCGAATACGTGCCATGCTTTGTTTTGATCGATATTCTGAATAGTGAAGAAGCGTTTCATATATACGAAAGTGTTCATTTTGAAAACTAGTGAGTTATACTAATTCAAATTCAAATAATAATCATTTATTTCGGAAACGTGTTTATAGTTGTTAGTAGCGTACAGTAGAGAAGAAAACTGAATTTCTAGTGTTAGTAGGTATATAATATCACAAGTAAGTACACATTAACATAAACAATGTATATCGTTCCAGTGCGTCTGGATATGACCTTCGAATCTATCAACATCAGTATTCAGAATGCTGTTCGGGCTGCTCTGGATTCTGCGCACCAGGGACGCCACCCTTTTGCGCATTATGGCGGCAAAACCGTCAACGTGCGCGTCAGCGAACATCCCTAACACGCTACAGAATCGGGGCAGCCCTAATAGCATCCTAAAACCATTGTTATATTGTACTCTTAGAGCACTAATAGCGTGAAGTTAACCCACAGGCTGCAGGTGTAGAAAGTTTGGCAAAACGCTTTGAAGAAATAATGCAAAATAATGAACACCATGATATTTTACCATCACGATCTTCATGACTTTTAAAGTGAATTTCCTTACTAAGAACTATATTGTTATAAATACATCTACATCATGAAATAATTTCAAGACTCCGACTGGGTTTGAACCAGTGTCTTGTGCGTGCATGCGCCCAGGCAAGGCACAAGGCACCACTTCTAGCACAACTGTGATAAGAGACTCTTTGTCACGCGACAAAGAGTTTTTTCTCGATTTCGTTTGCCATCACCCCCTGGCACTTGAAATCACGACCCCAAAAACACCCAGGATAATATTTTAGAAATATATGTTTACCTACCTAAGGTACAATAATATCGATACTTCCATATTAATATTATAAATGCGATAGTGTGTCTGTCTGTCTTTAGCGACATAGACAGACCCGCTTGACCGGTTTTTTTGTACCTACTTATAGTATTATTTATTCTGTATCTTATTTATCCTATACTCTTGCCAGAGTAGTCGTGGTCATGTAACATATGGAACAATTCTACGCCAGTTATCCCTGGCTGTTGCGTCTCTAGCACAGTTGTTGAGGGTAGTGTTTGTTAGGTCTTTTATCTGGTCAGTGCACCCGCTTATTCTGTATACTGTACACATGAGAAACCGGCCAAGAGCATGTCGGACCATGCTCAGTGTAGCATTTCGTAGCAACGGCTACGACAGAAGTAACGACTACCAAGTAATGCACTACAGATGAAAATAATACGATGTGAAAAAGTGCACTAGTAAAAGAGCGTATCTTCGTGATACATCCTTTTGTTGATAAGCGCAGTTTTTTACCAATAACTCAAAAACCGGCCAAGAGCATGTCGTACTATGCTCAGTGTAGGGATCCGCAGCCATAAAAATTGTCGGTAATAACGCAAAAACGGTACATTCAATCATGTTGAAAATAATTTTCGTTGAAATTATTTCTTGAGTTTTATATTTGTCATTTTTTCATATTTTTGTACATAAGGTTTAAAAAATAGAGGGGGGCGGCTCATTTTATGCAACTTTCGGAGTCTTTAGAAACATCAGAGTGTTCTTAAAAGTAAGAAGGATCAGTGTTTCTAAGGGTTCCGTTTTTGCCAGTTGTGTACGGAACCCTAAAAACAAGAAGACACCAATCACAATAGATAATAGCGCTATAGTTAACAGCCATATGTAAGCGAAGCATTAAACTAACAATCCTAAAACGCGAATTTTAAAAACATATGTCCCAAAATTATACTTTTTACACCAGTTATACAATATGATTTAATCACACAAACAAAACAAGAAGACATCAATCACAATATTCACAATAGATAATATTGGTTCAGTTGACGGCAATATGCGAGAGAACAAGCGCTGGGGCATTGCGCGCAGCCGCTCTATAAATCAGTATCTACGGGAGAGCTGGAAGTACCCAGACCTTTAAAACGTTTAAAAAAACGTTATAATAACGGTATAATTCGTTAGTATTTAAAATTCCGTGCAAACAAATTCATCATTCTATCATAACGTGATATCATAATATAGCGGAATGTAAACCATAACTTTATAAAATAGCGTTAAAATAACGTTATAATCTACGTGCTGTTGCCGTTGGCACGCGTTGTTCATGGGCAGCAATTTGTATGGAAATACCTTTTATAATGAGTATATCTTTGTTTTGCGTTGACTTAGAAGCTTGATTTTTTACAGCTTCTAGGGACCGCCGACATAAGTATCTGAGAATAAGTTTCTGTCAAAAATGTCATTTTTGTGACAAGCTTTTATCGTTGACTGTACTTTTCCTTGAACATCCATTAATCACCGAGACGATTCTAAAGAGCCCAAACTCGGTAGGACATTATTTTATTACAGAGTTCCTATGACCACCTTCCTGTTCCATTATCAGATCAGCTCGATGGTATCATACTATTGCATTATAATTACTAGCGTGTCGTGTGTTTATTAGGTGTAAAATTGATTATAGCATCATAATTTAAAATAAGAGTGCGACTTACACCTACGAAAAGCCTAAAAACCAAAAAAGAGTGTTTTACAGTTATCAGATTTTGAAGTCTACAGATATCCCATTTAATCATACTGTGTGCACTATCATATTCTCGGAATATGCCATATAACTATAAAAATGTGAAGCGAAATTAATTCCATTTTTATGTACAGAAAATCAACTAAACTAGAAAAAATATATCCAACGCAGGTTTCGTCAGTACAAAGCAATGGCACAAAATATTATCCGCGACACACATCGTCAAAATAAATGTAATGCATACACAAAAAAAAATAGTACAAAAACCGCAACATTAATCCGCTGCCCTATAATTATTGACTACTAACTGTTGCCCGCGACTTCGTCCGCGTACAGATGCAAATTATAGCTTACAAATTGATGAAATTTGACATACATCCTATGTCCTATTCTGATATATAAGGTACATAAGTGGAAAGTTTCATAAAAATCGTCCAGTAGTTTTTGAGGTTAAGTGGAACGTACAAACATACTTTCACGTTTATAATATAGAAGAAGATAGGAAGTTACACAAATAGATATTAACGTGTCAAATTGGTTTCCTAGTAACTGTTTGTTGATTTTAATTCTTTGCAATAGAAATGTCACAATGAAGAAAACTCAGGCTTTTCTAAGGCTTTTCCATTTATCGTTAAAAAACCCATTTTATGAATGAATATCCTCGAAAATTGTAGCCTATCTCCTATTTTGATATCTAAGCGTCGTCTAGTACCCATAACACAAGCCTTATTGAGCTTACCATGGGACTAGTTCGATTTGTGTAAAATTGTCCCGTAATATTTATTTATTTATTATTTTATTTATTAAGCTATATTACTGAAGAATTTTACGCAAATCTGCTGTGTAGTTTTTGCGCAATAGTGGAACGTACATACATACTTTCACGTTTATAATATAGTAAGGATTGCATTGTCATCGAACTTACATAAGTATGCAACATTTTAGCTCAATCGGAAATCGGGAAGTGGTTCAAATTTAACTTGCAAGATTTGATTACAGACCGACAGGCAACGGGACAGGTGAAAGTACATAAAAGCTTGTAAAAATGAACTTGACAGACATACAGACAGATGAACAACAAAGTGACCGTATAAAGGGTTCCGTTTTTGTCGGTACGGAACCATAAAAACAGGATCGATTGTCATCTTCAAAAAAGTCCCAATTCAAGTAGTGGTTCATTTTTTTTCAAAGTGTGTCCGTTTTTTTCGGACCTATCGTTTTTTTCTGCAGGAGTCCCGTCACTTAAAACGTAGTGATTATATTCTCTTTGCCGCCATTATCGCGGGTGAGTGTACGCGCGTCTGCGCACGCAGCATGGATCTGATTTATGTCATCGCGCGATGCCACGGGCGTTGAACTGGCGTTTTCTTGCGGGAAGCGACCATGTTTAGTTTAGAGAGTGAACGATTATGCCTCGATGCGTCGATGCATCTCCGATGCGTTCGCTGTCGAGATCACATGCATATCGGCTATTTATTCACCAATTTGTTAAAAGTTATACCAGTACTGTGACATCCCTACGAATATCATCTGACCCCTGGATATTACAGTAATAATATTTTAATATAGTATTCTAGGGAAATGGAGCGAGCTCTGCTCGGCGTCGTCTTACGTGATCGAATCAGAAATGAGGAGATCCGCAGAAAAACCAAGGTCGTCGACAATAGCTCAAAGAGTTGCTAGACTTAATAGGCAGTGGGCGGGGCACATTGCTCCTAGAACCGATAGCCGCTGGGGCAGAAAGGTTCTCGAGTGGCGACCGCGTACAGGACGACGCAGAGTGGGGAGGCCCCCAACAAGTCAAGATCGCGGGAAACCGTTGAATGAGGGCGGCGCTGTGGAGATGCAAGGGGGAGGCCGTTGTCTTTAGTTTGTAAATTATGACATGTATAAAACTTAAAAATATAGATTACAAGTTTCTGTCTAAAAAAAATTTTTGTGACAAGCTTTTATTGCCGACTGTACTTTGAACATCCATCAACTACTCCCCGAGACGATTCTAAAGAGCCCAAACTCGGTAGGATTGCATTATTTTATTACAGAGTTCCTATGGACACCTTCTGGCTCCAACATCAGATTAGCTCGATGGCAGCATTGTCACCTAGCTTATATAAGTATGCCAAATTTTAGCTCAATCGGAAACGGAGAAATAGGTCAAATTTCACTTGCATGATTCCACACGAAGAAACGTACATTGCAAGTTAAATAAAAGCTTATTCTGTAAATATCTCCTATGACCCTTACCCAATCGCAGTGGCGTGAAATTTTACTAATCTGGCATTTTGCTAATTTGGCGTTTTGTTAATCTGGCATTTTACTAATTAGGCATTTTGCTAATCTGTCACTGCGAAACTGACTTTCTAGTATAAAACGTCAAAAGGGTGAGGTCCATATAGACACGAATGCACTCCCTACCCTGAACGACCAGGCCTCCATACAGGCATAGGGAAACTGCCTACCCTGCAGCCCTGAACGACCACGGCTCCATAGAGGCACAGAAAAACTGCCTACCCTGACCAAAATCCAGAGGAGCTACTCCGAAATCCGATAAACGAAGTTCGTATTGGTTATTGGGCCCAGCCTAGTATAACACGATTTTCCACCTGACATAACTTGAACAGGGCGGTGTGCACTGACTTTTGACTTTGTCGCCACTCTGTATTTAAAGCAGGAATATTGGAAATATATAAATAAATAAAGACATAAATATCAGGGACAATCTTACACAAATCGACCTAGTCCCAAACTAAGCATGGATAGGTAAGCTATTAGGCACGATATCTATACTTTTATAAATTTGTACAAATTAAATGTCTGTACATTGACGATATTTACAAGAAAATGATTGTAACGGACTATTTGGAGGTCATCACAACGAAACATTTTTTTTTTTGTGTATGTTCGTATGAGTCGTTGTGGCTTTATCACTCCAAAATGGCTAAACGGATTTCAACTATTTATGGTACACGGGTAGCTGGACATCCAAAGATGGTTGTAGGTATTTTTTACCTAACTAAGCTGAAGAAAAAAAGGGTTATGATTATTATTATTATCTCCTTCACTTGCGGGCATCTCTTAGTACAGTCGACAACATAACACTACATTTGACGACACGTTTGGCTCAGTGGGTTGTACAACAGCCTACGAAGCTGGCCGTCCCGGGTTCGAATCCCAGCCAGGGCAAGTGTTTAAGTGATGAGCACGAATGTTTGTTCCTGGGTCTTGGATGTTTTCTATGTATTTAAGTATTATCATTTATCTATATATAATTATATCGTCGCCTAGTACCCATGTGGGAATGGGGCAAGGAAAACGCAATGATCTTCTTAATACTTTATATTTATAAATTAACATAATTATGTACAACTTTTATAAACTCCATCCGTCAACTGGCACTCTCTGTCATCCGTCAACACAACACATTCCTTATTCCATTCTATTCAAACTTACTTTCATCGTCTAACAGTCAGCATCTTCCACTCAGCCAGTACCAATCCCACACCCACCCATAGTACAAGCATTGCTTATATATAACAAAGCGCGCATAAATATATGACACGACTGTATTTCTAGGGCCGTAGGACGTGTCAGATATTTTCGCCAGCTTTGTTATGCCAGATATTGATGGTGGTGACTGTACAACATAAAAGCCTTACCTTAGGATGTAACAGCACGAACTGTTTACAAAGTTACACGGTACAGAATCAATAACAACCCACTTAACTGCGACCTTTACCTTTCCAGCAAATCAGTTTAGTTTTCCGCCGCAGCTCGGCTCGGCGGCCATATTGGATTCCTGTAATAAGGTTTTATGTGGAAGTAATTTATTTATCTCAGAGTATAGATACTCCTAAAATGTATGCGAGTAATATGATTTGTTTATGTTTAGCTGTATTTGTTTATATATAGCAGAAGGTGCCGCGTTGTCAGCGCGGGAATAAAAAGTCATAACCATCGTTTTTTCTTTAGTGTAGTCGAGTAAAAAGTATCCAATAACAATTTGTGGAGGCCTAGCTACTCGTGTACCAAAAATAGTTGATATCAGTTTAGCCGATTAAGGCATGATGACGCCATAACGTCACATACAAACATACAAAAATCAAATATAAATATTTTTCGATTCAGTCGCCTTTAAATAGTCCGTATCACTTATATTTTTGAAAATATCTTTAATGTACAGACATTTCATCGTAAATAGTATCATAGTACGAGTTTAGATTTATTTTTATATTGGTAATCTTTTAGAGCATCGAAAACTGAATGTTATTTTTATTATTCCCACTAGTTAAAGAGTTTATTTAGTAAGACTTCACTCCGTCAAGCACATATGGTGTAGGTACAACTTATTGAACCTCTGCCCTCTACGAGTACCGACTTGCCATCTAAACTTGTCTTGTATGTAGCATTAAATTATTTTTTCATCTTCTGTTCGGAAAGTTTAATATTCATGTGTAGATAGCCGGGTGAAAAATAGCTTTTCCATCCCTAGGATGGAAAGTATTTTTCACTTCTCCTGCTCGAAAAGTACGTCATATTAGCTTCGCGAAGCGAGACAACATTTAAAAGAAACCCATATAATCCCATACAAATTTCTATGACACTGAAAAAAAACTTTCGGCCAGCTACATACTCCTTAAGAATAATTAAAAAGAAACAAACCAACCTGATCAGATTGGCCAAACTTTCTGATAGAATTGCTCAAACTGTACTTTTAGTTTTTCATGAAATATACAATTTTAATAAATATTACGGGACTAATTTACACAAATCGAACTAGTCCCATGGTAAGCTCAATAAGGCTTGTGTTATGGGTACTAGACGACGATATATTTAATATATATATATTACGTATATACATAGAAAACACCCAAGACTCGGGAACAAATATTTATCACACAAATATTTGCCATTACCGGGATTTGAACCCAGGACCTCAGCTTCGCAGGCACCGTTACTCCCACTGAGCTAAACCGGTCGTTAATGTTAAGTCTTTTTTATTTTCTCGCAGTCGAAGTGAAAAGCAGAGTGTTTAACACGTGGCTTAAAGCCATTATGACCCTCAGACATATTTGTCCTCGCTCACGTGTCATAATGGCTTATTTTAGCCCCTTGTCAAACAATCTACCATTTTTTATTATTACGATTAGCCACAGAGTCGAAGATAATTGAGTTACGTCATATTATTTAAATAAAAGCTTTCATATACCTAAACTCAGCTATACATAAAATGACGTGTTGATTACGATATATTTTGATTGATATTAAAATAATGTTTCAGTTGCTCTATTTTATAAAATCTGCGTGTAATATTTTATTTTCCGTCGAAATGAAAAGTAGAGTGTTTAACCATTACCCATTTCACCCTCGAACTTGGCGCTCTCACTTCGTTCAAGAGCCAGAAATATCTCAGGTGAAATTGATCACCATTGGTTAACAATCTACTATAGTTTTTACGGTAATTTGTCAGTGTGTGGGTGTTTTTTTGTTAATAGGTTTTTTTTTAATTGTGTGCGGTTTTAGAAATAGGAATGTTTCCAGAGTGTGCTGTACGTGTTTACCTCCCCCGCTAAAATGCATGAAAAATTTGTTAGGTTGACACTGCTTGTAGTCTCCATTAGGTAAAATGTTCTAGATATGCATGTAAAACGTAACCTTTCTTTACTGACGCACTCAGTACGTACGAGACTTTTCTTTTGCTGTCAAGTTACGGAACGCATTGTTAACGTCGCCGGCCAACCGCCGGCCGCGACACTAAAAGGTTTGAATTCCGTCCGTGGTGCGTTCGGAAACGCTTTCCTTCGCTTTGTTTACTCTCTGCCCATTGTCTATGGTGCGCGGCGCACTGCGAGCGGGAAATAGAGTACTTACAAATAATACTCATCATCAGAAACTTAAGAGCCAGGCTCTTGTCGGTGGAGCAGCTTCCATGTTTTTATATCTTCAGCTTTCGTTTTGATGTCCTGATACGACACGCCGTCTACTTCCTCCTTGATTTGGTCTATATAACATATCCTTGGTCTTCCTCTTTTCCTTTCCTTATATAATGGTTAGCTACAAATAATACTACTTGCAATGAAATGTTGTTGCCAGTACATCTATACTAAATATTATAAAGTTGTTAAAATGTAATGTCTGTACATTGAAGAAATTAAAAAAAAAGATTGTAACGGACTATTTGGAGGTCATCAATAGAAAAACAGTTTTTTGGATTTTTTGAATGATTTTTTTTCTTTTTATGTAATGAGTGGCAAACGGGCAGACGAGCCACCTGATGGAAAGTAGTCATCGTCGCCCATGGATATGTGCAACACCTGAGGAATCGCCCATACTTTGCCAACCTTTGAGAGCCCATGTTTGTAGATAAGATAAGATATTTATTGCTACCAAGTTCATTCATTCATTCATTTATTTATTTATTGGCCATAAATTGTATGTGTGTACATAGAGGTGTTACAATATAAATGTTTCAATACAATTTTACCAAGTTTGGTGTAGCAAAGTGTGCACAAGTTTAACAAATTAAACATTATAGTTATAATATTCATTTCAATTATATGGACATAGATCAATAAGGTACCTTTTTACAGAGGCCATAAATTTAGTGCCCAGTAGGGACTTGATTTCAAATGGCAAGGCGTTGTATACCTTGGCGGCAACGTGCAAGTGGCACCTCAAAAATACGGCGGTTTTGCCAATAGGGGCTTTGACGACATGCGCATAAACTAAATTTATTCTGTCACTTTTAAAATTGATTTTTCGTGGATATTTATATATAACTAGAATTAAGTTACAGGCTTAATTCTACTTACTAGGAACCCTTGTCGGGTGTAGCATATCTCTTTTTAAAAGGTACAAAATTTACTTAAATCTGCACATATACTAATGTACTTATTGTACATATGTATAAAAAGTATCCTAAAACCAGTTGCGGATAACCGCTTTACGGGGCCCGAAAATATTTACACCTCATTTGAGCCCCTCGACAAATTTTGATACAGGACGCGTCTAAGGCACGCTACGCCACTGAATAAATGGTATACATTATGTACACGGTTAAAATATTTATTTAGGCTTGTTCCCCGCTACAACTGGCGCCCCATCGTTGTGTTTTTGTCGCGCACGGTGAAACTTAATTGTAATTAAACATCAGGTTTCTAAGAGAAAAATCCGAGGAAGCCATTGTGACATTAGTTAGTTAATTTGTAGACTTGTTGGGCAGACGAGTCACATGGACTTTAGGAGCGGTTCGGTGAAAATAATGTTATGGGTTCCAATGGCGTAGCTAGGCAAGGAATGTAATAAGGGAAACCGAACAGTCACACATAAATCCTTGGTTCTTCCTAAAAGTCGATTACAAGTAAATAAAAAACTGGTATCAGTTGGCAATAAAAAAATATAACTCGATCCCTATTGCATGGACGGAACTACCCAATAAAATATTTCACTCTAAATTGGAAACTGTTCTGCTTGAAGAATGTTTTTATTCGAATGTTTTGATTATTTTATTAAAATAGAAAATAGTTAAATGGACATTTAAATAAAAATTGACATAGGTTATAAAATTTTATTATATCAAGTTTTTTCACAGTATAAATTTTATTGTATCAATTTGGAATGTAATTTCATTGAAATATTATTAATGTTTTTTTTCTCAGTTGATAATTTTCAATAGATAAATAGTGAATGTTAAAGTATTTGTTTTGTACATGCATATTATGACAATAAATGATTTCTGATTAGGTAAAGAAGGGCCCCCGGTGCAAAATCAATCAACAATCAATCATTTATTTATTTGTAAGGCATAGGTAAGTACAAAGGTATTACATTGATAATATAAATCGCTATGCTTCGCCATGATAATTATGGCATACAATAATTGTAGAAATAGGTAGGTAAAAAATATTTTCACAAAATTGAATTAAATTAAATTAGGTACTTACATTAAATTAAATTACATTTAATTAAATTATATTTAATTAAAATACATGAAATTAAATTCAATAAGGGCATGCCGCGAGTTCATTTCTATAGATTTATTAACAACATTATTACCCGCTTTCTGAACCAGGAAGTCAAACTATCTTCTTAAATTGCCTTAAGTCGTCTTTTTCCAATAAAGAAAAGATTGTCCCCATGTCAGTTCGAGGCTTTGTTAGTCAGGGACCAAGAGCGCTTAAAGGTGCGTCCACACTTGTTTCATTTGCTCCTATCCGATCACCGTGGCGTGGCATGACTGCGTATCGCGCTGCTTGGACGCTCACTGTCGGTCGGCGCGGCGATCACGCCGCACTTCGGACGTAGCAACATGGATTTTGAGCGATCGGATCGGCGCAACGTCCAAACGCGTGATCGTGACACACGATCATGCTACGCGACGAAGATCTGATCGGGCAAATGATACAAACGTGGACGCACCTTTAAATATTGGGGGCCCCAAGTGCACGGCACCGTCTAGCCCTTTCCTACGCCACTGATAGGTTCTCACAAATGTAAATCTAGATATCGTGTCACCCTAGTGTTGTGAATTTAAGCTTCGAGGCGTAAACTACAAGACTCGAGTCGCGACTGCTGAGTCTACAAACCTCGAACCTTAAAGCCTCGAGCATATAAGCCTCAAATTAATAAGTTTGCGTTGCTGCTTACGATCACAGAAACCTCAAGTCTTTAGGCCTCAAGCTTTAAAGCCTCCTAAGCTTTTAAGGTTTAAGTCTAAAAGGTTTGGAGCATTTAAGTCTTAAAAGCTTTAAAAAAATTATATGAATCTATGGCATATTTGATAGTTATTCAGGGTGCCTACGAAGAACCCAAGATATTTTAACAGCGTGATCCCGAGGTCATTAGAAGTAAAAAATATTTCATAAATTTATGTTAATATATACCTAGGGGAAAAAAAGAAAAAATAAATTCGGACATTATCGCATTTTTGTTTGTAAAATATCAATTAGAGTGGATAAACAATACCTCTAAACCTAAAGTTAAAGATTTTTTATTCGACTGCAGATCAATTTTATGAGTCTAAAACGCTCATTGTTTGAGCTCTTAACGCTTGACTCAGGCCTTCGAGGTTCGGGGGCTTTCAATAAGCCCGAGCTCTCTATGAAGCATTAGTCGTTATAACTCACTCTTAAGAGCTCATATAAAGCTTGAGTCGTTAAGGTTCTGTACCGTTTTTGAGCTCAAACCACAGCTTGTGATCTTCGTGTAATAAAACGCGTACGTTAGCGCCATGTTGTTTTTAATGTTGACTGATGTTTTTCTCTGCTGTGATTAGCTGTTGCTTTGTCAATACACTCGTCTTGTCACTGTCACAGTAATCTGTTATCGTGTGATGTCCTTGTGTTTATCCTGTCTTGCTTTTTGCAAAATGTTTTAAGAGTGCTGTGTTTGTAGGACTTTGCGAAAGGACCCTATTTTACACCATTTCCCATGCTTTGAGAAAATACTTAGTGGTGTTTAAATTGTGATGATCTTGCAACATTATCGCCCGCAGAACTAGCAAACATTATGTCCAAGAATTAATGTTGTTTCTTTGACTGCACCGAGCACAAAACTATTCTCAGTCATTTCATTGCTCTGACTGTCCGATTTACAATTATGAATTGGTGCAACACAACCAACAAAATATTAAAGGGAACACATGTAGTCCGATGAAAAAACCGCGTATTACTTGCAATACAGAAGAAAGCTTTCCACAAATTTAAAAAAGAAATTTATTAATAAATCTTTTAACAAATAATGTGTTTTTTATTTTTTTGCCACTGAGGTATAATTCTCTGCATAGAATTTGATCACGTAAATACAATTACTGAAGTTACTTGTTCAAATTTACGTGCCGGGAACTATTTATTCTAAATATTAGACCTTATACAATGAACCTAGACCGCTTTGGCTGAATACGTTACGATCCCATGCCATATAGCAATCCCGAAAAGAAAAAAAAAAAACGTCAGTCAACACTAATCGTACAGATTAAATATAGTTGCCTAGTGCAAATAATATTTGTTTCTGAGTTGGCAGTCTGATACGTTAGTATCTCTTATTAGTCTGTGGCTCAAACCTTCAACGCCGCAAGTCTTGAAAGCTTGAACCTTCAAGGTTTGTAAGTCTTTAAGGTTTGAAAGTCTTCAAGACTAGTCGTTTAACAACACTAAGCCCCCCACTTCGTAAGCAGTTAAAAAAAAATTAGAACCTTATGTTTTCTTCAGCGTTGTTGGAAAAGTATTCAAAAATAGTTGAAATCCGTTTAGCCGTTTTGGCGTGATAAAGCCACAAAGAAAAGGATGTTTACTTTAATTTTTAAATGAAGATTTTTTGCTGCTGTGCGTCTTAGCAATAAAATTTGAATTTTGAGATAGTATTGACAATGATTACATGATAGGTGAATGAAGTTACACGTACAAACACCAAAAAAAAAATGCCTTTGAGTGACCTTTAAATAGTCCGTTTCACTTATATTTTTGTAAAATTTCCAATATACAAATATTTCAGTTTACAACTTCATAATACCTACTTACTCGTCATATAGATTTTTCCAAGCAGTGACCAAAGAGAATATAACCACTACGTTTTAAGAGGCGGGACTCCCATACTAGCCAATAGAATCAATTTGCATGGCACACTGATACCAACATGTAAGTCAAAGAACCGTCAAACAGCAGTAGTACCAATCTAACAGACTAAAATAGTGTAGTAGGCTATACGCTTGCGATATTTATCGATATCGATAAAAATGGACTGGGTTGGAATATAGGCTCATGTCATCAATTTTTGTAATCGAAATTTGGTTTAGGATTGAGTCCACGTTTAAGTCCTATGTTGTACGGGAGATATTTATTTAAATGTGCTAATAGCAAGGTTGGACTTAAATGTGAACCCGAAATAAAATAACAAGCATCATTAGATCTTCTTTTGAGACTTGGCCCAGTGTCGGCATCTGATAATATTTTATAATTACAACAGAGATATATTTCCCTATAACTAAGGTCAAAATATTCAATAATTACTACTCAACAAATAAATGTAAGAATCCTTATATGTTCTGGTATGAATCGCAGTAAACTTTTCAGTTGAAACGTAGGTACGAAGTATTTTTATGATCATATTTCATGCAAGTTCTCACGCAATTCGAATTATTTTCTATAATTATTTCCACTGATAAACAAATAAGCCTGTAGTTATCGATAGTTACAGTACATCCCTAGTACACAATGAAAATATATATAAAATATCTAATTTTGTTTATTTATTTAGCATGCTGCACTTAAATATGGCTAAAATATTGTAAGGCAATACTTACCGGCGTTCATCCCAGAGAAATTTCGCCATAAACATCCTTTATCGCAATTTTCATGACTAGCTCGATTTCCACAAATTTCACATGCGATAAACCGTCTTTTCGATGGCATTTTCACAAAATGTATTCACTGAATAGTGTTCAATCACATTTCACTACTTTAGATAACAATTAAAAATAATTTATTTAGAAATCTAAAAAGAAACATACAAAACACGCGATCCGCAATGACAAGCAAAGCAATATGGTTGACAATGTATGACATGACAGATAAACTGTACTGACGTACTGTCAGTTCAGTATCATGGCAACGGTTTGCCATGCAAAGTCCATATAAAAGTTTTTTTGTTCGTAGTTACGTAAGACTGGCAGTCCCCTGCAAATCGTCCGTTTCACTTTTTGAAAATACCTTCAATGTACAGATATTTCATTTTTATAAGAAGGTGCCCGCAATTTCGAGAAAATGTCATAAGTTCATAACCCCTCATGTCTGCGTCAGCGTAGTAAGGTAAAAAGTATCCTATAACCATCTGTTGATGTCCAGGTACCGAAGGGAAACTTAAACACGAATCTTCTTAGTCCTTATTGTCATTTTGACAAGAGCGAAAAAGGCACGTGTTTCAATTGCCCTTACTGTACCAGTGTACCAAAAATAATTGAAAGTTTGATCACTTATAATATGTTGGTTATGTTTACAGTTATCCAAAACAAATTTGTTTTGGATAACTGTAAAAAGCTTGTTATTTTATTTCGGGTTCACATTTAAGTCCAACCTTGCTATTAGCACATTTAAATAAATATCTCCCGTACAACATAGGACTTAAACGTGGACTCAATCCTAAACCAAATTTCGATTACAAAAATTGATGACATGAGCCTATATTCCAACCCAGTCCATTTTTATCGATATCGATAAATATCGCAAGCGTATAGCCTACTACACTATTTTAGTCTGTTAGATTGGTACTACTGCTGTTTGACGGTTCTTTGACTTACATGTTGGTATCAGTGTGCCATGCAAATTGATTCTATTGGCTAGTATGGCAGTCCCGCCTCTTAAAACGTAGTGGTTATATTCTCTTTGGTCACTGCTTGGAAAAATATAAGTGAAACGGACTATTTAAAGGTCACTCAAAGGCATTTTTTTTTTTCAAAGTTTGATCACTTATAATATGTTGGTCATGTTTACAGTTATCCAAAACAAATTTGTTTTGCTACTGTTGGTTACATGAATGAGGTTTTGTTAAAGCAAAAAAGACATGCACATTGTGTATTGTCAGCGTGTGGGTGTTTTTCGTTTGTAGGTGATTCGTTTTTATTGAGTGCATTTGTAGAAAAAGGAATATTTCCGTAGTGTGCTGTAATTGTTTACCCCCCCCCCCCCCCCATTTGTTTGGTAATGACACGGCTTCTCATATCCAGTGATTAAACGCCATTTAAAAGTAGTTTAGCCGTGAAATTCAACCAAAAAAACAAACAACTTTCCATTGACTTATTACTACCAAGCCTCTTCCGAGTGAGCCGAGGAACTGGAGAACAGGGTTAAGACAACAGACGCACATACGTTGCTCACTTAATTGATGATTAGTTTTCGCGGACGTTGAAGAAAACGACGAAGAAATAACGACTCAGGTAACTTTAAGTCGCCATTAATAGAATGAAAATATCAAAATACCGTAAAAACTTTTTCAAAATGTGAATTGTAAATTTAAATCGGCCAAGAAATACGCAAGATATAGGCATTTTAAACTACTAATTAGACAGAGAGGTCCGACGTGCAATGTTACGGCATAGTGCACGCCGGCCATATAAACTCCATATTAAATTCTGTTTTGCTAGAAAAAGAGAGAATGAAATGTTTGATGGCTTATATCTTGGTTATTTTTATAGTTATTCGAAAAAATATTTTTGTCTACTGTTTGTTACATGGGTGAGCGTTTAATAAAGCAAAAATTTAAATTCATGAATATTCCCTATTGGCGTATTGACAATTTATTTCAATCGTATATTATACGACTGAAATAATAATAATAAATAAATATCTCTCAATAAAAGAAATATTGGTGAAAAAATTACTTCATTCTCATATAAACTCACCGAGATACACCGTTTACCCTCCCGTTTCACCCTTTGGGTACGGAACCCTAAAACACGATTCAGGGACCTTCAAATCGTCCGTAAACTTAATGTTCTCAATTGTGTCGCTTAGGGCGTTTCACCTCGCGTCTCGACATACTCTCAACTAGGGTGACCAGATACAAATTTCAAAAGTCCTGACAAAATTCCTGATTTTCGGCCAAAATTCCTGACACGACACGAACTTGACGCGCTAGCGCTCGCGTCGCGCGCGGCGTGTTGTTATTACGTCGTGGGCCGCGGCGCGGCGGCGGGGGAGGAGGGGGCTATTGGCCCGAGCGGCGCGTATCGCACTCGCGCTCGCGTTAGTGCGGTTTGTACGCTACAATAGTGTGCTAGTGCGCATGTTCTACCGTCCGCGTCTGTTTAAATATCCTTACGATGGCGTCTAGTAGCAAACGCCCGAGACTTTGTACTTTTACCGATGTTCTACGAATTAAATATCCGGTACTGAAAGAAGGTAGAGACCCGAGCGAAGTGTATTGTACAATATGTGAATGTTATTTTTCGATTAAATTCAAAGGTGCCTCAGACATTGAAAAACACATACAGTCACAAAAACATAAAAAACAAACCTTAACGGTGTCTAAAAATGTCAAAATTGACTCGATATTCCAAACTCAAAGTGTTGGAAATACGGCGAAAATTTCTGCAGCTGAATCTACGCTGGCTCTTCATACAGTGAATCATCATCACTCGTTTAGGTCTATGGACTGCACAAGTGTGCTACTTAAAACTATATTTCCCGACTCAAACATTGCGCAAGGTATTTCTTGTGCGAGGACTAAGACTGAAGCCATTGTTACTGGCGTCATCACGCCGTGGGTTTTGAACAAAATCCAACAATCATTGGAAAGCATAGAATTTATAGGTGTCTCTACAGATGCTAGTAATCATGGTGCTGAAAAAATATTTCCCATATTAATCCAATTCTTCGATTGGCAAGAAGGTATAACGACAAAAGTGCTGGATGTCATGAATACGCGAAACGAAACGGCTGAAACCATAACTGAAATAATAAAATCAACATTGCAGAAGTATGATTTATTGGAGAAATGTGTATCATACACTGCTGATAACGCCAATGTTAATTTTGGTGGTGTTAACCGGCAGCCAGGACAAAATGTGTGGACCAGAATAAAAAACATTTTAAACAAAGAAATTGTTGGAGTTGGTTGCCCGGCGCATATTCTACACAATTGCATTCAACGTGGCACTGACGTTCTTACTATAGACTTGGAGTCTCTGGTGATGAAGCTATTTAATTATTTCTCAGTGTACACTGTTCGCACCGAGGCTTTGAAGGATATTTGCGAGTACATCGAAGTAAGTTACGAAAAGCTTCTATCCCACAGCAAAACGAGATGGCTAAGTCTCTTTCCTGCTGTAGAAAAAATATTAAAGATGTATGAACCTTTAAAAGAATACTTCTTGACCACACCTGCAGTTCCAATGATAATAAAAAAGTTTTTTGAAAACGAACTTGCTGAAATATATCTGTTCATGGTACATTCTCTGATGGCGGCTTTCCAGGAAAACATATTAGAAATCGAAAAAGAATGTAATTCTGTGTTAGATATTGCACGGATTCTGGACAGCATGCGCGCTATTTTGAGTGCACGGGCAAGGTGCAACTTTAAGCCACTTAAAGTGAGAGAATTGCTGGCCAAGTGTTCTGGACATAATCAAGAAGTATTCGATGAAGATATAAAAAATATGTACAAAATATGCATTGACTACTTAGATTCGTGGATGAAACCACTAGATGATTTTAAAGTCTTCAATTGGATGATTGTAAAAAAAGACGAAGAAATTGATTTTGACAACACCGTCCACGCTATCCATTATATGAATGGTAAAGGCGTTCATATAAATGATGTTAAGCTGTTCGACGAGATTACTGCTCTAAATACGTTTTTAATTCTCCAAGATAACGTATTTTTTGACGCAATGCTTCATACGATATGGGTTAAAATTTTTAAGAGTATAGGAGTTGCAAGGTTACAAGAACTATTGCGCATATGTCAATATTTATTTGCCATCACAGCCCAAAATGCAAACGTAGAGAGGATTTTCTCATTAATGGGAGTGCAGTGGACGAAGGAAAGAAACCGACTAACTGTATCTTCCGTAAGGGCTCTGCTTTTGACCCAGTATAATTTAAAGGCATTAAATTGCATATCGTTTTATGAACTTGTCATAAAAGATAAAACATTTCTAAGCGAAGTCTCGAAAAGTAGCAAATATGTCAAAAAGGATGAATGTTAACTAAATATTTACATTTATTGGCTAATAAGAGCTTGTGAAGCTAATTTTTACTTAGAGGTTATTTACCTATCTGTTGATTGTTTAAAATTTTTAATTTGTTAATGTTGATTGTTTTATGTTTATATCGTAAAAAGATAATTATTAAACTCCAAAGTACTTGTGGCTTTACCTTTTTTGTTATGTTGATTAAAAAAAAAGTTTACTGTGTATAAAAATTTATTGTTTTATTTATTTGCCGAAAATTCCTGACATTTCCCTTTTCCGGCCGCATTCCTGACATATGTCTAAAATTCCTGACATGTCAGGAAAATTCCTGACATCTGGTCACCCTACTCTCAACGGCTGTGCTTGACAGCCTAATGAGCCTAGACCACTTAGGACACACGCTCACCTACATTGCGTTATTTATAGCGCTAGAATTTACCCGCGTTACCAACATTTATTTATTTATTCTTTAACCAACTTACATTAACAGCAAATTGCCAAACACGAAAGTTATATATAGGTCACAATATAAACCATACAATTATGAATAACACGATAAGCGTTTTGATAAAATTTTGATAATTATACATTTCTATTTAATAATTAGACTATTAATAAGTAAGATATACATTTCTATTTTGATACATTTTCATTTTAATTGAATTTAATTAATATTGATATATAAAGTAATAATTCCTATATTACATGCATACCTTACTTAGTACTGTACTGTGGTAGGGGTGTTGATTGACTCCAAATAGTGAGTGGCTGTGGCCAGAAATCTCGGCTCTGAGTGTGAGAACAAGTCCAGAGTTAGTTCATAGAGCAGTATGTTGTTGATGTGGTTCAAGGCCACGTACAAAGGACTTGTGCTCAGGGTTATTTTGGCGCGGGGAACCACAAACAGCGGCCGCAGGCGGGGGCGGAGAGTGCCTCTTATGTGTAGTGGAACCTTAAGCGATACAAATTGTAGTAACGAGGGATTATTTACTGTGCCTCGTATCAGTTTAAAGAAATATTTTACTACAGCAAGTTGTCTACGGATTTCAAGGCTTTGGTAAGAGACCATTCCTAGTACAAACAATGTTGGGTATAGATAAGGGTACAAGCCATGAATTTTATAGTAAAGATATCGGACAAATGTTTTTTGTACTTTCTCCATTAAAGTAACGTGTTTTTGGTATTGCGGATTCCATACAATACAGTTAGTTTCCAGCACACTGCGGACATAAGCGTTATAGAGCAAAGAAATGACATGGTGCTTATTAAAAAAATTGGATTGTATTGGAGGGCCTTACGCGCTTTGTTACAGAGTTGTACTATGTTTTGATTGAATTTTAGTTGAGTTTCGAAGCACATGCCAAGGTCTCGCATAGGTTGGACATTTTGCAGAACGTCACCGTTCAGCATGTAAGACCGAGTAGCCGGTAGAGTTATGACATGGTTGCACATTTACCGGTATTTAGGTGTAGGCTATATTTAGACCCCACCGATGAATGGCATTTATGTCCGACTGGAGTTTAGCAATATCAGACGTATTTTGAATTGATTTAGCCAGTTTGACATCATCAGCAAACATTAGTATGGCAGAATGTTGAACAATTTCAGGTAAGTCATTCATTATTATTAAAAATAAGAGGGGACCAAGGCTGCTACCTTGACCTATGCCTGACGTCACTGGATACGGAGCAGAATGAGCTTTTCTGTAAATTACGTACTGCGTCCGGTCAGAAAGATAGTCGGCAAATAATTTCAATAACATCTGCGAGAAACCTGCCCCTGCCATTTTTCGCAAAAGAATATCACAGTTTATCCGGTCAAATGCCTTTTGAAAGTCTAGGTAAACCACGTCAACTTGCTTTCTTTCCTCCATATTGTGAGCTTTTAACGTTACTACATTGAGTAAGTTAGATGTTGTGGACCTGTTTGGTAAGAATCCATGTTGAGTATCGGTGAACCATCCACTTAATTGCTGATAGATTTTTGTATATAAAACAGATTCAAAAACTTTACCAAACACAGAGAGAATGGCTATTGGCCTATAGTTTTTGATATCATCCTTAGAGCCACTTTTATGAATTGGCAGAACTTTTGATTTTTTCCAAAGTGCAGGATAGGTATTAGTTGTAATGGAAAGATTAAAAATGTATGACAGTGGTCCAATAAAAATTTCACAACAGTCGCGTACTAAAAATTGTGGAATACAGTCGGGTCCCTGAGTGGTCTTGGGAGATAATCGTTGTATAGCCCTACGTATATCTTCATCAGAAATGTGTTCTTTTGTTATGTGATGTGGTGAAGAGTCCCAGTGTTTCTGGGCATCCAAAACATCCAATCGTGGTCCGGTTGGTAGGAACACGTCACTGAAATAATTTGCAAATTCTTCTGCTACCTCAGAGGAGGATAAATTGCCAAACATAGATTGTTCATTATTTGCTCTATTGTTTTTTATGTAAGACCAAAAAGATGTAACATCACGTTTAATATTTAATTGAATACATTCATTGTGTTTCTCAAAATCCCGATCTGAAGATTTATTTACCTGACGTCTGTTATAAGTGAAAAAAGCATAGTACAACTGATTATTGCTCTGCTTATACCATTTGTGATATTGATTTTGAGCTTATTTAAATTAATGGTTTCTGTTGACATCCATGTTGGATATTGTACTTTTGGGGCTTGGGGTACTTTATAGGGTACCGCTTGAGCAATATTATTATTTATTGAACTATAGAAAGCAAGAACAGCATCATTAACATTTTTTTGAATATAAGTATCATTCCAGCAAGTAGCAGCCAAATCAGAATATCATTGTGGGAAATCCGCTTTAGCGAAACTTCTCTCGAGTTGATTAGTGTTGCTAGTACATTGAAAATCAGTATTAATAGTTGTTTGATTTGTGTCAATTTTTGTACTAATATCTAAGGCGAGATGGTGGACTTCATTCGGTACAACTCCCAGACAAGTAGAAACCGAGACGTCGTCCACAGCACTGCTAACCAAAATTAAGTCTAGCATTCTATTCAGTCCATTCAATACAGTGTTCTTTTGACGCAAATTACACTCAGCAAGGAATATTTCAAACTCATTATTAACTGTAATATTCGCTGAATAAAGATTGAAATCACCCAATATAATCAATGGCATTTTAAAATTATTATTATTATTATGTAATCTTCTAATACAGTCAAAATTTGAAAAATATCTATTATCAGGTATATTAGGCGCTAAGTATACTACACAGCAAATAAAGCGTGTGCGACCTTTAGTGAGAACAGCGCAAACGATCTCGTCCTTGCTGTTTGGTTTCCAGTCGAGACGAAGGAGCGAGTAGGGCGCGCGCGCGGCGAGCAGCACGCCGCCGCCCCCGCCAGCGGCGCGGTCTCCGCGCAACACGCTGTATGCGGCGGGAAATACTTCGGAGTCGAACACGCTGTCATCCAGCCGTGTTTCAGTCTCAGCTATTAGGTTACTTGAAAATGTTTCCAGGATATTTTTCGTTTCTGTGCGTCTTGATTTTAATCCTCTGACATTCTGGTAATATATTGAGTCAAGTCTTTTAGTTTTCCTGACGAAAAAACGTGCGGCTCTGTTGTTTTTGCTTAACATTTCTATTAGGAAACCATTCCTGGAGCGCTGTGTTCTTCGGCCAGTTGTTTGGTGACATAAAGAACTCAAAGAGGTGTGGAGGGAGTTCAATAATGAAGCACGTATGGCGGTTGTGCTCAGGATTAGATTTATTAATTTTGAACGTATGTCCCGGTTGCTTCTTATTCATGTATGACTGTATATTATCCGCTGTAACGTCAGGCTGAAAGTTTCAAGCATGAATACATTTTACAGGCTCCAGAATCTTTAGATCATAAAGGGAAAAGGTAATTTAGTTTTGTTGACGACTGAGATTTCAATGTTTGCGGTGGTTGGGAAATCTGAAACTGTAGTGTCTGTGTCTGCAGTGATGTCTGTGGCTGATGAAGCGATGGGGGCCTATGTTCAGAAACCCTCAGCTGATGCCGTGAAGGTGGTGACAGTGGTGATGGTGACGGATGTGGTGGTCGTGTCTGATGTTGCGACGATTTCGGGCTAATGTTGTTGCTATTAGTAATTAATGCGCGTTGGTTGCATATAATTTTTTCAACGGCATTAAGTTTTTTTTGGGTTAGCTGAAGTTCGGATCATAGAGCAGATCGATGCGTCTCCAGATCCTCAATCCTTTTCAAATTAGTGTCGCACTGCACAGTGATTCCGCCGTAGGCCATAAATCGAAAAAAGTCATGAGCGTATCCTGGACTAAAAAGTAAGTAAAATGATTCACCGATAGACAATCTTCTAAATACTATATATAGCACAGCAATAAAGTACTATTATCATTTACTTTTGTGCAACGAAAGTGAACGCATCTCGACCCTAATTAGTAGTGTGTTTTTGTCGCCGCAACTTAATCACTTTGTTATTGTGTACTATTATTATTATTTGCGTGTGTCCACGTGGTATTATTATGGAAATCCAAGAAGAGGGTATGTACTTTATTTTTCAATTATGTTTTATATATAAATATGCGTGCTTATATTTTAAAATAATTTTCTAGTAGAGGTCTGTCGTTTACGATTAATTTTTAAGAAGTATGATTTCATTGAGAGTTATACTCTGATGCCGAGGTTTGCCGCACTTGACACATATATTATGTTATAGATGGAAGTGTCCTTAATAAGGGCTGTAACTTTCATCGACCTTTTTTGACCTCTTCTTAGGTAAAAGGGGTTTCAAAGAACAAGAGTAGGGTAGCCGAAAAAAATCCGATTTTTAAAAAATGTTTTTATCTTTGTTTTAGGTACATTTTTAAGGTGTTCTATTTCGAAACGTAGTGTTTTTGATATTTGGCACTCTGGACAAGGAACTGATACAGAAAAATTTCAACATGTTTTTACTACACTGACGGAAACATCAATTATTTCGGATAACATCGAAAATATTGGCATAGAGAATTTAAGGGTTAAAATAAGGAATTTATGTAAACGAATTGCATGTTATTGGAAAAAAACAAGATGTACAAAGTCTATATTTCTACATAAATATGCAGAGTGGCTTAATGATGTAGAATACATTGATGTGATCCAAAGTATCGAGCAGCGTATTTCTCAGCAGAATGATAACGTCGACCCCTCCCCTTCCACTTCTCGTGGCCGTCCGAGGAAAAACTTTAATGAAAGTAGTAAACGCACTAAAAGAAGGAGACTGGCGGAACTATCTAATTTTGACGAGTCTGCTGTAAATACACTGCTCAATGCTTCTGCTGATTCCAGCTTAACTTCTACAAAAGTCGACGAAAACAAAGTTTTGTCACTTATTGCAGAAGGTAAGATTTCTAGAAAGCAATATCTATTAATTAAGAATTTTATACATAATAATATACTGAAAGATTGTATGCCTTCCTATCAACGCATTGTAAAGGCTAAAAAGAGATGTTACCCTACAACTGTAGCCGTTACTGAATCATCAGCCGAAGTCGAACTTCAGAGTTTGTTAGATCACACTGCCACTCGGATTCTTGAGTCTCAAAAAGATATTTTAGATAAATACCTGACCAGTCTTTAAATAAAATATCTTTGGTTGGGAAATGGGGATTTGATGGTAGTACAGGACATAGCGAATACAAACAAACTTTCTCAGATTCTTCTCTTGTGGATAGTAGCTTGTTTGTTACTTCATATGTACCGCTTCAACTTATTTTAAACCCGGATAATAAGGAAAACTCAATCATTTTGTGGAAAAATCCTCGTCCTTCTTCAACTCGATACTGCAGACCTATTCGCTTTCAGTTTTTTAAGGAAACAACTGCAGTATCAGTTGAAGAGGAGACTTATTTCAAACAGAAAATAAGTAACTTGCAACCGACTATCTTCAAGACAAATGCATGCGAATACACAATTAATCATAGCTTACAACTTACTATGGTCGATGGTAAGGTGTGTAATGCACTTAGTGATGTTTCTTCAACTAGATGTTATATATGCAAAGCTTTACCAAGTGAGATGAATCAAATTGATGTATGTTTGTGCAAAGCAACTGACGAAAGTAAATATGAATATGGCATGTCTCCACTTCACGCATTGATCCGATTTTTTGAATATTTCATTCATCTCGCTTACAAGTTAGAGGTTAAGAAATGGCAAGCTAGGTCTGATAGCGATAAACGACTTGTAGCTGAAAAAAAAAAACTTATACAATCGCAATTTAGGGAAAAGTTAGGTCTTATTATCGATAAACCCAAAAGTGGCGGAAGCGGGACATCGAACGATGGCAACACTGCTAGGCGGTTCTTCTCAAGCTCAGATATTTCAGCTGAAATTACGGGTATTAAGAAGGATCTCCTAGATCGTTGTTGGACTGTACTTCAGTGTATCAATTCGGGATATAACATTGATGCGACAAAATTCAGAGATTTCGCTTTAGAAACTGCACGGCAATTAGTTGCCGAATATCCATGGTACTATTTGCCTGCTTCTGTCCACAAAATTTTGATTCATGGTGCTGACATTATCAATCACGGCCTACTGTCTATAGGAGAACTGTCTGAAGAAGCAGCTGAAGCGAGTAACAAATACTATAAAGCATTTCGACTAGATCACACACGAAAAATGAACCGCGTTTTGACTAATACTGATTTGATTAATCGACTTCTTCTTCACTCAGATCCCCTAATATCAAGTTTGAGAAGGTTACCTGTTAAAAAAAAAAGTTCTTTGTCTAAATCTGTATTGGACTTGTTGTGTGTAAATAGTAAGTAGGTAATATTGAATGTATAAATAGTAAGTAATCGCTTTGTTTTAATATAACCTTATTTGTATATATGTAAATAGTCTTGAAATAAATATTTTTATTATTTATGTAGTATGCTGTTTCATTCATGTTTTCATTAATTACAATTTTTTTTTATCTAATGGCTTTATGTTTAAAATAATAACGTTTTATAAAATGGTTTTGACTACAGATATTTTTTTAATAAAAATAGTCACACAAGTTTATTATAAATGTCTAAAAATGTTATTAATGATATATTTCATGCTTGTATAATAACCCTTTATAGTTTAAAATCGAAAAAATGGCTTTTTTTGGAGTTGAGGTATTTATGGCCGCCCTTGTACGGGAGCGGAATCACCGTGCACTGTAGCTTGACGGCACCCTGGGCACCAGTCAAGTCATCAACTGTCATGACTCGCAAATTGATTTTCGAAGTACAATGTTTAGTTTTGACTGTAATGTATTCTGGTCTCCCACGAGGCTTTTCATATTATGATTTATTTCGGCCTTAAAGTTCTTGAGACAGTTCTGGATTTCAAAATGTATGAGGTTTTTAAATTGAGCTTGTAATTGGGCGCCTATTTCAGTTATAAGAGCTTTTTTTTGTGATTCAAGTTTTCTGTCCAGTAGGTGACTTATTTGCTCAATTGTTAAGCTTCCACCGTGCAGCAGAGTGCAGTCACGATACTGTGTACTGGTGTGTTCTGTCTGTGATTTCGTCGACGCGTTGGGAGAAGATAATGTAGTCTCAAGAATGTTACTATATAATATTCACAATTTCATCACATGACATATTCGGGACATCCAATGTATGTGACATATTTCTGCTTTGACCTGCGGGCGAGGCGCGTAATCAGCTGGCACTGTGGGCATGTCCAGTATTTATTTTAAATCTGCTTGTTGTTCCCTGAAATACGCTGAAGTCATGTTCAAGCACAAAAAGTGATAACTTCCCGCGCAGCAGGTACAGTTAAGTATTTCACCTCTGTCTATGATTTTTTCACATGCTAAACAGCATACCAACATTCAACATACCAGCTTCCGCTCCCCTTTAGACCCCCTTAAGAAAGGTTTTTTCCGGGATAAACTATCGTATGTCCTCGCTAGAGTCCAAATGACCAAATTTTGATCTTAATTGGGATGTTGACTGTATTATAAAAAAAAATTATGCCAAATGGCATTGCAGTTCCTGTGATAGAAATGATAAAAAAATGAGTTATACCTTGCGTGTAGCCTTCAAAGTTGGGTGGGAAGCTTTAAAGTATGAAAATATTAATAACTAATCATACCATTGAATAACCCATGAAAATGGTAACTTTTGTTATGAAACCGTTACGATAAAAGCAAGTTTTAACATAGCAGCAGAACAAAGTTCTTGATTTCCCCATACAAGGTAGGGACGTGTGACGTTTTAGTATGGAGCGTTTTTTGGAAAAGTCGAAGACTATAATTTTATTATTGTTTTACCTCGGGGAGCTTTTATGAGATTGAAGTATTTTCTAACCAATTCTACGTAAATCTAATCCAATCAATCAATTCAAGCCTTGAAGAAAAGAGCGTACTCCAACCTAAAAGGTCGGCAATGCACTTGTGACTCCTCCGGTGATGCAAGTGTCTATGGGCGACGGTGATCGCTTACCATCAGGCGATCCGTCTGCTCGTTTGCCCACAATAACATTAAAAAAAAAAACATTTTTAGCATGTTTTTCAATTTTACTGCGAATCATGCTGCTACAAATAATAATAATTATTATTATTTATTTTCGACCAACTGGAATCATAGTGTTAGTTAGGACATTATTTGTACTTATATATTATTGTTAGTAAAACATTTTACCTAATCGAACTTAATCTAATATACGACCGTTTATATAGCGCCACGTACATGAATCTGGCAACAATGGTTCATTTACGGAGAGTCTAGCCAGCTCGCGACCATGCTCAGGATGCTGTTGGCACTATCACGAACTCTGCGCACTAGGGATGCACATCGTTTACGCATAGTGGTGTAAAAACAGTCTACTCGAGCCTCCGAGAACATCCCCGACGCACTGCAGAAACGAGGCAGCAACAAAGTATAAAGCATCATATTTAGTTGACTGTACCTCACACCTCGGTCACAAATAACGCGTGCGCAGCATATCGCCTGCCCAAAACGCATAAAGCCGGTTTACGCGGTCGTCAAACCTTCGCCTGCGCCCGCATGCGCGCTAACGTTGTCAATTAACCGAAGGTTAGGGCGAGATTACACATTCTTACAAGCTTTTATTTAACATTCTGCCGATGCCGTGTTGGTAAAAACGTGTAAGGGGGCGCCTTGTACGCGGCTTCGTTCGCGGAGGAGACAAAGTCATAACCCGTCTCTTTCTCTCGTTGGGTAAAAAGTATCCTATAACCGTCTGGAAATACTTGTTACACAAATAGTTGAAATCTGTTAGGCTGATTTGGCGTGATGAAGCCACAACGACACATAGGAACATACAAAAAAATCCAAAAAAAATCGAGTGTCCTCCAAATATAGTCCGTTAAAATGTTTTTTTTTTTAAATGTAACAATGTACAGACATTTCATTTTTACAAGTCTATAATAGTATCAATGTTTGAAAAGTTATTATTCTCACTATACCAGGGACTAGATACAGATACACAACAAAAACTATGAATAATCGTACATTTTCGCTTGGAGCCCTGATTCTTTGATCTCTTCATACGAAGAAGTCTCAGATCGCACATTGGTTCAAGGGCGGAATAAAGTCCGAAAATTACAAATCAACTAAAGTTATTTATTTGACTTAAATCTAACAGTAGAATACTTTTACAACCCTATACTGAAAGAATTTTAATTTTGGTGTATTATTTATTTGTAAATAAATAATACAAAACACATGATGCTGAACACTAACAAATTTTCCGTCAAAAAAGTTGTTTCTTTCTGGTAATATATTTCTAAAACCGGCGCTAAAGTATACAAAATGCTATTTTTATTTGATAAACCATATAATAAGGTATTTTTATGTTTTATAATATCAGTAATTTCGGCTATAGGTTTGGGTATGGCTTGGATTAAAACAACATGGTCGTTATTTTGGCAATTTTTAATATTCAATTGGGTATTACTTTCCAGCCTCACCTAGCCTTTCACCAAAAAATAGCACAAATGATACCTTAATTATCCAAAATAATGACCTAATTGATTCCAGCTGCCGGTGCCTGCAATCTTTTGAATAATGACCATTTAACTAAACAGCGTATTTGGAGGTAGGAAAAATAATGACATAGATAAACACATTTATGAGGGTAGTTAATTAACAAATGGCTTGATTTGGATATAAAATGCGTACATTATTGTCTTTTCCTTCATTTACTATTATCAACTCGAGGAAGTTATACTGTTATTATTTATAGTCATGGCAAGTTTCAGCATTTCGTATGCAGATTTAGTCGAAATTGCTATTTCAAGTGACCGGGAAGTGCATAAGTATATTGAAAACCTGAAAATTAAAAATCCAAATCTTTCAGAAGCAATACTAGACCAAATCTGTATTGAGTTGACTAAACACTTTTTACCTACTTTCACGAAAAAGTGGAAAGCTGCATCAAGGACGCGAAAATATTTTTTTGAAAAAAACAAGGATTGGCTGAGTGGTATGTTTTCAATACATACGGTGCCTTCAGTTTCGAATGCTGATGCTGCCGTAGACGCCGAACCAGGACCTTCAAAACGACTTCGAAATGGTCGTCCAGAAAAACCTTTTGAAGAGTGTTGTAGCCGTACAAAACGAAAAAAAGTGAGAAGTTTATGTGAGAACTATCCCGAAGAGGCGATTTTGTCTGCTGCCGATAAAATTCGACAAAACCCCGTAAAATATCCTGCCTTCAGTCCAGAAAAGGCTTTGGCTTTGATGTTAGATGCGGCTCTAACAAAACATCAGTATGAAGTGCTTAGAAACGCGACGAAAGAAATAGGTTGCGACATTTTTCCTAACTATCATAGAGTCCTTGACTCAAAAAAACAGTGCTGCCCTAAATTTGAACATATAGATGTAACCGAATATTATGCCTGTGTTAGCTTGCAACCATTACTGGACCACACTGTAACCAGGATTTTACAAACAAAAACAGCAGATGAACTTTCAAGCATGAATGAAGATATGGGGCTTATTTCCAAATGGGGCTGTGATGGTTCATCTGGTCATAATGAATACAAGCAGAAATTTAAAGAAGAAGACGTCACAGATGCGAACATGTTCTTGACTTCTTTAGTCCCTCTTCGCCTTGCCCATAACAAAGATGACGATACATCTGTGTATTGGAAAAATGAAAGCCCATCTTCTACGAGATTTTGTAGACCGGTACAGTTTCAATTTAGTAAAGAAACAACTGAATTGACCTATAACGAAAGGTCAAGAATGGAATCTGAAATATCCAATTTACATGAGACTTCTGTCTGCATTAGTGGCAAAACCTTTAAAATAAAGCATGAGTTGTTATTCACGATGATCGATGGCAAGATAGCACAAACGGTTACCGATACACAGTCTAATGCTGTTTGCTTTATATGCAAGCCAAGGCCTACAGAAATGAACTTATTAGATCTCGTGCGAAACAAAGTAGAGAATCCTGATGCATTGAAAGTGGGCTTATCGCCGTTACATGCCCGAATTAAATTTATGGAATGTATTTTACACATCGCCTATAGAAAGACTTTTTGTAAATGGAGTACAAACGCAAACACACGGCCACAGAAAGAAGCAGAGAAAAAGAGAATACAAAAAAAGCTGTTTGACAGATTGGGTTTAAAAGTTGACTTCGTGAAACAAGGTATGGGGTCATCTAATGATGGCAATACTTCCAGGAGATTTTTTAGTAGCCCAAGTGTAGTTGCGGAGGTTACCGGTGTAGATGAAGAATTAATTCGCCGGTTTTCAGTCATCTTACATGCAATTAATTCGGGTGCCACAATAGATGCTGAAAAATTCGGAGATTACTGCAATGAAACAGCAAAAATATATGTTCGCTTATACAAGTGGTATTACATGCCAAACACTGTTCATAAAATACTGATGCATGGAAGTAGAATAATATCAGCTGCTGTTCTGCCAATTGGAATGCTAAGTGAAGAAGCCCAAGAAGCTCGGAATAAGGATTATCGTCGGTACAGATTGTACCATTCCAGGAAATGCTCACGGGAATCTGCGAATGAAGACATCATAAACATGCTATTGACATCTTCAGACCCTTTTATTAATAGCTTAAGGGCTAAACATAACTATAAAAGAACAGAAAGAGAGCATGAAGAAATAAAGGATTTATTATAATTAAGTAAATGTGTTTTTTATATATTTTTTTATTTTCTTGAAGTATATAAGTACCATTATTTAATGTAATTTTATATTATACATCTACTTTGATAATCCTATAAGAGGTATTTAATTTATTTAATAATTATTTTGTATTTGATGGTACATTTTAGATGATTTTAATACAAACTATACACATTTTTTAATGTTTGTTATATTTATTTTATTTATTTAATCTATTTATATTGATAAAATCACATTTCATAACTTTTAAAATGCCCGCCTGTCATAAAAACAATTAATTCCGCGCTCACATACAACCCGAACCACTGTGGATCGTACAGAAAATATCGCCATAGACCCGCATATTTATGGTTAAGAACCGGACAGCAACTTAGTTCGCGGAGGAGAAAAAAATCATTACTACCATTTTTTTCTTCAACGTAGTCGGGTAAAAAGTATCCTATAACCAACCCAGCTACTCGTGTACCAAAAATAGTTAAAACCCGTTCAGCTATTCTGGCGTGATGAAGCCACAACGACACATACATACGTACCATCAGCCACACAGTTAATGGACCATTGTTAGACCTTATTGGCATTGACATAAAGCCTACAGATGGCCGCTTATGTGCGTTGCTGTTTGTACAAAATCCAAAAACAGACTCCGTTTAGTGACCTCCAAATAATCTGTTACAATATATATTTTTACTCTCGCAGGCGCCTGCAACTTCGTTCGCGGAGGAGATAAAGTCAAAACCCCTCGTATTTTCTTTAGCATAGTCGGGTATCCTATAACTATCTGGAGACACCCAGCTTTGTACCAAAAATAGTTGAAATCTGTTAGCGTGATGAAGCCACAACGGCATATACAAAAAAATTTTTTTTACAATTTTATAATAGTATAGATTTTAACCATCTGACCCCAACCCTTAAAAACCTTCCATATGTCTTCTGTACACCCTAGATTAAATTTTAATAAAGGGCATCATCGTTAGCATACGTAAGCAAATTTCGCGTTTTGCAAATTAGTTTAGGACTAGAGTAACTAATTAAACCCGGCAAATTGCGTCATAATCTTAAAATCCTTGTACCGAGGGCCTATAAAAGTGTTGAGCATATTATCTATTTCCATTATAAAGTGAAAAACTTTTGTTTTAACGTGTTTTGGTGTCTGGTTTATTATAATAAAGTAATAACGTACATTTGTTCTAGTCAACTTCTATACTATTATAAAGTTGTAAAAATTAAATGTCTGTACTGTACATTTTGTCTTCAGTGTAGTCGAGTAAAAAGTATTATATATAACCATCAGGAGATGCCCAGCTACCCGTGTACAAAAACTTGTTGAAATCGGTTTAGCCGTTTTGGCGTGATGAAGTCACAACGTCTCATACATACATTAAAAATAATAGTAGTTTATGCAACTGATACATAATGAGAGGCCTTAAAAGACGAGTTTCATAACAGGATCACACGAGTGTTTTAAGGCCTAATTATGTACATATGCATAACACTACTTTATCTACACACATACCATAAGTACTCTAAGATGGTTTCAGAAATAACCGTAGGGAAATGATCAGCATTGTTACTAGTACTACCTATAAAATATCAATAGACGATAGATATTAAAATAATGCAATAAAAAATAAATTTGCACAAATACAGAAACAAATTATTTATGCACAACGTATAGACTAGAAGGTGTTCGCAGATGACAAAAAATCATAAATCTGATTGCAAATTTGACGCAGATTTAAAAGTATTGGTATTGGTACCTAATATGTAAGCACCCTATGTACTGTACACACAGCCTTATGCTGCGAAGTGCGCAACCCTGTCCAAAACATTGTAAGTTATGTCCGTCGACGATTTTATCGCAAATAAAATAAGACTAACCGACACCGACATGGGCACGAAATTATGTTTTAAACACAGCATTTTGTAACCCCAGAAAGGGCGGAGCGCATAATTGGAGGCGCTGAACTTTTAACAAAAAGATATGTATCCAACCAGCATATACAGCTGTGTGCAAAATAATAGCAATATGTATGTGACATGGTAAGTAGTTTCTTAATCAAGGCAGACGCAAAAAACTGCTCCTAAACAGAATTTATGTACCGAAGGACTGTTTGTACTGGGCACCGAATCAATTCATATTTCTAAATTAGCATAAAAATTCACAAATTTCGAAAAGTACGTTCCATATAAATAACAGTGTCTTAATTTTTTTTTTTTTCTAGCCGCCCACTTTTTAAAGTTTGCCAGTGGAATTTGAATCAAAAGTGAGGGAATACGGTTGTATTGCATTTGTGTTAAATTTGAACGACAAAAAGCAAATGCAACTCTATTGTGATAGAAAATGACTCAAAGTCATTAAATAGGAAAAGGCTTTTTAACAGGCCTTTGGGCAGATAAAGGCTATTACATTGCTGTCAACCTGAATACACTTTATTGTTTACTCATAGCACGATTATAACTGAAATCTTAAGTCACATTTACATCTTGATTCTGCAAATCCGGCTTCACTGCTACTATTTTGCACACAACTGTATATCGACGGCAAGAAGCGGTAGTTACCGCCAATGAATTCAGTTCAGTAGGCGGTTACTATGCGGTGGTCAATCAACTTTTTCTGTAGACCAAACCATAGTTACGTCTCCTGGGTCACTCTTTAAAACTATGATTTTAAACGACATAAAGGCGAAAAAAAAATATGTTCAGTCAATATAATAAGTTACCAGATGATGCTTTAAAATGACCTTTTCCAGCTCTCAAAAAGTACTTAAAAGAGTCTCTAATGGGAAAGGCATATTATAGGGTAGAGGACTATTTAACGGACAAAAATGCATGGCCTAAAACAGAAACCAAATTAATTAATGTTTATACCGGGACACGGTTCTTATAAGGTGGCATATGGGTGGCATATCAAACGTATATAAGTTGTTTTAAATAAAAAATCATATTTTGCTTTCTTATATTCTATTATTTTTTTTACTTTTATAAGTTTTGATATGTTTTCTTGGAGAACTACGCATTGAGTTTACACTCAAAACATATATTTAGTATAGGCTAAGCACTAAAAGACTGTAATAGATATAAGAGTTATTTAGAAAAAAACCGGTCAAGTGCGGGTCTGACTCGCGCACCGAGGGTTCCGTAGAAATTTTTACTTATTCCGACTTAACCTGCCGCTTGAGTTAAGTTTGCTTCTGGTAAAAAACAACTGACTGTTGAGTTTGTTTCGGCTTCCTTCTCAACAGTGGTCTCCTCTTGGGAAATGCCGTAGAGACAAACTGTAAAAGTGCCATTGGGGCCTACATACAGAAGAAATAATTTGAATTTGAATACGGACAGACATGACGAAACTATAAGGGCTTCTTTTTTGCCATTTCGGCTACGGAACCCTAGAAACGACGATGTGTCGACCCGTGTGTATGTAATTTTTTAACACCCCCGTTGAGATCGTCTTACAATTTAAATTATATTAGTTAAACTTATGATTTAGTTTTAACAACATCTTTGCTTCTTTTTAGGGTTCCGTGGCCAAAATGGCAAAAACGGAACCCTCATAGTTTCGTCACGTTCGTCCGTCTGTCTGTCCGTCTGTATGTCACAGGCCTTTTACTCAAAACCACTAGATGTATATTGATGAAATTTGGAGTATAGGTGTTTTGTATAAGCCGCTACCTAGTTTAATAGTTAAATAACGAAAAATAATATTTCATGGGGCACGCGATATAATCCGATAAATTGTTGTACTTCAATGAGTAATAATCGCGGAAACAGAAGAAAATATCTAAATTTTTTATTTTTATTTAATGAATATTTTTGAAAATAACCTTATTTTGCTTAAATTGCCCCCCGCTCCCCCCTCCCCCCCCCTCGTAATGAACGGCTGCGGGACCCTACACTGGGCATGGTCCGACATGGTCTTGGCCGGTTTTTTTATTTGCTACGCAATGTTTTCGCCAATTCTGCGTTTTCTATTCATAAGATGAATACAGAATAATTAAAACATAAAAGAAAATAGCTACCACAAAATGTAAACCGCAACAAACCCCGGTTTATGTAACTGGTTAACAGTTAACAATAACATAAGTTACCTCATATAGGTTAATGTGATTCAGTCGTCATAACTGTGTGTCACAGTTGAGACACGTGACATCCGCCACTGTATTCTTCATTAGGCCAGTTGTTTACAAACTTACTCAATTCTTCTACTCGTTTGCGTTCTATGTCATAAAAAAAATTACTAGAAAAAGAACTTCAATCGAAAAGAAAAAGTCATTACTGACTTCTTTTACTTCACGTTTGTCGAGTAAAAAGTATCCTATTTTATGGACTGAAGTTATGCCAAATAGAGGGAACAACCCTATTATATCTTGTAATCCTTATACTAAAAGATATTATGAATTACTAAAAATGTACCCGCAGCTTCGTTCGCATATGAGAAAAAGTCATATTGTTTTCTTCAGCGTTATCGGATAAAAGGTATCGTATAACCATCTGTATATATAAATATAATACTCAGCTACCAAAATAATTTAAATCCGTTCAGCCGATTTCGCGTGATGAAGCTACAACGACACGTACAAACACCCAACATACAATTTTTTTAAATTGTTTTTTTGTAAATAATATCAATGTACAGACATTTCTTGTTTGCAACTTTATAACAGTGTAGATGTAATACTTTATAATAGTGTAGATGTAGCAAGATACCCTAAACAGATCACACGGACTTGCACAATATAATGTGAAAATATGCCTTGTTAGGAGACAATAACAATTTGTCTTGTCACAAACTGTACCTGAGATTGCTAGACTTGTGAAAACATAATGCCATATTTCGCAATTCGTTTTATACAAGGTAGGCACCATTTTCTTACAATTTTAATATCATTTGACACGTTAATAACTATAGTTCAATTAAATAAAACAATTTAACGGATTATATCGCGTATATTATCTCATTTGAGTTCCCGATGTTTCGGAAGCTTTTCAGCTTATGCAAGATATATAGCAGTATGAAGAAACCAACAGTCGAGCGTAAACCTGCCGTGTTACCATATGTGAAACGGGTCACAGACAAGATCGGAAACATCTTGAAGCGTGCTTCTATAAAAACATATTTCAAGCCGTTGAAGAAGGTGTCTCAATATCTTAGACCCGTGAAGAGTAGCACCCCTTTGCAGAGTGCAGGCATTTATAAGCTGGACTGCGAGTGTGGTCTTTCATATATTGGTCAAACGAAACGCAGTGTATCGACCCGGGTGAAGGAGCACATAGCAGATGTCAAGCACCGTCGGTGTAATAGGCTGCAGTCTGTGAACACGTCATTGGCAAACCAAACCATTTAATTAAGTTTGATAAACTTCTATCCTTTCCAAAGAGAAAATATATTTTCCCAGAATGCTACGCGAGGCTATTGAGATTAAAAAGCATCCTAATTTCAATAGAGAAGATGGGTGGTCGCTACCACCAGCTTGGGATCCTGTAATACATCTCATCAAGGAACAAGCGAGACACCGGACTGCAAAACCTTAATTTCCGAACGTGTGTAAAAATATCTTATTTTTTAAAAAGTAGATTAATAATCTTTGTTTTTTTAAATATTATAATTAGTAATGAGGTAGTCTGGGAGATTTTCTTTGCAGCGTTTCTTTTCTCCTCAGTTTCTCTTGTTTTTCTCAAACATGCAATGAAATGTCGTAATTACGTGCGTTAAGACAGGCTTCAAAGTATCACGTTTCGGGCGGAACAACTTGAGAGAATTGTAAAGGAATTTCGTACAAAATTGAAGGCCTAGGCCGGGAAGTATTTTTTTTTATTTGTAAACATGGCGTCTGTTCATGAACAGTCTAAACAGCTGAATGTTATTTATTTTATTTTTTTCTAGTGGCTGAATGGTTATCGGATCAAAAATATCCGCGTTAATGCCTATTACACACGAACTGATATTAGGAACACAAATCTGTATGGTTCATATGTTGATGAATAAATTAAAAATATATACGTAAGTCACCAGAAACCACAGACAATATTCTTCTGCGTTTATTTTATTTATTATAGAAGTTAAGATTCTTATTATCAGGTTGTGTATAGCGGCCCTAATAGGGTCTACTCGAACACTACACAAGCGAATTACGGACCACTTCCGTAAAAAAAAAACATTGTGGAGGGATTCGAGGGAAAATATAAAAAAACTTTTGTCGTGTAATTTTTTTAGTGGTATATTTTTTTATTTCATTGCATATGTTTGAGAAAAGCACTATACATGCCTCTGGCCGTGAAAAGTGCTTGCCGGCTTCGTATCACTATCGGGCCTCCCTACGGTCGGCCGTCTATACCTACTCACCCGGCAAGCCCTTCTTTCCCGGCGTCTGCAGTAATGTACTATTATTTAAATGAGTAATAATCACGGAAACCGAAGAAATTATTATATGTATAGCTCCCAGTACACTCGCAATGGCGCGAAGGCGTAAATGTACTGGGATGACAGCTGTCAAAAAGTCGTTGTTAGATAAATTCAACTGTAACATATTAACAGCCGATTATGACTAAAATTTAGGCTATTTGATAAATATTTATGCGCGATTAAGCCCCGTAACAAACTGATATATATGAATTATTTGGCATCAATGCCTAAGTGATTGTTGATTTTCATTCGACTTTCTTCTCAACAATAGTCTCCTCTTGGGAATTGCCGGAAGACTTATACTATTGACGGAAATAAGTGTGTTTTTAATCAAACCAGTTTTTTTATATTTATACTACGAAACAGCATTTAAATAAAACAACTTAAACGGATTATATCGGGAATATTATGTAATTTGAGTTCCCGGCGTTATTTTAAAAATAACATAATAAAGCCCTTCTTGCACAAGTGGCACATGTGTAACTGTCCTTACACATTAGACCCATCTGGCATGTATGTATGTGGCACCTTTATTTGTTTTCTCCAAGTTGGTAGTTTGCACAAATTGTAACTTTGACATAGAAAATATATCATTCGTATTCTTCCGAAACGTCAGGAACTCAAAAGAGATATTATACGCGACATAATCCGTTTAAATTGGTTTTTTTTTTAATAGATATTGATCGTGGAAACAAAATATTACGAAACAGTAATTTTAATCAAAATCAAAAATAAAGTCGAATAACTTGTCTAAGACGTCAAACTTAGAGGCGATCACCGAAGTGACGTCACAGATCAAGCCTCTCAAACCGTGACATCTAAATTGGGTGTTTGACCGCCATTCGGCTGACTCATTGACCCCCATCCGCCAGAGAAAGTTACACGTCTAATGTCATACTTATGTAACTTGACGTTGAATGTCAGCTGATGCGTGATGCTTATTGTTTCACTATCCCGGCTATGGCTTTCTCATTGTTCCTGGATTACGAGACGTTTGAAAGGTCAAACATTTTAACATGAACAGTGAAAAGGCATGTGACGCAGTGTAAAAAAAGAGGGTTCCGTACAAATTTTCACTTACCCTAACATTATTACCCGGTTCCTGTTAACTTAAGTTTGCACCTGAAATATATATCGTTGCAGACAAATGTGGTGCTAACTTAACGCAAGCGGGTTGTTCAAAAAGGGTTTTAGTTATAATTTTCGTGAAATATTTACATTTATAATATTTTCTTCTGTTTCCGCAATTATTACTCATTGAAATAAAACAATCCCGACCACCCGTGACCATGGAAAGCTGGAAAGCTTCCGAAACGTCGGGGACTAAAATGAGATAATATACGCGATATAATCCGTTAAATTGTTTTATTTCAATATTTACGTTTATTTACACAAATTGTAAAAAATCCGCTTGGTGAACCTCTGAGATAAAAGGAAACACAATTTAATCACAATAAAAATGTGCAGATCAAGCCCATTAATATGATACCCTAGTTGACCTTGGAGCTAGACTTTTAATCCCCCCCCCTCATATTCGTCGTTTATTTAGAAAACAAAAAATATGTTAAAAAGGAGATATTAAACTCGATCTTACTAATGTACGGATCTATAAGAAACTAAGTAACATCACTTTTATACCACATTTATGGCAAATAAATATATTATTATATTCCGACCAAACTCGGCAAAAACTTTCATACCGTGGAAGTGGGACATTATTATGCATTTGGAACTGCGGCGCCCATATCAGTGTTTACGTAGTTTATGCATGGATGTATGAAATGCATTTAAATAAGCGTACTACATAGAACTCTCGAGAATTATCGCATATCCATAATCTGTATCTGGTTCAATTCAAGATTTGCAGACTAACCGGACCAATCATTGTTTTCCATTGAAGTGAACTTACTTTACTCGTTAATATGGTCACCAATCTTTGAACATCAAAGTGCATTTTTGGCCTAGTCTAGTTCAGATAAGTAGACTAACCGGACCAATTATCGTTTTCCGTTGGAATGAACTTACTTTACTCGTAAATATGGTCTGGTCACCAATCTTTGAACATCAAAGTGCATTTTTTTGGCCTAGTCTAGTTCAGATAAGTAGACTAACCGGACCAATTATCGTTTTCCGTTGGAATGAACTTACTTTACTCGTAAATATGGTCTGGTCACCAATCTTTGAACATCAAAGTGCAATTTGGTTAGTCTAGTTCAAATAAGTAAACTAACCGGACCAATTATCGTTTTCCGTTGAAATAAACTTACTCGTTATATGGTCACCAATCTTTGAACATCAAAGTGCATTTTTTTTGTACTAAAACAGTTATTATTATTACGTAGGTATATTCAGTGCAAAATTGGCACCACAATTTGGTATTGTATTTATAAGGAAGACATTAAGCCCTAATTAACAAAAAATATGAGTCATGATGATCTATTTTAAACGCGTGAAGTTAATTATTTTTAACAAAAAATAAAACCTCCAAAAAAATCTAAAAAGAACTTTATAATATAGTTTAATTTACAAGTAACCTTTTTTCAACTCAGTCTATTCAATATATACAATTAATGCTATTTAGTCGTCAATGACATCTAAACAAACTGCAAAATGTTCATAATTTACTATTTTAGTAAGTTGTTACATGGTTGGCACCGACTCCAAAATAGCAATAATTGTATATATTGAATTGAAAAAAAAAAGGTTACATGTAAGTAAATTGAAGACCTATACTATGCGTGCGAGGATTCATTTTTTATTATTTATTTTTAACTTGCAATGTAAAACCTATGTGTGTTCGGGTGAAATCTTGCAAGTTAAATTTGACCTACTTCCCGATTTCCAATTGAACTGTAATTTGGCATACTTATGTAAGTTCGGTGAGAATGCAATAGTATGATACCATCGAGCTGATCTGATGGAGCAAGAAGGTGTCCATAGGAACTCTGTAATAAAATACTGCAATCCTACCGAGTTTGGGCTCTTTAGAATCGTCTCGGGGAGTAGTTGATGTATGTTCAAAGAAAAGTACAGTTGGCAATAAAAGCTTGTCTCACGAAATAACTTTTTTGACAGAAACTTATTAAATCTAAGATTATGATGAATTGATGACATACTTCCTGAAAAAAAGATTACTGCCTTGTGGCATTAAATCCAAAACGTGTTGTTGTACTTTTATAAAATAGACCACAATAAATTAAGAACTCTTGAGGATGATACCAAGGACCATTAAAACAAGAGGACTGTCGATCGCATTCACTACTGAATTATTTTTCCCATTGCACCGTTTTCATGCATTTCTGTTTCGCCCTATGGTTGACACACGTAAAGAATGCTATTTGGCATTAAGTCTGCCATTTGTACTTACTTTTGTTTTGTTCAATAAAGTTTAAATAAATAAATCGCCATACAAAAAGCCATTCCCCGTTATTTACAACGCCTCTATGTATAAGAATTATTATGTACAATTATTCAACTTTCCAAGCGTGACACAGTATTTAAATGTTGCGATCTTTATTATTAGCTGCTTAAGAACTAATTGTTACTGTACTAAGTTTCTTTGTTCAATGATAACATCGTTAAATGTTTAGTTTTAAAGCGTCATCTAGTATTTATAATAGATATCCCCTTGCATTGGAGGCACTTGCAAATCAACAAAATAGGTACAGTCAAGGAATTTACTTTATATACCATTTCGTACCTCGTCACAGTCAAAATCAATATGAAAGCCGATAGAGGTTCCATATCAATGTCACTATGACAAGGTACGAAAGGATACACAAATTAAATTCCTTGACCGTACCAAGGACCATAATTAAAACTAGAGGACTGGCAGTTGCCATACTTTTGATCGTGTTCCGATCGCAAGGAGATGTTCTGGCAAAAACAAGATGGCGCTTAAAAACTAAACATTTAACGATGTTATAATTGAATAAAGAAACATAGTAGGTATACTAACAATTAGTTCGCAAATAGCTATTAATAAATAAATCGTGACATTTAAATACTGTGTGACTTGCAAAGTTGAATAATTGTAAAAAATAATTCTTCCACATAGATGGCGTTGTACATAACGAGGAACGGCTTTTTGTATGGAGATGGTCAGTCCTTGATGGCAACCAATCTCTGAACATCTAAGTGCATTTTTTTTGTTTAGAGATTCCATTTTCCAGCCTAATGACCAACCAACCACACACAGATTAATGATAACTGACCGACACTGAATCGGTAATGAGGCGTGTTTTCCCAAGAAATCAGGTCACTTAGCGATTACGAGATCATACATTACAAGTCAATGGAGCGAAATATCCATTTTGAATATCAAATTTGGAACGATGAAAAACAACTGCGTCACATTTGCAATTATGAGTCGCAATTTTGACAGATCTCTTTTAAATCATATTAGGATTTTTGAATGACAGTTCGTGTAGCAATAAACTATAAAACAACATTTTTCTTTTGTATGTTAACAAGACCTCTCAATATTATAAATATTGGTGAAGAAACTACTTCAATTTCTAAAAAACTCTCCGTTGATGTTAAAATCGCATTTTCGGACTTTCACAAAAAACGGTTCATACTAAAGCCCACTAGCTTAGTAACGTCACACGGTTAGTAAGTACCTTTTATTGGGAAATTTGAAACTTTGTTCTGCAACTTGCGTTTATCGAAACGGTTTCAGAACAAAATTTAGTATACATTTCATGGGTTATTCAATGGTATTATTAGTTATTAATAAATCATAATAATAATTAATTAATAAATATCAGGAACAATCTTTACACAACTCGACCTAGTCCAAAACTAAGCAAAGCTTGGACTATGGGTACTAGGCGACGATATACATAATATACATATAGATAAATTATAGATTAGATTAGATTATTTTATTTCACGATTAAAATTACATTACAAATTTGGTTAATGACAAAATTATACGAATTAATATCATGATCGTCAGAAATAATCCAAGAAATAATAATAACAATAAAATAATGTTTACAATGTCAAAATAAAATAAGAGAAGTCAACAGGCAAATAAAATATAAAATCAAATGTAGTCTCACCCAAAAAGGATCGTCATTACATGCTTAAATCAAATTAAAATTAAAATGAAAACAAATCATAATTTATAATACTTAAATACATAGAAATCATCCAAGATCCAGGAACAAACATTTCGTGCTCATCACACAAACACTTGCAGAGGGCCGGGATTCAAACCAGGCTGCTTCGTAGGCCGCCGTACAACCCACTGCGCCAAACGTGTCGTCGAAATATTTATTTACGAGTACATAATATTATAAATAATATTTTCATACTTTAAAAATGTACTATCCCACCCAACTTTAAAGGCTCGTAAAAAAAGTTACACGTAAGTTATCGAACTCAAAATTGTTTTTTATGATTACAACATACAAACTATCATTTCGCATCAAAATTTAATTTTTATTTGAGTACAATTAACATCCCAATTGCTCGCCGTTTTCCCGCTATAACTAGATTATGAACGGTACAAACAGTAACCGAAAACGTTTGACACACAATTCCAAATTCAAACTCGTTCGAAGTTTAAAACAATTGGAAAGCACGTAATAGTTATAACCGGTGAGTAACATTCACAGTGAGAGCGATGCGCAGAGTTGCGCAACGGATTATCGCCGCCGATGCCGGACCTGGCTATTACTTCACCGGAGGAATGTTGTTGTTGATTATTTTTGTCTTTTTACTTAACTGCATCTGAAAGAGGGTTAATTTATCGAGTGTATGTATGTCTATTTCTTTGGCACACTCTGCAGCATTGAAATTCAGAGTGTATTTCATACACGCAGTGGAAGCGTGCTGGGCCCATAACCTGAAATGCAGAGTGCATTTCATACACGCAGTAGATTCGTAATTTGGGTGGGACGAGTCGTTTTAAATAATACACAGCATTGTTGTGGGTCGATTGTAATTAAATCTTAATTTTTCACATTATTAGAAATAATAATATAACTTGCATGTAAAGAAGTAGCGTTGAGCGGGACATCATGGAGGGAAAAGGGGGAGAGACAAGATAAAGTTTCACCATAGAGAAATAAGTCTATGTCAATGTTGCTACAAAGTAAAATAATAAAGGTATACATACACTCTTTGACAAACATGACCTCCTGGATCCCCCGGTCCTCACCCGACTGTGCTTGTTTGTGAGAGTGTCTGGACTTGGCCATCTATAACACGGTGTTTATTTTTTAGGTTAACAGTTTCGTTCGGAAACGAAACGAAACGTTTTATGCGTGTTAACTTGTTAAACCGGTTTGTCATATGGCTGTCTGTAGATTTAATTATAATGTTATGTCTTCAAGTGAGGAGCAGAGGATCCAGGAGGCTAAACGAATGTTAAAGTACTATGAAGTGTAGTTAGATTCATATTAGTCGTGGAGTGACATAGAATATATGATATAGTTAGTTTTTTTTAGAGTTCTATTAATCCTAATATACTTGTTGTGATACTTTAGTGGGTAAAGGACAGATAAAGATAGGGGATTTATATTCTATTACAATAGTCTTATTCTACATTTCATCTTAATACAACTTTAAAACAGAGCTCGACTGTATGGTTTTAAATATGTTTTCACAACACTAGTTCGGAAAAGTTCCCCTAATAGTGCCAAATCTGCGTGGAAAAGTCATTTAAAGTTAGAATTTTATAATTTTCAATATGTATAATAAGTCTTGAAATTTTTTCATTATTTGGATCTTTGTATTGTAGATTATAGATGTATAATAAGTGTTTATTATGGGTGTGTTTTTTAGCTTAATTTTCTCTGGTATAATTTTTAAATAAAAAAACATAAGTAGTTTTGTAATTTTTTTTTTGTATTACATTTTCCTCGCTGTAGTGAGGTGAAAAGTTGTGTTTCGCACAGCTGCAAAATATTTAAATAGATACAATTTTTTTTTTTTATATCTTCAATGTACAGACATTTCATTTTTACAACTTTATAATAGTATAAATATCGTCGTCTAGTAATAACATACTCTTTGGTAAGTACTCATAACACAAGTCTAATTGAGTTTACCAAGGGACTATGTAATGTAGTACTGAGAGAAGAGTGTAAAAAAATTGTTTTAAAATATTTTTTAATTAACTCAAAAAAAAAATACATTTACACCTAAGGGGAGCGATACGCAGGGTTACGCAACCAATTATCGCTGTAATGCCGGACCTTGCTGTTACTTCATCCTAAGAATGATGTTGTTGGTTTGGTTATTTTGTACTTTTCGTGGTATTTGGAGTTACAGTGGATTGATGATTGGTGTAGTTCACAGATAATAAGTTTCTGTCAAAAAAAATATTTTTGTGACGAGCTTTTTACTGACGACTGTACATGACTGTACTGTCCTTTGCATCCATCAACACCGAGATGATTCTAAAGAGCCCAAACTCGGTAGGATTTCATTATTTTATTATAGAGTTCCTATGACCACCTTCCTGCTCCATCATCAGATCAGCTCGATGGTATCATATTATTGCATTGTCGCCGAATTATAAGCATGCCAAATAGCTCCATTGAAAACCGGAAAGTAGGTAAAATTTAACTTGCAAGGCGCCACCATTGCTACCGAAAACAAACATACATTGCAAGTTACAGAAAATCGTGTATAAAAGATTTTTGTTAAATATACAGTTCTTAATACAAACTTTTGGAATAAGAATAGTGTTAGGTGCGGGCTATAGCGGGCAGGAGAGCTTCGTTACCGGGAATTACCAGGAACCAGGTTACCAGGATACCAGGATACCAGAGGGATGATGTAAATAATAACTCTTATTTAAAATACTGTGTAGAGTGTGAGTAGTCTGAGATGGAATTGATTGAATGGGACTTGGCCGCCATTATATTCCGTCGTTCCATCGCACACTTAGTGGGGGTATGGTCAAGTGTATAATTTATTGAGTAAAAACAGTTTAGAATGAGACAAAACAATAACAAACAATAATCTTACAGTACTAACTTATCCTAAACACGATACAAATTTTATACTTAATTAACATAAAACTAAGTGTATAAAATTACGGTATATAAAAATTATAATGCTGTATGCGAAAGTTATGTACAATTATAAGCTATATGAGATAAATTATTTACTATCATAAGCTATATGCGACATTCCCCTCCACGTGCGACAGCACCATCTCCTTCTGTGGAGCATATGAGAATAAGGCGGGAGGCTGGGCGGCGAACGGTTCCGGCGCGTGTCTGTACATCGGCTACTCTAATATGGCCATCAGGACCGGGATAGAGTTGTGCAATAATGCCTCTAGGCCAAGTACCACGCGGCATAGTATTGTCAGCAACTATGACCACATCTCCTATCTGTAGGTTCTTTGCCTTGGAATGCGCACTGGATCTAGGCAATAAGTTTGGGCGATATTCTTTTAGCCATCTAGTCCAAAAATGATCTGCCAGCGCTTGTGCTGTTTTCCAGGATTTCAGGTCGAGGGACTTGTCCGAGAAGGAGCCAAGGGGCGAGAGGGCACTGGACCTGCCGATCAGAAAGTGATTTGGCGTCAATGCTTCTGCTTCTAAGTCAGGATTCACGGGTGTCAACGGGCGAGAATTGACGATATGTTCGGCTTCCAGCAGTAGGGTGTGTAAGACCTCTTCATGGGGTGCCCTGTTTTTTAGGGTGACCTTGAGCGCGGTCTTGACGCTGCCCACGAGTCGCTCCCACGCGCCGCCGGCGGAAGGGTTGCCTGGCGGGATCTTCTTCCACACTATTTGACGGTCGGAGGTGAACTGTTTCATGGTGTCAGGTAGTGAGTTCATGGCTTCTGACAGTTCACGTTCGGATCCATAAAAGTTCGTAGCATTGTCTGAGTAAATAGTGGTGGGGGTGCCACGCCGAGCCATCATTCTGCGAAGTGATAGGATCATAGAGGATGCCGATAGAGAGGCAGCAAGCTCTAGATGGACAGCTCGGGTGGTGAGGCAAGTGTATAAAACACCCCATCGTTTCTCGTGTCTGCGGCCTATAGTGACGTTCATCGGCCCGAAGAGATCGACAGCTGTTGCGGTAAATGGGGCTTGATTCGCTAAGAGCCTCTCTTTTGGTAAGTCGCCTACAGGGGCCTTGAGAGTGGCCCCCTTATAGGTCCGACACCATTGGCACTTGTTTGTTATGTAGCGAATAGTGCCGCGCAACCCGACGATAAAATAGCGTTGTTTTAGCTCGTTGATTACCGTAGCGTGATTGCCGTGATTGTATTTTTCGTGAAAGTGGTGGACCAACAATCTGGTGAAGTCTTCTTTGGCATGTAATACTGGTATGTATTCTTCATTTCGGCCAGTTCTCGCGTCCAGCACGACGACTCCGCCCTTGGCTAGTTTCACTGCAATCTTGTGTAACGGTGATTTCTTCGGTAGTGGCCGCCCAGCCTCTAGGTGCTTAATCTCCTCGTAGTATGACATATTTTGACTTCTTCTTATAAGCAGGATAGTCGCCAGCTTAATATGCTCGTTGTTCATTTCTTTATCATGATTTCTACATAGCGATTTGGCTTTGAATACCTCGGCAGCAACCATGACCCGAGCAGAGGCGCGAATTAAACGTTCGTATTTCGAAAACCTATTTACTTCGGGTAAGTAATCGAATTTATTATTTACGGTTTGAACGGAGCTGACGCGGTTAACCCGTTCCTCGCCTGAGGGGCCGACGGGTTCGGTGGACTTTTCTATGGGCCATTTTTCCCTATTTTGTCTAATGAACTCGGGCCCTAAAAACCAACGGTGGTTGGGGCCGAACTTGTTTGGCACTCCTTTCGTGGCGTCGTCCGCGACGTTCAAAGCACTCGGTACCCAGTTCCAATCGGATGGAGTGGTAGAATCTTCTATTTCAGCTAACCTATGGGCCACGAAACTTTTAAAGGTGCGCGGATCTGAACGTATCCATGCCAGTACGGTACGCGAATCACTCCAATAATATTTGTTAGTTATTACGTAATCGGATTCTTTAATAACTGATTGGGCCAATCTAGCTCCTAATACGCACGCTTGTAACTCGAGCCTCGGGACGCTAATGATTTTCAGGGGCGCGACGCGCGCCTTGGCGGCTACTAGGTTAGACGTCGTGTGCCCCTCCGCGTGAGCGCTCACTAGATAAATTGCGCAAGCGTATATTTTGTCGCTTGCGTCACAAAAAATGTGCATGCTAGCCTCTCTGTTACATGCCGGTACGTAGCGCGGGATTTCTAAATGTTTCAATTGTTGTATGTTTTCTATAAATGACCTCCATACGGGCGCGAGTGTCTCCGGGATAGCCGTATCCCAGCCTATACCGGTACGCCATACTTCCTGCATTAAGGCTTTACCTAACACCGATATCGGACTCGCGTATCCGATTGGATCGAAAATAGACATCGCGCTGCTAGTGACCTGTCGCTTGGTAGGTAATTTATTTCCGCTTAGCACCTCCTCAGGAGTGTTGCGCAAGTTTACGTTGAAACCTATAGTGTCTTTTTTATGATTCCAATTGAGCCCTAGCGTTCGTTCGCTCTCGCTTTTCCCTATAGGTGACGTCTCGTTTTCGGTCTGAGTGACGTCACTTATTACGACAGGGTTGTTCGACGCGAAACCTCGGAGTTCGAATGACGCGCGCAGATTTAGTGCATAAATTTCGTTTACTATGCGTCTTACTTCTCCGTCGCTTTCGTCCATCGCGATTAAAATGTCGTCCATGTAGGCATTTTTAATAGTTTTTTCCGCGGCTATAGGAAATTCTTTTGCGTGATCATTTGCGTTTTTGTTTTTGACGTACAACGCCGTAGTTGGTGACGAAGCTGACCCGAATATCAGTCTTTTCATTCGATATTCTTGGGGTGGAGACTCGCGGTCCTCCCCCCTCCAAACAAAACGCAAACTATCGCGGTCTTCATCAATTATTTCGACCTGCAAAAACATTTCCTTTACGTCTGCAATTACCGCTGTTTTGCCCTCGCGAAAACGCACCAAAACGCCGAATAACGATTCTAGTAGATCCGGGCCCGTAAGGAGGGCGCTATTCAAGGATTTATTATACGCGGTTGCGGCCGCATCGAATACTAGGCGCCATTTGGCTTTTTGGGGGTGAATTGTGGGAAAATGGGGTAGGTACCAAGTTCGGGGACCATGGGCGGGCGCGGAGCTAACTATTTTTTCCGCATAACCTTTTTCCAACAAATTGTTTATTTGTTTCGCATATTCGATTTTTAAATTTGGATCTCGGTCTAGCTTCCGTTCCAAACTGTATAACCGTCGCAGCGCGTGAGCACGGTTATCCGGTAGCTCTTCGTTATCCGTTCGCCACAATAGCCCCGCGCGGTACCTATTTTCCCCGGGTATTTTTTCGCACGTGGCGTCTAATAGGTTCAATGCACGTTTATCTGGGTCGTCTCGCGGTAATTTGCTTTGTACGCCTAACGATTCTATGTCGAAATGCTTTTTCATCAAAGTCAGGGCCTCATCTTCGTCGGTTTTGGGTCTTACGTGGTTTACCAGAGCTAGGACTGGTCTATGAGTTAAATATTGACCATGTAAAACCCAGCCGAGCTTCGTGAGGCTTGCTGCTGGATGATTTTTATTACCGCTCAACGTTTGCAACGAAACTATTAGGTGCCAATTATCCTGTCCGATAAGGATAGTTGGTGTCGCGCGTTCATAGCACAATTCGTCTAAAATATCCGTTAAATGACCGCATTGACCTACAATTTCGCGCGGCACTTCCTGCGGCGCGATGCTTAGTTTGTTTATTGTATACGCGTTGATAGTTTCCATGTTCCGACTACATAGACCGCGAACATTTAATTTCAATCTACATGATTCCGTATCATTGATCACGTGACCGCCTAAACCCTCTATAGCGAGCGTTTTTCCTGCCGTGCGCGGCGCGACCCTATCGGCTGTTTCACGCTCGATGAGAGTCATCGTGCTCCCATCGTCTAGAAGCGCGTGAGTCTGTATGGTGCCTGAAGGTCCTGACACTTCTATCGGGATAACCTTGAGAAAAGTATTGGCGCAATTTATAGCGTTAACGTGGCCCGAGTTACTACGTGTTGCCGCGGCGACGGTTACGGAATTTAATCCATGTAGCAATTTATGATGCCCGGCCTCGCATTGGTTTACCCCGCACGGTACATATTTACATTTAGTTGTCCGTCTATGCGCAGAGTTCAGACAGCGGAAACATATTTTCGCGTTTTTCGCCATTTCCCAACGTTCCTCGATCGATGCCGACAGAAATTTGGTACACGAGCCGACTTTATGTTCGTTAGAGCTATCACAAATTGCGCATTTTGATCGACTCGATTCCCTATACTGCGGCGGCGGCGGCGGCGGCGGTTGTCGAGGCTTAAAATTATTTGGCTTTTTATTTTCTCGATACTTTATTTGCGCTACCGTGCGTGGCCGATTATCGTATCTATTTGGTCGATCATCGAAATCGCTATCTGAATCGCTGTCACGCTCGTTTCTGTATGGTGGGGGGCGTGGCCTAGTGCCAGCCTGGCGCGCGGGACCTGGGTCGTTGTAAACCGCGTTCACCATATTTCGTGGTTTAAAAGATTTTGAGCGTGTCGTCCGTTTCGCGGCGTAACTTATTTCATTCAGAAAACTCGACATCGCAATTAAATCCGGCAAATCCATATTTGCTTGTTTATATTTTGACCACTCGTAACGTACGAGGATATTTAATTTATCTATGATTTTATTTACGAGCTCGGGCGCGTGTAAATATTTATCCTGTCGTAACGATTTGATTGTGGCCACCGCGTTCGCGACGTGTGCGGCAAAACTGACTATATTTGAATTATCCTCTGCCAATCGAGGCATCCGTTTTACGTTATGAATTTCGGTCAAAACAATTTCCTCTGGATCCCCGAAATGTCTCTCAAGAGCCTCCATTATTTCGTAGGGGTCCTGAACCGTATACATGATCGATTTGACCGCGGTGCGCGCCTCGCCTTTTAACGCACGCCGAATGCGACTGACGTTGTTCACCGAGCTGAACATGGGCGCGGTGTCTTCGAATTCGGCGCGGAAAGCTATCCATTCGGTAATATTTCCGTCGAAATGGGGCAATTCCGGCGCGGGCCGTTGAATTATTGGAGCGTACGTATGGGGGTTCTCTAACGCGTGCACTGGCATAGAACGATTCCGCAGTTGTTCCGGTCGCAGGGGACTTTTAACCTCTTCGGCGCCAGACTTTCGTATCGACTGTTGTCTTACCCAGCTACGGACTCGGTCGTTTTCATCAACGTCGGAGGTCGTACCACCGCTGTTAGATCGCACCCTACACTGGGCGATCTGCAGCTTACACTCAGCGGTATCGGCCTCCTTACGAGCGAGTTCGAGCTTGGCTTTACAAACTTCCAGTTCGGCCATTAATTTCGAAAGTTTGGCGTCGCGTTCCCTATTGTGACGCGGTTCTATCTCGCGGAGAGATGCGCGATCTCTGCTACGTTCGCGCGCGTTTTCTAACACTGTACCCGACGTACTTTTGTTTGCAATTAACGTGTTATCGAGATTTATGGGGTTTTCGGCACTATTCACTCGCGTTTCCCTATTCACTCGCGGGTCCCTACTGTGCGCGCGCGGTTCCCTATCCTGCGGGCGCGGTTCCCTACTGAGCGGACGCGGTTCCCTACTCTGATCACGGTTGCTACTGGTGCCGTCGCTTCCTTCATTGGACGGCATTGGTGTGGGTCGGTGTTGATACCCTCCCGGTGCGGCAGATGTGGTATCGCGCGGCTTGCGTGACCGCAGCGATCTTCCTTGTTCCGACATCTTCTTGCTGGCGCACGTGGGGTTCCCTAACCTTACCTACCTAACACTTATTCGTAGACGCCACTGAGTGCGACGTCTACGGGCCTGATCCCTACAGACTTAACTCGATGGCGTGGATCCCTCGGTGCACTGAATCTCCCGCCAAAGCCTAAGTGCTATGGCCAGGGCGTTTGAAAGCAGTGTGATGATGTCGACCATGCGACATATGCAACGAAAGTTGCCAGACACCCCACGGAGCGAGCTCAACGTGTTCGGCCTTGACTTCAAACGGAGCGAGCTCAACGTAATCCGTCCTTCCGCGAAAGCGGGCGAGTGCGTGAGGCGGTTAAACCCTGGCACTTTGGTCCCTAACCTGAGCCGAGTGACCTTCAAGCTCAGCACGTACTTGTTTCTTTTTTCTTTCTTCTGCCCGAAGTCCACTTGATTTGTCGTTGATCTTCTTTCTTGATCCGACGCCGAAGGACCACTGTTAGGTGCGGGCTATAGCGGGCAGGAGAGCTTCGTTACCGGGAATTACCAGGAACCAGGTTACCAGGATACCAGGATACCAGAGGGATGATGTAAATAATAACTCTTATTTAAAATACTGTGTAGAGTGTGAGTAGTCTGAGATGGAATTGATTGAATGGGACTTGGCCGCCATTATATTCCGTCGTTCCATCGCACACTTAGTGGGGGTATGGTCAAGTGTATAATTTATTGAGTAAAAACAGTTTAGAATGAGACAAAACAATAACAAACAATAATCTTACAGTACTAACTTATCCTAAACACGATACAAATTTTATACTTAATTAACATAAAACTAAGTGTATAAAATTACGGTATATAAAAATTATAATGCTGTATGCGAAAGTTATGTACAATTATAAGCTATATGAGATAAATTATTTACTATCATAAGCTATATGCGACAAATAGGGTTCCGTAGCCGTTCATACAAAAAATGCACTACAGGTGAAAAAAATACGATATGAAAAAGTGCACTTGCAAAAGAGCGTATCTCGACGGCATTTACATCCTTTTGCTGAGAAATGCAGTATTTCGACAGTAGCGCAAAAACGGTATATTCCGATCACGTAAGCTTTATCTTTGTAAGTTTTTCATATTTTTTGGCATAAGCTTTGGAAAACAGACGGGGCACAATTTATGCTACTTTCGGAGCGATTATTTCCGAAAATATTTACAATTCAATTTTTTTTACACTTTTAAAATGTTTTAAGAAGATCTTTCGAAAATGTGCCATACATTGATATTTGCTGAAAAATTTAAGGCTTATACACTTTAATAGAAAAAGATCAATGTACATTTTATAGTTTTTGAGTCATATTACAAAACTAACCGTGCCACCACTAGCAGCCGGTTGGCGTTACTCAGGATAGGTTGTCTGGAAAAGATCGCTCGTGATAGAGTGAGCGCTCTTTAGCAATAAGACCGCCTATTGTCTACCATATTTTATGATAAGGCTCTATTGTACTGTTTCTACTTTTTTATAGAACTTTTTTGCCATTTTGGCTGTAGCCAAAAAGCCAAAAAGTTCTATTGTTAACCTTAGTACACCCTATAGAACCATATATTTGTGGTGCCACGGTTAATTTTACCTATACAATACAATACAACAATTCTTTATTGCACACCAACAACAGAAAAAGGCACACTGTAGTGTGCCTACCATGAGCTGAGTTTACGATCGGCGCTAGCGAGTATCTCGTATCGAGAGTCAGTACACCTCTCTCACACGCGCGAATAGTGCGAAAGCGATAGACCGTCATTGAGCGCTCGATACTTGCACGTGCCGAACTCATGGTAGGCGCATAGAACCCTTATAAATAATACCAACTATAAATACATAGTGTGTCGATACAGCCCTTTAGTGAGTCCGAGTTACGCTTAGCCAAATTTCTGCTCCGTATTTTTTTGTTTACGCTCACGACTTACAAGAAACATGTTTTAGGCACCATAAACAAGCGTGTGGGACGTATCGTGACTCGGTGTTTCTAATTTCGGCAAACGATCTCCGGATAAGGGCAGATTTCTCTTCGAGGATTTTTATGGCCGATGTCGAAAGTCCCGGGTTCATGCGAAAATATTTGGGATGAGTCATCGATATAGTTTCGCTTCACGACGTTTAAGTTTATTTTTAACGGCTGATATAAAACATGTTAATACTTATTAAAATTATATAAATAAAACAATTTAACCGGATTATATAGCGTATATGATCTCATTTGAGTTCCTGACGTTGCAGCTTTATTGTTCATGGGTCGATTTTAAGAGCCCTTTTTTACTACAATATAAGCCGTATAGAATTTGTCTTTCAACCCCATCTATTCTCAGCTATTTTTATAAAAAATCCGGCCAAGTGCGAGTCGGACTCGCGCACCGAGGGTTCCGTACAAAATGTATGCTACAAATGGTTGTAATTAGTCATGTGCGCCGACCTCATTTTACACGGTGGCGGCGCGCCGGCTCATATGGACTCGGCGGCGGCGTGAATAAAATCGTATATTTTAATGTAATTTTATAATAATAATTAAAAATGATCCAATCTAATTCAGGTTTAAGAAAAAAATAACAACTTTTTAAATATTTTTATTAGAAAATCCTGCAAACTCAATAACAACAGTCAACACAGTTAAAAATCCGTCGGATCCATCAGTCCATGCGGCATGAAATTCGTCTCTTTAATACTAACCATATTAAAGAAACGATAGAGCGGAACAAGGGCTCCAAAGTGTTTGCAAGAGACCTGTCTATTGGGCAAAGCCAGCTGACAAAGCTGAAGACAGAAGGCGGCAGTGTAGTTTCGATGAAGCCAGAGATGTTGAGAGAGATCGAGAGGTTCTATGGGCAGTTTATGGCAGGCTGCCAAACCTGTTCATGACTTGGCCAAAGACCCGAGAGCCAAGCTTACCCGACAGTATACCGAAGATATGACATCAGCCTGTACGAAATCTCGTAGGGATGGCCTTAACAACAACAGCACCAAAATAACAAGACGCCGGGTGATGACGGAATCACTTCAGAGCTTCTGAAAGCGAGTGGATCACCGGTACTTAAGGTCCTTCAGAAACTCTTCACCACCGTAGTGCTCGAGGCCAGTTATTAGTAGCTCGGTCCTCGAAGTTGTCAACGAATACGTCTATCTAGGACAGACAATCGAGTTAGGCAGGTTCAACTTCCAGAAAGAGATCAATTGACGGATCCATCCGGAAACTGCGAAGTGTGTTCTTGTCTAGGATACCTGAGACGAAAGTCTTCAACCAGTGCGTATTACCGGTGATGACCTACGGTACCGAGACGTGGTCTCTAACTATGGGCCTCGTAAGGAAGCTCAGAGTCACTCAGCGAGCTATGGAAATGGCTATGCTTGGGATATCTCTACGAGAAATGAGGAGATTTAGACGAACCAAAGTCACCGACATAGAAAACAGGGTAAGCAAACTGAAGTGGCAATGGGCAGGGCACATAGTTCGAAGAACCGATGGCCGTTAGGGCAGAAAGGTTCTCGAGTGCGGACCACGTACCGGCAAGCGCAGCGTGGGAAGGCCACCCGCAAGGTGGTCAGACGACCTAGTTAGGGTTGCAAGGACTCGCTGGATGCTGGTCACCTCTATCCGGCCCATGTGGAAATGTATTGAGGAGGCCTGTGTCCAGCGTGGACATCCTATGGCTGAAATGATGATGATGATGATAGTTAAAATCCTCTTAGCGGCTAGCTTGGCTAGTAGTCATCGTAGAATAGAGATCAGTGTTCATCAGTCATCAGTAGGAATGTAAATCAACATTTTTTTGCATCGTATAACTCACGGTGTAGGCAATTTAATTATTTATCAAAAAAAATAATTTTGTTTAAATAATATTTTTTATTTAATGTATCACTCGCCATTTTGATATTCACGCGCAATACACACACCAGGCACGGCATTCACGACTACTGACAGTACTGACTAACAACCTTGACGCGATGCAAGTTGCCAATCCACGCCGCCGGTTCAAAATGGCGGCGGCGGCGGCGGCGCGTGATTGCTCGGCGGCGGCGGCGCGCCGGCGCGGCGTATATGTACTAGACGTAATATAAAAAAAATCTATAGTAATTATCCAACCTGCTCATAAAATTTCACGAGAATCGGTTGAGAAATTTCAGGTAGCACACAAGCTGTATAAGGGCTTATACAACCACTTTGAGCGTTATAAGGGCTGTATACAGCTTGTGTGCTACTTGGGATGCGACGAGAGGAGAACATCCTGACCTGTAAGACATACGAAGGCATTTTTACCTCAGTTAACTATTAGGTACTGACAAGTTTTTTTTGTTCCAGGTTTCCTTGTCATAACGCAAATAAGATGCCAGTATCCAGTTCTTCACCCGGGTAGGTATGCATCAATGCTCCACACTTTACAATACTGTACAATTATCTATATTGCGGCAAAAATCAAGAACATTCTAATTCTAAATTCACTTGATACAGTGGAAAAGAGACGCTTAGCCAAAACAGACGGGACTGGAAACATCGATTTTTTTATTTTTGACGTGATAACGTCTTATAAATCATTGAACAGCCGGCGTTGATCGATTTATTTATCGCATGAAAAAGCATGACTCATGGTTCCGCCTGAGCCGAGTGTGCAAGCGAGAGCGCGGAACAAGCGATAGAAAGGCACGATCGGCGTAAGCGTTCGGCTTGTGAATTCATAAAAGAATGTAATTTTTCATCAATGTTTTCTTATGACGTTATCACGTAAAATTATCGTCCGTAAACCGACTTTACAGACAACCAATTTTTTTAGAACCTGACTTTGAACTGGATAGATCTGGCTTCCTTGCCAGTAATCGGACTCAGTGGGGGAAGCGCAAACCCACAAGCGCCATCGCGGCCATTTAGAGTTGGGGGTGAGATGCAGTGCGCAAGGCACAAGAACTGCGGAAATAGGTTGAACCAGAACCGGTTCAAACCTAGTTGGGACGGGGTAGAGAGAGAAGAGAAATTGGCAGTGGGGGAGATTGCGAAACTACGGGCTGAGCGACCCCGCCGGCGGGGTTGATTTTTAGACTTCATCGTCCGAAGAGTTAGCAGCTGCCATCCTGTCGATGGCTGCTGTGATCTCGTCGTCCGGAATGAATGAATGAATGTCTTTATTTGCTTAAAAATGTGGTACAAAAAGTTGGTATAAAGTATCATGGTCACACACATTCCACCAGAAACTGGCATGCAAAAATTATCACCTAATAACGTGATTATTAACATTTAATTACAATTTAATTATTAATATACAATGTATGTGAAAATTACAATAGGTATATAAAATAGGCACTTAAAACGTTAAAACTAATTATATAATAAAATGTCAATTAAAATCTTTAAAATAATCAAAATATTCTTGAACAGAGTAAAAACATTCTTGTATCAGCCAGTTCCTATGTTTACGCTTGAATAAACCTAGAGACAAATTTTTGATGTCATTATGTCAATGGACTTACAGTATGCGTTCGTGCTGTACAATTGTGTCTTACAGGCAGGACCAACGAGACGATTTGGGTACCTTGTATGAAAATTGCATGTATCTTTACAGGTTTTGAAGAGTTCTGGGTGAGTCTTGACAAATAAACAAACTTCATACATATGAATACATGGCACAGTCAATAAATTCAGTTGTCTAAATAGCGGCCTACAATTTGTTAAAATGTCTACGTTACAGATCGCCCTGACGCACTGTTTTTGTGCTATGAGTGCACGTTTTACATGACTTAAATTTCCCCAGATGAGAATGCCGTATCTGAGCAATAAGCAAACATAACCATGGTACGCCAGAATTGCGGTCTCCTTGGTGCTAACCTTCGCTAGTTTCCATAGAGCATAAGCAAACGAGTTAATTTCGTTGCATAATTTATTAATATAATTTATTAATATGCTCGCCCCAGGAACATTTGTCGTCTAGGCAAATACCTAAAATTTTTATCTGATTTGATTCTGTTATCACCTGAGCGATCAGCGAGTACGTGTCTAGGACGCCGGGTAAAAATGGAAGCATCGAATGAACTGGAGTTCCTAAGAGTGGAAGTAGTGTTAGGCCGATGGCACGCGCGTACGGTCGGGCGGGCGTGTTTTGTATGGCATTATGAAATAAATAATGAAATAATGATCTTTATTCTGTAAGTAGGCCGCAAGGGCACTTTTACAAGTCTGACTCTACGGCATTTTTTCCCAAGAGGAGTCCACTGTTGAGAAGAAAGTTGAAACAAACTCAAAAGACGGTGATTTTTTCTAAATAATTCTTAACTATTACAATATTAGTACTTAGCCTATCTTAAATATACCTATCTTTCTAAGTACCTATAAACTCAATGCTTAGTCCTCCAAGAAAACATTATATCAAAACTTATAAAAGTATATACTTAAAACTATTACAATTGTGTTATAAATTAATTGGTACACGTAGAGGAGATCAACAGATACCACAAATCAATTTTAGGGACAGTAGTAATATAAAATATAAGCTAATAATTTTCTCAGATATGTATAAAGTGTCTAGGCGTCACGACATGCAATAAAATAAAATATAATTAGTTAATTGATTTCTACTCAGATGTGTAAGGTCTTAGGGGTCAATGTGAATAAGGCAGGTACATTAAAAATAAGTAATTATTATTAAATCTGAATTTCTTAGAGATATACTAGCTTTTGCCTGCGGCTTCGTCCGCGTACTAAATGTAATTTTTAACCGTTTACTAAAGAAGGTTCTCACTTCTCAGTTTGACCCGTATGTGGGTATGTATGTTTGTCCGCGATCATCTCGCGTTTGGCTGAACCGATTTAGATGCGGTTTTCGGAAAGTATTTGTTACACTAGGGGGTTTCGGTGTACGACATTTTAGTGAAGGTGGTCCCTTTAGTTTTTTTAAAGAAATGTTTGCAATAATTGTTGAATTTTTAAGCCGGCATTTCTTCCTGCCTAAAGACGGTCAAACGGTTTGATTAAAACACGTAAATTAAGGTTTGAATCAAACCATTATTTGATCGATTACAAAGCTAGTTTCAACAGTCTGTCAAACATTTACGGGTTTTTAGCTAGTTTGATAAAATTTCATATCTTTGTTGTGTCCGACGTCCCGTTTGATCGTGTTCCGACACGTTTCAACAAACTCGACTTTTATTCTTTGGACCAAATTCTATTTCTTTTTCTCTTTTTGCGTGAACATTAACATAATAAAGACGAGGAAATCGCGATCCTTTGTTCAAGGGCATCCCACAATTTGTCTGCGTCACAATCACAGTTCTATACCGCGTTTTTTTAGCATTAGAAATAAGGTACTTAAACAATCGTGACGTGTCTTTTTATCAAAAACACTTTAAATAATAGTAACTATTACTTATGAAACCAAAATAATGTAAATTACCATCCTTGCTATATAATTGTTACATATTTGCTGGGACTAATTTTTCAAAAGTGTTGTTTTAATAAAAAGACACGGCAAGATTGTTTACCCTTTTTCTAATGCTAGAAAGAACGCAGTATAATTATGGCACCGTACTGAACCAAACAGAGCAGTGCCGTTTGACAACCGTTCAAACTGACATCAAACGGTTTCATCATCTCGGGACCTTTTAAGAGTCCCCGGTAAGCTCGGTTCTCCATACAAACGTAGTTACGCTCTCATTTTAAAACGACTAGCTAGTTTGGTCTGAAACTTTGTACCTACTTTAGGTTGGTCCAAAAAAATTTTTTCTCTATTTATGATTTGAACACCCATTTAATCTGTTGATTAAATGGGTGCTCAAATCAGAAATCGAGTAAATACAAGTTTTTTGAAAAAACACCTCACCAATTTTATTTCTATGGGGCAGACACTACTAAAAGACGCGTTTTTTGTAAGCAACACAGAAAATAGATCATACAGTTTTCTTTTTTAACAACCTATTATCACCAACTTCTACTACGATTAGTGAGCTAATATTTTAGGATGTTAAATCAGTAGCCATAAGCAACAGATTAAATAGATGTTCAAAACAGAAACCGAAAAAAAAATGTTTTTGAACCACCCTACCCTACTTGGAATAAGTTAAGGTATATGCAGGCCTGTAATTAGCTTATGTAGCTTCAGATACCATAGTAAAAAAAATAGAGTGAATTTAAGTTTTTCATAAAACTTGTTTGTGCTGTATTTCGTTTGTTTTATAAACTGGAGCCATATAAACTAATTACAAGCCTAGATATACCGCATGTCATTGTATATGCAAAGTTGTATTACAATCTAACTCGTAGTTTTAAAATGAGAACGAAACTCCGTTTGCATGGGAAGGTGAAATTCGGCCGAAGCTTGCCGGGGACACTTAAGGGTGCGTTTCCTCTGAAGCATAGTAGCAAATTCGGCCGAAGCTAGCCGAGGACTCTTAAGGGTGCGTTTCCTCTGAAGCATAGTAGCAAATTCGGCCGAAGCTTGCCGGGAACTCTTACGAGTGCGTTTCCTCTGAAGCATAGTAGCAAATTTACAAATCAGGCTGCGTCGCTGTTGAAACCAACGCGGGCGATTTGAATCTGTGGAATCTGATAAGTTAATTGCAGATAGCTCCGCTTCAGTGCACCCTTATATGATGTAAACGAGCACCAGTTATCGGTAACTATACAGGGTGTCCCAAGAAGTAGTGATATACTGAAGCTGGGACGTAGAGGACCTAGAGGGCTATCTAAATCACCCCCATGTATGTTCCGCGATTTTTCGTATTTTCGGAGTTATGACTATTTTTTTAATTATTCACCTATCGCCGAGTACGATGAGATTTTTATTTATGGTGACGTGAATTATTGCGGTAGATGCTTGATTTTTTTTGTGTGCTAAGCTGATAGATAGGCCAATTCAGTATGGTAACATTTCCTATCGTTAGATCTTTGAATGGAATAAAAAAAAAAAAAATGCCAAGAATGATAAAATTACCCAATATGTTCGCAACTTCAAGGGGCTTTAAAAAGATAAAATCACATTAAAATAACTTGCTCTATCTATCAAGTAGGTAGCCTGAAAATTTCATTTTATTATTCATAAAACTTCAATCAAAAAATTGAAATCTAAATGTGGTAAGTGCAAAATTTTAATTTACATGATGATGAACAAAGTAAAACCAATTACAAGGTGTTTAATTACAAGAAATTTTCAAATTGGCCCCCCTGTTGCTCAATGCAAGTGCGACATCGCCGAAAAAAGTTGTCTTCTAAACGTCTGAATGCACTTCTATTATTTTTAATGGTTTCTTCTACACACTATTATTTTTAATGGTTTCTTCTGCTACTCTCAATTTCCGGGTTAACTCGTCCAAATTGCGGCATTATCACGACGAGGTAGACGAGGTCTTTGTAGTATCCCCATACAAAAAAATCAATGGGGTTTAGGTCGGGGGACCGTGGAGGCCAGGCTATAAGGCAGGCGTCACCCCGGCCGCAACGACCAATCCATCTTTCAGGGTATCTTTGATTGAAATAGTTTCCTACGTCCAAGGCAAACGGTAATTTTTTTATGTGATTTTATCTTTTTAAAGCCCCTTGAAGTTGTGAACATATTGGGTAATTTTATCATTCTTGGCATTTAATTTTTTTTTTATTCCATTCAAAGATCTAACGATAGTAAATGTTACCATACTGAATTGGCCTATCTATCAGCTTAGCACACAAAAAAAATCAAGCATCTACCGCAATAATTCACGTCACCATAAATAAAAATCTCATCGCACTCGACGATAGGTGAAAAATAAAATAAAAAGTCATAACTCCGAAAATACGAAAAATCGCGGAACATACATGGGGGTGATTTAGATAGCCCTCTAGGTCCTCTACCTCCCAGCTTCAGTATATCACTACTTCTTGGGATACCCTGTATAACGCAATTTGACTCATATGTCGTTCTACAACATTCGTTTGATTTACGAAATTACATGAAATAACGAAAATAAACAAAAATATCCAAACAAGAGGCTGAAACTGATTCAATTTCTATGAAAATCGTGATGTTTTACCATAAATATCTGACACGAATTTATTTCTAGTGCCGTTGGTACGTGTATGTGTCAGATATTTTCACCCGCTTAGTTATGACAGATATTGATGTTGGTGACTGTACATGTTCCAGACCACAGGTCAGAAAATGAAGCCAAGGGGCTAAAACCTATGAAAACGATTAGTTTATACGCGTCTAGGGGTCATAATAGTAGCGAGGAGTCCGTTAGAGCTGCTATAGCTTGATAAGTTCATTCCTGACACTCCCATAGTCTGCGGGCGACGGGGAGAAAGATAGCGGGGGCGTGTAAAAGTGTGCGCGCGGCAGGGCCAACGTGCTCCGCCGCGCGCACACTCCGTACCCACCCCCGCTGTCTTTCCCCCCGGCGCCCGCCGACCATGTGGGTGTCACGAATAAACTTGTCAAGCTATAGACGTATAATAAATACTGTTTTTTACTGATGTGTATTAAATATCTTGATATATATTGATCATCTAGTCGAGTGTATTCAAGGATGAGAATATTTATCACTTAAAATTAGATTTCTGAATTCCGTAATGGCAGTTTGTGATAAATATTGTCCTGCGTCAATATATAGATAACACTCCAACTCCAAAGCACTTCATATTGACAATTCTTATTTATTTAAATTAATTGATTAGCAGAGTCCTAATAAAGTGCAACTTATGTAACTTCCGTCAACGTGGAAAAGTCATATAGTTATTTAAAATAATTTTTTTTCTTTTCTTTTAATGTTTTAATCTGTGAATAAGAACTCTGCGAATCATACTATACTCTATGGTTTATATTATATGTCACTGAACTATAATACGTCATTATACAACTCCACACAGAACTAGAATGAATTTCAAAAAAGGAACGCAGTGTTTCTGCAATTATTTTTTTAGCTGTGTTTTATTTATTGTAGTTTATGGGTTACTCGTAGAAAAAGTATTGTATACAAGAGTTATATAATTAGCTTTTTAAGTCTTGAACCTTAATTAGGCCACTCAGCTAGCTCCGTGTCGTGGCCTAAACGCGGTACTCGACTGAAAACGGATACATTATACAACGATTGCATAAAATACTATTAGGGTTCCATACCTCAAAAGGAAAAAACTGAACCCTTATAGGATCACTCGTGTGTCTGTCCGTCCATCTGTCCCAGTCAGTTTGCTCCGAAACTACTTGACCGGTTGAGTTGAAATTTTGGCACACATATTTTTCTAATCGACGAAATAACGATAGACATACTTTACACAAATTGTAGCTATTTTTTTTTAGTATAATATATGGAAACATAAGTGTATATATAAATCTCATATTTCTTTAAATACCTAAGTATATAAATATTAATCATACTTGTGTTTTTTTGCCAACCATATTATGCTATGAAAACTGCAAGTTGATAGCGATCAATATTTATTACTGTAATATATATTTAAAACAAATGATGCATGTCGCTTGCATTAGTTTATTTATTAGAAAGTTAGATCAACTTAGTTCCAGTGGCGACCGGAAATAATGAAAATTCCATATCAAGCTTGAGAAGTTAAATTAAAAGTAGACACTTATACAGGCATTTAAAATTATATGTACACGACAAGACGAGTCCAAGACAAATTAGTCATTAATTATTTTCATGACTGGGATCAGTAAATATGCTCTTAGAAATGCAACGCTTAAAGCAGTGCTCGCTGGTCCGATGGTTCAGACGCTGGAGTGGTTATCCAAAGTTACCAGGTTCCATTCCTGTGTGAGCGCAATTGCCAATTTTCAAATTACAAGACACATCAAATCGAAACCCATTTTGTTAATTTATTTTCAAGGAACCGAAAACTTTTTTTATATATTTCCTACCTAACTAGTTTTGAAAATATTCGAGAAAATGAGAAGGAAGCATATTATTCTCTAAATGACGTCAATAGATGGATTGTGATAGTCACAGCGGGCAAGACGAACAGCAGTTCAATATCCTATACCTACTGAATCTGCTTTAATATGATGCTTCTGTATGATTTTCTACGCTGTGTCTGTCACCTACGCTCTACCTGTTACCTTGCGCTCTTATAGAATGACGAATTTTTAAAACTGCTTTATTTAAATTAGAAATCAGGATATTTTCGAAAATTTAAGGATGTGCTTTTATTCAATTTTGTATCCTATATTTGATGTCATCGGAAATTAGCCTCATTGACATTCTTTGTATCTATACCACAACTATGTTCTTGATTTATGCCTTTCCGATCTAAAGCAGAATCATGTATTACTCAATGTTAAAAACGATTTCTCTTTTTCAGTGTCCTTCACACAGACCCAGGCTGAATGGCATAACGCGCACCAATCCAGAAGTCCACCCTGGCAGTTTTCATCGCCCAGGAAAAGGTCGCCAGACTCCATGCAGATATACTACAACACACAGACGACCCAAAACCAGGGCCCGTTTGGCAACCGACCAAGCTTTCAACCAAATTACGAAACTTACCAAAACTACCAAGGCCCTCAGCATTACCAGAGCAGGAGTTCCATTGACCTGATCAATTCAGAAACCAGAGACACTCCTAGCGATGGACGCTTACTTTCAGATTCTGCTTTCACCAGGATATCAGAAACTTTAGGTGCCATAAACACTGTAGGACACTACCTCGTTGACATGGTCAATGATGAAGAGAAAGACGAAAGCGATCCCAATTTAAAGCAGCTCCCACAAGCCCTGTACACAATAAGCAAGAACGTTTTAGGGAGAAACGTCACAGACAAGATAGCGCCTATTGTAAAGAAGGCTTTGCCAAGAGTCCTACCAGACGCACCGATCACTAAGATTGCTACAGGAGATACCCATGACTCCAAGTCTTGTACGACACCTGAGGGCGAAGAAGGGATCTGTGAAGACTTAAGCAACTGCCCTCAGCTGCTTCTTAACTTGATCAGTCTAAGAGAATCTCTCTGCTTCAAAGACCTGTTCGTCCCTGGTGTTTGTTGTCCAAAGAACGCAATAGTAACATCGACGCCGGTTGTTGAAAAGCCGTTGCTGACAACGACAAGCAAGCCTACTTATTTAGTACCAGTGACTACGCCTCGGCCATCGAAAGCAACGACCACTAAGAAGCCTACAGCGATCCTTGTGTTGACTACGAAGCGGCCACGGCCTGCGGCTACCAACAGACCTTTGACTAGCGTGACGATGACTACTCCTCGGCCGCTTCCGTCGACTACGTTTGTGACAGTGCCTCCTCCTGTCATAACTAACTTCTCTAATATTGTTGACATCAGCGGTAAGCTATATTTCACTTGTAGTTTTAACTCCACAAATCGAATGGCCTTAGGTCGTCCTGACATCTGAATTCTGACTTAGTGAAAGAATTAAAATCAAGTATAACCTCTCACAAATCTTGGTAAGTAGGTTCGATACCTCTATTAGGTACAATAATATCCTAAAGAATATAATAGATGCGATTTGTGATAGAATATGATTCTGAACCAGTTAAAGCCTCTGATCTATACATTGTAGGTAAAGTTGTAGAAATTAAATGTCTGTACTGCGTGGAAGTTCAGCTACCCGTGCACCAAAAATAGTTAAAATTCTTTCAGTCGTTTGAGTGTGAACGACGAAGTGACCTTCAAATAGACTTTTTCACTTTTTTTTTAATCTTCAATGCATAGACATTTCACCAGAACCAGCGGGTATTCTAAAATTCAAAATTCGAAGCTCGTATTGTGCCGTCCGCGCGTCCCCGTCGCTCTCATATGTATCTGTATCTAGGTAAATGGGATGGCGCTATACAATAGAATTTCTGACTTCGGAATAATCCCTCAGATAGATTACTAATCTCTTCTAAACGTCTGTTTCAGAGTGCGGTCAGCGGGAGGACGAAGGCGGGCGCATTGTGGGCGGTACCGAGTCTAAACCAGGTGCCTGGCCCTGGATGGCGGCCATCTACCTTCACGGCAACAAGCGCCGCGAGTTCTGGTGCGGCGGCACGTTGGTGGGGGCCCGGCATGTGCTCACGGCTGCGCATTGCACGAGGGACTCGAAACAGAGGCCGTGAGTATCTTTCAAACCTCAATTCAATACAATTCAATTTTTAATTTGAAGGGCGACCCGCGCCGAGCTCCGTCTTGGACAAATATTCCGTCGCGGGGACACGCGCCAGGCTTTCCTTCTCGGACAAATAGATCGTCGCGGGCACCTGCCTCGTGCTCCCTGCTATTTAGCGGGACAATTTTGTCATTATAGTTCAGTGGTATATAATATAAACCATAGAGTATAGTGAGCTTACAAATGCTACAGTCTAAAAAGTATGCCTTTTTAGTATAATTCGTGGAGTTCTTGTTCACAGATAAATAGTACACGAGTAGGAAAAATATATACATAAATAAAATAAATAAATATCAGTGACAATCTTTAACAAATCAACCTAGTCCCAAACTAAGCAAAGCTTGTACTATGGGTACCAGGCGACGATATACATAATATATAGATGAATTATAATACTTAAATACATAGACAACATCCAAGACCCAGGAACAAACATTTATGCAAATCACAAACACTTGCCCTGGCTGGGATTCGCACCCGGGACCGTGCAACCAAGTGAGTGAAACGTGTAGTCAAATTATGTTTCCATTAAACTTTCAGGTTCCCACCGCGTCAGTTCAGCGTGCGAGTCGGGGACGTGGACCTGGCGCGAGATGACGAGGAGTCCCGGCCGGTGACGCTGCGGGTGGTGGCGGTGCGCGCCCACGAGCAGTTCTCCAGGGTCGGCTACTACAACGACATCGCCATACTGGTGCTCGGTGGTAAGTAGAACATGTGTTCATCAACTATCTCTTGTTGTGATTCTGTCTGGTAAGTCAGAAGATATAGCTGGACCCCGTTTGACCAATACCGCTGTACCACGCCTTAGGTATGCGAGCGGTGAGACGGGGGGCGGGGGGGGAGGCAAAAGGCGGAATGACGAATCAGTGGCTGCTCTGCTCCCCTGTCTCGCCGCTCGCATAACTAAGGCGCTGTACAGCGCTGTTGGTCACACTATACAATTGATTTTCCTTTGAGCTGGAGAAATCTTGACTGACCCATAATACCCAAACCATTGGAGCTAAAAAGCTATAATTTCGTATAGACGCTCCTCTATAATCTATGCTAATACGAGTTCTTCAAAACTCATAAGAAGGCCATAAGCCAAGAAGCACAAGGAGTCGCGGATAAACGCTGTCTTTCGTGTAAGTTGTAACATTTAAGCACACTTGTTTTTTTCCAGAAAGCGTCCAAAAATCAAAATACGTGATCCCAATCTGTCTCCCAAGTGGCGATTTCTACCGCCAGCAGTTCGACGGCTCAGTGGCCACGGTCGTGGGCTGGGGGACCACTCGCTACGGCGGGACAGAGAGCTCAAGACAGCTGGAGGCACGGCTGCCGGTGTGGCGGAACGAGGACTGCGACAAGGCGTACTTCCAGCCCATCACCGAGGCCTTCCTGTGCGCCGGGTACGCGAGAGGCGGCGTGGACGCGTGCCAGGTAAAATTATACACTTTACCTTAAATCATTGCGACGAATCAGTAGCAACAGTCGTGGGCTCGGAGACCACTCTCTTCAGGGGAAAGGGTATGCGCCTGGTACCTACGCGAGAGACGGTGTCAGCGTATGCTTTGGTAATATCGCATATATTACACCCGCATCATACTTATCCATCTTGACTTGGGGTTAGCGCGAAATATTTTTTTATTCTAAACCTCTCTACCAGTCTTCATCTAGTCGCTCACATCCCAGACTCGCTTCTGGCTGGTAACTTGCACTTACTTAGATATTCAACTATCAGTTATTAGCTTGTAGTTGGCTTGCCTAGAACCAGGCGCACTACAGCAACATTTACGGCAAAGAACAGTTACGATCAGTTGGAGCCTCGTAGTAATTATACCTAGTTAGAGCTTTTCTGAAAAATAATCCCTTCAGAAACTATCATCATATAAGTACGTCTGGACACGTCCAAATTTACTGAACTAAGAGATAAGATAACGAAGAAAAGGGAACATTATTATATTGTATAGGTTTAAATATTACGCAAATATTGAATAAAACTTTATGCCACAAAGTAAACGTACTAATGGTGGGCTTAATTTCAAAAGGTATTCTCTACCAGTCAGCCATGGGGCCAAACTGACCATGAAGTTGGTGCAATGAAACAGTCCAATCTGTTAGCCATCACAGATACCCGTAATTTTTCTAAGCTTGAAATTACACCTTACCTTTTTGTGAAATTAATTCGTATAATTTATTACAGGGTGATTCTGGCGGACCACTGATGCTGCAAATTAACGGCCGCTGGACACAGATCGGCGTAGTGTCGTTTGGAAACAAGTGCGGTGAACCCGGATATCCGGGCGTCTACACCCGGCTCACGCACTACGCGGGTTGGCTGAACCAGCATCTGGTTTAACCAATATGTTCATATGTTACACATAATTATCATATTGGCTGATACTTATTGTGAAAAGCCCATATTTTTTTGTATTGAAGTTGGAAGAGGTGGGAATTTTATACAATCCAGTTACCAACTTACAGAGAATAATAGTCACTAAGATAATTTTGCCATAGACAAGAAAAACATGTGGCATTCATATTTATTCTAAACTTCAGGCTTTCTATTTATTGTGCTTTTTATATCGGTACTGGTTAATATGTTGTGATAAAATTAAATTGACTGTTAATTATGTAAGAACTTTAGATATAAGCACTGTTTAAAACGTAAACATAAAAAATAATTAAAAGTAATAAATGTATGTAAATAAACCTATCGTTTTTGTATCATTTGCTTTCATACCCCACGCATCTAAAATCCTTTCAAATATCACTAAAGTAGTTCGTGAGAAAAGGCCTTTATGAAAAAGTTGCCAGTCTCGAAGTTTTCCATGTCTATATCAATCATCAGTCCAAGCGGTTGCATGGATTTAAATCAATGTTGTCTTTAAATAAATCGATTATTATTATTATTATTATTATAAATCATTTTTGTATACGAATAATTTGTAGTACTTGATAACCGAGGATTATAGGATAGTTTTTACCTAACTACGATGAGACAAAAATAAGCGCGTGAACCAAGTTACGGTCATCTGGCAACCCACCATCTGCCACTTGTCAAATTATCACACGTCAACTGTCACTATTTACGTCAGTTATCCATGACTAATCCCTCACAAATCTAATGAAAATAAACAAGTAATTTAATAAAAAGAGCTACCAATGCGTCCAAAATCAGCCTCCGTTCCAATTCAATGACATACCCACCAAGACAACCAATTTATTTGTGCCTTAGTTTGTGAATTAAGTGTTTTAAGATGAAGTACGCGACATCTCCAACCCCGAGTACTAGTTCTACGTTCAATTTCCCTCGCAGTACGTCTCCTTTACCTGCCCCGGCAAATTACCAGCCTACTACAGCCAGCGCAGCCGTCAAGCGGTACAAATACCTTCGGAGACTGTTCCAATTCAATCAAATGGACTTCGAGTTCGCGGCGTGGCAAATGGTGTACCTGTTTGTGTCGCCCCAGAAAGTGTTCAGGAATTTTAATTATAGGAATCGTGAGTAAATCTGTATATGTTGTGACTAATTGGTGCTTTCGCGGGCTTAGGCTCATAAGATCCACTTTTCCGAAATTTGCACCAATTCGAAAGGTGCACTTGTTTAGAAGGATCACTTTCTCGGAAGGTGCATCGTCTTAAAAAGCGCACTTGTAATATTCTTAGATGGTATATTATCTCAGCACTTTTTCAAATGGAGCATTTTCTTAAATGGTCCACTTTTCCGAAAGAAGTGTTTCAAATCCACCATCTAAATTAGAAAACGGAGCGCCATCTAGATTTTTGGATTCCATACTTCAGATTTGGAAAAGTTTGTATGTATACTACATATACTCTACTTGATATATGGTAAAAATATTAACATTGCCATCATGGCTTAGGATCGTCATCTGAGGAAAACTTTGTGATGAAAATGACATTTTTGAGTAGTGTACATTTTGAGAACATATATATTTTGAGAAGATGTACTTTTTGGGAAAGTATGCATTTTGAGAAAATGTTTGTTTTAGGAAAGTGTGCATTTTCCAAAAGTGTCCTTTTCGGGAACATGTACTTACGGGGCAAGTACCCTAAATGGCCAAGTTTACTAAAGTGGATTATTTGAGCCAAGTCCTTTTGTGGCTGTTTACTAAATATAGTATATGCAATAGTATTCTTTTTATTGCGAATGAATCAATTCAATCATAGACATTTCACATTGTCTAATATGACTCTAATGTCTAATTATTGCGAGTTGAACATTACACAAGCACAAACAGCAAAGACAGGTTTTACATTCAACATGATCTAAACATGTAAGATATAAATTAAGACCTTACTCTACCTTAACCTTTTGAGCGCCAAGCAGCAAAGTAATATGTCGTGACCCAGACACCACAGCAATAAAATAAAATGAACCATCAAAAATTGAATAGTGATTGCAAAACGAGGTATTGATATTATGTTCGGACTCTTTGAAGAATGACGTTTGGTCGACATATGTTGACTTGCCAATTTGGGTTCGTTCAGAAATCATGCAAGGTTTTTTGGGCCACATTCAGACCCCCCGAGCCTCTTAGTGATCCTTGATGATGTTTATTCAAGTAGGTTATGTCATTATTATCAATATTATCATATGTAAAGAATTTTTTTTTTCTTGAACAGTAATCGTATGATACATTTTGACATAATACTAAGCAGGGATCTGAACCGCTACTTTTTTCATACAAAATATTTGAAATAATGATTAGTTTTTTCGTTCAATTACTATATTTTCGTATATATTATTAAAATTGTAGAACTAGAGTCAGGTGTTTAGTGATTAATTTCTTTTCTCTTAAATACAGTTTTTAAACATTCCAGAAATAGCACATATTTTAGAAGATTTAACAAATACCAGTTTCAATCCCTGACAACAAGTATATATTTTACAAGTGTTTGTTTATTTTCTACACACTTAGGAGAGTAAAATAAATAACCAACCAAGTGTTTCTTAACCGTGTATTCATAAATGTCTCGGTCTAAATGTTATGTCGAGTGTTTAAAAATTATATCCAAAAAACAATTTGATACAAAAATAAGATATTGCGATGCCAAAAAGCGGAAACCATTTACTAGTTATTACGTTTCCACTTTTAGCTATTGATTTCACATAATATATGCTATCGGGAAGAAAAATTTAAAGAAAAAGAGAAACTTAAGCAAGCTCGGCCGAATTTCACCTTCCCATACAAACGGAGTTTCGTTCCCATTTTAAAACTACGTGTTCGATTGTAACGAAACTTTGCATATACAATGGCTTAAGGTATATCTAGGTCTGTAATTAATTTATATGGCTCCAGTTTATAAAACAAACAAAATACGGCAAAAACAAGTTTTGTATGAAAAACTTAAATTCAGTGTATTTTTTTTACTATGGTAACTGAAGCTGTATACGTGTAAACTAATTACAGGCCTGCATATACCTTAAGTTATTCTAAGTACAAAGTTTCAGAGCAAACTAGCTAGTCGTTTTAAAATGAGAGCGTAACTACGTTTGTATGGAGAACCGAGCTTGAGGGCGACTCTTAAGGCCGAAACACACCGGATGCGTGCGCAGCACGTGCACGTGCGCGTTTGCGTGGCGTGTGCGTTGTATCGTATGAAATGTCATAGTAGATGGCACACCGCTTGCGTGGCGTGCACGTGCGTAGCGGTGTGTCATCTCACGTCTTCGCGCACGTCACGCGCACGTCTTCGTGCACGCCACGCACACGCATCCGGTGTGGTTTGGCATTTAATGCCATCAATACCATCAGTCACACGCTACACACTTAAGTGGCCATTGGTAGACCTTATAGACATTGACATAAGGCCTACAGATGGTGACTTAAGTGTGTGGCTGTTTGTTCCCATGTATTGTTATCTGTACTCTGTTTTGTGAGGTGTGCAATAAAGAGTTAGTGTATTGTATTGTACCCAATAGGGAATATTCATGAATTTTAATTTTTGCTTTATTAAAAGCTCATTCATGTAACAGTAGACAAAAAGATTTTTCGAATAACTATAAAATTTACCAAGATATAGGCCATCAAACATTTCATACTATCTCTTTCTAGCAAAACAGAATTTAATATGGAGTTTATGTGGCCGGAGTGCAGCATGTCGTAACAGTGCACGTCGGACCCCTCTGTCTAATTAGTAGTTTAAAATGCCTATATCTTGCGTATTTCTTGGCTGATTTAAAGTTTAATTTCACATTTTGAAATCTTTTTTACGGTATTTAGATATTTAGTTAAGAAAAGCGATAAAAAAAATTCATGCATGTTCCCTCTTGAATAAATATATGAAGTGATTTCTTATATAGTAGTCCCGATTTTTTTTTCAGACACCAGATCACAATTTGCCAGAGACGACCCGGCATTCCTTGTGTTACTTAGCATTTGGTTATTTTGTGAGTATTTTTTAACTGACTTATAATCAACACAAACTAGCTGGTAGCCTTAACTAATTTTTGGTACGTTCCAAACCTTTACAAACGCTAGAACGCCGCGCAGTTACGCCTAGTGTGGTCTTACCTTTAATGTACCATTCACAAGTGTCGAAACAGGACGGTAGTTTTTAGGGTTCCGGAACCAAGGGGTAAAACGGGACCTTATTACTAAGACTCCGCTGTCTGTCTGTCTGTCACCAGGCTGTATCTCATGAACCGTGATAGGCAACAGAAATACATCATCTGTGATAATTTCAACTGTCTAAAAATACTGTATAAAAATTTAAATTTGAAAAGAAATAAATAATTATAATTATGAAAAACTTCATGACTTTTCGTAAACATCCTTGCTTTTTCAGGAGTTTTACAGATTTATGTGTTGTTTTTGCATGTAAAATTACATCGTTGCATGTAAAATTTAATATGGAGTGCACGCCACTGCCGCCACCGGGTATTTTTATGGCGCACACCTCTATAATGAAATAATGATCTTTATTCTGTAAGTAGGCCACAAGGGCACTTTTACAAGTCTGACTCTACGGCGTTTCCCAAGAGGAGACCACTGAGGAGAAGAAAGCCGAAACAAACTCAATAGTCAGTATTTTTTTCGAAATAACTCATTTATTGCAATATTTGTACTTAGCCTATCCTAAATATATGTTTTGAGTATAAACTCAATGCGTAGTTCTTCAAGAAAACATATCAAAACTTATAAAAGTAAAAAATATAAAAAAATTAAAAAATAATGCTTTTTTATTTAAAACAACTTACATTCGTTTGATATGCCACTTTATAAGAACCGTGTCCCGGTAAAAGGGGCTGTTCATGAATTACGTCAACTATTTTTGACCCCCCTAAAATCCGCCAACCATCATAATTCAAATGACCGGGGGGGTCCTACCAAATAAAATGATGTCATTTCCAAAATATGCGTTTTTAGCAACAGTTTTTAGAAACACGAATTTCATTCCATTTTTTATTCACTGAAGCATTTTTTAAAGATCCGAAAGATGATGTCACCTTGAGAATGACCCTCCCCCCTTCTTTCGTCATGGTACCATCACCTGATGTCCAGACCCCCCAAATTTGAAATGAGGTAATTTATGCCCCAAAGTAAATTATTTTGCTTCTGTTTATGTCTATCTATATTGGTAACACTTGGTAAAAACACGTACAACGCGCCTTTTTCAGTGTCTTCCATTTGCTTCGCGCTGGGTATGGGACTCGGCTGGGGCCAGCTGGTGTTGTTCATCATCTTCGTAGTCTTCGTGGACTTCATCGGAGCTGGCTTACTTGTGTCCACATTCTTCTGGTAAATATACTTTAATCATCTTAATTCAACTTAATAAATCTAAATGTACAAGTACTCTTGGGTTTCCCGGTAAGGGCAAATATTTGTTTGATGAGCATAAATATTTGTTCCTGAGGTTTGGATGTTTTGTATGTGTATAAATAAATATATCGTACTGTAGTACTCCATAACACGAGCCTTATTAATAATAATAATACAATTTATTAAAAACATATTACAGCTGTAATGACTACGGGCTAAACATACTTATAATTAGATAACTATGTTACGCGCCTGAACTAGGATTATCCTGTGTTTCAGGCAAAAAAAAAAATGAGCTTACCATGGGGCTAGATCGATTTGTGTAAAAAATTACCCGTATTTTTTAATCCAATTAATATGTATAGTCAGTTTGAATCACGTTACGTGCGTATGGTTGACGCGGGACAATGAATAGGGAATATTCATAAATTTTAATTTTTGCTTTATTAAAAGCTTATTTATGTAACAAACAGTAGACAAAAAGAATTTTTCAAATAACTATAAAAATAACCAAGATATAAGCCATCAAACATTTCATTCTATCTCTTTTTAGCAAAACAGAATTTAATATGGAGTTTATATGGCCGGAGTGCACCATGACGTAACAGTGCACGTCGGACCTCTCTGTCTAATTAGTAGTTTAAAATGCCTATATCATGCGTATTTCTTGGCCGATTTAAATTTTAATTTCACGTTTTCAAATAGTTTTTACGGTATTTTGATATTTAGTTAAGAAAAGCGATAAAAAGAATCATGCATGTACCCTATTGAAGCGACGCTGGTGATAGGATGTTGTGTACGACAACCTTAATCCATACTTCCATATTAATATTATAAATGCGAAAGTGTGTTAGTCTGGTTGGATGTGACAATAAATTGTGCTCACATGCGCATATTTTCATGCAGTTTCCACAAAAAAATACACATGCAAATACAACAAACCACCACCAGACAGTATAATCCTCGACACGTGTTTCGCCTCTACGAGGCATCATCAGGAGATGCAGGAGATGTTGGTCCACCCAAGAAGATGGGTAATATCTAATATCGCAAAGTTTTCATGGTGTTATTCACGAGCAACTGTTCTATTGGATGAGTTAAGGGCAGTATGTTGAGGGCATTCCCTTGGACATAAATGTATGGTGTTCGCAGGTACGTGAGCAACCGCTACTTGCGGCGCGACGCGGCGGCCCCGGACGTGGAGTGGGGCTACGCCTTCGACGTGCACATCAACGCGTTCTTCCCGCCACTCTCGCTGCTGCACTGTCTACAGATCGTGCTGTTCAATAGTAAGGGCTTCAAACGATTCTTAATAATATTTTCTTCTGTTTCCGCGATTGTTACTCATTTAAATAAAACAATGTAACGGATTATATCTCGTATATTATCTCATTTGAATTCCTGACGTTTCGGAAGCGTTTCAGCTTTCCATGGTCACGGGTGCACTGAGAAAAGATATATTTTCCCCTGTCAAAGTTACAATTTGTGCAAACTACCCACTTTGAAAAAACAAATAAAGGTGTACATACATGCCAGATGGGCCTATAATCTGTAAAGATAGTTACACATGTGCTAGAAGGGCTTAATTATTTTATTTTAATAATTTACCAATCAGCATTTCACAAATGAGGCGTACTGAGGAGAAAAGAAACGTTGCAAAGAAAAACTCCCAGGCTACCTCATTACTAATTATAATATTTAAAAAACAAACACTATTGAACTACTTTTTAACAGATAAGATATTTTTACACACGTTAGGAAATTAAGGATTTGCAGTCCTGTGTCTTGCTTGTTCCTTGATGAGATGTATTACAGGATCCCAAGCTGGTGGTAGCGACAACCCATCTTCTTTATTGAAATTAGGATGCTTTTTAATCTCAATAGCCTCGCGTATATACCTTTTCTCAGTGCACCCGTGACCATGGAAAGCTGAAAAGCTTCCGAAACGTCGCGAACTCAAATGAGATAATATACGCGATATAATCCGATAAATTGTTTTATTTAACATTTCTTGGGTCATTCTAAAATCCGTTGCAGAAAATGATGTCCTGAAACTAAAATATTATCGATCAATCTATCTAATACGAGGGTTGCTACTTATATATCCGGAAACAAAAAAACAAACAAACGTACACGGCTGAAAATAGTTTTATTGTTTTTCAAAGTATTCCCCTTGATGATCTATGCACTTTTGCATTCGCGTGAACCAATTTTTAAAGCACTTCTGCCACTCCGCCTGAGGTACCTCCATAACGTGTTGTTTGAATGCGTCGACAGCATCTTCAGCGGTCGAAAATCGTTGACCGCGTAATTTATTCTTTATATTTGGAAATAAATAAAAATCGTTGGGTGCCAAGTCAGGGCTGTACGGCGGATGACCCGTTAATTCCACATTTTGACCCTCCAAAAATAGAGTTGTTTCGCGTGACGTATGACAGCTGGCATTGTCATGATGAAGAATGATTCTTCGTCGCTGGTTAGTTTTACGAATTTGTTCAAATACTTCCGGTAAGCAAATGGTCGTGTACCACTCTGAATTAACCGTTCTACGGTTTTCTAGTGGCACTGTAGCTACATGGCCATTAATACCGAAGAAGCAGGCCACCATTTGTTTCAATGTACTTTTTGCACGAGTAACTTTCGTAGGGTTCGGCTCATTTTGAAACACCCATACCGTTGATTGTTGCTTCGTTTCGGGATCGTATGCATAGATCCAGGATTCGTCACCTGTATAGATGTTATAAACGGCTTTTGAGTCACCACGGTTATATTTTTTTAACATTTTATTGCACCATTCGACGCGAGCATGTTTTTGCTCATTTGTTAAGTTGTGGGGTATCCAACGCGAACAAATTTTTTTTACAGCCAAATAATTATGTAATATGCTATTAATGCTGGTCATAGAAATACCCAGAGTCGCCTCTATCTCGCGGTACGTAACATGTCGGTCGTCCATTATAAGTTTTCGCACAGCCTCGATATTTTGTTGTACAACGACCGATTTCGGGCGACCTGCCTTAACTTCGTCCGTAAGCATACTACGTCCACGATTGAACTCACTAAACCAGTGATACACAGTAGTTTTAGATGGGGCTTCATCACCAAAAGTTGAAGTTAGTTGATCTATGCACTGTTGTTGCGTTAAACCACGCCGAAAATCATAATAAATCATAGCACGAATATTTTCACGAGTGAGTTCCATTCTTGCTGCGAGATGACATTTAAAACCCGTCAAAAACAAAACACGAGCGTTAATAAGGAAGAAAAAATATACCTTATATACTTAAAAAAGTTCAAATTTTACCATGGCGGTCAAATATGCTATTTAAGAAGATTGTAATCCCGGTTTCCGGATATATAAATAGCAGCCCTCGTAGGTATAATTCCATACTATTTCATTAGGTACATTATTTCAACTTTATTATTATAGATTATGCAATTTAAAAACAAAAATTGATTTTGTTATAATAATAATATCACGTAAATATTATTCCAAATTGTTTCACAGTTAGCATTGTATTGTAATTTTACAGTATCAATATATATTTAATTTAACACATGTACATAAAATAAATTTAATACGATTTTACTTTGACAAGGATTCGTCGTTTAAATATTCATCTATGGAATAGTAACATCCAGGACCATCATAGCAAGAGGACTGACAGTTGCCATACTATGTATCGTGTTTCGATCGCAAGGAGATATTCTGGCAAGAACTAGATGGCGCTTTAAAAGTAAACATTCAACTTTGTTATAATTGAATATAGAAACATAGTATAGTAACAATTAGTTCGTAAATAGCTAACAATAAATAAATCGTAACATTTAATAACTCTGTTACGCTTGTAAAGTTGAATAATTGTAAAAAAATAGATCTTCATACCACATATCGGGGAACGGCTTTTTGTATGGAGATGGTCAGTCTTCTTGTTTAAATGGTCCTTGGTAACATTTATTAATGAATAAGTTTTTAATTCCCTTATATATAACTGATTCCAGGTCTGCTAAGCCACGAGGGCATCCTGTCCTGCTTCGTGTCCAACTCGTTCTGGCTCGCGTCCATTATCTATTACCTCTACATCACCTTCCTCGGATACAGCAGTGAGTGACGATTACTGATGTGAAAATTGCGGAAACTTTCCAAATGCTTAAAAAAGGTTTTTTAAACAAGCAAGTTAACACTAGACTTAAGACCTTTTATATACTAAAAAATGCTTTAAAAAGGTCGTATAGACACGTAAGATAACACTAGAGTTAAGACCTTTTTTTAAGCATTTTGAAAAGTTTCCGCAATTTTCACATCAGTAGTTACGATTATCCTTTAGGTAGTATTATATGGCCGTTACCTAAGACTAGAGGCTCAGTGAGCTGGACCTCGCAATTTTGAAAAAAAGACCGTAAACGGAATGGACAAAAAACATCCAAACATTGGGGAGTGGATGAAAATTTTCAAAAATCTTGAAATTTTGTACCGTATAAGGCGGGCATATAGGCCCACCAACACCTTTTCGTCTTTTTATTTTTTTCTAAGCCGCAGAAAAATCTGTAATTTTAACCTATAAACAAAATTTCAAGATTTTTGAAATTTTTCATCCATTCCCCATTGGGAGTATATTAGGTTTCTGAGAGGTGTGCATTTTACGAGCATATTGATTTAAACTGACACGATCTTCACTCATTATCGCGACACAACAAAACGGGGCTTAATCGCGTATAAATATGTTTTTTCTACTCGTGAACTTATAATCTGTGAATGAGAACTCCGCGAATCAAACTAAAATGGCATACTTTTTATATTGGACCATCACTCTATACTCTATGGTTTATATTATATGTTACTGAACTATAATACCTATATTATACAACTCCGCACAGAACTATAATGAATTTCAAAAAAAGAACGCAGTGTTTTCCCAATTATTTTTTTAGCTATGTTTCATTTACTGTAGTTTATGGGTTACCCGTAGAAAAAGTATTTTATACAATAGTTATATAAGTACTCGACTAAAAAGCATACATTATATAACGATTGCATAAAATACTATGATTTAATTACCTTTCGTTGGTAATTCAATAAATCATAATGGAGTTCCTTCATTAAGGACGTAACGCGACGTCCGGAACATTGAAGAATTATCAACAAAAGGTAATTAAATCCATACAAATATTATAAATGCGAAAGTGTGTCTGTCTGTCTGTCTGTCTGTTACCTCTTCACGCTTAAACCGCTGAACCGATTTGGATGAAATTTGGTATGGAGATAGTTTGCGTCCCGGGGAAGGACATAGGCTACTTCTTATCCCGGAAAAATACTCTAATCCGCGATAAACGAAATTAAGGCGGACGAAGTTGCGGGCAGAAGCTAGTAAATCATATTTATACGCGATTAAACCCCGTTATGTTGTTTTGTGATAGTGTGCATTTTATATTTTTTCTCGATAAGTATACGTTATACACGTTACATTATTATTATATAATAAATATACGTTATATATAGTTGTATGTATATAGGTGACGGATGAAAACAGATTGCATGTTACGGAGATGAGAATGTTGATATGGATGAGTGGCGTGACGAGAATGGATCGGATAAGGAATGAGTATATAAGTGGAAGCCTGAAAGTAGCACCCGTAGTCGATAAGCTGAGAGCAAATCGCCTACGGTGGTATGGACATATTATGCGGAAGGATGAGAGCCATGTAACAAGAAGGGTATTAGATATGCATGTGGAAGGATGTAAGTGTAGGGGTAGGCCGAGGAAACGGTGGATGGATTGCGTGAGAGATGACATGAACAGGAAGGGTGTGAGTGACGAGATGACGAGTGATAGAGAGGTATGGAAGAAAAAAACATGCTGCGCCGACCCCAAGTAAATGGGATAAGGTCAAGCGAATGATGATAATAAATATACGTTATGTGAACTCAGAATCTCAAACAATTAACTTTTACATCGTATTGTTTTGTAGATACATATATATTTTTAAACACTCGTCGTGACATTTGTAGGGTTGCTTCGTATGAATAAAATTTTACTGTTGTTCCGCAGCTATTTTTAAACTTGCTTTATCGAAACGGTTTCGTCGTCAAATTTCATGGGTTATTCAGTGATATTATTCAGTTTATATTTTCATATTTTGAAAATAAACTTTCCCATAACTTTAAACTCTCATCAAACAAGCTACACGCAAGGTATCGAACTCATTTGTTTTATTTAGGATGCCTTTCATAGTAACTGTCATTTCGAATTAAAATTTTTATTTAAGTACAGTAAATATCCCAATTAGGCCGCGCAGGACAGTGAGTATGTATTAAACTCATACATTCATTATCATCAAGTAATCTGAAAGTCTAAACAGCGTATTAAATAACTTTCAGATTACGGCAAAGTAGTTGACAGTGGTAAGTCTTCAGAGAAAGTGCTGGGTGCCTAGTTTTATTTCCTTTAATTTTGGCCTTCACTACTTTGTGACTAACATAAATATAGCTCACTCATTGGCAGTATCAAGACTGTCAATTATCATAATATTGGGGAAATCCATCTCTCGCTTTCTTTCGTACGGTCCATATGGGCACAAAGGCACTGCCTACGTTAAACGACCATGGCTCCATTCAGGCACAGAGAAACTGCCTATCCTAGGCCTAATCGACTGGCTCCCTATGTGCAAAGAAAGGTATCTATATCGGAATCAAAATTCGGAAAAAAAAAATTACGGTTTCTGAAAAAAATGCGTTAGGACAAATGACATTTATGGATTCCGAAGAAAGTGCCTACCTTGGCTTACCCTGTGCACGACACGGACATCTATACCATTATAAAATTATAAAAATGAAATGTCTGTACATTGAACATATTTAAAAATAACTATAGAAAATTAAAAAAATTAAAAATCCGCGACACAAATGAACATAACAACAAAATTTGGAGTTCCTAGCTTCAATATTGGCTGAGATCCGGTCACTTGTTCCACTAAAAGCTGCATATCTTGGCGACGAGTGCTCCGATTTTCATCAAACAAAGCTAAACGCACTCAAATCGGTCCATCCGTATGGGCGCTACGGTGCAACAGACAGATACACGGAGTCACAGACACGTTAAACTTATAACATCCCTCTTTTTTGTCGGGGGTTAAAACACTATTGTATGGGACTATGTCGGGGGTTAAAACACTATTGTATGGGACTATGTCGGGGGTTAAAACACTATTGTATGGGACTATGTCGGGGGTTAAAACACTATTGTATGGGACTATGTCGGGGGTTAAAACACTATTGTATGGGACTATGTCGGGGGTTAAAACACTATTGTATGGGACTATTTAGATATCACTGAATTGAATATTTTTTTTGGAGTTTTGTATGTTCGTATGTCGTTGTGGCTTCATGACGCAAAATCGGGTAAATGGATTTCAACTATTTTTGGTACACGGGTAGCGGAGTATCTCCAGATTATTATAGGATACTTTTTACCCGACTACGCTGAAGAAGAAAAGAGGGATTATGACTTTTTCTCCACTGCGAACGTAGTTGGGCACCTTCTAGTAGGGATTAGGCATGAATTTTTATTTTTGCTTTATCAAAAGCTCATGTAACAAATAGTAGACAAAAAAAAATCGAATTATTATAAAAATACCAAGATATAAGCCATCAAATATTTGTTTTATCTCTTTCTAGCCAAACAGAATTTAATTTGGAGTTTATATGGACGGAGTGCACTATGACAGGGGTCGGCAAACTTTTTAGACGCAGAGCCAGATGCCGGAAAAATATAGATTTTTTCGGAAACTCAGAGCCGCAGTTTTCTGTTTCAGGTTTATCACTTTATACCAAATTTTAATAGGACTTTTTTTTAAGGGGGAATTGCAGAGCCGCAAGTGACCCTTTAAAGAGCCGCATGCGGCTCGCGAGCAGCGGTTTACCGACCCCTACACTATGACGTAACAGTACATGTAGGACCTCTGTCAAATCGCTATCTAATTAGTAGTTTAAAATGCCTATATTTATGTGTATTTCTCGGCCGATTTTAATTTCATTTTTTGAATCGTTTTTACGGTATTTTAATATTTTGTTAAAGTAATAATGCAAGAAAATGGTTTATACGTACTCAAAGAAAGAAACCAAATAAACTTTTTCTTGAAACTTTTCCAATAAAACAATCAACGAAATCTGCATGGATCATATTTTTAACCGACCTAAAAAAGGAGGAGGTTCTCAATTCGTCGGGATATTTTTCTTAAAATCAAGTACTTATAAAGAAGTATACAGTTTACATGTTAACGCTTTCTTTGCATTAGTTTGTTTTGCATAATTTTGTCAACATTGCTGGGACTTAAGGGCTCGTCCAGAAATCATGTGATCATATATTGCTTACTTTTGACCCCCACCTCCCCCTTGGTGATATTTGGTGATTATAACGCTCTCCCAATTCAAGATCACTACTGGTACTAAGTATGAATGAAGTTAGTTATTGAGTAATTTCGTTATTTTAAATCCCGGCCAGGGCAAGTGTTTGTGTGATGAGCACGAATGTTTGTTCCTGGGTCTTGGATACATCGTTGCCTGGTACCCATAGTACAAGCTTTGCTTAGTTTGGGACTAGGTCGATTATTGTATGATATTTATTATTTTGTATGCCGTGTAAAAATATTACACGTGACGTCCTATTGCCCCCCCACATCTGTGATATTTTTCTGACCCCCATCCCCCCATGTACGATTTAATAATATCTGGACGAGTCCTAATCTGCATCTCTTACCGTCACGATGCGCACGCAGATAGTTCTCAGATTTTCACGCCGGTCGGCGCACACCTCTAGTACTCTATTGTCAATCTTGTTTCCAGACCTCCCGATGCTGAGCAACGCGCGAGTGTTCCTGTTGCCGCTGCCCGCGCTCTGCGTCGCGTACATCGCGTCGCTGCTCATGGGGTTCAATTTCAGCCACATGCTCAAAGACTTTTACTTATACAGAGTCCTATAATGCTCTAAGACTTTTAGGCCTTGTGAAATGACTGTTTTAACAAGAAAACCGTGAGAATCAGACATTTTTAGATTAAATTAGTCATCACGATAAACAGAGTACTACTCGACATGTTTCGGTCCATTCGAGGACCTTAGTCATGAACGACAAGCAGACACCACGTGAGTAGCTAATATAATCTAAATGACACTATGTTAAAGTTATAAATACCTAACCAAACTTTGATACAAATATCAGGCACCCGTCGTTCCTAAGGACACGGAGGGCTGCGGAGTTCGAAATTCAAACATCAAATACGACTCTATATATAGTTGCAAATCCTGCTCATTCGAATATTGCTCAAGTGGATCGAGAAGAACGGGCGAAACAATTCGAAATTCAAAGGAGTAGCCCATCAGGGCATTTAATCTTTTGAGCGCCAAGCAGGCCACAGCAATAAATGAAAATGAACCTTCTTAAATCTTACAGTGATTGCAGAACGAGGTATTGATATTATATTCGGAGTTTTTGAACCATGAAATTTGGTCGGCATATGCCGACGCTGCCGTCAGTGGCGCTCAACAGGTTAAAGAATCGTTTTGACATAATTTTCGGAGTCTTGTAGAGAGCAGTGACTTCTATGTCGCCAAAAATGACACATTAATCTATTGATTCAGGATAAAATTAAGTATGTACAGTTAGTGTCAGATATGTACGTACATTTTACTGTGCCAATAAAGTGCAAATGTCTTTGAGTCGAGCCAAAAAAAATGAACGGTAATCAATCGCGGAAAAGCCTGAGGGGTTACTGCGAATCTCGAAATTCGTAACGTGCCATCCCTATCACTCGAATGTTAAAATGTATTTGAGTGAGCGAGATGGCGCCATACGAACTTCCGAGTTGCAGAATAGGATTCTTGACGGTCCGTGTCGAATTCGCTGTGCTTGATATTTGTTTCAGTATTGCATTTTTCTTTTTAAGGAATTTAATGGCCTGGTATCTTTAAGCCATTTTTGTATTGCAATAACAATCGTGGTGTTTCCACGTAAAAAATAAGAACGTCGATATTATTATAAAAGTTATAAAGATGAAATGTCTACAGCTAGACTGGCTGGATGCGCATTTGGAGTTATGACATTGTTTGATCGTTTTGTACGGGGCAGTGAATGTGTTAACCCTTTAGATGCATGATCTCATGCGTTTGATATCTGAAATAGCTTAATTAGAGAATCATGTCAATTTGAGACTGTGACGATTTGATAGTCTCAAATTGACGTTGATTTTTACTTGTGACATTTAAGTAGCTACTTGATGCATTTATGCATCATGCATTTAAGGGTTAAGTTATGGAAATTGAAATGCATTTTGCAATTTATCCGATGAACTAAAATAGTTACATGGGACTGCGTTAATAAGTTAATTAATAAAATATCATTGTACATAGTCAATAATTATGTGTAATTGTTTATCTAATTAATAAATTTTGTAAATATCGTTGGATTTTCTTTGATTTGTTACAATTATAACAGAACACTAAATACGACAGTTAAAATCCTACTCCTTTCCTAATAATATTAAAGTGAAAAATTGTATTTTACTAAAATCTTGATGTTTTACCATCACGATCTTCGTGAAACTATAATCTTATAAATACAAAGATCGAAATAATGATTTTTTTATTATTTAATGAAAAAAATTCAAGGATCCAGTCGGTGTCTTGATTTTTTTAGAATCTACCTAGAATAATGTTTTTTTTTTCATTATTTAATGAAAAAAATTCAATGATCCAGTCGTTGTCAATAAGAATATTTTACATTTATAGACAGTAAAAGTTTGGTGCCAATGTATATACGTTCCTCTTTATTTTCCAAACTACTGAACGGATCCCAACGAAACTTTCCAGTAATGTTGTTTGTAAATCACAATTACACATAGGCTATAAATTGCATCTCTCGCGGACGGACTCGCGGGAAACAGCTAATTGTGATAAATAAAAGGAAATAAATAGTTGTTCATAATAGCTGTACTTGAGATTAGAGATTACATGTTGAAAATACATTTTGATTAAACGATTCACAAATAAAGCTAACCTAAATTGTATCACATAATTTTAATCATCATCCAATACAATGACTTCGTCTGAGGATATAGTAGGCTTAGGTCTCGTCTCCCCTTCATTGAATGAAAGTGACTTTTTCGCCTCCGGTTTTTTTCCTTGAATCACCGTCGGCTTCGACACAGAGGTCTTGGTAATCGTTAGCGACGAGGGCAATCTGCTTATAGAGGCATTAATTTCCTGTGATTTAACGTTTTTGTTAATTGTGGGCAGATTTTTCTGCCGCTCCGCAAGTTTCTCTTGCAGCGTTTTGCCTGGGCTCACTTGTTGGTGCGGTAGAGGCGGCTTGGTGTGAATCGCCGCGTTCACAGTGGAGGCCGTGGACATGTGTGCTTGTGTAGGCATAGAGTGCGTAGAAGGAGGCGGATTGTAGTTTGTCAGCCCCGCAGTCATCGACGCAGGAAGGCTTGCTAAGACTGTTCCCATGCTTGGAGCTAAAGACGCTGAAGTCGATTTCGGTAAACTGCTCGATGAAGGTTTCGGCAAATTACTTGGAGGCTTCTGCAAACTAGTTGATGCAGATTTCTGTAAATTACTGGTGGTATTGGTACTGACGGCTTTGGACAACGTCGGTGTCGTCCCGCTAAAAGATTTCGAAGATTTCAAGTATGAAGTGCTTAAAGGATTGGGTCGGGTCGTTTGCTTTGGGCCTCTTTTCTGCTTTTTTGCAGGCGGTGGCAGGTTGTATGAAGAGAAACTTTGGCCGAGGAACTGCCGGTAAAATTCGGCTTGGAAAGAGTTTTGTAACGATGATTGGAGTGAATTCTGTAGTGTGTTTTGCAGGGAGGAGTAACCGGCTAAGGCGTTGCTTATGTAGGACAGTGACAGCGCCGCAGCGGTCTGTTGGGAGAGCACCGGGTCGTTTAACATCGGCAAATAATTTTGGAATGCTGCAGCCATCTCGTGCTGCGACATCTTAGGGAAGCCTGTCATCGACGCCGTTGTTGACGTTGGCGCCGAACTATACGTCACTTTAGAATCAGATTTACTCTGACTAATCGTTGTCTTCGAAGCTTCAGATGCAGCTGCCAATTTCGCCGCCTGTTTCTTCTGAGCGTTTTGAGTTTTCTCTAAATTGTCGAGGTTGTTTAACTGTTTGAATGACGAACGGGCGATAGATTGGCAATATTTGAGACTAATGTCGACGAGGTTCGTGTTTTCAGTGATAGGTGTGGTTGTGATAAGTTTATAAGAGTCTACGAGTAAGTTAAGGAATTGTTTTGAATTAAACTGTTTCTGAACTCTCTGGTAGCATTTATGAATGTCGAGCATAAGGCTTTTGAGCGCTTGTTGTTCGATATCGTTACTCTTCAAGTCCGGTTGCTGGCTGAATTTAAGCACCTGCCCTTTAAGAGATTGTACAGATAATGAGAAGGCCTGCTGAGCTAGCTCTTCCCTGTCAGGATCACGTAAGTATTTCTTGTCTGGTTCAGGAATCCTCTGTAATTGCAGACTCAGGTCAAGTAAAGTTTTGTGATCATCAATCTCTTTTAATATTTCCATGGTGAGCAGGACACACCGGTTCATATGGAATGCAAAACCGCCAGCTCTCTCAACTTCCATCACTGGAATTTTCCAGATGTTGTTAAAGAAATTCGTCATTCTTCGCTCACTAAACAACCCTCCTATCGACAAGCCAAAGCTCGAGGTAAAAGTTGATAACATTAGGTCTCGGCAGCGCTCGATATTTTTCCCTTTCTTGAAATAAAAATGGTAATGTGCCAGTCTGTAAATCGCTTTGTAGTGCGGAGGAAATCTGCTTGCGCAGTCTTCCAACGCATATATACAAGCTTTGATGATTTTCATTATTTCTTCCTCTGATAATGGCTTCGCATCATTGGCAGATTTACTGGATGCTCCACTATCCTGACTAGAATCACTACTGCTGTCTGACGTAGAGTCGCTCGAGCTGGAATCTGAGGATGACGACGATGAACTGCTACTCTCATCCTTCTTTTCGAGATCAATTTTTTCTTTCTCTTTTTCTGTATGTTCGCTTGCTTCTGGTTTGTCATGTGATTCATGAGCCTCGGATACCGTTTCTTGTTCTTTAGTTACGTTCACTGAGTCATCTTTTTGTTCTGTAATTTGAGTAGGTTCCTCATTATTTTTCGTTACTTCAGATGGTGTTTCCGGTGTCGGTTCGCCACTTTGTGTAGTCACAGTTGATTCTTTAATAGTTGTTAGTCTCTCGGTGTCATAAGAAGCCGATCGCCTGACCTTAGCCGCTGCAGCCTCCATCTTGAGCCGTTTGGCTTCAATGTTATCTTCTTCACCCGCGTCACTCACAGAACGTTTAAGTATGTTAGCTGCTTGTATCGGTTCATTTTGTTTTGCTCCAGCTTTTTCCGATTCTAAAGCCGCATCCTCTCGATCCTTTGCGGATTTTCTCGAAAACGGTCCCCTCCTCCACTCGTCTATGCAAGCTTGAAATACTTTTCCCACTGATGATGGAATTGGTTTATTTTCATGTTGTTCAATATATTTCAAAATAGAAGCATGTATTCTGTAATGCAATTCTAACACTTCTATGCAGAGATGCACGGGCGCGTTGTAACTAATTTTGAGCGGGTATATAGCTTCAGTTTTTTGCAACATTTTTACGGCTTTCGAGTAATGATCCAGATACACTGCAGGTGGCTTGTTGCGTTTCTCAGCTACTTTTCCCAACATGTAAAAATAAAGCCATGTTTCCTCGTCTGATTTATCAGCCTCGTCAGTACTATTATTGAGATCATCTAAAGTCATGAAACATTTTTGCGTAGTGTCCAACATGTCTTCTTTTTGCTTCTCAAGTGATGCAAAATCCTCCATGCTGAGAGACTCGCTAGCTTGTTTCAAAGCGCGGGAACAAAACGAGTGTACTATGTACACGAACATCCCGTACTCGATCCACATGTTGCAATGCTCGGGGTCTAGTTGCAAAGATCGCTGGAAACATCTTATTATTGATCGAGCAGGATTTAAAAACTCCTTCTCATTGTTTAGATTCTTACAGGAGTTTAATAGCCTCTCCAGATTCATAGCTTTGGCCAAAGCTATTTGCGCCCAAGACTCCAAGCGGCCGTTATTGACGATAACATCAAGTATGTTGAATTTAACAGCCATTTTGGCTTCTTCCCGCTTAAAGTAGTGGTCACCTAGCAAAAAGTAAATATCTTTCATCTTGTACGGTAAGAGTTTGGGTATTGTTGGAAGCTTTAGTTCGATACCTTTTATGTATTTTTCGATTTCTGGGACATACTTTTGCGGGTCGCATTCTGAAGGAAGCAACGCTAGAATGCGATGGAAAAGTTGCTCCGTGTCAGCAGTAATGGCCGAAACCTTACCCTCCAATTCAGGGAGTGTGGGAGGCCTAAATATTTCATACAACTGCTGTGCTCTATGCCAGTCTAAAGAATGTGGAGTTACATTGTGGTCTGCTAAATATTTAACTTTATTCTTTCGGCTTGGATGACCGAATAAACAATATACGCATTGCTCCATATATTGCGCAAGTTGTTCGGCCGACTTGGCTAAGGCTGGAGACCTTATCCTTGGCACTACTGTATCTAAGATAAAATATAACAGTTTCCCATCAGAATTGCAGCACCAGCCCCTGCTACCCAGCTGTTGATGGCCGATAAATAAAACCATTAAAGGATTCGGGACATCGTCGATGTCGCCTTTGTCTGCATCTGGGAGCAATGCAACTCGTCCTTGGTCTTCTTCTCTTTGCAGGATATAATGTAGTATAATCCAAGGAATAATCGACCCAAAAGGCATCTCTGTAGTATTTGTTTCAACTTGATGGCCAATTATTCTAATAAGATCTTCTATACCTTGGCTAAGATCTTTCTGACTGACCGCATCTAGACAGACCAAACCTTCCGTAGTTAGAATATGCTCCATACAACAAAGTATTTTGACAACAGCAAGTGTCCACTTATTGTAATCTTCTGAACCAGATGTGTAACGAAAGTAGTGTTTTAACGCCTCATGCAAGCATGTTAAAGACCATTTAAAGCACTCATTTACTTTTTCCAGTGCCCAATAGGTGTCCAAAATGAGAGATAGTTGTACAGCAAAGTCCAGAGACATCTCTTCTTCCTGCTTTCTGGCAATAGTCTTACAGTGCTCAAAGGAATCTATGATTATGGATAGCACTTCCTCATAGCGACCTTGGTCATACAGGTCCATAACTGTAGATAATTTCTTATTCCGTTCCAAGAATTTTATATAGCCTGCAATTTCATCATTATTTATCACAGGTTTGAAGGTAAAATTAACCATCTGCAGGCTGTAATCTTCACTATGCTCCCCCATGACTTCAAATTCAAAGGACAGTTGATAAAGGGAATCCAGGGCAAATTCGTCACACTTACTTAACATGTTAATATGAACTTTGACCCAAAGATAACGCAACATATATTCTAAACAGTCTATGCCTGAAAATATGTGAGGCTTCATAGTGAGAATCATGCCAATAGACTCAACTATGTCCAAAGCATGAGTCTGTTTGTCATCACTTGAATTTAATTTATCATTGACTAGAAATTCTTCAACCAAAACATTAACTGCAGTATAGTGTTTCAATTCATCATGATTATCTCCAGTGCATGATGGCACATCAATATGATTGTTGTAGCATTTGTTACATTCAATGAATATTGTTGAGAGGCCTTCTGGCCATTTCACTCTCCATTTCCCAGCTAAAAAACTCAGGTAATCATTTAAAATGTCAATTATATCTTTCTTGTTTTTCATGTACTTATTAATGAATTGCTGCACATCATTATTTTCCAATTCACTGCCAAAATAGTCACAGTATTTTTTTTCAGACTGGTCTTTTTCATCAATCAGTTTGTCTAGATCTGGAGATGGTTCTCTGGTCGGTGTTTCCTTTTTTTCTGTATTTTCGGATGTCAAACTAGGTGGGATCATTCTTCTTAGAGTATCATAGATATTATCATTAAGTCTGTCTATTTTACCTGAAGGTTTTTTTCTGCCAGAACGTCTCTTGGTACACCACTCCCATTGTTGAAGGAAGCTAAGAGCGCTACCTCTTCTTCTAACTGGCTGTTTTTTCTGAGTTTTAGTTTCAAGTTGTGCTTCAGCAGGAGGGTCCGTAGCAACAGTCTCTATGTCACTCTCTACTTTCTCTGTATCTGTAGCAGCTTTGTCTTTATCAGACATTTCATTGTCATTTTCAGAGACATTGTCGTTATTTTTATCACTCTCTGCATTTTCTTCAGGTTTCTCAGGAACATCAACTTTCTTGGGCTCCTCGCACACTTCCATTGGTTCTTGCTTGTCTTCCTTTTCGAATATAATATCTATGAAACATGCATGACTGTAGAAATTGTCTGCAATGTAATGGTGCATGTGTATCAGGGACTCACCAACAGAGTTCCAGGTTAGATTGCTAATCGGCTTTTGTAATTTTAAATGAGGTAATACATATTTGAACTTCTGTGCTTTTTGTTGCTCTATAAATTCTTCATGGATCTCTTCAGCTTCTCTAATTAGTTTATCTGCTTCATCATCATCTATTGGGTCATCATCTTTTTCGTTCCATTTATACATAGGATTGAGATATTCCATAAACTCTCTTATGTATGGGAATGTTGTATAAATATGTTTACGGTATGCTAAGCCTCTAAGATAGCCCGGGTCAAGTTGTAAGGTATCATAGATAGTAGAGATACACTCTTCTTTATAGTCTAATCCTAGTAGTATTGTGACAATTTTGTCAAGACACGGCCAGTGGCGCGGGTTGCGGTCGGCGCCGCGCTGGAAAGCGTGGAGCGCCATTTCGTAGCGTTTACCGCGTATGCAGAGTTGTCCAAGTCGATGCCATAACGTTACATCCGTGTCATCAAGTTCCGAGGCAGCGCAAAAACAGTCTATAGCGGCATCGACATCCGAAGTACTCAAAATTGTTGCTAGATTTTTATAACACAAATACTTTAAATTTAGCAGTGGACCTGATATTTTCTCACCTTGCGCTGGTTTTTTAATATCATAAAGGAGCTCCGTATCAAGGAGATCTTTAAGAAGCTGCGTTGCATCCTTCAAATTTCCTTTTCGCTGTAAGTCGAGTGCTTTTGCATACTGTTGCAATGCTATTTGTTCCAATGCTTCTTTAGTCACTTCTTCTTCTGAACCACTTTCTTCCTCAGATTCATTATTTAAGGCTGCTATTTTAATCATGATTCAGATTTTTATTTGCATTATTTCGATTCGATAAATATATGCACCCGGCAGTAAGAATACAACAATAATAAAATAACCACAGATAGAGTACAGTCGAAGTCGATCTTAACTACAAGCTGTCAAAAATATAAAGTATCGCCAGACGTAATTTCACAAGCATAGTCAGTCAGTCGCATAGTAGTTTTTATAGTCATCTCAAACAATGTAAATGCAATAAAAAAAAAGTTTCTGTATATGATCACGGACAACTGTCAAGTAGGCAAATTCCGTCGCTTGTGTCATCCGTGACCGTCAAGACAATCAGTCGGCCCATATTTGTATTAAAACACTTGTTTTCTAGTAATTTTATAAAATGTCCCGACCAGGAGATAGACCTAATCAAGCGCAGACGTACAAATTGGTCGTCGTGGGGGGCGGCGGTGTTGGAAAAAGTGCTATTACTATACAGTTTATCCAGGTAAAAACCTTAATAGGTTAATCAAGGCCTCCAAACAAGATATTTACTATTCTTAGAATCTGCACTGTAACTTTGACTCATCAAGCTCTAATCAAGTACTCAAGAGTTCCAATTTTGCTCCAATTCTCTTAGTTATGACACAAAGTGTGTGTCAAGGTCTATTCTCAAAGACGCCGCCCACAGCTACAAGTGGTTTTAAAGTGCCCTGTTTTTTTTTAGAGCTATTTTGTGACCGACTACGACCCTACGATCGAGGACAGCTACACGAAGCAATGCGTGATAGACGATATTCCCGCGAAATTGGACAGTGAGTTTTTTTATTTATGTTTATGGCTATCACTAACTTCACTCATATAGTTTACGTTTGGGCGGGATCGACAATGTGTCATGGTTATTGACATTATTATGCAGGTATTTTGTGGGTAGAGCCTAAGTACTTTTTTATGGCATTATGTTTCCTTTATAATATATGTTCCAAATGAATATACATATATTAATTGTTTTCTAAAAGAGACTTAGTTGTTTGTAAATGGAATGATACCCCAAATACTGTAAAAATGCATTGACCACTGGTAATAACTCAAAATGCCATTTCTTCGTAACCTTGATTGGTACAAAATTAGAAAAACTATGGTAATTTTTAATTATCAATCACTTCTATGAAATGGCATGGAGTGTAAAAATAAGAATTATCATTAGAAATAATTTGCACACTTCCCAATCTTGTAATACATAGTCACTAATAAGGGCAAGATCAAGATCAAGTTGTATATGAAGTGCATAATGTGCGATATAATTTTTGATATAAGAAGAAAATATAATTACCAGAAAAATAATTCTGATTGTTTTCCCTGAAACTTAACTAGTAAGAAGCACAAAATGTGATTAGATTAGAAGCATATAATATCCTGTTTTAAGTGTTGCAGTGCCCTACAGGGTTTTATAGCGATAAAATATAAAATGTACCATCTTCCAATGTACCTATGAAAGCAATCAATAAACTGATAACTGATAACTGAGATTGGAGAAAAATGTATAACAAACTTTAACTATATGAAATCTATACTATTTTAAAGTTGTAAAAATTTAATTCTGGTATACTAAAGATATTTTAGAAAAGAGAAGTGATACTTGAAGGTCAGTGAATTGAATAATGCTTTATTTTTTGTGTATGTCTGTTTGCATCGTTGTGCCTTCAGCAAATATTTTTCGTTTCACAGGTAGCTAGGCACCCACAGACGGTTATAGGATATTTTTTATTCAACACTGCTTAAAAAAAGGGTTATCCTATTTTCTCTGCCACCGATGAACTTGTGGGTACCTTCTACTGTCATAAATGTAACATAGCAGAATACCATTCTCTTAAAAATGCTGCTTTGTACAATAAATTAACTTTATTCTGTTAGTAAGCCACATAGGCACTTTTACGAGTCTGTATAGAAGAGGCACTGTTGAGAAGTAATGCCAATGGATACTGAGCAGTCAGTAATCTTTCTGCACTCCTCATCCTTGGGGGCTTTCCTATGAGTTATGTGTCTGTGACGCCATTATTTTGATACATCTGACAATGCAAGGGTGCTGAGTTTTGGTATGATAACATTTCATAACTTAACTTCTGCATTGGCGGTATCTTTTAGGATTTTGATAAGGTAGCTGAAATAGCCGTCATGTGTCCAGCAGTTCTTATTCTGGTAGTTAAAAAAAATTATAATATACAAAATTCTAATAAAAAAAATCTTTATTGCGTAAAAAACACGTTTTACGTAATCTAAGGGATGGAGCCACCCTGTAAGCATAAAAACGCCTGTGTTGGGAGAGATAAAAAAATGATTACAGGACAATCATACACTAATCGAACTAGTCCCACAGTAAGGCTTGTGTTATGAGTACTAGACGGCGACATATTTTATAGATACATTTACTTATATTATATACAACATCCAATACTCAGGAACAAATACTTATGCTTGTCACACAAATATTTGCTCTTACCGGAATTTAAACCCAGGACAGTCAGCTGCGCAGGCAATGTTACTCCCACTAAGGTAAACGGGTCGTCAAAAGGTTGGGAGTGTAGATATATTTATATATTGCTGAGTGTACAAGTTACCGTTAATGATATAACAGGTGCTCATTGTCTGTATAATCAAATAACAGAGTGTTTATAGAAACCGTTATCTCAGTGCACTAGACTTGATAAGCCGAATGGTGAAGATGACATGATAACTGGTATCACTGCTCGGAAACAAATATTTGTTTGCTTTAAAGTTTTCCATTATAATATTTATAAACAGTTGGAATATGTCGACACATTTTTTTTTAACTTCTAAGATGGCAAATAACGTACAGCCTACCTGATGTCAAGGGACGCTTGTAATTATAGCATACTAGACAGTGGCCTCAACTTCGTTCGCGGAGGAGAACAAGTCATAACACCTCTTTTTTTCGTCAACATAGGTAACAAATGACCTATAGCCGTATATAGATGCCTTATGGATACCCAGAAGTTGCGGGCAACTATGATTTATATAATTATTATCTTTCGGACCCACTGGACTATACCTATAGGCAGGGCTTGTAACCGGTTATAAATAAAACAGGTATTTATTTAGGTTACATTCGGACGAACTCTTTGCTCTTTAACCGGTTACTCCGTGTTCGGATACGGAATCCGCCGGATCTATCGCGCCGATAGTGGCGCAACGATCAGACAACTACATAAAAATTGCAAGCAAGCCAATCGAGGAGCGGTGGAGCGGTTATTAACCCTAGAACCCCGCTCACACGGAGGAACCGCTCTCTAACCGGTAAATGGATTTAGCTCCCTGTTTTGCGCTCCCAGATATTAACCGGTTAGAATGATGTTCTTGCGAGCGTAACCTTTATTATAGCTTAAGTTTGGCTCTAACGGGTACGGAAAATGGTCTAATGGGTTACAAGCCCTGCCTATAGGTTGCAAGTTTTATGGTACTTAAACATTTAATACTATCCTCAGTCCTGGACACAGCGGGACAGGAGGAGTTCTCAGCGATGCGCGAGCAGTACATGCGGTCTGGCGAGGGCTTCCTACTGGTGTTTTCGGTAGCTGAGCACGCCAGCTTCGACGAGCTGTACAAGTTCCACAAGCAGATCCTGCGCGTGAAGGACCGGGATGAGTTCCCTATGCTCATGGTGGGCAATAAGGCTGACCTGGAGATACAACGGGTGGTGAGTGACTCTCACTGTACATATTAGAGCGTGGGCTTGCTAACTGGGGCTCATCCCAGTACAAGTTCCGCAAGCAAATCCGGCGCATAAAGGCCCGAGATGAGTTTCTCATGCTGGTAGTCAGCAAGGCTGACCTGGAGATACAGCGGAAGGTGAGTATCTCTCACTGTACATACTAGAGCGTCGGCTTGCTAACTGGGCCCCACCCCAGTACAAGTTCCGCAAGCAGATCCTGCTCGTAAAGGACCGGGACAAGTTCTGTATAGTGGGCAACAAGGCCGACCTGGAGAACTAGAGATACAGCGGTTGGTGAGTGGCTTTAATAATACAGGATAGATAGCCTTGAGCAGGGACCAGAAACACTTCTGCTCGAGAGCCGCATGCATAGAAATTGAAATGTCTGTACAGTGAAGGTATTTAAAAAAGTGAAAGGGACTATTTGAAGGTTACTAAATCGAAATATATGAGTTTTTTATTTTTTGTAACTTTGTATTTGCGTCTGTGTCTTCATCACGCCAAAACAGCTATACCGATTTCAGCTTTTTCTTGTACACAGATATCTGGGCATCCACAGATGGTTGTTATTATTATTGTACTTTTAACCCGACTATGCTGAAGCAAAGAAGACAGTTATGATTTTTTCTCTTCCGCAAACTTTTGTAGGTGCCTTAAAGTTGCTATCAGATGTCTTTTTTTATGTAATAAGTGGCAAACGGCATACGAGCCACCTAATAGAAAGTGAACATAATTGCCCATGCATATGTGCAACACCGGAGGAATCGCCCATACAGGCCATACTTTACCAACCTTTGAGCGCCCTGTTAACTCGCTTCTTGAAGAATCCCATGTTATAGCGCTCCGGAAACACCTCAGGGGGAAGCTCATTCCACAAGTTGCAAATACGTGGTAAAATGAGCGTGATGCCCGTTTATTTTTGGGGTGCCAACCGTCCAGATAGTGGGGATGTACTTTGTTTCTGAGGCGGGAGGTGCGATGATAGAAACGTGACGGTGGCACCAATTTTCTCTGAAACCGTTAATAATTTGCAATTGTTATAAAACAAACTTAACCCAACTGCTTCCACATGATGATCTTTTAAAAAATCATGACAATTGTATGGTTCAAGGCAAAACGTTGTCGATTAAATGGAAGGATTACCTACATACATACATTGACTGTTAAAATCATTCCCGTAATCATAACGTAATGAGCAAAACAATATTTACACTAAACTTTCCTCTCTAGTGCGGGAATACCCGGGAAATATAAAATGTAGTGCGTATTTCCCGCTCTCAAGCAAGTCACGTTTACAAAACAAATGACGCACGAATAACAACCGTCGCTCATTCATTACTGACAAAAATGTAGTTATTGTAAAAATAATGTGTTTTATAAATATACAACGTGTTTAGTATTGAGGAAATGTAATAACAATATTAAATATTTTAAAATGAAGCAACTTCTGTATAGAATGAGGGTGTTTGAATCATGGCCGAAACTTCCTGGTGCTTCTTTTTCCCTGACGCGTTTTCGTTGGTTATTCCTATCTGTTACCACTGATAACAGTTGGGATTTTCTCCCCATCAGTTACCAGGTGGTAACTAAACTATTGGGAATAAAGTTGCCAGTAGTTACCACCAACATCAGTGGCCCCAATCACTTTAGTGGTAACAGCCGGGTATTTTATTCCCAGTATTTACCACTGGTAGCAGATGGGAAAGAAATTCCCAGCCAAGATAGATTCCTGAGCTTTCAAGACACGCAAAGTCAAATAACTTTGAAGCCGTGCTAAACACACAACTTTTCACCTCACTACAGCGAGGAAAATGTGAGATTTAAGAAAAACCATATTAATTATAACAAACCTATTATTTTTTCATTTAAAACTAGTGATAATGCACCTAAGAAAAACGCATAATAAAACAATAAATATATAAAAGTAATAGAATGTGCCTGCAACTTCGTTTGCGGAAGAGAAAAAGTCTTAACCCTCTTTTTTAACCGACTTCCATAAAAAGGAGGAGGTTCTCAATGCGACGGATTTTTTTATTTTTATGGATATTGACCAATTGCTATATACACACCGAAAAATATCTTATAAACATCTGTGGATACCCAGCTACCCGTGTACCAAATTTTTTTGAAATCCGTTTGGCGTGATGAAGCCGTAACGACACATACAAGCATAAAAAAAAAACTTAGATTCCGTGACCTTCTAATCCGTATCACATATTTTTTCCAAAATATCGTCAATGTAGAGACATTTCATATTTACAACTTTATAATAGTTTAGATATAAATTGGAACTTCAAGTGACTTTGCCACGCTAGCGGCTAAAACGAACTTTTCCACGCAGATTTAGCTCTGTAAATGGAACTTCGAGCTAGTGAGGTGATTATTTTTTATTATTATTTCAGGTATCCCTAGAGGAGGCGCAAGCCCTCTCCCGCCAGCTTAAGGTCCCGTACATCGAGTGCAGTGCGAAGGCCCGTATGAACGTGGACCAGGCCTTCCACGAGTTGGTCCGTCTGGTGCGCCGCTTCCAGGAGGCCGAGCGAGTCCACGTGAAGGCCGACAGCGGCCGGAGGAAAAACAAGTGCGTCATATTGTAACGTCTGGTTTTGTCATTGATTTAAACTTACACGATCTTCACTCTATCACAACACAACAAAGCGGGGCTTAACAGGGACGTAACGTGACGTCCGAAACCAGGGCTTGTAACCCGGTTAATTTTCCGTACCGGTTAGAGCAACACTGAAAACCTAACCTAGGGGTTTATAAAGGTTACGCTCGCAAGAACATCGCTCTAACCGGTTAATATCTAGGAGCGCAAAACAGGGAGCGAAATCCATTTACCGGTTAGAGAGCGGTTCCTCCGTATGAGCGGATTCTAGGGTGAATAACCGCTCGCTTAGACAGGATTGGTTTACTTGATATGGTATTAGGTTAAATTTTTCATGTCGTAGCGCCACTATCGGCGCGACAGAGGTCATTGATCCCATATCCGAACATGGAGTAACCGGTTTTGAGAGCGCTTCGAAATAAAGCTCCCAAATCAATTCGTCCGAACGTAACCAAAATAATTAACCGGTATAACCTAAATAAATAAAGGTTTATTTGTAACCGGTTACGAGCCCTCTCCGAAACGTCGAAGAATTACCAACGAAAGGTAATTAAATAAATCGTATCTGTACGCGTTTAAGCTCCATTTTGTTGTGTTGTGATAATGTCTGGTTTTGTGTTTAATCTTTGCCGCTCGAGGGGCAAAGACTTTTTTTCTTTTTATGCGGAACTTGATAGAAAATACTACGATTTAATTGACACTAATGGGTAAGGACCACATTTTCGGCAAGTAGTTATGCATTTCATTTGTCTAATTTTGATTCCTTTTGAATTTGAATTCCGTTGTGTCACGAAAGTTAGCATAGAATTTGTATGAATAATTTTCGTGTCACAACGGAATCAATTAAAATTCGGCAATAAAATGTCTAACTACTTGCCAAAAAATTGTTCCTCATTCAAATGTGGATTTTATACGTATTTTTACAGCAGAAAAACAAATGTCACGTAAATATATTTGATCCTGTAATAAAATATGTAAAGATCCTAGTTAATCGGAATCAATATTTGTCTAGTGATGGCAATACAGCCTCATCTCAAAATAAAAACGATCGATAATTCACGCGATGTAATAGTTAAGTGTGTGACATTAAAATGGGTCTTAATCCTTTCAGTTTAGGTGCAACACAAATCTGCAATGATCCCAAAACTCCAGTATTTTGAGATGTGGCCGTATTGCAATCACTATATATTTCGATTACTTTTTATGTGAAAACATGCGAGTCCCCAGCGAGCTCGGTTCTCCATACAAACGTAGTTACACTCTCATCTTAAAACGACAAGCTAGTTTGCTCTGAAACTTTGTACTTAGAATAAGTTAAAGTATGTATAGGCAGGCCTGTAATTAGTTTATGTAGCTTTAGATACCATAGTAAAAAAAATACAGCGAATTTAAGTTTTTCATACAAATCTTGTTTTGGCTGTATTGCGTTTGCTTTATAAACTGGAGCCACATAAACTGATTGCAGACCTAGATAAACCGTTAAATTGTTTTATTTCAATGAGTAATAATCGCGGAAACAGAAGAAAATATTAATCCAATACGTAGTTTTAAAATGACAACGGAACTCCGTTTGTATGGGAAGGTGAATTCGGCCAGCTTGCCTGGGAGTCTTAACTTTTTTTATTACAATATTGATACAAACATTTAACTACAAAGAGAGATTAACTGGAATCAAATCAGTGACAAGCCAACAGAATATTGGGTAAGACCGCTGATTCTAGGTCTTTGTATCAATATTGTATAAACCGTCAAGTAATAAGTAGCAAGACAGGTTGAGTTTAATTTGTGATTGCAACATTTTGGCTATCAGTGACAAGACGTATAAAGAACCCACCGACTTGTCTTTTTCAACGCATGAGCACCCCATTCAACTGCTCCTAAAGAAAGTATTTAAGCCAAAAATGCACTGGCTTATAGGTAAAAAATTTAAGTAAAGCCAAAGCCCCTCTTGTATGTAGTAGTGTGCAAAACTGATATGGAACTTATGTCATTTTTCAAATATGGAACGTCAAATTGCCTATACGGATACGCTACTACATAAAACAGGTGACTTACTTAAGTTTTTCACCTATACTTACTGTAATATATTTTTGACGCCTAGCCACTGATAGCTTTGAAAATTTTATCATGAATAGGGACGGTGAATAAATTTTAATAATTAGTCTGTCATGTAGAAAAAATATTGGAGACGTATTTTTTCTTTTTTTTCGTAGTCAAAACATAAAGGCGATACATTGAGTCAAAATATGTGACGTCACGAGCCCCCACTCGCAAACTTTAATGCGATTTATATATTTTTTTTTTAAACAAAAAATACGTGTCAAATATGTTTTTATTATCTGACGGACTAATTAGTATTTAGATTTTCATACCCCGTTATCATGTCTATTGGTCATAATAATTTGGCAAAGACTTGCGTACATCATGTGTGGTTAGAATTATGCTCTGTTTGGCTAAAATATGTGGTTAGAAGTGGTCAAAGCTCCATTTTTATGCATATGTGTGTAAAGGATTTATCCTTCACTAACATCTAATCTAACAGTATTGATAACTCAGATACATATACACTTCCGTCAAAAAGTTTAAGACCAAACACAATGTTTAGTTTTATTGTTATAAATTCTTCTAAAAAACATTAACTTAAATTTGCTCAATAACTAACTTAATTCGTACTTAGTCCCAAAATAATACACGTGATCTTGATTGGGGGAGGGGAGGGTGTAGCGCAAGTAGGCCAAATATGATCACATGATTTCTGGACCAACCCTAAAGGCCGATTTCACAGACATTTAATTTACACTAGAGAGGGGCTACCCCAGTATAACATTACTCTAATGACTTACTCGATGCTTAACTTCAATTTCGTGTCACCATGCTAGTCTACGGATAACTTACTCTTGCATAGTCACTCGGTAACGTTGAATGAAATCATAATGCACCCCAAGATAGCCCCATGCTTGAGCAACGGTGCTGCGTGATTTTTAAATTTGTTCGGGTAATACATCACTTGGGAAATAAGTAGTGGAATTGACTTGACAGTGACAATACTAATCTACTCCTAGCTGTTTAGATTTTACAGTCGTAAAGAAAGGAGATTTTATCCTTAAGTTGAATGTTGTTGAAATGTAAAATGAGTTTACTCGCGAGTAATTAATGATTTATTATTGGAATAAGACTACGTAGGTGAAATCGACCCAAAGGACAAAATACAAAATTCTTTATTGCGTAAAAAACACGTTTTACATAATCTAATGGATGGAGCCGCCCTGTAAGCATAAAAATGCCTGTGTTAGGAGTAATGGACAGCTATAATTGGGCGTTTAAGTCCATTGGTCGGCATGGGGCATAGTGTGTCTAGCTAAACAGAGCTATAATTAGAGACTGTGTGTCTAATATTCTGAGCACGCGAAAAATATTTTTATATCACAATATTTAATATTTATTTTTGTTCAGTGAGATTCTTATTTCTACTCTGCCTTTACATTATATTAACATGGGCTGTTCTAGTCTATGGTGTAAGGTATTTATTCTTATTATTTTAGGTCGTCCTTAAGCTTTATTATTGGTTAGTTATTATTTTGTTACTCTAGAAGCGAATGCATCTACTTTATTTGAACAACGCGGATGAAAAAATGTATTAGTACATTGCATTCGATTTTTAAGTTTTTTTTTCACGTATTATTTTTTGGTGCTATATTTTTTTTAACTAGTGCCATACTTCATATTTTTCTACTGAAAGAAAAAGATCACCAAATATCGCTTTAAATTTAAGGCTTTAATTTTTCAGTTCTTTTCCTGTTACCATATGTATACGGCCATTTGATTAACAATAAATAAAATCAACTGTCGCAAAGATTTTGTGTGATAAACTGACAATTCATATTTATATAATAAATTGTCTTGTTTTAATCAGTGTCAACGTCCGAAATGTAAAAAGGATGTTTTTCTTTTCCATAAATACAAATATTATAATATCTCAAAACAAAAATGGCCGTATACATTTTACCACAGATATTATAAACAGCTGATGAATGTAAAACATGGTAGTCATATTATACTTTATACTGTCGATCTGTTAAAACTATGGAGTGTAGAAAACTAAGGAGAACAATCTGTATATATCCAAAGTGTCTTTCAAAAGGCGTTAAATGGGTGGTGCCACTGTAGCAAGTGCCTAAAAAATAATTTTGAACACGATTGCAAATATTTACATCAGAAACAAGAACGAAGGATTGAGTAGCATTTCTATAAAAATGTTTTGGAATTGGTTGTTGATTATTTTGCTACACTAGCGCCATTGTGGGCGGATTTGGAACTATTATTCACTGTTTTCCGCTGGACACTTAATCATTTGTTTTTCTATATGAGATTGGCATCCTTACTTTATATACTCCATGGTTAAAACCTTTATTCCAAACGAGATGAATTCATATCAATAGACTCGGCTTTATTTGTTCAATTTGTCCTTTACTATACGATACCATGTTTATTGGTGCGTTTGACTTTGGCATTAAAAAAACTGAATCAATACAATGATTGATTTTTTTTTTATGTGGAAATACCACAATTGTTTTAGAAATTAATAAAACAGACGCAGATGGCTACTAGTGCTAACTAGATTGTGTTCGAAAATTTCAAGCCGCGTACGTAAAGCAAACTTCTGCGTTAAAGAAGAGGTCGCAGGTTCAAATACTGCTTGTAATTTAGTAGGTCGCATTTATTTTTTCCTTAACAATCGAACTCTGTGTTATGACATTTTTGCCAAAAGTCGCGTCATTGGTTGATTTCTTCGTCTCTGTTGTTTACGATATCTGTGGCATATAACGCAGTAATATGACGGTGCTAACATATTCAATTTAGCTTAGCAGTATACGCGTTAGGTTTGTGAGTCATTTTGTCTTTGGGATTCGATCCCAACCACGGATATGAAATGAAAAATATTGAAATAAATATCTGACTACTTGAATAATGAGATATGTGAGGATGGAATAATTATTTAAACGCATTAAGGATTTTTTTTATAACCATTACGCTACTTAGCTGGCGACCCTTGAGCAAACAGGCGTATTCGCGGTGTGTTTGCCAAATCGCTGGCCCAATATTACAGGGTTGTATGTTACATTTACAGGGCAGTTAAAATTAGACTATATGTCACTATGACAATGTTCAAACTTCAATGCTCTAAAAGTGAAACATAGAACCCTGTAATATTGGGCAAGCGAAATGTGGATGGGCCTTTTGGTACGCATAGCAGCGATGAGCGACTTTGATTGATACTAGTCGAATTAATCGATTTTTAACTTCATTTGAATAGTCGAGATTCATTCGAATGAAATTTTTTGAACCCTATTAACTGGTTACCGAGCTTGCAACAGGCTAACGCTATTGCAAGTTCGCTATCGTCTAATAAATTACAAAAAATCGACGATGTCACAACTCTCCTCTGTCACAAGTCACCTCGATATCCCTTACACTAACTACGATGTTATTCGAATGGTAAAATAAATAGTAACTAATTGAACAATTTCTAAATTGCACATCTCTGACGCATAGCTTTCTGTTGAAGTGGCATCTTGTGAGCTGATATTTGACTGCCCCTTACTGCGATAGTAATTATTCCTCTGTCATGTCGCATGTAGTATGGGATACTGTAACAAAGTCTAGGGCGTTGTCCTAAAGTTTGGAAGCCAAATACTAATTTTATATATATTTTGTTATTAACAGTTTTTCGGTATTTAATATTAGTTAGCTGTAATCGTGTAATTTGGTGTAAGTTGTATAGAAAGCGACACTGTATTAAAAACTAAACCCCGTTTTTTATACTTGCAAAAAACTAAAATTCAATTTAGTATATAAAATATTTTTGAACAATAAAGACACAACTCTAAATATGCTAAATATATAAGTTTTTATTACAAGTTTATATCGTTGTATTTATATGAGTATTTTTTTTTTTATTCCTAGACTCCGGATGGAACTCGGAGTCTTGGTATTTTTTCATTATTTATATCTTTGAATTTATAAAAATATAGTATCATTGTGTTGAAATCCACTTTAAAAATCACTATTGGAAAACATTACAATGTCGTAGATTTCATTATTTATTGTTTGTTATATTATTTTTTATTTCACTGAATGTATGAAAAAATTACTATACATACCACGGCGTGATAATGGTTTGCCAGCCTTGTATCCCTATACGCCTATACCTACTTGACTGGCAATCCCTATTTTCCCAGCCTCTGCAGTAACGTACTATTATTTTGCATATAAACAGTGGCACTTTCTATCCCAACTCATAATAATAATTACGCAATAAGAAGCACGTTTTGTAGTGTTATTTTGTAAAGAGATATACAATACATATATTTTTATATTTGTGTATCGGTTCGGCTTTTGCTATGACGTTTGTGGTGCACAAGTTTTATACGGTTTTACAATATTTTTTATGTATGTAAGTAGGTACAGTAACTGTCTTATGTAGCTTATGAATAAATGTTATGTATATGAACAAAATTAGGTATATGGTCGTCAGTGTCGTGCGCAGGGCTTTCTGGCAAGTTAAGCAGTTTTTCTGTGCCTATATAGAGCCATGGTCGTTCAGGGCTTCAGGGTAGGCAGTTTCTCTTTGCCTGTATGGGCCCATGGTCATTCAAGGTAGGCCATTGCCTTTGTGCTTATATGGGCCGCACACCACTGACGGTTGTTTTTGATCAATGGAAATGCGAAATCGATGGTTTTGGGTAACATGTTTTCGTCTTAAAATACCACTTTCTCAAAACCAAATACCATTATACACACCAAAAGAAAATGAATTGAGACACTTGTATTTAAAATATTTAAATTAATTCTTAATAAAAATATCCAGGTAGCGACAAATGACAATATTAAGACCATTATGTGGCATGTGTTCAGGAATAAATTATTTCTTTTTTTAAAAACAGTATGAGGAATGGTGAACAACAGGGGGTTTGATTGCTAAAAAGCGATCTCTTGCTGACAACCTTAAGGTATTCTAGATGGCGTAAAGTAAACAACCAATCAGTAATGAAATCATACTTTGAGATTACGATAATTTTCTAAAAAAGATTTTATAATGAAATGTAACAATGTAAGTCTGCTGGAATAAGAATGTGGTATTTTATTGCCGCCTCAAATTCGTTTTTTTTATATTTTCCAAAATAGATACAGGTGTTTGTAAATAATTAATATTGAATAAAAGATCAATAAACGTTTGTATGTAAAACTAAGAGTGTGGTAACTTATCTAAACTGATTGTATACATAGTGAATAGTAAACAATGAGCATAACACTGCCAATGATGCCGAAATGTAACGATGCGGGTGGAAATCGTCACCAGGTTGGATGTATTAATCAATCTAAAATGTGGTAAGAATCTATGAATGTCTTAGGTTCATACGAGGTTTAGATTTTTTTGCCATTTGAGTAAAAAAATGTCCCATAGTATTTATTTGTTTATTCATACATATACACTACACATGTATGCGGGTAAAAAAGCGACTTTTGTTAACATTAAAGAAGGGCGTTTTTTATGTCCCTGTTATTTATTCTGAGGTGTCTGCCCCTGGCCCTATAAAAGAGGATTGCCAGTTATCTACCCGGTGAAGTGCCATCCGGTGAGCGAGTTTTACCCACACACAGTACATTTCTCTAACCTGTAAAATATATGGTGATTAACTTTGTTTTGGTAATTTTAACAACATTACATCTAAATTTCATGATGATTTTCAAATACTTTAAAGTAAATTTTGTATAATAACCTGGTTGCGTTCTAGGTTTGGCATCCAGGTTTTGTTTCTAGTATTTTGTGTAATCGCATCTCCGCTCTAAAACTTACAATCTTGATCAGTGGCGTAACTAAGCGTGGGCGAAGCGGACCCTCGCCTACGGTCTCGCATTTAACCTTTTGAGCGCCCAGCGTGTTTGGGAAACCGTGCGCCGCACGTCAACCAATAAACCAATAGAGTATATGCATGAATTTTTATTTGCTTTATTAAAAACTCATTCATGTAACAAACAGTAGACAAAAATATTTTTTCGAATAACTATAAAAATAACCAAGTTATACGCCATCAAACATTTCATTATATCTCTTTCTAGCAAAACAGAATTTAATATGGAGTTTATATGACCGGAGTGCACTATGACGTAACAGTTACATGTCGGACCTCTGTCAAATCGCTGTCTAATTAGTAGTTTAAAATGGCTATATCATGCGTATTTCTTGGCCGATTTAAATTTTAATTTCACTTTATGAAATCTATTTTACGGTATTTTGATATTTTGTTAACAAAAACGATAAAAAAATCATTCATGTACCCTATTGTATAGCCGCAAATTACATCGTGGCGTCTGAGGCACAATTTTCCGCTGACGTGATTTGACGTCTTTGGCGCTCAAAGTTAAAGGGGCCTCGCACGAAGCACGTTGTGGATGACGAACATTCTCTTAAAAGGAAAAGAAACCAGTGATGCGACTTCGCCCACTAGATTAGTCCACGCTACGCCACAGCTTGATTATGAGACGTGGTGATTTTAACGTATTCACTGCCGGCCCTAGCCCTCACTAGCCCTAGGGGGCCTACCCCCTAGGAATAAATTTGTGTGAGCTTAAACTTACTTGTGCGTTGCCGGCAGTGTATGCGTTAACCGGAAATGTGGTAATACTTTTCGTGGGTGTCTTAATAAACCAGTATTTTTGTTATGATTTACTTAATACCTACTATTAATATACTCTACCTACCTAAGTACAATAGCCGCATTTCGATATAGTTCAAACATTACTTACAATTACTCAAATACTTAATCATATTTGGGTCGTTTAAAAAAAACGTAATTCTTTAATTAAAACAAAATTACCCACATATGTCGTATGACTAACTTTCGTTACGCAAAGGAATCAATTGTTTTTTTTAACTTCAAAGGTAAGTTAAAAAAAAACAATTAACACGGCACCCAATGACGAGTGTAAGCTAGTAATCAGGTATGTGAAAAGGATAAGCTTTAACAGCGGCCTCGTCGATTAAATCGTTAATGTTGTCCAGCTAATGTATTGTACCTAATAAACACGGTAATAACACACTGCTGTATCATTTATATATCCCCGTATTCCTTAAACAGTTCGTCGCTACAAGTTACAGCGTGTATTTAGAGCCACGAGGCAGTTCCACACCTGAAATTGCAAAAATCCGCCGTTCTTAGCACCAAAGCCGGCAAATCACGTCATCGTAAAATGCCACTGACGGCACTTGCCGTGAATACTCCGAATATAATATTTATAGAAAGAAAGAAATAACTTTATTTAGCGTTGCATAATTATACTTCTGCTTATAACATACTTTATAAAACAGGTGGAATTATGCTAAAAAGGTCGTGACTCAGCTTAATGTCATGAAGTAAACAATACTTCCTGACGCTGATTTTCAGTGATATAATGTAATTTTTATCGATATCTCGTTCTAAATAATACTAAAAAATTAAATGATACTAAAAAATAATGATACTATTATTTTTTAGTATCATTTTATTTTGTTACTGTGGCGTCTGAGTCACATTGTCTTATATTTCTGATTAGAGCTTAACACATTCACGACCGCTAGCCCGCCTAGCGGGCACTCTGCTTGTTCGCAGCGTTCAAGTATTACGTAACGAATTTGGGGGTGGGGGGAGTCTTGTAAAATGTTACGATGCGTTACAGGGGAGGGAGGGGGGGTTAGAACTACGTAAAAACAATGTTACGTAACGAACATTGTTTTTTTAAGAATGGTCACGTACACAGATTCCCTCACACATATTTAGAATTTTTTTTCTCAAAATGTCAAATGAAATGACCATTTTAGGTAAAAATGGTCACTTGGTGGTTACGTAACGTTTTACTGAATCTGACTTATTCCTATCTATAAAGAAAATTTCAAGATTTTTGAAAACTTTCGTCCATTCGCCGCGAGCACATCGTTATTTTCTTTTACGTTCTTGGCACAAAAATTGGAATCAAAACCAATCACTTCACCAAATACTGCGGATTTTTTTAGTTTGCACTGCTTTTTTTAGAACCTGACCTTACCGTGTACAGGATAGGTCTGGCTAAGCTTTATCAAAAATGGGAGTCAGTCAGCGCAAACCCACAAACGGGAATGCCGCGGGCACTTAGAGTTGGGGTGGGACGCAGTGCGCAAGAGCTGGGAAGATGGGTTGAAAGGTTGGGGCGGGGCCGAGCGTAGCGAGGCCAGATTGGGATACGAGGCTGGCAATCCTTTTTCACGCCGAGGTATGTAGGTATAGTGGTTTTCTTGAACATGGAGTGATATAAAAATACATGAAAACAACAACAAACAATTAGATCTATTACAATTTGTAAAACGTTCGTTAAATATGCATAGACTTGAAACAATAGAAGGTCGCTATGCGCTAGGCCTTCAATTTTGTATGTAATATCATTATGCACCTCTCGTCGCGTCTCGACATCTGTGACTTGGAAGTGACATCTGTGGCATGGAAGTGAGGGAGGATTCAAGCATTACGCAAAGAATTTGGAGGGAGGGGGGACTCTTGTAAAACGTTACGATGCGTTACATGGGCGGTAGGGGGGGGTTGATCTACACGTTACGTAACATTGTTTTTTTTAACCCTTCAGAACGGTCGCGTACAGAGATTCTCTCAAGCATTTTTTTTTTCAAAATTTCAAATGGGATGACCGTTTGATGGGTAAAAAAAAACACTTGGTGATTACGTAACGTTTTACTAGGGGGGAGGGGGGTACAGAAAAACGTTACAGCGCGTTACATGGGGGGAGGGAGGGTCAATAATCTCCAAAAATTGCGTTACGTAATACTTGAATACTTGATGGCTATGTCATGGAAGTGACATCTGTGGCATGGAAGTGATGGCTATGTCATGGAAGTGACATCTGTGGCATGGAAGTGATGGCTATGTCATGGAAGTGACAACTGTGACATGGAAATGATGCCTGTAACATAGAAATGACGCTTGTGACACGGTAATGTCACGTATGATAAGGTAATGAATTAAGCCGTTTTGAAACAAAATGAAACGCAATTAAATAACTGATCTCTTTACTTATACATCGGATTAAATAACTTTACAAGTCTAAGGTCTACTGCCTGGCGGCCAAGGCGGAGAGGTCTGCGATGCAGCGGTCCAGGGTCTGCTTCTCCTGGTCGGGCGTGATGGCTTTGGTCACGTTGTTCACGATCCAATCGACCATGTGCTTCTGTTCCAGACGTCGCTCCACGGTGGTCTTTTCCAGCTGGTAGTCCAGGCGACGCTTCACCTGGAAATCAAAGAGGTAATGTTTAGCTAAATCTTAGGAAAGTGTATTAGGTACTACATAATAATTTCGACACATTAGATTCTGCAGTGCGTCCGCCTGTTTGCAGAAACTCGAGTGGACAGTTTCTCTGCTGTACTGCGTAAGAAGATGGCATCCCTTTTGACCAGAATTCGTGACAGTTCAAACAGCCTCCTGACTATAGCTGTAAGAAATGAAGGCTCCATGATGCAACACTTAAATTAAGAACACAATGTCCCTAGCTAAGTACGAATACATAGTTCTGAGAAAATACTAACAAAATATGGATCTCGTTGTCTGAATAAATAAATATTATTATTATTATTCACTTATTTATTATAAATCTTAGGGTAGGTTTTTTACAATATATATATATATATATGTAAAGTAAAATACAAAAAGCATATACAAAATATAAACACATTATAAAAAACCTAACCTAGGGTATTATTATTATTATTAGATCTTCATGAGAATTGTTTTCCAAGTTTGGTTTTCGATATGCGATACAATATTTCCATTTGAAAGGTGTAAGTCCAACTGATATTAAAGTCGAGCTGGATTCTACTCAAGGAGAGTCTGCTCCTTTATTTACAACTGTAAAACATTGGGTTGCGGAGTTTAAAAGAGGTAGCACGAGCTACAAAGATGAACATCGCCCCGGTCGACCAAATTAAGTTACTACGCCAGAAATGGTGAAAAAAAATCACAAATTAGTACTGGACAGTGGACTAAAAGTGCGCGAGTTAGCAGACGTGGTAGGCATTTCTAAAAGTGCTAAACAATGCATATTGACTGAAAATTTGGACATAAAGCTGTGCGCAAGATGGGTGCCGCGATTGAATAAAAGCAGCGTGGTGAGGATATTTCAATCCAGTGTTTGGGCAAATTTTAACGCAATAAAGCAGAGTTTTTAGGAAGATTCGTCACGAAACATAGGCCCACCACTTCACCTCTGAGACGAAGGAACAGTCGAAACATTGGAATGAAAAGGGAGAACCGTTTTCAAAGAAGGTGAAGTCAGTTCCATACAAATTAACTTGTTTTAAGGTTTTTTACTTTTATATTCTTTATAAGTAATGACAAACTAGGAAAATGAGTTAAAATAATGATTAAAAATACAATTTTAAAACTAATGACCTTAATGGTTTGATGTAAAAATGGCGTTCGTGAAATCACCCACTAGGTCTAAGTTTAGGTAATAAACTAGGTAGGTACCTATAAATTAGTTACAGGGCACCACCGAAAATCAGCGTCACGGCTTGCCGTGGCATAGAGCTGAGTGGTGACCCATTTCAGCGTCGTCAATTGTTTTTGTTATTTGTATTTCTTGTCTATGATGGCATTGAATAAATATGTTTTCTTTCTTTCTTTCCATCTGCTGCGAAAGCCGTTTAGCTCAGAAGCAGTAACGTTGCCTGAGAGCTGACCGCGAAATTGTGTATTGGTTAGATGTGACAATAAAGTGTGCTCACATGCGCATATTTTCATGGAGTTTCCACAAAAAAATACGCATGCAAATACAACACACCACCAGTCAGTATAATCTTCGACACGTGTTTCGCCTCTCTACGGGGCATCATCAGGAGATGCAGGAGATGTTGACTGTCCGGCGTCCACCCGAGAAATGGGTTGTCCAAATCTGTTTTGAACTTTTTTGTGGATACTGCATGAAAATATGCGCATGTGAGCACAATTTATTGTCACACTAGCTTCTGCCCGCGACTTCGTACGCCTTAAATTCGTTTATCGCGGATAAGGGTATTTTTCCGGGATAAAAGGTAGCCTATGTCCAGTATGTCCTTCCCTGGGACTCAAACTATCTCCAAACCAAATTCCATCCAAATCTATTCAGTGGTTAAGCGTGAAGAGGTAACAGACAGACAGAGACACTTTCGCATTTATCATATTAGTATGGATCTAACCAAGACACTATTTCGCGGTATAGCAAAGGATCTATGATCCATCTACACTCTTTTGGACAAAGTTAAAATATCCGTGTTTTCTAGGTTTTCCCTAATCCTTGTAACAAATGTTGGTATTGTAAGTCTCCCAGAAAAGACTTCTCTCAATCTAACTGCGCAAAATCATCAACTCTACAATGGTCAGCTCATGACCAGAAGAGACGAAAAGACAAATAAACGAATAAATAAAAAAAACGGACAATTCGAAAGTGCTTGTACCCAGACCTACTTGAATAAAGTATATTCTTATAAACAAAGATCAGAAACAAATGAAAAAAATTTTCGACGATACTGGACTTGAACCAGTGCCTTGAGCCAGACCGGGGCAGCACGCTCTACCATCTGAGCTAATCGTCCACACCAGTAGTCGACGAATTTTGTCATCTGTTCTTGCTTATGGATCTCTGTATGGTGCATCCGACTCTTTAGCCGTTATAATAATAACACTAGTGGAGTGATCCACTAATAAATTGCAAAAATTGTGATTATTATCATGATATTTGTAAAACAAAAAGTAAAGTATATTTTGATTGATTGATTGATGTGTATACCTCAGAGTAGGCGGTCATGAGTCGCTCGCGGTAGGCAGCCTCCAGCTGCAGCAGAACGTTCTCCTTCTTGGCCTCCACGAGCAGTTCCTGGCCCTCGGCACGCCACTGAGCCTTTTTCTCTTCCGAGATGGCATGTTCCAACTCCGAGATGGTATGCTGGCGGCCCTCGTTCCAGCTTGCCTCGGTCGCCTGGAAAATAACATAACAATACAAACTTTCACTTATTCCGATTTAACTTGCCGCTTGAGTTAAATTTGCCTCTGGTATCTATGGCGTCACATACAAATGAGGGGCCAACTTAATGCAACCGGGTTATTCACAAATGATTTTTTTTGATTAAAAAAAAGCAAGATAGATATATGGTTATAATTTTCGTGTTATATTCATATTAAATTACATAATACCAGAATATTCCACATTTTGGTGTTTTTTTTTCACATTTTCCTTAATAAAACAAAATCTACTCACAATAAAAAAATTGACCAAAAATGTACAGATCATGCCCTTTCATATGATACCTTATTTGACCTAAGAGCTAGACTTTGAATTTATGCCGTTTTTTTATAAAATAAAAATATATTTTAAAATGTTTCCTTTGCAATATATGTGGGCTGACCATGTTTACAAATATTCCAAATTTCAAATAGATAGCATAAGTAGTTTTTGAGATATGGCACTCTAATAGTTGGACAGACAAAGTCGCACCATAAGGGTTCCTTTTACCATTTTTGCTACGGAACCCTAAAAAGAGGACTTTGCCGGCCTAGGCCTGCATGTTTTGTATGAAATTCCATTAACGACCTCTTGTCCCAGCCGCACCCGAAACGTCATACTTCGCAGCCTATAATGGGAACATAACATCAATATTTCATTGCATGTTTGAGAAAATTATTATTAATGGTCCAGGGTTCATGCCTATACTCACATCAACTTCCTTGTCCAAGTAAGCAGCAATCGCCGGTCCGAACTTCTTAGTGGCCACAATGACCATCACTAGGAGCGATAGACCGCTGTAGTACTCATGCTCCATAACGTAGATCTCCTTACTGCATAGGTATGTGGCCAAACCCACGCCCAACGTGTAGGGACCAGTCACGCCGGTCTTGCCGTGGAAGAACTGGAACCTGGAGAACACCATAAAAATACTAGATGCCCGCTAATTTGTTCGAGGAGAAAAGGTCAACCCTCGTTTGTTCATCAGCCTAGTCGGGAAAAAGTATCCTAAATAAATTAATAGTTTAAAAAACACTTGAAAAACACGCTTTACAAGACTTTTCTAACAAATCCAAACACAGCTATGATACGATGTTCCATCATGAAGTTCCAGTTGATATCTTTCGGCTCCATCATCAGATCAGTTCGACAGTACCATATTATTGTATTGTCATCAGAACTACATACAGCCACAGACTAGTAAGAGATACTATGTATCATACAGCTGCCAATTTTCATGACGCTACGATGCTTGGAAGATGATTAAATTAGTTGCCTTAGATTCCATTACATAGTCAGTTTCATACAGGTCGACCTAATAAAAGCTTGTTAAAAATTATTGAGCTAAACTTAAAGGATTATTTCAAGGTCACTGAATCGAAAAATATTTTATTTACAGTTTTTGTATGTGTCGTTATGGCTTCATAATGTCAAATCGGCTAAACGGATTTCAACTTTTTTTGGTACACGGGTAGCTGGGCATCCACAGATGTTTATAGGATACTTTTTATGCGACTAAGCTGAAGAAAAAAGAGTTATGATTTTTTCACCTGACCTTAAAAGTATTCTATAACCAACTGTGGAGCTACCCGTGTACCAAAAATGGTTGGCATCCGTTTAGCCGATTTGGCATGATGAAGCCATAACAAATATACAAAAAGTCCAAAATATATATTTACCGAGTCAAGGACGTTCAAATAGTCCGTTTCACTTATTTTTTGCAAATACATATCTTCAATGTACAGAAATTTTATTTTTACAACTATAATGTCCAAATTAATAACGGAGTTTGATTGTAAAGAAAAAAACCGGCCAAGATCATGTCGGGCCATGCTCAATGTAGGGTTCCGCAGCCGTTTATACAAAAAAATGCACTACAGATGAAAAAAATACGATATGAAAAAAAAACACTAACAAAAGAGCGTATCTCCCCGGCACTTACGTCCTTTTGCTGAGAAGCGCAGTTTTTTGGCAATAACTTAAAAACGGTATGTCCGATCATGTTGAAAATAATTTTCGTTGGAAGTATTTATTAAGTTTTATACTTGTAAATTTTTTCATATTTTTTGAACATACCGTTTAGAAAATAGAGGGGTGAGGGACACAATTTTTGCTACTTTCGTAGCGAATATTTCCGAAAATATTCACTAAATCAATTTTTTTTTAGAGACCTCGTAGTGTTTTTAGAAGATCTGTCAAATAATGTGCCACACATTGATATTTGCTGATTTTTTTTTTTTTCAGTTTCGGTTACATGTATGGAGTGCCCCCCCTAGAAATATGTTTTATTATTATTTAACTATCAAACTAAGTAGCGGCTTACACAAGACACCTATGTTCCAAATTGCATTAATATACATCTTATAGTTTTCGAATAAAATGCCTTGACGGACGGACGGACGGACATGACGAAACTATAAGGGTTCCGTTTTTGCCATTTTGGCTACGGAACCCTAAAAATCTATCAAATTGTAAGCAGAATTTGAACCTGCAATCTCTTCTTTAAGGGGCTCCCATACGCTAATGACCGATCCGTACCTCTTCACTTTCCTGTGTTGTATATGTCTCATCATGTTGACAAACACAGTTGTTACCAATATACTGTTTCAGTTTATCTTCACGAGTCACCGAAACCAAGATAAACACCATCAAAATTTGTGGTTTTTATGACAAAATACCTTTCTTAAAAACTATAGAACCTATTGAAAAACCAGTTGACAATTTCAAAGTGAACATCATTGCTCACTTATTGGTTTTCGTCCCATGTCTAAGCGTCGCTTGACGAGGGAGCCTATACCAATTTAAGATAGAAAAAGGACATTACGAATCTTTTTTTTTCTCTTGCTTTATTAAGTATTATTTATAACATTCCAGTTGACAAAAATATAAGCCAAATACCAAGCTACAATATATATATATATATTTAACGTGGTTTGTAGCAAGAGGAGTAATTTTATATCACTTTAAAAACAGTGAAATTTACCGAAATTTTCCGGGTAGCCCCCGCAAAAGTGCTCTGACCAACTGAGCTATCGCAATTTTACGTACATGGCTTGATATTTTGCCTAGCTTTATTAAGTATAGATTAGTTTTCAGGTATCGTTGGATGGGCGCACGACCGGTCCTCATGGAGATCCTTGCGGGAGGCCCTTATTCAATATTGGGCGTCATTAGGCTGATATGATGATGACGTCGTTTAAGGTTTTCGGGGCCTCAGTGGGGTCGTGGGAAAGAGAGGACTGCATAAGGGTACTGACCATTCCTCGGGTATGAAGCCAAGGCGGACCTTTCCAGGCTCACCACGCACGGGCCGGGGGAAGTTCGTCTCGTCGCGCACGCCAGACACATCGGTGGCGGCGCTGCGCGCGACGAGAGCAGTCGACGCGGACTGTCGGGCCGCAGCTGGAATTAGAAAGAGAAAGATAGTTGTGGCATGAAAGTTCCTCTCATTGTTTGTTAGAAAGAGTAAGGAGTACAAACTCATATAGGAAGACACATGAAAGTGGAGAACAGTAAAAATAGTTCCAAATCCGTCCAGAACGGCGCTAGATTAGCAAGATAGTATGAATTCAACAGCCAATCACAGAACACTTTTATCGAATTGCTACTCAATCCTTCGTTCTTCTTCTGATGTAAATATTCAATTGTGTTGAAAATTGTTAAGAATTGAAGTTCGCACTTTGTCTGCCTATATCATGTTAATATTAATAAAACAATACATCATGTTAACAAAGTACTTTTTCACTTTTCCTGCTCAAAAAGTACGTCATATTAGCTTCGCGAAGCGAGACTAAAATAGTACACTACCTTAGGGTTTAAAGGAAAGCCATATAATCCCATACAAATTTCTATGACACTGAAAAAAAAAATTGCGGCCAGCTACATACTCCTTACAAATTATTAAAAACAAACAAACAACCTGATCAGATTGGCCAAACTTTCTGATAGAATTGCTCAAACTGTACTTTTAGTTCATGAAATATACAATTTTAATGTTGTTTTTTTTATTTTCTCGCAGTGGAAGTGAAAAGCAGAGAGAGTGTGTTTAACATGTTGCTAAAAGCCATTATGACAATCAGACATATTTGTCCTCACTCACTTTGTGAGCTTGTCCAAGCAATCACTTTGTGTCATAATGGCTTATTTTAGCCCCTTGTCAAACAATCTACTATTATTGGCCTGGATGATAACATAACAAAAAATATTTTTCTTGCATCATTGTGGATATTTTTTAAAATTATTATGGTATTTATCACTATGGATACCATCCCAAGAAACAATTGTTAAAGTAATAAGACTGAGACCATCATCACCATCATTCAATGATAAGGGTCGGGCCACGGACCGTTTCAACCGCCGATACTTTTATATAACAAATTAGTGGTGAATAAAATTGACAAACGCATCGGAATTTTAGGCATAAGGTAGGCAAGGCATCATTTTCTTTTTCCATTCAGAAATGTTATGTCACATATGATGTAAAAAATTTGTTACATAAAAGTGCAGCGTTTGAAACGCTCCGCGGCCAGACCCATAAAGCCGGGCTTCAGGGTTCATATAATATTTTGCACCTATTTTTGGTATTTTAAATATTGTACTCACATGATAAATATGTATATACCTTATTAAGGTGTTAAGGTACTAAAATGTATACATATTTATGATGATGACTGTACAAGTGGTGCAAGTGATAACAAATGAAACCCAAGCATTATATGCAAGTTCATCAATCATCTATACTATTTGAAAATGTAAAAATTAAATGTCTGTACACTGAACATATTAAAAATAAATGACTGTAACAAACTGCTTATTTGAAGGACACTTATTTATTGTATGCAATTCGTCATGGCAAAACAGCTAAACGGATTTCGACTATTTTTGGTATACGGGTAGGGTCATCCACAGATGGTTATAGGATACTTTTTATCCAAGTATTCTAAAGAAAAATTGAGGGGTTATGACTTTCTCAAGCAAACATCTAGAAAATCAATCAATCAATACCATTTTAAGTAGTTTCTACGTTTTTATCGCTCGTAATGCATGTCAATCTAGCAAGGATATAGAAAGACATCAGACACGACCAGGTTTAAACCAAGTACATTCTTCACTTATCATTTAAAAACTGGTAAGGTTAGAATTAAAACTTAATCTGACTACGCCCTCCAGACTTTCAAAATAAGAACTATTGATCAAACGTATCATAAATTGCCATAATCTTTTTTTTAATAATTATTAAAATTGAATAAGCAGGTAAAACCGATCGTCAATTGTCAAATCGGTGATTACATAAACCTCGTAACTGAGGGTTAAGGTTAAAATTAAATTTTTGATATATTCTGAAAAGTGTACATCAAGGAATTTGATATTTTTTACATACCTGAACGCAAAGCTACGCGTGATAGCATATTTAATAGCGTATTTTTAATTCAATTTAAAAATTTCGACAGTCCACAAGGAAAATGTACTTCGCGCTAGTGTTGCGAATTCATCGACAAGATGTTCCACAATCGAAAGTGACAGAAGGGGTACTCCTATATCCGAAAAACGAAGCTCGTATGGCGCCATCTCGTTCACTCAAATACGGCGTAACATGAGAGAGAGAGAAGGACAGTACGTCACGAACTTCGTTTTCAGGTTTCGGAGTAGCCCCTCAGATCCACTTCACATCGATAGAAAAAATTGAGAATCGACTTTGGAAAAGTTAAAGAAACATAATCGATTAATTTTATTATGGCTATTCTTAATTATTACAACACTTTACTCTTTTTGCGTCCACGAATCAGCAAATAATGTTTTTTAATCGAAATGATTCGTTGTTAAGTGTCGGTCATTAGGGTTGTCTCTGTTTTCATGTTACAATTAATAATGTATGAACTTTGAGTAACTTACTGATATTACGTTTACATGAGTAGTTCATAATGTTTACATTTTGAATTCTAAGATCTGAATTATGATTACAAGTAGCCAAGATCGATTACGAAATTATCTCTTGTAATTTGCATTCGCAACACAGTGACCTACTTTTAATATTTTTATGGTTGGTCATATTTGGCCATTATTGATCTATTAGTTAGCTTATCAAATCGTATGTTCGCAATTTACTTGTAGTGCGAATTACTTATTCCGAAAGCCATATAAGCTTAGCCGCGTCAGCTTCAAGAGAAAAAGCAAATTTGTATATCAGTGAAAATGGCAAATGTTCAGTCTATTTGGAAAAAGATGGTTAGTTTAGAGTTAAGAAGTTTTGAAAATTGGTCTTAAAAATAATAATATTTTCATTGTTATCACTTATCAGTAATGATATTCCTATGAAACGAATCATTTTCATTGATCTAATTTTCTCTATTTTTATATTCGATTCTAAATGTCATTTTTTATCCGTGTCTAATTATTTTATCTTTTGTTTTTATTGCTGCGGAAAACGCGCGTGGTATCAAATTTCCGAACGCATTCAATTACAGGAATTACATTTCCGAACGCACTATGAAACGTCATGATCTGTTGACGTTTCTGATTTCTGATAAGGGAAATTTGATTATCTTTTGGTGAATACTAAAATAAATGCAGAAGATTTATCGTGAAAATGGGAATATTTACGTCCTGCTGTAAACCCTCAGCGGCAGAGGTGTTAACCCCTGACGCAGTAAGTCATAGTGTCACGTAAATATTGGAATTATTAATTTCTAGACGATGCGATCGATTCGATTGCAAAACAATAGGTCAATAACATTGATTAAACATTATAAAGTGAATTCTTATATACCACATAATTCTATGCTAATGGTCGATAAGCTAAAATGGGTGTCGTTCAGCGTTCTATTGTGTTGTGGGAAACTAACAATGGTATTAATCATTTCGTGTCGCAATAAATTAATCCTCTTTGGTGTTTCTAATGCGTTGTTACACTTTCAAAGAACTGGTTTATTTTGCGTTGCGATTACGGTTTGATGAGCAATGAACGATTTTCTACTAAATATACTGTTTTTTGACTATACCTGCTTTTGAAAACAATAATATATAATAAAATGTTTTTTTTTTTTTATATATATATATATATTTTGCTGTCTAGTACACATCCACTAGAGCAGTGGTTCTTAAACTTTTTTTAAGATGGAGCACTTTTTAAAAACTGCATATTTTATGGGGCTCAAAAAAAACTTATTACATACAATTGAAATAAAACAATTTAACGGATTATATCGCGTCTATTATCTCATTTTAGTTCCCGACGTTTCGGAAGCTTTCCAGCTCTCCATGGTCATGGTGGTGCTTGGTAAATTATTAAAATAAAATAATTAAGCCCTTCTGGCACATGTGTAACTGTCTTTACAGCTTAGGCCCATCTGGCATGTATGTACACCTTTATTTGTGTTTTTTCAAAAATGGGTAGTTTGCACAAATTGTAACTTTGACAGAGGAAAATACATCTTTTCTCAGTCCACCCGTGACCATGGAGAGCTGGAAAGCTTCCGAAACGTCGGGAACTAAAATGAGATAATAGACGCGATATAATTCGTTAAATTGTTTTATTTCAATGAGTGATAATCTCGGAAACAGATTATTATTACATACAATTTTTTTAATTGCACTAAAAATTAAATAAAACTCTTCTCACTGTATAAAAGAATGGAATGTTTTCTGAAATGACCTCTATTTTTAAGTGCTGTCAAATTTATGAGTGATTCTAAGTTAAGAGGTAAATGATGTCTACGATAGGTATATATCGACACTTTTCTTGAAAAAAAAATTGTATATCTTAATACATTGCATATCAACACAGACAATTTAATTCCATTAATTAATTTTTTTTTTTGACATTCCCACTTTAATCATATAAAATGTCTCTCCACTGGCCTGCTGGTCTTTTCCAGTTTTTACAGTACATCAAAATTATAAAAAGTAATACTTTTTTTATTTATCTACAAATAATACTTTTAAAATTATAACTCTTTTCCTATGAAAAAGTCACTCCCCTGGCACATAATTAGCATTTTTTAATGAATATTTCAATTTGCTCATATCTGCAAGATGGCAGTCAACCATTCATCCTTCCATCGTTTTGGAAGAGACCTGAAGAAAAACGATACTCTAGTCTGGTATTTAATGAAGAAACTACTGTTCCCAAACCACAAAGAGCTGAAAAATTGTTTGGTTTGCCTTGCAGATATACAGATACACACATGCACATGAGTTGTTTTAAAAATAATCTTGCATAATGAGATTAAAATTCCAAATTTTTTGCCATGCCATGTTTTCATACAAGCGATTACCTCTTTACTTAAAATTACCCTTATATTATTCTGATGGAGCTCTCTGAGATGTCTTATGGAGCTCCAGGGCTCTGTGGAAGAGACTTTGAGAACTGCTGCACTAGCATTAGTTAGGGTTGCCACCTTTTTTGAGCACATAAAGTAAGTATAATGGGTGAAATGAGTAAACAAAAATTTGTACAATAAATAAATTACTTTTCTTATTATCTTTACTCTTGTAGAAAAAAAATATAGAGAGATTTTTTCACAGACCAACGCTTAGCGGGACGTCGAAAATATAGTATTATAGCGGACTTTTTGTGTTCTGTAAATTATAAGTGTGATCAGCCAAAATATAGTACAAGAATAGAATAGTATACAATTTTATTATTCGTAAATCACAGGTAGTACAATAAGGTCTTAATTCTAAACATTTAGGTGCTCCGTCTTTTGCCTATTGGCGTACACATTTTTGAAAATTATATGTTTAGTTTAGTTTAATTAAATAATTTATATTGGTTTGCTCTTATAATGACAATTAAGATCGTTTTATTAGATGTGTGAATTAAATGTTATGTCATGGTTATATAGTAATTAGTATGCTATGCAGTATCGTCTAGAAATTCATTTACGTAGTAATAACATTTTTGTAGAACAAATAATGTTAATTCTTTTTTGAATTTATGACATTCTAACATTTTAATTCTATTTAGGGTCAATTTCACCGTAGTATAAGCCTTATTCCAATAATAAATCATTAATTACAAGTGAGTAAACTCATTTTACGTTTCACCAATAATTAAACTAATAATAAAATATCTAAAGTAGAGAATAATCTTACTCCGCCAATTTCGGCTGAGTAAACTGTTAGATGTAGATTAGTATTGTCATTGTCACTGTCAAGTGAATTCAATACTTACTTCACAATTGATGTATTAATCGAATAAATTTAAAAAATACGCAGCACATTTGCTCAAGCATGGGACAAATTGTCTATCTTACTTGGGTGCATTACGATTTCATTCAATTCATTCGTTCAACGTTACTTAGTAACAATGCGAGAGATTGTTATCCGTAGACTAGCGTGGTGAAATGAAGTTAACCATTGAGTAAATAGTTAGATTTAGTTTATACTGGGTTAGCCACTCTCGTGTAAATTGATTGTTGGTGAAATCGGCCCTTAGGATTTTATTATATATTTTAGGTGCCATCCCAAGTACACACTTACGGTAGAGATCAGTTTTGTGGTCATTATTGTATACATTATTTTTATATTGAGAGTGTATTGGTAGCCTTATACATGATGGTATGAGTGGCAGCTCTAGTTCTAGTTGAGCTTTATTTGACTAGGTATATATATCGCCCCCGTATTGCCTAACGCGTTTGACGCTCGCAATCGCAATCAAGTGTCTTGATTTTGTATGGGCTATGACAGTAGATTCCGATACCAAGTGTCAAAATTTCGTTAGGCAATAACCCTGCGTGCATAATAGTCCTTATCGATTTCGATGACGGCGACCCTATGCAAATATTATGGACTTCGTCTATTGTGGGCTCTGATATGGTTGGCTAGGCCGAACCTACTTTTAGATACCCTCGTATACGTAAAACGCCAATTACTTAAGAGTCCCCGGCAAGCCCGGCCGAATTTCACCTTCCCGTACAAACGGAGTTTCGTTCTCATTTTAAAACTACGTATTGGATTGTAACGAAACTTTGCATAAACAATGACATTAGGTATATCTAGTTTATCTCCAGTTTATAGAACAAACGTAATACAGCAGAAACAACTTTTGCATGAAAAAAATAAATTAGCTGTATTTTTTTACTATGGTATCTGCAGCTACATAAACTAATTACAGGCACACATACAATTTTTAGCTTATTGTAAGCACAAAGTTTCAAAGCAAACTAGCTAGTCGTTTTAAAATGAGAGCGTAACTACGTTTTGACGACCGGTTTAGCTCAGTGGGAGTAACGTTGCCTGCGAAGCTGAGGTCGTGGGTTCAAATTCTAACAAGGGCAAATATTTGTGTGATCAGCATAAATATTTGTACCTGAGTCTGGGATGTTTTCTATGTATATAAGTAATATATCTATTAAGTATATCGTCGTCTAGTACCCATAACACAAGCCTTATTGAGCTTACCATGGGACTAGGTCGATTTGTGTAAAAAAAAATGTCCTGTAATATTTATTTATTTATTTCACTACGTTTGTATGGAGAACCGAGCTTACCGGGGGCTCTTAAAGAAAGATCAAAGCCCTCCTTCGCGTACACATGCAACCCAGCTGGCCAACTCTACTGCCACGCGTGCAAGAGAGTATTATAGGTATCAGAGGCGTGGCGTCAGGCAAATAGGCATGATAACGGGGTATGAAAATCAAAATTCTAATTAGGCAGTCAGTTAGACAAAAGAATATTGGACATTATGACATTAGATGTTAGCTTCGTTAGCTACAATAATACACAAATTCAAGAAGTAAATGTTGCAAAATTTTTAGGAATAACGATTGATAATAACTGTTATTGGAAAATTCAAGTAGATTTAGTATGCAATAAGAACATGAGATTCATATACGTTATACGTCTTCGCAATATTTCGGCTTGGAATACTATTCTCATGGCATATCATAGATATGTTGCGTCTGTATTGAGATACGGCCTTCTTATTTGGGGTAATTCTACTGATGTAAATAGAGCATTCATAGCACAAAAGAAATGTCTAAGCACAATGTGTGGTGTAACATCACAAGAATCATGTAAGCCGCTATTTGTGAAACATGAAATTTTAACACTGCCATGTATGTATATTTTTGAAGTGGCAATTTTTGTAAAGAAACACTGAATTGTTTAAAAAAGCTAAAGATGTATATCCTAGAAGCGCTAGACATCAGAATAGGCTCGTGATGGACATGGTTCCCAGTAGCGCCCACTTCACGAAAAATAGTTACCAGATGTGCATAAGGATATATAATGCAATTCCAGATAGTGTTAAGTCTCTGCCTATCAACCAGTTCAAAAGTAAGCTACATAATTGGCTTAAACAAAAAATGTTTTATTCCACAACTGAGCTCTTCAAAACATGAGCTGTCTTTAGTTAGAATATGATAGGTTAATTAATACTATAATTTTGCATGCTAGTATTTAGCAAGATATGTCTTTGCTCCGAATTATACAACATAACATCTGATTGTACCATATCTTATAGCAAATAAATATATTTAATTTCATTTCACGTATTTTTTCTTTTTCAGAATAATAATAAAATACTCAGATAGATGGCATTACAGTTCAAGAGTAGGTAAAATTTGTACCTAGGAGTGAAGTCAGTTTGACTCAATGTATCGCCTTTTTTCTTGATTACGTAAAAAAAAAGAAAAAATACTTCTCCATTATTTTTTATAAATTTACATGAAGGACTAATTATTAAAATTTACTTATCATCCTAATTACAAGGGAAGCCGATGCGTATTCACTTAAATAAATAAATAAAAGACATTTATTCACTTTTTGCATAAGTACGTAATTGGGTTTTGACTTATGGTGAGGTACAGAAGTATGGAAAACGATGAAAGGGAAGGTGGCTCAGCTTATGTCAATGCCAAGAGCCCACAAGGACAATTGGTCAATTAATATTTAAGAAAAAGGTGGTTATAAGTCTTTCCTTGGGCGACCCGGTGGGAATCGGCTTATATGGACGCCACGTCACTGCTAGGTAGACATATTATTGGTGCATTGACACTGTTGTATGATATTATTGTATTCGATGTACCAGGACACCAGACGTCGCCAGCTGGTGGAGGCCGCCGAGAAGCGACGCGCGGAGGAGGCGTCGCGTGGGGTCAAGGACCCCGAGAAAGTGAGGCGCATGCAGCAGCGGTCTGAGGAGATGGAGCGCCGAGAACAGGAGCTGGCTAAGGAGGGCGGGGCAAACCTTAAGGTATGTGCAGGCTCTTATTTTCGAGTCTACTCAGCCAATTTAGAGGAGCCGATTGACGGGTCTCCTTCGGAATCCATAATGTCGTTTAGTCCTAATGTATCGTTTGCCAAATGTATCATTTGCTATAACGTATTTTTTTCAGAAACTAAATTTTTCAGGATTTTTTAAAAGATCGTCGTATAGATTAAGCGTGCGTTGATAATGCGTTATGGCAAATGATACATTAGGACAAACGATACATTAGGAGAAATGACGTTAGGGATTCCGATATAGATCCGCCGATTGACACTTTATTTTTTCTTCTGTCCTATTAAGAGTCCCCGGTAAGCTCGGTTCTCTTACAAACGTAGTTACGCCCTCATTTTAAAACGACTAGCTAGTTTGCTCTGAAACTTTGTACTTAGAATAAGTTTACGTATAAACAGGCCTGTAATTAGTTTATGTAGCTTCAGATACCATAGTAAAAAAATACAGCGAATTTAAGTTTTTCATACAAATTTGGACACATTTTGCAAGGGCTGGCGGGAGTATGCGCTGGATAGGGATGCATGGCGGAAAAGACGGATGGCCTTTGCCCAACGGTGGGACACGTGAACAGGCTATATTATTATATGTAACAGATAAAGTAGATTTGCAAGTGAAGACCGTTATTTTCTTACAGTGGACGGCAGGGTGAGATCCGGTGCCGGGCGGAAGCAGCCAGAACAGTCAGCCCATGTCCAAAGAAGAGAAATATAAATACAGAAACTGAGACCCGCACTTTGCATTCAATAAATACTCTGTGGATTGCCGGCCATTTGCTACAGATAAGTGTTGTATAAACTTTCCAATCCTTATGTTGGTACTTTAAAAATGTGATGTAAAAACTATGTTAACTTTCAAAAAGTGTTTCTTCTTACCGTAAAATCAGAATACGATTAGTACCCGGAAATCATTGTGTTTGTTTGGAACACAAGTGGCAAATATATTGTCAGGTGCGAGTGAGAGGGACAGCAATAAGCACCCGAGTACTATTAATACTTTAATAACACAGGGACAATCTTACACAAATTGAACTAGTCCCAAACTAAGCGAAGCTTGTACTACGGGTACTATGTGACTATTAGGTGACGATTTACACAATAGATAGAAAAATTGTAATACTTAAATACATAGAAAACATCCAGACCCAGGAACACATTCGTGCTCATCACACAAACACTTGCCCTGGCCGGGATTCGAACCCGGGACCGCCAGCTTCGTAGGCCGTACAACCCACTGAGCCAAAATAAAAAGCTCATTCATGTAACAAACAGTAAAGAAAAATATATTTTCGAATAACTATAAAAATAACCAAGATATAAGCCATCAAACGTTTCATTCTATCTCTTTCTAGCGAAACCGAATTTAGTATGGAGTTTATATAGCCTGAGTGCACTATGACGTAACAGTACATGTCGGACCTCTGTCATATCGCCATCTAATTAGTAGTTTAAAATGCCTACATCATGCGTATTTCTTGGCCGATTTTAATTTAAATTCCACTTTTTGAAATCGTTTTTTTGATATTTTGTTAATAAAAGCGATAAAAAAATTCATGCATGTGTACCCTATTTTTTTTAAAATATTGTTTAACGGAGTTCTTCACTCGAATCTGCACATGAAAGACACACATGTAGTGACCACAGCAAAGTCACATATTAAATTATTGAATGTGTTAGTTATAATTATAATATAATATATTTGTGAATTATAATAAGCATTTGTTGTAACTGTTTTCTCTGAAAAACCCGTTCAATTTCAAGTCTCACTCTCACATGGAGTATTTCAAATATTTTCTATTACATTAAGAAAACCATATAATACTATTACTGGCCCCGACGAATAAAAAATCAATACCGTTTAATAATAGTGTTATCATAGTTCTATTTTGCACGAAAATATTCCACACTAACAAAATCTCATCCATATGGCCTGGAAGTGCAAATTGCGGAAATTTGTCCAAAATGGTCTTTAAACGGGTAAGTTAACACTAGACTTAAGACCTTTTATGCACTAAAAACTGCTTAAAAATGGTCTTATAAACATGTAAATTAACACTTGACTTAAGACCTTTTTTGTCCGTACAGTAAAACATCTTCTTTCTTCGTCTAAATGTACTGTGTCCCCTGGATGGGGCAGAGGGCGTTCGCAGGACGTTGCCATCCCGAACGGTCTTGAGCTTGCGTTTTACTTCGGTCCAGGTCATTCCTGTCGTCTTCACTTCTCAGTGCCGGATTAAGACTCTACTAGCCAATCCAGGCCTGTGGTGCCCCCCTCCCTCCTATCCATATGCCGACGATGCACGACGTCGAGCGAGCAAACGGGCGGAGTTATGACCTTGAACGTCAACGCTATAATTTAAAACGCGCGCATTTTCAAACAGCCTGTCAGCCTGGCATGTCGGTGGTGCAATTTTTTTTTGGTGCTGTTTCCTGTATCTGGTACCACCCCAGAAGTGATGCCCTTAGCAATTGCTTAGTTTGCCTATGGGTTAATCCGGCACTGTCGCTTCTGCAGTGATCGTCCGCCGCTAGGATTGCTTAGTGCGGCCACGTTTTCGCTTTCCTTGGGGATTCCAGTTTAGGGCTTGCCAGGCAAGCCTTGCCTCGGTGGTGAACGGCAGTGATCAGCACTATCCGTGCAACTTTAACAAAACTTGTAAAGCTGACATAAAGCAGGACTTACAACCAAGGAAAATAAGAATGTTATTGGCAGATTACTGTTTAATGTCTTTATCGAAAAATCTGAATTCCAATACTTGGGTATTGATATTTTCATTTATTTATTGGTTCAAAAAAATTACACAGCATTACAGTAATAATTAATGCACTGCGAAATTTAGGACAGAATGTATAAAATACAAACAAGGTACAGCGTACAATCAGGAAGTAGGTATGTCAATATTATTATTATTTTTAAGTTATATAATTACACAAATTCAAATAAACGAGGTATTGAACATTATACCTGCACAATACAATGTTGATAGTTAGGTTGTATTTATAATCACATGAGAATATGTTGCACAGTCATAGATTCATGGCTCTAAGCACTATTTTATGTCGGCTTGGCAATTTTTGTTAACGTTTTGTACCGATAGTGCCGATCACCGGTGATCGGGGTCCCATCGGAGCGTGTGGCCGATCCAGTTCCACTCGCGGCGTTTAATCTGCTGGTCGATCGGATCCCACAGCGTTCCCACAGATTTACGTTGCTGATTTTCTCGGGCCAGTATAAGTAAAACATAAATTATATTCAAATGTTTTCTCACCGCAAACGACATATCTATCTAAACTATTTTCCATCAAATAAAGGTGGAACATTATTTTCAACATTATTTCCAACGAAGAGCTTATGACGTCATCAATAATGTTTTCGACTTTTCTTACATGTAGTTGTATACAATTGTTACTGCTTTTTACGTGTTTTTGATTTGCGTGTAGTAGATTGATTACGTACACTGTTTAGCCTGTTGTAAGGTATAAAAATTATAATATAAATGTGCTATTTAATAATTGTTGTATATCTTTGTACATGAATGTATTTTTGTAAAAATATGTATTAATTGTAATAAATAATTGGAAATCAGAAGCATAGTATCATTTCCGCGCTAAGACAGTAGGTGTATATGATAAGAAGGTGCCCGCAACTTCATTCGCGGAGAAGAAAACGGGACCCTATTACTAAGACTTCGCTGTCAGTCTGTCTGTCTATCATCAGGCTGTATCTCATGAACCGAATAGCTAGATAGTTGAAATTATCACAGATGATGTATTTCTGTTGCCGCTATAACAATGGCTAGGTGCGCGATGACAGCGACAACTAGCGGTTGCAATTACAGCGGACTGAAATGTCAAATAGCTGGCTGTCATTACGAGAAGTAACTAAACAAACAAATATTTTTTTAGTAATTTACATATATTCGATACGATTAAGTGTCTGTAATAACGTTGACCTTTTTATTTTCCGTATAAATAAAATGGAAAAATCAATAAATTTCAGGCCGTTACGCACAGACTTTCACATGACTGTCTTCACGAGAAATAAACAAATTGAATCAAACGCAATTCATATATATTTCAGACGATTATTTATGACTATAATGTAGACTTTTTGTTTATTTTCAGTAACACATGGCCAAATTAGGCTAGCCTACTGACCTACTTTTTCCTCTTAACAGCGATTATCCATTTCATTTGTTTTCCAACTTGGTTGTGGAAATTTATTGAATTTTGTATTCTGTTTTTGCCATTGTTCTTACAGTTCACTACGCAGCTGGTTTCGTGACGCATGTTTATTTATTTTCGCTTAATAATCCACGGATAGGTAAATTTCACTAGTAAATAGTGTTAGTTCGTCTGCGGAAAGTACCTTTTTTGGCCACAGCGCGCGCTGCAATCGATTCTGGTTCTCCTACCTCCTACTTCGCAAAAGCAAAGGAACTACAGCGCGCATTGTGCATATACTCCTAGGTACTATAGCGATACCTAGTCGCGCTCGAGAGATGAAAATATATCCTTTCTTAATATTTTCTTCTGTTTCCGCGATTATTACTCATTGAAATAAAACAATTTAACGGATTATATATATATATATTTTTTTATGTTACGAGTGACAAAAGGGCAGACGAGCCACCTGATGGAAAGTAGTCATCGTCGCCCATGGATATGTGCAACACCGGAGGTATCACCCATATTTTGCCAACCTTTGAGAGCCCTGTTAACTCGCTTCTTGAAGAATCCCATGTTATAGCGCTCTGGAAATACCTCAAATGAGCGTGATGCCCGTTTATTTTTTGGATGCCAAGCATCCAGATAGTGGGGATGTACTTTGTTTCTGAGGCGGGAGGTGCGATGATAGATACGTGATGGTGGCACCAACTCAAAAAGTTCTTCAGAACATTCCCCATTGTACAAACGGTAGAACAAACACAGAGAGCCAACATCTCCCCGGAAGCTAAGTGGTTCTAGGCCGTCTGTCAGTTCGGGATCATCGACAATACGAATTGCCCTACGTTGGATGGAGTCCAAGGGGAGAAGTTGAAATTATGTATTTTATTATTATTATTAATGTTATATCACGTATATTATCTCATTTTAGTTCCCAACGTTTCGGAAGCTTTTTAGCTTACCATGGTCAATCCACCCGTGACCATGGTAGGCTGAAAACCTTCCGAAACGTCGGGAACTAATATGAGAATTGTTTTATGTCAATGAGTATATCCTTTCTTATCAAATGAATCATTGGAAATATTGCCTAGATATCTAATCTGTTATAAAAGTAAGTTGTTTGATATGTAACCAAAAAGCCTTAGATAAAAGTAACCTTTAAATTAAAAGTCTAGCTACTGAGTGAAATAGTGACCTGCACATTTTCAAACCATTTTTAATTTTTTTTATTGTGATTAGTTTTTGTTTTATTAAGAAAAATGTGAAAGAAAACACCATTCCCCCCCCTTTATCTCCGAAGTTTACCAAACGAAAATTTTGAAATTTTCTCAATTTGTATAAATAAACATAAATATTACACGAAAATTATAGGCATGTCTCTAACTACTAAATTTGTATGCAATGCTATATAGATATTAGGTGCAAACTTAACTCAACCGAAACCGTTACATTTTTTATTTAGCTGACTTATCGTGCTTCAAAACGGTATCCAGAGTATCCTTGTAAATCTTCTATTTGCCAGTAGACAAGCGAGCGTTAAAAAATGCCTAATCCATTGTTTAGTACAAAATTATTTCATTTTGTACGGAACAGTAAATGTTGTTTTTTTTATCGCTGCATAAATAAAACAGCGGGCCTATGATGCTCGCGTTTATCACGCGATAAATGATATGATAACGCGCTTGTCCCTCTCGCACTCGCTTACGTGTCAGAAGGTGACGGCAGCTATGTCATTTATTTATCGCGTGACAAACGCAACCATCATAGGCCCGCTGGAAATTTAAAAAGAATATCTCCTGTGCCGATTTGAGGCTCAGTATTATCTACAAAAACGTTACCAGCATTCAAAAGAGCCCATTTGGCTCCGATTAGACTGCATGATTTTGAAAGTAACGTTATTATACAATTGTATAACAGTAGATTGTTTGATAAGGGGCTAAAACAAGCCATTATGACGCGAAGTGATCATAACAAATATGTCTGAGTGTCATAATGGCTTGTAGCCACGTGTTAAACACTGCTTTTCACTTCGACTGCGAGAAAATAAAAAAGACAAAATAAAAATGGTATATTTCCTGAAAAACACAGTTTGAGCAATTCTATCAAAAAGTTTGATCTGATCAGGTGCGTTTGGTTGTTTTTAATTATTCGTAAGGAGTATGTAGCTGGCCGCAAGTTTTTTTTTCAGTGTCATAGAAATTTGTATGGGATTATATGGCATTCTTTTAAACCCTAGGGGCTAAATGTACTATTTTAGTCGCTTCGCGAAGCTAATATGACGTACTTTTTGAGCAGGAGAAGTGAAAAAAACTAATTAGTGGGCTAATTTTTTTCCCGGTGAGTGTATATATGGTACAGTCTTGGGAGTCCAATAGGGATGTCGACAAATAACAACTTTTTTCTGTGATATGTTATAGAACGACCTTTCAATTGATGAAAAAACTATTTCAATCTTATAAAAGCTCCCTGAGATACAACAATGTTAGTCACATATCGTCGGCCAAAGGTGCGTCCACACTTGTATCATTTGCTCGTATCCGATCACCGTGCCGTGGCATGACTGCGTATCGCGCTGCTTTTACGATCACTGCCGGCGCGGCAATCATGCTGCACTCTTCCGATATAAGTGTGTGATACGCGTAGCAAATGGCTTTCGAGCGATCGGATCGGCGCAACGTCCAAACGCGTGATCGTGACACGCGATCATGCCACGCGACGATGATCTGATACGGGCAAATGATACCAATGTGGACGCACCTTAAAGTCGCAAACCGCGTAACTACATCGTATCGAATATAACAGGAGGCACAAAAAACGTAACTTTAACAGTATGGCGGTCGGGTATTGCGAGGTATTCTATTTCGGTTTTTAAACTTAAATGGTACTTTGCTAGCATTGAAGAGTTTTGCCATTATATGCGTCCAGTCTTTAACTATCTGAAAGTGCCAAAATATAGGCGTATCTATGAAAAACCAGTCATTAGACCGAACTTAATGCACGGATGTGAATCGTGGACACTAACACTAAGGGAAGAAGACATGCTTCTGTTGCCGAACGCAAGGTCTTCCGTAAGATTTTGGGACCAGCACAGCGGGAAGATGGTACCTGGAGAATGCGGAAAAACCAGGAGCTGGAGGATATGGTGTCGAAGCTGAACGTTGTAGGGGAAATTAAATCTGCTAGACTCCGATGGCTTGCACATCTTGAAAGAATGCCAGCAGACAGGGCGGTGAAGAGAGCCTATTTGGGGCGGAGTCGACGACCGGTCGGCCGACCCAGGTACCGATGGAAAGACGAAGTGGAGAAAGACCTACGCGCCCTGAACGCAGAAAACTGGGAGGAGATTGCACAAGATAGGGCGTAGTGGCGCCAACTTGTATCGGAGGCCAAGATCCAGTTCGGGTCGCTGAGCCATCGGATTAAGTAAGTAAGTAAGTATGAAAAACCAATGTGTACCTTATACTGCTTATACTACTTTAATGATGTAGTGTCCCAACATTTTGAGAGGAAAAATATTTCTTAGACGGGGCCCGTTTCTCAAAAGCTTGTAGCTTGTATTAGAAACGGTCTCTTTCGAACAATATGAATTAAAAAGAGATTTCCGAAAATGAAACGGGCCCCGGGTGCATTACGTTCATAGAAAAAAAACCGGCCAAGTGCGAGGTGGACTCGCGCACCGAGGGTTCCGTGCAAATTTTTACTTACCCTGACTTTATTACCCGGTACGAATTGAGTTAAGTTTGCACCTGATATCTATACCATTGAATACAAATTAGGTGCAAACTTAACGCAACCGAGTTGTTCAAATAGGTTTATTGCAAATAAAAAAAAAATTGCTAGTTAGAGACATGGCTATAATTTTCGTGTCATATTTATGTTTATTCATACAAATTGCGAAAATCTCAAAATTTTTCTTTCACATTTTCCTTAATAAAACAAAAACTAATCACAATAAGAAAATTAAAAAAATTGTTTGAAAATATGCATGTCCAGACCCTTCATATGATATCCCATTTGACACATTAGCTAGACTTTTAATTTATACCCCCCCTCATATTTGTCGTTTTTTTTAGAAAATATAAATATATTTTTAAATATTTCCTGTGCCATACATGTGGGCTGACCATGTTTATAAATATTCCAAATTTCAAATATTTAGCATAAGTAGTTTTTGAGATATGGCGCTTTAATAGTCGAACAGACAGACAGACGGACAGACAGACAGACAGACAGAGACGCACCATAAGGCTTCCTTTTGTACGTTTTTGGTACGGAACCCTAAAAAAACATTTATATTAAAACGTAACGAAACTGAGATGGAAATTTGGGTTCATATTTTCTCCTGTATGAGGTACGAAATACTACACGATTCTCTATATTCTGAAAAAAAAAACTCATTTTTTTATGATATGTTTTTATTGTAATTCGTAATTTTAATATTCGTAAATAATAAAAGGTATTTATGAATGACATAGGGCTGAGGTTGATGATCTGGTGTTGTCTATTTCAAAGGCGTCTGCAGGTTCTCTATATATATGAAAAACACGACACGAATGTTTGGTGAAGTTCACGTGAGTCTGTGAGATCAAGATGACGCATCTCGCTATATATGTTCATGTTGATAACGATAACACGTAAGTGTTAGATAGTAAAATAAAGACATCTATTATCTTAAATTTACAGAGCGCAGTGGCGCTAGTATCAACGCGTGATTTGAAAATTTGTACATGGAATTTAGTACCAAATAATTCCGTGCGTCTTGTTAGATTTGTTGAAAATTCATGTTTACACGAGTTTCGCACCTACTTCGTCGGTGTATTAATAAAAACAGTTGTCCGGTTGTATTTACCGAGAATGTGTATGTTCGTGTGATACCACGAAGTGCTCGTTTTCCTCTCTTATCGAACGGTAGTGACGAAAATAATGAATTATTACGCTCCAATAATTTTCTTGTAACAGTAATATTGTTAATGTAACAATAACTAAATTAGGTTATAAATATCAAACTCCTAAATATTTATTTTTGAAACACGCTTTAGTGTGCTGTATTTATTATCTGTTGGTACTTAATCCTTTTTTTTTATTTGACGAAGTAAATAACATTTATTTTTATAAGTGATGCAAAACTATAAACTCTAGAGATGCAATTAAAATAATTTTAGTCTGAAACCAAAATTCTCTTTAGGTGTGTTGTGTGTCAGTTCTAAAAGTACCAAAAAAGGACAAAATGGCGATCTATGGAAAGGGTGAGTCAATCATATTACTTTAAACGATCAATTCTTGTAATACATGTAACTAACTATATTGAATGTAGAAGGTGCCTGCAATTTTGGTCGTGGAGAAGAAGAAGTCATAACCCCTTTTCTGTCTCCAGCGTAGTCAGGTAAATAGTATCCTTTAACCATTCATGGATTTCCAGCCACCCGTCTACCAAAAATAGTTGAAATCCGTTCAGCCGATTTGGCGTGATGAAGCCACAACGACCCATAAAAACATACAAAAAATAAAAATATTTTAAATAGTTCAAATAATAACACATTTTATAAAGCTTGAACAAAGGTCACAAAATCAACTGTAAAAATAACGGTAATAATTTAATATTAGGGGATAATGCGATAAATATCTTAAATAATTAATTGGGTACACTTAAATACGCGTACAGAGGGTTAAATAAGGTCCCGTTTTGCACTGTGGGTGCGGAACCTAAAAAATTAACAATGGCAATTATGGAACCTGCTTACAAAATTTAGCGAGAATCGGTTGAGAAATGCGACTTGTAGAGTAGAACAGAACATCCGGACATCCGGACATACGAAAGCATTTTTGGCCAAGCAGAAACGGAGACGCTTCGCTCGCTCGGTCAGCTACTATTAACTAGGACCATTAAAACAAGAGGATTGACAATCGCCATACAAAAACCCGTTCCCCAATACATGTACCTACTATGTACAACGCCATCTATGTATAAGAATTATTTTTTACAATTATTCAACTTTGCGTGACACAGTTATTAAATGTTTCGATTTATTTATTATTACACACTTGCGAGCTAATTGTTACTATGTTATGTTTTTTATTTAATTATAACATCCTTAAATGTTTATTGCTTGCGATCGAAACACGATTCGAAGTATGGCAATGTCAGTCCTCTTGTTATAATGGTCCTTGCTATTACTACTAGATAGAACAGGTGTTTATAATGAAAGATGTAATAATAAATGACATACAAACAGCTGTTTTTAAGTGGGTGAGCAAATAAGCAATATGGACTTATGCCCAATTATTTGTGTGTGAGTGCGCGCTCACGTGTGTGTTTGATCATGTGAGTGTGTGAGTTTTAGATAATAAGAACTTTTATAATGTAAAAATGAAATGTTTATACATTGATGATATAAAGAAATTATTATAACGAACTATTTGGAGATCACGGATCCATTTTTTTTGGATGTTTTGTATGTTTGCACTAATGTGTCACTATACTTAAGCTATCTATTTGAAATTTGGAATATTTATAAACATGGTCAGACCACATGTATTGCACACGAAATATTATAAAATACATATTTATTTTCTAAAAAAACGACAAATGTGAGGGGGTGGGGATTATAAAAGTCCAGCTACTGGGTTACATAGGGTATCTATCATATGGAAGGGCTTGACCGGCATTTTTTCTAATTTATTTTTTTATTCTGTAAGTATTGAGTAAATAGTTTCAAGCATCTGTTGCTCAATAAATATAAAAAACACAATAGCATATAAAACCAGTAAAGGATATTTTTTATTGTGATTAGATTTTGTTAACCCCCACCCCCCCCCCCTATCTCCAAAGTTTACCAAATGAAAATTTAACCCGTTTGCGTTAAGTTTGCACCTCATTTGTATGCAATACCATAGATATCAGGTGCAAACTTAACTCGAACAGTACCGGGTGATAAAGTTAGGGTACCTAAGTGAAAATTTGTATGGAACCCTGGTGCACTAGTCCAACTCGCACTTGGCCGGTTTTTTTCTTTAGTTTAGCTGTTTTGGCGTTATGAAGGCACAACGACACATACAAAAAATCCAAAAAAATGTTTTTTGATTTAGTGATCTTCAATTAGTCCGCAACACAATTTTTTTGAACATGTCTTTAATGTAAAGAAATAGACTTTTTACAACTTTTTAGATAGGTTCCTATAGCGGTAACGGTAACGGTAAAATCTAGATCGGAAAATGTTTTTGCGTTATTAAAAAGTCCCAGGTACAGTTGTGTGCAAAATAATAGCAGTGAACCCAGATTTGCAGAATCAAGATGTAAACGTGACTTAAGATTTCAGCTATAAGTAATTGCGCTATGAGTATACAATAAAGTGCATTTAGGTTCGAAGACAGCAATGTAATAATTACATTTTTAAGTTTTAAGACACTTTCATTTTTATGTAATGTACTTTTCGAAATTTGCGAAGTTTTATACTAATTTAGAAATATGAATTGATCTGGTGGCCAGTTAGCAGTCCTTGGGTGCATACATTCTTTTTAGGGTCAGTTTTTGCGTCTGCCTTGTTTTAGAAACTACTTACCGCATGGCACATACATACTGCTATTATTTTGCACACAACTGTAATTACTAAGAGTCCATATGCAATAATATTTATTTGCTCGTGGTTCATTTCATTTGCCCGAATTTCAGTGGCCCGAATTCTTCTTTTACTAGATAAGTTATTTCGTAGGTCACTCGATAAATTTTGAGATAAAAAAAAACTATTTAAGATATTAGTATTATTTATTTTACATTTTTTCAAAATACTCTCCATTACTCTCTATACAAAGTTCCATTCGTCTAAACCAACTTTGGAAGCACTTTTGCCAGTCTTCATCAGATAGGTCCGAAATTGCTTCTTCATATGCAGCCACGGCTTCTTCAGCACTCGAAAAAAACTTCCCTTTTATTTTTTCATTCATCACCGGGAACAAAAAGAAATCGCAGGGAGCTAAGTCAGGACTGTAGGGTGGATGTGGTAAGGTTTCTATCCCAGCTTTCTCAATAAACGCCTTTGTTCTGAGGGACGTATGTGAAGAGGCGTTATCGTGATGCGGCAAGATTCCCCGAAGTCCAGTCTATGGTCTCCTCTCTCGCACTGCTTTGAAAACTTGCGGCAATGCCACTGAAGTATACCAATCAGAGTTGACTGACCTATAATTTTCCAGCATTGATGTCAATAAATGTCCGCCCCGTGAAAAGAAACTAGCTACCATTATTTTGCCGACGTTACGAGGTCTTTGTAGTTTTGTTGGTAACTTTCCCTCTGAGAAGACCCATACTGACGATTGCCGCTTGTTTTCCGGGTCATATTGGTAAATCCATGTTTCGTCACCTGTAATTATTTCCGATACACGCCGCGATGTCCCGTTGTCGAGTCGTAGACGCATCTCACGACACCAATCTACACGAGCCTGTTTCTCAGTATCGGAGAGCAAACGTGGTATCCAACGACAACAGAGCTTCCTTACTCCAAGATGTTGATGTAGAATGATGCTAACGCTCCCCGAACTGACGCCTAGGATATTCTCTATGTCTTTGTATGTTATTCGTGGATCTTCTCGCACCAACATTTCAGTAGTCCACACGTTTTCTGCAGTTACTGCTGTTTGCGGGCGACCACTTCGGTGGTCATCTTCGAGGCTGGTTTTACCCCTTTTAAATTCGTTGAACCATCTAAAAACTGTTGCCCGTGAAGGAGCAGAATCTCCTATCACTGACTGCAATCGTTGCAAACACAATTGTTCAGATAAACCAAATTTAAAATCATAAAATATCATAGCACGCAAATGTTCGCGGTTAAGCTCCATCGTTACAAAGAAAAAACACGGGTACCGTTTTAGAAAAATTACTGTAACATATTCATTTTTTAAATTGGAGCGAATCGGCAACTTGTGTTCTATTTTTAAATAGATTTGCTTTTTAAACTTATAATTCAGGTGCGTTCCATTATCGAATTTCGAGCATCTTAAAACTTATCGAGTGACCTACGTATTCTTGAATATTAGATGCCAGAATGAATCGAATGCCAGTCGTATTGTTTTCCATATAATTAAGTGCAATAATATAATTTAATAGAATATTCAAACGCCATACTAAATATTGCTTCTTTCTGAATTCATCCTGGCTATACATTTGCTATTACATTTCTGCAGGCGCTCGAAAATTGTTCAGTATTGCGGTGTGGGTAAGTGTTTTTAACACGGGTATGCAGTGGATATTGCAACTAATATTTATTGTCAATAGAGAATATGCATGAATTTAAATTTTTGCTTTATTTTAAAAGCTCATTCTTGTAAGAAACAGTAGACAATTTTTTTTTAACGCATAACTTTTAAAATAACCAAGATATAAGCCATCAAACATTTCATTCTATCTCTTTGTAGCAAAACAGAATTTAATATGGAGTTTATATGTCCAGAGTGCACTATGACGTAACTAATTAGTAGTCTAAATTTTAATTTCACATTTTGTAATCTTTTTTACGGTATATTTAGTTAAGAAAAGCGATAAAAAAATGCATGCATGTACCCTATTGTTTACATACTCGTGCAATAGTTCGCTATTTGCAAGTATTTTGACGCTCCGCTCGCTTCGCTGTACTTGGTCACAATACAAACCTAACTTAACCTACAGTTATCGGTTTTGAACCCATTTTCCATGTTGTCGCAGTTGCAAGCAAAGCATTCAAGCAAGCAAGCAAATATGCACGCAAGCATGCAAGCATTTTGACGCTCCACTCGCTTCACGCGCTCTGATATAATTGGTCACAATACTAACCTAACCTACACTTTTCGATTTTGGACCCATTTTGCATTTTGTCCAATTCGAACAATTAAGATGGATGGCAAATGACATTATGGCATGTGAATATTATGGATTACAATGATTATGGGAAATGAGATTATTGAAATTGATATTACAGGAAACAAAGATTCTGGCATATGATTAATATGGTAAACAATGAGTATGGCATACGAAATTATGAGAAACAACTTTATGGCCGTTGATTAGTAGTGCAGATGATATTCGGGCAAATTAAATTATACCGATAGCACCATATTCTGATATCAAGGACCATTAAAATTAAAATGAGAGGACTGTCAGTTGCCATACTTTGGATCGTGTTTCGATCGCAAGGAGATAACCTGGCAAAAACTAGATGGCGCTTTAGAACTAAACATTTAACGATGTTATAATTGAATAAAGAAACAGTTCGCAAATAGCTAATCTAATATCTATTTATCCTTATCCTGACTTCCTTACTGTATTATAAACGTGAAAGTATGTATGTACGTTCCACTATTGCGCAAAAACTACACAGCAGATTTGCGTAAAACTCTTCAGTAATATAGCTTAGATATCAGAATAGGACATAGACTACAATTTTCGAGGATATTCATTCATGAAATGGGTTTTTTTAACAATAAATGGATAAGCCTTAGAAAACCCCGAGTTTTGTTCATTGTGACATTTTATTGCGAAGAATTAAATCAACAAACAGTTGCTAGGAAACCAATTAGACACGTGAGTATCACAGCTGGTAATCTTCGTATAACAAAACGCGTACGTTAGCGCCATGTTGTTTTTAATGTTGACTGACGTTTTTCTCTGCTGTGATTAGCTGTTGCTTTGTCAATACACTCGTCTTGTCATCTATATATTATTTGTCGAAATTCATTCTGTCACTGTCACAGTAAAGTGTTATCGAGTGATGTCCTTGTGTTTATCCTGTCTTGCTTTTTGCAAAATGTTTTAAGAGTGCTGTGTTTGTAGGACTTTGCGAAAGGACCCTATTTTACACCATTTCCCGTGCTCTGAGAAAATACTTAGTGGTTGAAGTGTTTAAATTGTGATGATGCAACATTATCGCCCGCAGAACTAGCAAACATTATGTCCAAAAATTCATTTTATTTATTTGACTGCGCCGAGCACAAAACTATTCTCAGTCATTTCATTGCTCTGACTGTCCGATTTACAATTATGAATTGGTGCAACACAACCAACAAAATATTAAAGGGGACAGACGTATTACTTGCAATACAGAAGAAAGCTTACGACAAATTTAAAAAGAAATTGAAAAATAAATCTTTCAACAGCTAGTGTGTGTTTTATTTTTTTGCCACTGAGATATATGCTCACGCTCAGCATGCTCAGCATATAATTTGATCACGTAAATACAATTACTGAAGTTACGTGTTCAAATTTACGTGCCGGGAACTATTCGTTCTAAATATTAGACCACATTCAATGAACCTAGACAACTTTGGCTGAATACGTTGCGATCCCTTGCCATATTGCAATCTCGAATAGAAAAAAAAATAACGTCAGTCAACACTAATCGTACAGATTAAATATAGTTGCCTAGTGGAAATAATATTTGTTTCTGAGTTGGCAGTCTGATACGTAGTATCTCTTATTAGTCTGTGGTTAGTATCTATTTGTGTAAATTGTGACATTTTCGTTTCTAAATAATGAATAAACAATTGGTAACCTAGCAACAGTAATACTACCTACCTACACGATTAAGCAAAGAACACACCTACCGTATATGACGTATCATACAAATACGAGTATATCTTAATATAGCCGCAAAATAGCCTGTTGTACATTTAGGACTTGCGATCATCTGAATGATTAACATTTTGTTACAAAAATATGGTTTATATATAAGATAAATACATAAAACGGGTTCTTTTTAAGAATAAATGGAAAATCACCACTTTTTGTTAACTCTGAAAGTTTTATTCCGAAGAATTATAAAGAAATAATTTGCGTAAGTTATAGGATACTTTTTTACCCAACTATGCTAAAGAAAAAAAGGGTTATGATTTTTTCTCCTCCGCGAACGAAGTTGCGGGCCACCTACTATAGTAATAAAAAAATCGTAACCCAAAAATACTTCAAGAAGGTAAAGGCCACCCGCAAGCTGGTCAGACGATCTGGTTAGGGTTGCGGGGACTCGCTGTATGCGGGTCGCCTCTATCTGGCCCACGTGGAAATCTATTGAGGAGGCCTGTGTCCAGTAGTGGACGTCCTATGGCTGAAATGATGATGGTTAAAATACTGTGTCACGCTTTCAAAGACAGTAATTCTTATACAGAGATGGCGTTGTATGGCTTATTGTATGGAGATGGTCAGTTCTCTCGTTTTTTTATGACATATGAGGCAAACGAGAAGACGGGTCGCCTGATGGTAACCGATCACCGTCGCCCATAGACACTTGCATCACGGGAGGAGTCACAAGTGCGATGCCGGCCTTGTTTGGCCTCGCTTTTGTTTTAATGGTTCTTGAGTGATATGATGTGTTTTCAGTTCGGAAACGTGTGCGGAAGTTCTTCAACCCCGAGACTGTGGACTCCACGGTGTTCCGCAGGGTGATGATGCTGGGGCTGATGTCCATGCTGCTGGTGGAACTGCTGGTCTACATTCTTCTGAAGCAGAGCGCTGAAATGGGAGAGCTGCCTTACTACATTACTGGTAATTCCCATAATTCCTATTTTAGGGTTCCGTATTAAAAATTACAAAATCGGAACCCTTATAGGATCACGTGTTGTCACATTCTTTCGTATAGTGCGGAATCCTACACTGAGCATGGTCCGTCATGCTCTAGGCCGGTTTTTAGGGTTCCGTAGCCAAAATGGCAAAAACGGAACCCTTATAGTTTCATCATGTCCGTCCGTCCGTATGTCACAGGCATTTTCCTCAAAAACTACAAGATGTATATTGATGAAATTTGCAGTATAGGTGTCTTGTGTAAGTCGCTACTTAGTTTGATGGTTAAATAATAAAATAAAAAAAACTAGGGGGGCCCTCCATACATGTAAACAAAATCAATGTATGGCACGTATTTCGAAAGGTCTTTTAAAATATTTGTTAGGTTTCTATATAAAAAAAATGATTTAGTGAATATTATTGGAAATAATCGCTCCGAAAGTAGCATAAATTGTGTCCACGCCCTCTATTTTCTAAACGGTATGTCCAAAAAATATGAAAAAAATTACAAAGATAAGCTGATAGAGAAACGCTCTTTTCCTAGTGCACTTTTTCATATCGCTTTTTTTATCTGTAGTGTGCATTTTTTAGTATGAACGGCTGCGGAACCCTACACTGAGCATGGTCCGACATCCTCTAGGCCGGTTTATTTATTATTTAGCCCAGAAAGGTAATGAACACGCTGTCTATTACTGTTATTCATAATACAATACAATTTTGGAGTTAAGGGCCTACTTCGTCATTTGTAAATCACGCCCCAAACGCGGAGCCAGCCAATAAGCGTGATTTGTAATAAGGGACGCATTTATTGCACGCGCGCATCAAAGAAAGAGAAAGCTAATACACTACATGCTTGGGGGTTTTTTGGCGTAAGCGCCAGATGTAAACGTACCATGAAATCGAAGATATTATTATGTTGTGTTAAAATTTAAGTTAATCACTTAAAAGATAAAGGGAAGAATGACATTTTAACATAATTCAGCCGTTTATTAATCGGTCGTTTGTACAAACTAGACAAAAAACGGGAAATGAAGACGCGTTTTCGGATAACTTTTCTATCGAGGAAATTTTCATTAAACATGTTTCCGCGTTAATCACTGATTAGGTTAGACAGTCAAGAAACACATATCTGAAAACCAGCCTGATTCATATACTAGATTTGACAAAAAATGCGCTACAAAATAGCTTAAATTTTCGATGCATCACTTTAATTAAATTAATGAGTATGAGTATTATATTAATGTGTTGAATTTCAATATTAATATCCACTCCATAGTTTTCTTTCGTCGTACCGTCCTATAAAAAGTCCGACTCCTCAGATAAGTTGAAACGTATTAAGCAATTTATATATAGCAAAAAATAATGTCCTCTCCTAAATACCAACATAATAAGCTTTCGCAAGCTTCGAATAAGTCTGGAGTGCATTTACTCGTAATAAATGAAAAAGTTTATTACCATCCTAAATCATTGACGGTTTCAGAAAAAAAAGCTTTCTATGAAATGATAGGCCGACGAAATAAAGTAAGTATTCGATGAAACGTATTGCAATAAAACAAGGTGAAATCACCTACATAGTCAAGTGTAGTGGGCCGTGTCATGATGATTTGTAATTTTTGGAGTAGTCGTCATCGTTTATGTCGAAAACAATAAATAACAACAATACTTGGACGACCAGTTCCACTGCATGAGTGGACAATTTTTCATGATTTTTAGCACGATGACTAGGCATCTGATAATTGGATAGATATTTACCTTAACTTTGGAGGCGGCGTCTATGTTGAACGGTATGGAGACTGACTCAATTTAATTATTAAGAACTAACTATGTCGACGCCAACAAGCTGTTTTACAGTTTCGCGTACTGTAAATATATTGTTAAGTATGTGCGAATATTATAAATAAAAAATAAAAAAATGTAATGGAATCTAAGGTAACTAATTTAACCATCTTCCAAGGATCGTAGCGTCATGAAAATTGGCAGCTGTATTTAGTTCTGATGACAATACAATAATATGGTACTGTCGAACTGATCTGATGACAGAGCCGGAAGATATGAACTGGAACTTCATGATGGAACATCGTATATCGTATCATAGCTGCATTTGGATTTTTTTTTAAAGTCTTGTAAAGCGTGTTTTTCTAGTGTTTTTAAACATATTTATTTCACTAGTAAACTTCTAAATATTTTATGAAAAACAATGTTTGTTTTATTATTCTCTTATGTTACATATACCTTTAAATTAAATCAATTCACATCGCGGTTACAACCAATACATTATAACATTAATACCTACATATGCATAACAACTTACGTGCTACCCAAAATAGTCATAAATAGCCATAAATTAAACATGTTTGTGTATTTTTAACCGACTTCCAAAAAAGGAGGAGGTTATATGTTCGATAGTTTGTATTTTTTTTAATGTATGTTCACCGATTACTCCGCCAATTGTGGATCTAATTTAAAAATTCTTTTTTTATTTGAAAGGATATACCTACGCCTGAGGTGATCCCATTGCCACCAAGTTGGGATCTGATGATGCGATCCCAGGGAAATCGAGGGCAATCCTCAAATTTTATAGGCACTTATAACGTTTTTCATATATTTTCTTAAGCTATTTAAGTATTTGCATATGATAGTTATCATCTCATCATGCTGAGCTGATGACGGAAGGTACAACTCCTTAATGGTTAAGAGTTATAGGATAATTCTTAAAAAAATCATCTACTATAGGTAGGTACGATAAGACTGTTAGTCATATTCTTTATAGTGTGTCTCTGAGGTAGTCTCCTTATCACCAAGTCAGGATCTGATGATGGAATACCAGGGAAATCGAGAAAATCCCTTAAATATTATAGGCACTAAAAATGTTTTGTATATATTTTTCTAGTAATTCAGTTGTTTTCGTCTGGATGTCATCAACAGACAGACAAACTGAGCTGATGATAGAAGGTACAAATGAATATGAACTAACCAACTTTTACATTTCTTACTTCCAAAGACTCGAGATGCGTGCAAAGTGCCTCCTCAATCTTCCCATTCCAGGCTCTACAAAATACTTTATATCACTACTAAGATCCATCACTAAAAAGCAAAAAATACAAAAATTTAATAAAAAAAGAACTGACTTCAAAATAAACTAAAAAGCCATAAATAATCTTTTATGTACAGTACGGATCACATTTGAATCACCTTTTGCAGTCGGTGCGAAACCTAAAGTAAATAAAGTTCTTTATTCAACAAAAATACGAATTACTATGACTAAATATATATGTAGGTTGATAATAACTAAAGGCTTGCCGCCGCGGTTCTTAATAGTAATAAATGAATGGTTTGGCACCAACTTCAAAAAGGTGATTCAAATGTGATCCGTACCGTACATAAAAGATTACTTATGGCTTTTTAGTTTATTTTGAAGTCGGTTCTGTTCTGTTTACCTCCTCATGTCGTTTTATGCAATCCCGGAATCCCGGAACTTATTTTATAAAAAATAATTTAATTAAGAAGCCGACTCCATATTTGCCGGGTTTTTGACAACTTTAGGTAAACATCTATCCGATTATCCGACGCCTGACGACGACACGAGGACAAATATCTCCATAGCAAAACTAGAAAACCAAAACATTCGACATTGTTATAATCAATCGTTTTTAAAAACAGCTTACTCTCATTTAAAAACACTGTAAAAAAAATATTTTAGGTCATTTAGTTTTAAGCAAATGTATAAGAGGTAAAGTTTAATTAGTTAATACTGTAAACACAATGTTAAATTGTTGTTATCCCTAAATATTAAGAAATTTTATATAATTTGTCTCTAGCGATTAATTTTTCACTAAATTTTATTAGTCTTTCTGTGCACACATTGTTTAGAGTTATAGTCCAGACCTTAACTTTAAGCTTTTTATGTTGATTTTTATGCGACTGTAACTTGTTGTGTGAGCCTAATAAATAAATAAATAAAATCGGTGATCGTTATTTGGTAGCATTTTTGATGCAACGATTATGGTAGAGTGCCATAGGTGTGGCAAATTTCAACCGAAATGATGGATTACGGTTACTGTCGACAATATTAACACTGATGTGAGCACTGTACAGTGTTACCTAGTGGAGAGGTAACACGTTAGACGCGTAATAATAAATATATTTTCTTTCTTTTTCTTAAATTCAAATCAAATCAAAATCAAAATATTCTTTATTCAAGTAGGCCTACTTACAAGCACTTTCGAAATATCAGTTACATGAGAGTGAATGTTTGCTGGGAGAAATACAATATGATCCAACATTTGCTGCAAGGATTAGGGAAACCCAGAAAAACCTAATCAGATCATTTAACTTAAGTGTTATATTATTGATAAAATCATCATATTTAAAATTAAAATAATCAATAAGATAAATCCTTTCATTGTCAATAAAAAATAAATAATCTAGAATGTGTCTAGAATAAAATTCTAAATGTCAGAGTATATAAAACAATTAAGATCAAAATAATAATAATACCTTAGGTATTAGTTAAAATAATTATTCATATACCTACATGACGCTATAATTTACATTAATCCCACGCGGCTTCATTATTCATGTAGTCTTGTGTGCTATAATAAGCTTTAGAAAATAATTTTCGTTTCACAATATTTTTGAATTTACCAATAGACAACTCAGTTATGCTGCTAGGAAGTTTATTATAAAAACTCACACACTTACCCATGAATGATCTCCTTATTTTATGGAGCCTAGTAGCAGGCACTGCGAGCTTATGCTTATTTCTAGTATTAATATTATGTATATCACAGTTCTTCTTAAATTCCGTAATATTTTTATGTACATACATAATATTCTCATAAATGTATTGACAATGCACTGTCATTATATTAATGTCCTTAAACTTATCTCTAAGCGAGTCTCTATACTTCATTTTATATATCGCACAAACAGCCCGCTTCTGCACAACAAATATAGTATTAATGTCGGAAGCACTGCCCCATAGTAAGATGACATACGACATAATACTGTGGAAATAACTGAAATACACTAATCGAGCCGTTATCACGTCTGTTAATTGACGAATCTTACTTACTGCAAAAGCTGCAGAACTCAGTCTATTCGAGAGATTATCAATATGGGGACCCCATTGGAGCTTAGAATCTAATGTTATACCGAAAAAGACTGTACTATTAACTAGTTCCAGTTCCTCACCTTTAACCATAACGCTTGCTTGCTCGTGTTTTACGTTACTCGTGACAAACTTAACACATTTAGTCTTTTTCTCATTCAACAATAAATTATTTACATTAAACCAATTTACTACTTCACAGATAGCATTGTTTACGTTATTGTAGGATCGTTGATTTCGTACGACTTTGAAAATTAGAGACGTATCATCTGCAAACAAAACTATCTCATGGTGGGTCTTTACGAGGTGTGGCAAGTCGTTTATATAGATAAGGAACAGGAAAGGTCCCAATATTGATCCCTGCGGCACACCCATAGAGACTAATGACCCCGGTGAACGCTTTCCATTCACGTCAACCCTTTGTATTCTACCATTTCAATAAGACTAATAAATTTACTGCTGATCCTTTTAACTCCGTAGTTGTGTAGCTTCCTTATCAGTGTCTCATGATTAACGCAATCGAAGGCCTTAGATAAATCACAGAAGATGCCTAAAGCATCTCGCGATTCCTCCCCGGCATCGAAAATGTGTTTTACGAGCTCAACTCCGGCGTTGGATATCGAGCGACCCCGCGTAAATCCGAATTGCTTACTATGCATCAAATTATTCAAATTAAAATGTTTTAACAATTGATATAGAATTAGCTTTTCAAAAATTTTACTAAATGAAGGTAGTACAGATATTGGTCTAAAGTTAGTGGGGTCAGAGGTACTACCTGATTTAAATAAAGGAGTTATTTTGCTATGTTTCATCAGATCAGGAAACTCACCGCAGGCAACACTGTTATTGAATATATCTGCCAAGTCAGGCGCTATTACTTCTATTAGGGATTTGACAGCATGGACTGAGACCCCCCCATAGGTCATTGGTTTTTTTGTCATTAATTGATTTAAATGCCTTTACTACATCTGAAGGACTGACATGTTCAAAATAAAAGTCCTTACTACATTCTGGGACGTTTTCTCTTAACAACAAAACGGCAGACGAAGGTGATGAATTTAAACACTTTGTTGTGGATACTGGTACATCGGTAAAGAAATTTTCAAATTCTGTTGCTACATCTAAACTAGAATCTATAATTTTGCCATCAATTTTTAATTCTAGATCACTAATTGCGTGCCTTGATCTACCAGTCTCCGCATTAATCACTTTCCAGGTGGTTTTGATAATATTAGAACTATTTTTGAGATTCTGGGATAAATAATTACGTTTGGCAATATGACAATCAATTTTGAATTGTTTCGAATATTGCTTTACATGTTCTTTAAATTCATCACTCGTATTAAACCGCCGTTCCTCATACATGGCATACAGTGCTTGTCTACGTTTGTGTAAGTCCGCAGTAGCCCATTCGCTTAATACTGGTGCACTGCCAGCGACAACCGATTTGGAAGTAATTTAAAAATTAAATTTAAACTTAAAACTCAATGGTACCAGGTTCGATTCCTGGTGTGACCACGTGCGAGGGCAATCGTATTTCTTTGCGCTTTAACTTGTAGCTATATCACATTAAATAAGAATGTAGTGTTAATTTTCCCGCATTAAAAATACAGAAGCACAAAAACACAATTTTTGCTACTTTCGGAGCGAATATTTCGGGAAATATTCACTAAATCAAAAAACATTTGTGAAACCTCAAAGTGTTTTAAGAAGAACTGTCGAAATATGTGCCACACATTGATGTTTGCTGAAAAAATTTTTTTTCAGTCCCGGTTACATGTATGGAGTGCCCCCCCCTAGAAATATATATATCTTTTATTTAACTATCAAGCTAAGTAGCGGTTTACACACGAAACCTATGCTCCAAATTTCGTCATAGTACATCTTATAGTTTTTGAATAAAATGCCTGTGACATACGGACGGACAGACAGACAGACAGACAAGACGAATCTATAAGGGTTCCGTTTTTGCCATTTTGGCTACGGAACCCTAAAAACTACAGGACGAATTTTTATGAAATATTCCAGTTATGTACCTTATACATCAGAATAGGTTATAATTTATGTCAAATTTCATATCTTTTAGGGTCGAAAAAGGAGGTGAAACTTTGTAAGCTATAAATTGCATCTCTACGCGAACGAAGTCGCGGGCAACAGCTAACAAAAGAATAATATTAACTATGTTTAATAGTTTCAATTGGTATTTTCGACATTTATAGCGCAATACTAATCGCTGCACCAAAATGCTACCAAATTTACCATCGCTGGTTATAATAGACCTCGGTTAATGTACGAGTCCCACTGACCGAGTCGGATCGACCACTGCCGCATTGCAGCAGATGCTCGAGCACTCGGTAGCAGCCGACCGCGCCCGCTTGGCGTGACGGGCGTAATTGGCTGCCGCCACGTCGCAGCGGATGCTGAAGCAGCTGACGGCAGCCGACCGCGTCCATCGGAGCGTTAAAGAGACCTTCAGCCCGAAGAAGCGGTCTACATTCCGTTCAAATATGAGATTTTACTTCTGTGCAAACGCTATAAATTTCTTTGGCAACTAATAATAACGCTTGGCTGTGTTGCGACTCAGGGCTTCATTCAGTGGTCCTAAGGGATTGATAAAGTTTCCCAACCATTTCCTCCTCTTTTCAGATGCTTTTATCATCAGTATATCTTCGATGGAGTTCCTGCTAGGCCCACTCCTGGGATGGCTGGGCTCGGAGAAGCACCGAACCATGGTGGTGACCTGGTTCTCAATAGCCCTGGCCTGCACCGTGCCCTTATTCGCGCTACCAGAACATGAAACAACCCCGGATGCTAGTGAGTGGTTTTAGGAGGCTCTTAGATATTTGAGGGAATAATCAACTTTTACTCGACTTTAAAAAAAATACCATAGAGGTCCATAAATGTGTTAGTAACAATTGAGACTTAGGTACAAGACTATGTTAGTATTACATGTTAAATAAATGAAAAGAAAAACCATTTGTATGAAGAAAAACAAATGAGTAGGTACGTAGTAGTTTTTGTGTGAGATATGAATGCAGCCTAAACTATAGGATACAGGCTGTAGGATAGGTCTTGGTCGCTATCAGAGGCACACGAATGTAACATGCAGAGCCCGGAATTTCGGATGAATTTTCGATGTGAGTGAATTCTCATTATCTTATACAAGGCAGAACACAAATTTTCAAAGAAGGTTAAAAGTCGAGGAAAGCAACAGGCAATCTTGTCGCTAATTAGTGATATCGACGGCAAAAAGAAAGGAAACGTGTGATGAGCCTAAATATTTTGTTCCTGAGTCTTGGATGTTTTCTATGTAAGGTCAAGTGGGGTAAGGGAAACATAACATTCGTGGGGAAAGAGAATCCATGCAATTGGCCCACCTCTATTTCCATTGACACAATGTCAGTTTTCAGTATCACATTTACAACTTTTCTCTTACCCCACCTGACCTTATATACTTAAGTAACAGTATCTATTAAATATATCGTCGTCTAGTACTTACAACACAAGTCTTATTGAGCTTGCCATGGAACCGCTTTGATTTGTGTAAAATTGTCCCACTAATATTTATTTATTCGATTACACGAATATATTCGATTTTATTTGAATCCTATTCTAAGTGATCACAGACTGTATTATCGTACTTCCAGGTGTTTGCTCGGGGATTGTGCCTCGGGTCATTCCACCCGGGATCTCTCCTAGGGCTGCAGTTCGGCTGTCTCTGCTGCTGGTCAGCGGACTCGCCTGTGCCCTGGCGAGGCTCGCCATCACGGCCCACGGCCTGGCTTACTTGAACGAGCTCAGTTCTTCAAACAATCTGCATATGCACATTGGTAAGAACAATGTAAAGTTTATTCGCAATAACTACGGGTCTAACGCTTAATTGAGTCTATTTCTGAGGTATGGGAGCGGTACGGGAGGGGCGACAAGTGACGTGACATGACGTGTCCTAACTGTCTCGCTATACAAGCCTGACGCCCGACTAAAGTTACTCGTCGTTTGACGTTCCGAAAACACAGCACTCCCGTCCCACCCCCATACCTCAGGAACTGTGCGCCTACCATGAGTTCAGCACAGTATCGGGCGCATGACGGTCTATCTCTTTCGCACTATAGGCGCGTGCGAGACTGGTGCACTTACTCTCGATACGAGATACTCGCTAGTGCCTATCGTAAACTCAGCTTATGGTAGGCACTCAGAGTCACTTATGCGTTAGGTTTATAGTATGACTATAGTTTTTATTTATACCAGTGCATATGGAAAAGTTAATTTGGATATCTAACATTCTGCTTTAGGTTCGTGAGAAAATTCTGTATATAATCTAAAGACGCTCCCAATTTTTTGAAAATGCTCTGATTTTTGCATAATACGAGTACAATTTGTAACCTGCATCACACGCACATTATTTCCTTAAGGGTAGGTATATTTCCGATTTCCGAGATAAAAACTATTTTATATCCTTATCAGGGTTTCAAAACTATCTCCAAACCAGATTTCATACATCAATTCAGCGATTTAAGCGTGGAAAGTAACAGACAGGCAGACTAGTACTGTAGAGTACTAGATAGTTACTTTCGCATTTATAATTATGGACATCAACACCTTCGTCCTCAGGCAGGTTAGTCCTGTACAAAGTGCTGCTGTTACTCTCCGGCACCACTATGATGAAGGAGATGGCTCTAACGATGACGTGGCTTCAGGTCCTGGCCATATGTATCAAGTTGTTGCTCACGGCGATCCAACTGCATAGGTATCCTGTCGCGGCGCCGATGGTGGACCGTGATAAACAACCACGTTGTGAAAAGAGTGAGTATCTATATAGTACCTATAACAATCTGTAAAGGGATGTATATCGGAATCCCTAAGGTCATTTGACCTAATGTATCATTTGCCATATCGCATTTTTGTCAGAAACCGTAGACTTTTCAGGATTGTTATAAAACAAACCTAACCTAACCTAATCTATACGACGAGCGTTTAAAAATCCTGAAAAATTTACGGTTTCTGAAAAAAATGCGTTATAGCAAATGATACATATGGCAAACGTGACATTAGGGATTCCGAAGGCGACCCTCTGTAAAGACTTCATTCTGTGACAAGTTTTTATTGCTGATTGTAATTTTGTTTGAACACCTAACAACTTACCGAGACGATTCTAGGGAGCCCAAATTCGGTGGGATTGCGTAATTTTTTTTCATTAAGCAAGGAGAATAATATTTAAATAAAACAATTTAACGGATTATATCGCGTATAATATCTCATTTGAGTTCCCGACGTTTCGGAAGCTTTTCAGCTTTCCATGGTCACGTTTTATTTAAATGAGTAATAATCGCGGAAACAGAAGAAATTATTAAGGAGAATAATACCCAATTTCAGGAATGATACAAACAATTACTATATACAGTTTATAATATTTACATCTTGGATCACCAGCCTCAGGTACATTCCTTTCACTACTTACAGTGGCTAGGCACCGCTGGCAGGCCCAAGTTACTGCACTCAACGACATGTCAAGTAACTAAAACATTACATCCCTTTGTAACTCATACTAATCACAGAAAGTCACAATATATAATGTTAGCCATAAAGTCATTCGTCATAATTCTGTAACCGTAAAATATTTAGGATCTTTAAAAAGACATTCCTGTGGAACCCATTAGTTACGTTAGATTTGTTTCATAACAATCTTGAAAAGTTAATGCTTTCGTAGAAAAATGCGATTATGATTATGACAAATGTAAATTTGAACAAACATACCATTGTGGTGAGTTTCGATGTTATGGGAGTCGATATAAACCCACTAAAACAACTGTATTCGCTACAGGTTTTTTCCGTAGCATTGGGCGCGTGATGAGGAATCGGGTCGCCATGCTGCAGTTAATCGCCATGTCGCTGCTGGCGGCCGCTTTCTGGGGCTACAGCATCCATGAAGAGGCAGTTGCCAAGGTAGGACAAATGTGTATGAATATACAACTGGCTTCGCTACAGGTTCCGTGGCATCGGGCGCGTACTGAGCAATTGGGTTGCCATGTTGCACGCTGTTGCCAATGTCGCTTTCTAGGGCTACGGCATGCATGAAGCGGCAGTTGCCAAGGTAGGTCATATGCGTATGTATACACAACTGGCTTCGCTACAGGTTCCGTAGCGTCGGGCGCGTGCTGAACAGCCGGGTCCCCATGTTGCACGCTGTTGCCATGTCGCTTTCTGGGGCTACGGTATGCATTAAGCGGCAATTTGCCAAGGTAGGATATATGCGTACGTATACACAACTGGCTTCGCTACAGGTTCCGTAGCATTGGGTGCGTGCTGAGCAGTCAGGTCCCTATGTTGCACGCTGTTGCCATGTCGCTTTCTGGGGCTACGGTATGCATTAAGCGGCAGTTGCCAAGGTAGGATATATGCGTACGTATACACAACTGGCTTCGCTACAGGTTCCGTAGCATCGGGCGCGCGCTGAGCAGTTGGGTCGCTATGTTGCACGCTGTTGCCAATGTCGCTTTCTGGGGCTACGGTATACATTAAGCGGCAATTTGCCAAGGTAGGATATATGCGTACGTATACACAACTGGCTTCGCTACAGGTTCCGTAGCATCGGGCGCGCGCTGAGCAGTTGGGTCGCTATGTTGCACGCTGTTGCCAATGTCGCTTTCTGGGGCTACGGTATGCATTAAGCGGCAGTTGCTAAGGTAGGATATATGCGTACGTATACACAACTGGCTTCGCTACAGGTTCCGTAGCATCGGGCTCGTGCTGAGCAGCCGGGTCCCCATGTGGCACGCTGTTGCCATGTCGCTTTCTGGGGCTACGGTATGCATTAAGCGGCAATTTGCCAAGGTAGGATATATGCGTACGTATACACAACTGGCTTCGCTACAGGTTCCGTAACATCGGGCGCGTGCTGAGCAGTCAGGTCCCCATGTTGCACGCAGTTGCCATGTCGCTTTCTGCGGCTGCGGTATGCATGAAGCGGCAGTTGCCAAGGTAGGACATATGTGTATGTATATACAAATGGTTTCGCTACAGGCTCCGTAGCATCGGGCGCGTGCTGGTCAGTCAGGTCGCTATGTTGCGGATAGTCGCTATGTCGTTTTCTGGGGCTATGGCATCCATGAAGCGGCAGTTGCGAAGGTAGGATATATCAGTAGGTATATATGCCTAATAGAAGGTGCCCGCAACTTTGTTCGCGAAAAATAAAAAAATGATAACCTTCTTTTTTATTTCAGCGTAGATAGGTAATAAGTATTCTAGATATAAACATTTGTGGATGCACAGCAGGTTATACCAAAGATGGTTGAAATCCGTCAAGCCGTTTAGGCGTAATGGTGCCACTAAGACGCATATACACATACAAACATACTAAAACATTTTGTTTTTAGATTCAGTGACCTTTAAATAGTACAGAGCCTACAGAGGTTTCATTTTAATTAATTAATTAATTTATTCAATTCAATAACTTAAATCTATCATTACAGGCAGACCCAATTCGATAGACAAGAAAATGAGCATATTGATAAACTAAGTGCTACGAGAAATACAATATAAATGGAGCATTCAAAACAAAAAAACTAAAATTGACATTGAAATTGACGACCAGTTTGGCTCAGAGGGAGTAACGTTGCCTGCGAAGCTGAGGTCCTGGGTTCAAATCCCGGTAAGGGCAAATTTTTGTGTGAAAAGCATAAATATTTGTTTCTGAGTCTTGGATGTTTTCTATGTATATAAGTAATATATCTATTAAATATATCGTCGTCTAGTACCCATAACACAAGCCTTATTGAGCTTACCATGGGACTAGTTCGATTTGTGTAAAATTGTACGTAATATATAAAAAAAAATAGAATTTACAAAACAAAAACAAATGTCGAGGCCATAAAAAATATAATTGAAATGTGTAATAATAATAACTTCATAATTTATATGGATATGTGATTTCAAAATTGGTTGCAGAAAAAAGTATCCACAAAGTTATATGGAGCTAAGATAAGTTAAGTTAAGATAAATTTAAATAAAACTATTTGAACGGATTATATCGCGTAAATTAAATTAAAAACGCGTTTCAAAATAATAAAAAAAACAGAACGCGCTACTAGTGTTAACTAGATTGTGATCGAAATATTCAAGTCAGGTACGTAAGGTTGCGATAGCTCAGTTGGTCAGAGCACTTCTGCGTTAAAGAAGAGATCGCAGGTTCAAATCCTTCTTGCAATTTAGTAGGTCGCATAATTTTTTTCCTTTACAATTGAACTCTGTGTTATAATATCAATTTCGAACCAAAAAAGATAAAGTATAATCAGGCATCGGAAATACGGATGCTTTTATACCTACAACTAGCAAAATCCCAGAAAAAGCTAAGCAAGTATGGAGACGGCTTCTTAAAAATAATATTTTAATTTTTAACTAAACTTTCTAAATAATTCAGGTCATGACCTCTATTAGTTAAATGAAACACATGTGAAATACAATTTTGTAAACAGGAACTGCTAAAATAGTTTTTTTAATATCTCGATACGTACCTGTGTGTTGATGCACCTATTGATGTTATACTAATTTCCAGTAAATCCCGGGGATTTTGTTACTAAAATTAAATAGAGTCCGCCTCCATGCTAGTCAATATCTACGCGGTGTAGGTTCTGAGGCCGAAGTTTAGGTATAAAAGCATCCGAATTTCCGATGCCTAAGTATAATGCCCAGATGGCGAGAACAATCGGATGTTCTTATCTATGGGTTTAAGTGGAAGAAGCTCAAAATGCAATATTTGGTACCGGTTACTAAGAGATTATGAAATGTAGGTTTGGCTAATGGTTGTGTTTATTACCATACCGATTTCACCAAGATTAGATAAAGTACTCGTAGGTAGTTACCGTGTGTACTGTGTTAGTATTCCTATACCGTACATTGGGGTTACTTTTGATTCACGGGGTAGCAATGTTCGTTGGTTTTTAAACTATAAGGAGTTTGTTACTGAACGCGTTTATCATCATCATCAATATCATCATCATCATCATCATTAGCTCACCTTTGTCCACTGCTGAACATAGGCCTCTCCCATGGCATGCCACTGAGCTCGGTCCTGATTTTTTGTTTCCAATTGCTGCCAGCCACTCTTATGTCATCGGTCCACCTAGCTGGAGGGCGCCCTAAACTACATTTTGGTCTCCACTCCAGAACACGTTTGCCCCAACGGTTATCAGTTTTACGAAAGAAACCGGCCCATTGCAACTTCAGTCTGCTAATCCTTTGGCTATATCGAAAACCTTGGTGTTGGTGGTTTGGGTTTCAGGATAAAATGGTGAACACTTTTGAATGCTAAACTGTTTTTTATTTCGCAAACACATGCACAAGTTATAATTTTGACAGAGCGGTTGTGCGGGCGTGTCGCGCGGTTAGCATAGGCCGACTGCCGCGCCCGCATAGCACATACAGAAAACAAAAATATGGCGGCTGTGCCACCTCAATCTACCCTTAATCTTACTATTCTAAATCCTTAAACTAACCGTTTGTTATATAAAATAATGGAATGAGTTACCAAAATGAGCACGTCGCCAACACTTGGTTCTCTGTCGTTGGTGTACCGTCAGTGTCCACGTCTCGGCTCCATATGTCATAACTGGTAGGACGCACTCATTAAAGACTTTCGCCTCTAAGTTTTGCGGTATTGAAGACGAAAAGACTTGACGACGTTTCCTAAACGCTAAACGCGTTCATAAGATTAGATTGATTTAATAATAATAAATAGTACATTTCTTTATTTACGACCAACTTGGATCATTATGTTAGTACAATTGTATTGCTTATAAGCTAGTAATATTTTCTTCTGTTTCCGCAATTATTATTCATTTAAATAAAACAATTTAATGGATTATATCGCGTATATTATCTCATTTGAGTTTCCGACGTTTCGGAAGCTTTTCAGCTTTCCATGGTCACGGGTGGTCGGTTCGAGTCCACCCGTGACACACAAGCTAGTGTTAGTACATTATTATTATTACATTATATTATGATTGATTGTGATTGCTGTTACTACTTGTTTCTGCTTGCATGTATTATACAGCAGTAGTACAGGTACAAGCCATCAATCCTATCCGCTATCATATTCAGAATGCTGTTACAGCTAGCCCGCGCTCTGCGCACCAGGGATGTGGGTCGCTTGCGCATCGTGGTGTAGAAGCGCTTCTGCAAACATCCCCGATGCGCTACAGAATCTCGGCAGCCCCATCAGCACCCTCCTGAACTCGTTATTTATACCTTTATACCTACTGCACGCGCAGAGCGCTGTACCGTCCGATTCGATCCGATTTGGAATAGGTAGTGCCTATTCACTTAACCTTCGTGGGAGGACGTAATTATGAGTGGATATGTGCACCAAAATTTTTTTTTATTGAATGCGGGATTTCCGTGCCGATTTACCCTAACCTTCGCGGGAGGACGCTATTAAGAGACTTTATATATTCATATTCCATTTATTCATAATAATTTCATTACATGTCATATTCACTTAATTTCATTTACATTCAAGTACAATGTAGGTAGTACAATCAAATTAAATTAAATTAAACAATAAATAGGTAGATAAAAAATAAATAAAAAATAGCAATATTCATAATTAATACTACGCGATCTTCACTCATTATCACAACACAACAAAACGGGGCTTAATCGCGTATAAATATGATTTATTTAATTACCTTTAGTTGATAATTCTTCGACGTTTTGGACGTCGCGTTACGTCCATGGTCTCGAAGGAACTGACTATGACGACGGAATAGTTGAAATCCATTTAGCCGATTTGGCTACACACACAAAATTACAGAAAATAAAATATTTCGATTCAGCGACCTCCATAATAATAATGTTATTTATTTCAGGTAAGGTCAGGTGGGGTAATAGAATCACCGGGGTAAGAGAAACTTTGTAAATTTGATACTGAAAACTGACATATGTGTCAATGGAAATAGAGTTGGGCCAATTGCATGGTTTCTCTATCCCCACGAAATAAAATATATTTCCCTTACCCCACCTGACCTTAAATAAGACCCACATGAATGTTACATACATACAAGTTGAATAAAATAAAATAAATAACGTGTAAAAATAAAAAGTAAAACTAAAGAGTAACACCAAAATAAAAAGTAAAATATATAGTCCGTTTCAATCATTTTTTTGAAGATATCTTTAATGTAAAGACATTTAATTTTTACAACTTTATAATAGTATAGAAGCGGAATTAGCATAGAGGTGTGTTGTACGAGTTTTCAGCTAATCACAAAAACATAGTTATTCGTTGTAATTTCACTACAATTTATAATTTTTTTTTTACAGGCGAAATACCACATAGTTCACGTCGACGAAGGACACTTCTCAATTACACCTCTAAAATATCTACCCATCTTTTTGGCAGTTCTTGTAAGTATTATTTTTATTTTTTAGATATTCATAGAAACAAAGTACGTACAAGTAAACTTTGTACAGACTGCGCCAAATAGTCCGTAACATCCAAATATCGCAACACATCTTTATATTACACTTCGTCTCTTTGCCATTGCTTCTCTAGCAAGTATTAGGGACAGCTAGAGAGATGGCGCTGTTCTTCGATTAAAAATAACTTACTAAATTTAGTATGCTCCGAAATGGTCCTCGTATAATGCTGGCTCGAAAGCCAGTGCTGATCTTCCAGTGAGACCATACTTAGGTGGCATCTTCTATTAAAGAATTTACTTCGTAACGCTGCTTTCACGTATATTTATCTTATTTCCAGCTCGCTGGCTACATGTACTCTGACCCCGTCATGCCGAAATACGATCGTAAGGCGGCCGTACGCAACGCGGTATTGATGAGCCTGCTAACCGCCCTGTTATTTGTCCTGATGACGGCCTATCTGGGTTGCAGTCGAGGAGATGTTGCGGGCTTGAGAGACCAGTCGTACAAGCAGCCGGCGTGTGGACAGAACTGCAGGTAAAGGGTAATTACCGTCAGTTACTTGATGGAGTGATGTGTCTGCTCGCTGCCCTGTTGTATGTCCTGATGAAGACCTATCTGGGATGCAGTCGAGGAGATGTTGCGGGCATGAAAGACCAGTCGTACAAGCAGCCGGCGTGTGGACAGAACTGCAGGTAAAGGGTAATTACCGTCAGTTACTTAATGGAATGATGAGTCTGCTCGCTGCCCTGTTGTATATCGCGATGACGGCGTATCTGGGACGCAGTCGAGGAGAGATCGCGGGCTTGGGAGGGCTATTGTAATTGCGGGTAAGCCCTGAAATAGTAAACATATTTTTTTCTTTATATATAAGTAAAACTTTATTCTGCAAGTAGGCCTCAAGGAAACATTTACATGTCTGATTTTACAACAAATGGAAAACATTCACAATCTAGATAATGATTATATAAACAAATAAATATTATTGGGCAATTATACACAAATCGAACTAGTCCCATGGTAAGCTCAATAAGGCTTGTGTTATGGGTACTAGACGACGATGTATTTAATAGATATATTACTTATATACATAGAAAACATCCAAGACTCAGGAACAAATATTTATGCTCATCACATAAATATTTATATAGTTCATAGCAATATTAATGACAACTACCTGGGCACACTTTACAGGGGGATGTATATTGTTTCCGGGTCCATTAGATTATAACTTAACATAAACTAAACATACTTACAGAGATGTAAAGGGTATCTAGGCGTCAAATAAGTAAAATTAAATAACAGTATATAAAAAAACTTATACTAAATTGTCCAGCACTGAGAAATTTACCTTATGTTATCAGAAGTATCTGCTTTCAGATGCGACCGTCCATGGATGGAGTTTACTCCCGTGTGCATCCCCGATCAGATGACGACGTACTTCTCTCCGTGCCATGCTGGCTGCTCCATGGCTGACACTATCAATGGCGTCGGGTAGGCAAATTTATGCGTTAGGGCGACAAGACCTGCAGCCATCTCCTACATTAGAGATGACTAAATCCAAACTAATATTATAAATGCGAAAGTGTGTCTCTCTGTCTGTCTGTTACGTCTTCACGCTAAAACCGCTGAACTGATTTGGATGAAATTTGGTATGAAGATAGTTTGAGTCCCGGGGAAGGACATAGGCTACTTTTTACCTCGGAAAAATACCCTTATCCGCGATAAACGAATTTAAGGGGCTACTTCGTCATTCGTAAATCACGCCCCAAACGCGGAGCTAGCCAATAAGCGTGATTTGTAATAAGGGACGCATTTATTGCTCGCGCGCATCAAAGAAAGAGAAAGCTAAGACACTACATGCTTGGGCTTTTTTGGCGTAAGCGCCAGATGTAAAAGTACCATGAAGTCGAAGATATTATTATGTTTTGTTAACATTTAAGTTAATCACTTAAAAGATAAAGGGAAGAATGACATTTTAACATAATTTAGCCGTTTATTAATCTGTCGTTTGTACACACTAGACAAAAAACGGGAAATGAAGACGCGTTTTCGGATAACTTTTCTATCGAGGAAATTTTCATTAAACATGTTTCCGCGTTAATCACTGAATAGGTTATATAGTCAAGAAACACGTATCTGAAAACCAGCCTGATTTATATACTAGATTTGACAAAAAATGCGCTACAAAATAGCTTAAATTTTCGATGCATCCCCTTAAGGCGGGCGAAGTCGCGGAAGCTAGTTTATTATATTTACGTCATCAAAAAATAAAGGTGATACATTGAGTCAAAATGTCGCGTGACGTCACTCCTAGGTACAAATTTGTACCTAGGAGTCTAATTAAGTCCGTCAATTGGATATATCTAACTGAGAACTATTAGAATTTTGATTTTCATAGCGCGTCATCATGTCTATAACGTCGGTGAGAACAGAAACTTCAAGAAACTTTAGAATTTCTATAAAACAAACCTAACCTAACCTGGTGCTGGAGGAGAATGGAAAGAATCAGCTGGACAGAGGAAAAATCGAATGAAGAAGTATTAAGCACAGTAGAGGAGAAAAGATGCTTGTTAAAAACCATTGAAACCAGAAGAGGGAAGATGATAGGGCACTTGATACGACATGACGGGTTCTTTAAAAACATCATAGAAGGAAAAGTTGAAGGGAAGAGAGGAATAGGAATACCCAGGCGCACCTACTTTGCACAAGTAAAGGAAAAAGTAAACGTCAGGTCGTACCAAGAAGTCAAGTCTCTAGCTCAAGACAGAGAGAAGTGGCAGTTACTCCACCGACAAGAGCGCAGCTCTTATATCAAATGATGATGATGATGAACCTAACCTATTGGGCTCTGCACAATGGCTTAAAAAAATATCTGGATTTTCTTCGGTTTCGGAGAAAAGCGAGAGTTTCGGAAATTAAACATTTGGGAATTGAGGCAGTTTGGGAAGAATAGTTTGCTAAAAGAAAGTATCCAGGGATGTTGACGTACCCTAAAGTGTGCTCGTACCTTCTCTAACAAGTTTGGGTATAAGGCACACACGAGCACACTTAAGGGTCCAGTTACAGGCGGCGCAAAACCAATTAAGTCTTGTATCACACAATAGTTCGTAGCACAGTCAAAGTAGCCAAATATATCGAAACAGATCTTCATTTGCATAGCAGTAAGGATGTGTTACGATATATTTGGCCACTTTGACTGGTACTAACTCTATGATACTGAATTTAGGTACTAACTCTATGATACTGAATTTAGGTACCAATCGGATTTTTTTTTTTTTTACCTTTTCTGATTTCACTTCTTGCTGATATTGTAAGAGGTATTTTGCCAATGTGGACTTGTATATCACACGAGAAGAGAATTGTTTGTCATTAAAATTTTGCTAATGAGAGGATATTTCAGGGAACCTCGGATTATCTTTCTTTGCTAACTCTTCCATTCTTTATACCATTCCTAACTTTCAGAGTGTACTCGAACTGCACATGCGCGCCGGGCGGACGCGTCACTATCGGCGCTTGCGACGACGGCTCCTGCGCGAACGCATACAACTCCCACCAGCTGTTGTTCGTGATAGCAGCGGTAGTTAGTAGTGAGTATGATGCTGTCGCGATTCCGCCGATCGACAGGTTGGTTCAGTTGGCTAGTGGGTGCAGCAATCCTTGCAAGCAAGACAGCTTTTAGCTGACATAATGATGACGGGTGATGACTGATGGCAGGGCCGTATTATCCATATGGCGGTGTAGGCAACTGCCTATGGGCCCAACGCTCCTAAGGAGCCCCGACCCACCTAGAGACCTACCTACCTACCATAGGTAAAGCAGGGCCCCGAAACTCAGATTGCCTATAAAGGCCTCTCTATGACTTAATCCGGCCCGGACTGATGGACATTGATTCGATTACACTCATGCTCTAGCCTGCCTGTATCAATCTCTCTCTTTCCTTAGCCGTTTCTGTTACTATCGTTGAGCAGAGATGACTTGACCTTCTTAAACAGTGCACTGACAACTGCTAATTTAACAGGACGGCAATGCAGCATAATCATGGCTTATGAGTTCATTATATCTTGTCAATACCAGAACCTAATCTCACGATACGAACTTCGAATTTTGAGCTTCGGAGTATGGGAGTAGACCCTCTATATCGTAGCGTGCGGTTCATATAGGCGCAAAGGCAATGCCTACCCTGAAGCCCTGAAGGCCCATGGCTCCATATAGGCACAAAGAATCTGCCTACCCTAAAGCCCTGAACGACCATGGCTCCATATAGGCACAGAAAAACTATGCCTACGGGGGGGGGGATATGGGGATAAATTCGTTCTTACAGAGTTTAGACTTCCATTAGGAACGCTAACATCGATCGACCAATTGATAGATTCGAGTCCCGCTCAACTTTTTTAACTTTAGAGATGAACAGATGTTTACGAATTAATAAAAAATCATAACCGCTAATATATGTAAATATGTAATCAATCTGTGTTCAGGTCTAGCCCTGGTGTGGCAAGGCACGGTGGTGATAGCGTCGGTGGACAGGAGAGATATGGCGGTGACGGCAGGTTTCGCCTCCGGCGTAGTTTCGGTGGTAGCCTTTGTGGGGGCACACGGGTTCTACCTAGGCATCAGCTGTAAGTATACAACCGGACCAGGGGCGTATTTACCCTAGGGCCAACGGGGCCATTAATAAATCCATACTATACTATCATACTATATACTATATACTACATACTATATACATATATTCTATATACTATCCATACTAACATTATAAATGCGAAAGTGTGTCTGTCTGTCAGTCTGTCTGTCTGTTACCTCTTCACGCTTAAACCGCTGAATCGATTTGGATGAAATTTGGTATGGACATAGTTTGAGTCACGGGGAAGGACATAGGCTACTTTTTATCCCGGAAAAATGCCCTTATCCACGATAAACGAATTTAAGGCGGACGAAGTCGCGGGCAGAAGCTAGTAATATTATAAATGCGAAAGTGTTTCTGTCTGTCAGTCTGTCTGTCTGTTACCTCTTCACGCTTAAACCGCGGAACCGATTTGGATGAAATTTGGTATGGAGATAGTTTGAGTCTCGGGGACGGGCATAGGCTACTTTTTATCCCGAAAAAATACCTTTATCCGCGATAAACGAATTTAAGGCGGACGAAGTCGCGGGCAGGAGCTAGTAATATATATTTAATGTATACATGGTATCTATAAAGTACCACTAAGATACATAATTATGTGTCATAAATACCACCTGGAATCCAGAAATCTAGATTTCTTTGATAAATCTTGTTATCCACCAATACACTATACTCGACGATTAATAAATATCACGATATTTGATAAATATCAGTAGATTACAGTATGAGTGTACGTCTAGCTTTCGCCTAAGAGTCCATCGGACAGATAAGATATGGCCCAAATAGAAACTTATACCTCTTTCCTTGCAGCTGACACATGCGCGTTTGAGCGGGGCTCCAAGTGTCTGCTTCAAAACGACCAGTTCGCGCCCTGGGTGGGCTACTCCAGCGCGAGCCTCGCCGGCCTCTCTATGCTCTTCAGCATCATCGCCTTCATCATTCTCAAGCGCCAGAAAGAAGCAAATGTCTCCTGCGAAGACTTGAGATCGAGTTAGTTCAGACGAAATTTACTAGATGGCGCTGATATCAATTCTTGGTTAGTTTCGGGTGAGATTTAAAAAAAGCTATGTAGGTATTACCGCCTTTTGTAGATATGCAATCTTTTAAATTAATTATACGGAATTGTTTAGAATTAACAAGAGACATGTCCAATAATAACTTCAGCATTTTGTATAGACTGTAAGTAGGTAATCTATGACAGGTTAGGGAGGCAGCGGACTCTTGGAAATTAGTTATTTCACTACTGTTCAAAATTAACGATGTTTACCGTGGGTGGTTCCCAGGAGCTGAAAATTTTCTTTACTTTCAAACTGTATGTTATTCATCGTTTCATCTCAACATGGACTATGGAAATTATATTTTCAAAACATCTGTACTAAAATTACCACAGTTACTAAGAAGTGTACTATTTTACCGTATTTTGATTTAAGAAAAATACGTTTTAAGTGGTATATTAAAAATGTATATTGGTAAAACATTTTTTCATAAACTCCACATTGTTTATGTGAATAAATGTTAGGTCTAATAGTTTTGCTTAAACAGTTGGAACAGAACTGGTTATCGTATACGGCTACCTATCACCACTGCATTTGAATATTGTAAATATTTGAATATTGTTTGTCTTTTTCATATAGAAGGTGCTTCATCAGCGTCAAAAATCATAACCATCTTTTTTCTTCAGCGTAGTCGAGTATAAAGTATCCTATAGCCGTCTGTGGATGCTCAGCTACCCGTGTACCTAAAATAATTGAAATCTGTTCAGCCGATTTGGCGTGATGAAGCAGAAACATACAATACAAACATACCAAAAATCAAAGAAAAAAAAGAAACATTTTTCGATACAGTGACCTCCAAATAGTCCGTTACATTTTTTAAAATATCTTCAATGTACAGACATTTTATTTTTACGACTTAAATATAATTTATGAATACCTATTTGTGTTGAGGCCAATGTATAATCATGTTGATTATTACTGGTGAATTAGTTGTTAAGTTATGTTAGTATTCTTGTTATACAATAAAATTAAATGTGATATCACTGTATTACTGTGTAGAATTTCATTTATCACAGTAATTTACAAGCTAAGAATTCCATGTGCATTTAAGTATAACGTGATGTAAAAAATATCAGTTTGTATTCTTACGCAAATCAATTTAGCCCTAAACGAAGTAAAATCCGTATATCTTTAATATAGGGTAGGTCAAAAAATTTAGCACTTTTGAAACATCGATAAAAATTAGACTACACATGTTTTCTATGTTTTATTTATTTAACCTAGTAACAGATAATTGCACTTTATTTTTTTTTTAAATTACATCATCCAGATGTCCTCCGCCTCGTCGTTAGCACTCCTGCAATCGACTACGTAAACCTTGGAAAACTCGCTGACACATGCAGCGAGGGATGGCGGGTATCACATCATCTTTTTTATAAAACTGTTTAACAGAAAGAGCCCGTTATTTTACCGTGAAACGCTCCATTATAAATAGAATTGCACGAAGTGACCTATAATTTCCCGCCAATATCCCGCCGCTCACTCTGACAGTTTCCGAGAACTTCAGTGTTGCTATTTGCAAAAATTTATGGCCCACACTATATATTAGTCATACTATATATTTATTTATTTATAATCTTAGATTAGGTCCTTTACAGGGTAAGCAAACTGAAGTGGCAATGGGCAGGGCACATAGTTCGAAGAACCGATGGCCGTTGGGGCAGAAAGGTTCTCGAGTGGAGACCGCGTACCGGCAAGCTTAGCGTAGAAAGGCCACTTACAAGATGGTCGGACGAGATGGTTAGGGTTGCGGGGACTCGCTGGATGCGGGTCGCCTCTATCCGGCCCATATGGAAATCTAGAAGGCCTGTGTGCAGCAGTGGACGTCCTTTGGCTGAAATGATGAGGTTTGTTACAAATATGAGCCTTAAAAGTAAAATACAAAAAGCAGATACGTATACAAAATATAAACATAGTGTAACCACTTGAGTGCTTTCCGCAACTGTAGTTGTATAATATGTCACCACTCTTATGTCAAGTAGAAATAGAGTTCAAACCAAAATCACCGGCACGTGAGTGGTTAAAAAACCTATCCTAGGGTGCCGCCAGCAGAGGGGCAGCTCTCAAGCTACCGGTTGACGGGCTGGCTGCAGAGAGAGGAAGCTTCTTACGACGCATGCCGTGTCCAGGCTTACTGCCTTCTGTATCTGGCTCTTGGATCCAGCCATCTAGCGAGAGTCTCTTGAGCTTACTTAAGAGTCCAAGGTAAGCTCGGTTCTCCATACAAACGGTAGTTACGCTCTCATTTAAAGACGACTTGCTAGTTTGCTCTGAAACTTTGTACTTAGAATAAGTTAAGGTATATGTAAGCCTGTAATTACTTTTTGTAGCTTCAGATACCATAGTAAAAAAATACAGCGAATTTAAGTTTTAAATACAAAACTTGTTTTTGCTGTATTTCGTTGGTTTTATAAACTGAAGCCATATAAACTAATTCCAGTTTCGTTACAATCCAACACGCAGTTTTAAAATGAGAACGAATTTCCGTTTATATGGGAAAGTGAAATTCGGCCAAGCTTGCTGGGGACCCTTAAAGGTGCGTCCACATTTGTATCATTTGCCCGTATCAGATCATCGTCGCGTGGCATGATCGCGTGTCACGATCACGCGTTTGGACGTTGCGCCGATCAGATCGCTCGAAATCCATATTGCTACGCGTATCAAATACTCCGATCGGACGAGCGCGGCATGATCGCGACGGTGCGACGTCCACACTAAATCGCGATCATGGTACGCGGTTATGATACGCCGCGATCCATCTCGAGTCGGTTTTTGCCCGATCATCTTCTGTCTCGTCCATTGCAACTACGCGTGAAAGACATGGCCGAGAGGCGTGGCTTGAGCCGCTGGCGCAGGTGTGTTACGGCGAATTTCCAAAGTACTGCCATTTTTAGTTGCTACGCGCGCGGTGCCGCCGACGCATGGGCGCTGCTGTCCACGCTGGTGCTCGGCGCTCGCGGCTTATCAGGTGTCGTGATAATGATCTTCAAGTTTCTGCACGGGTGTCAACCAATTTGATGTGCGATCGCAGAGTGCAACAGTTTTACACGGAACACAACGCTACGACAGAAGAACAGCAGCGCGATACGCAGTCGTGCCACGGGACGATAATCGGATACGAGCAAATGATACAAGTGTGGACGCACCTCATGAGTACAGGATTTTTAAAGGGTCTTGAATGAAGATTTGAGATTTTAGAAGATTGAAGATTTTAGAATAGGAATTCTATGTTCAGAAATAAGATATAATAAGTGTAAATCCTAAAAGGTGACTATATTGAAAAACAGATAAAATATATGTGCATCCTTAACATTATCTTTACTTATTGAACGACTCTCGTAAAGTCGCCGCCACAAGTCTTGACCGTTAGTGGTTATGTTAAACCACTACACACCACCAGTTGCAACCACTGGTTATTTCATGTTACCGTGGGCAAGCAGACGGATCGCCTGATAGTAAGCGATGACTGTCGCCCATAGAGACCTGTAACACCAGAGGAGTCACAAGTGCGTTGCCGGCCTTTCAGGTGGGAGTACTCTTTTATTGAAGGTTTGAAGGTCGCATCGGTCCGGAAATACCGCCGGCGACGATTTATTCTACAGTTTAGGCATCGACATGCGAGGCATCTGGTAGCTGGATGCGGTCACCACTGGCAGGAAGTGTTCTGTGTTCAATTCATACTTAATATTATAAATGTGAAAGTGTGTCTGTCTGTCTGTCTGTTACCTCTTCACGCTTAAACTGCTGAACCGATTTGGATGAAATTTCGTATGGAGATACTTAGTTTGAGTCCCGGGGAATGACATAGGCTACTTCTTATTCAGAAAAAATACAGTTATTCCCGATAAACGAATTTAAGGCGGACGAAGGCGCTGGCAGGAGCTAGTACCTATATATGTATACTAGCTTCTGCCCGCGACTTTCATCCAAATCGGTTCAGCGGTTTAAGCATGAAAAGGTAACAGACAGACAGACAGACTTTCGCATTTATAATATTAGTATGGATTGTTTATTTGCAACAAGACTAGACGTGGGATGTGTGGGCGGGGAGAACCACGCGATAGTATCCGATCGTACAAGTTGAACACACGTGCGCACGAGTTGACAGAACGCGGCCAGTAGAGAACGCGCACGTCTCCCGCAAGTCTCGCAGCTTGCGGTTCGAATTCAGAAGTAGCCACTCAAACGCTCGGTGTGCGCCAATGCCGATGCTATACAAAACGTACGAAAAACTACTTAACAACTTATGACGGCCACAAGTGGTTCTAATGTGGCAGCCTCTAGTGAATCAATGTGCGCCCTTAAACCGTCAGGATAGTGTTGGGAGGTTGGACAAAAATCAAACTATCAACTGCGTTCGCGGAGGAGTCAGTCATAACTCCTATTTTTTTAACCATCTGTAGATACCCAGCTACCCGTGTACCAAAAATAGTTGAAATCCGTTTAGCCGGTTTGGCGTGAGGAAGCCACAACGAAATAAGTATACTAAAAAAATATCTAAAAAAAATCGTCGCAGTGACCTCCAAATAGTCCGTTACAATATTTTTATTCAAATTATCTTCAATGTATCAGACATTTAATGGTATAGATTGTCGAAATAATGAAATAATTCAAGACTGCGGTTGGATTTGAACTTAGTGCCTTTGTACCTTGCCGGGGCGCATGTAATATCTAACTGGAGCAATTCACTTTAAAAATCGAGAAAAACGTGACAGTAAAACAACGCTTTTCGTATAAATAGAACATCGTTTAAAAAGTATTAAGAATCTTCAAGTTATTCATCATTGAACAAAGGAAGCGGGTAGCGGGTCGAAACCACAAAAAAAGTTTAAAAATAATACAATTTGGTAATTATCTTCATACTGTTATCGACCCGCAAAGTATAACTGCAATCTATTGTTATGACGACCGGTTTGGCTCAGTGGGAGTAACGTTGCCTGCGAAGCTGAGGTCCTGGGTTCAAATCCCGGTAAGGGCAAATATTTGTGTGATGAGCATAAATATTTGATCCTGAGTCTTGGATGTTTTCTATGTATATAAGTAATATATCTATTAAATATATCGTCGGCTAGTACCCATAACACAAGCCTTATTGAGCTTACCATGGGGCTAGTTCGATTTGTGTAAAATTGTCCCGTAATATTTATTTATTTATTTATTTATTATTTATTATTATTGTTTGCTAACTTTTTATCATTTACCTACGCAGTATTTCTTCAGTGTTCTTTTCCGATTTTCACGAAAAAGTGTATTTTGAACCTGGATCGCTATGAATATTCAAGATCGAGGTAAGTAGTACTGTTTTCCATAATACCTATTCTCCAATATCAGTAAGTACTCTATAGAATGGTAATAGACAATATGCATGAATTTTTATATTCATGAATATGTATAAAATAATCAAGATATAAGCCATCAAAATTTGATTCTATTTCTTTCTAGCTAAACAGAATTTAATATGGCCGTAGTGTCGTGTGACGTGTACCAGTACATGTCGGACCTCTCTGTCAAATCACTGTGTAATTTTATTAGTAGTTTAAAATATTTATATTATACCTACTACTCTTTGTTTAAAATGCCTACATAATCCGTATTTCTTGGCTAATTTAAATTTAAATTTAATTTCATTTTTTGTCGCCTATTTTACGGTTTTTTTATATTTTATTAAGAAAAAAAGCGATAAAAATATCATGCGTCCAATACCCTAAATACCTTGAATTACTTTGCTATGAAATATTTTACAGGTAGTTTTACCACTTTCTTCTTTCTTGTTCTTTCTTAAGTAACAGAGAAGATGCAATTATAATATTCATGAACATTTTGTGATTAAAAAGTGTTAAAAAAATAAACGCAAAAGCCACTGTAACGTTTTTATTTTAGTTAATTTTGATTTTTAAAAATTAAAGTAACGCGAAACGTATATTAATCTACCAATCCGGTCTAGCGACGTCACTTCGATTCTGAGAACTTATAGTAAGGTAAACGTAATTTGTTGCGAAAATTAATTATAATTTTGACGTGATAACGTTTTATAAATCGATGAACGCTGGCTGCACGCACGAAAAAGCATGACTCATTGTCACGTTCCGCCTGAGCCGAGCGTGCAAGCGAGAGCGCGGAACAAGCGATAGAGGGTTACGATCGCCTTAGCGTTGAATTCACAATAAAAGTATGCAATTTTACATCAATGCTTTTTTATCACGTAAAATTATCGTCCGTAGTCGGACTTTACTGACAACCAATTTTTTAATAAAAATGGAAGTTGGATTCACCGAAATTTTGGACACGTTTGGATCAGAAGGTCGATTTAAAAATAATATATATGGTAACTTTGTTGAAGTAGATGGACACAATGGCACAAAACAATAATCAATACGGTTTTTTATTTTCACGGCTTTAGTGGCAGTGGCCTTATATTATATTACTATCTCCGTCTCAATCAAGAAGAAGAGTGGCAGTATTCGCTGTTATGACCATTCGACGTTGACGGATTGTCCATTATAAGCTAAAACAAATCGAAAATCGTAATCAATGCAAAATTATGAAAGTGACAACTATGTCAAATGTCAGGCAGGTGTGACGTCATCAGAACGGTAGGTCCGTTTTGGCACGAACATTCTAACTGTAACTTAGTAACGAAAATTAAAATCCTAAAATTAATTGCAATAAATGCGGCCCATTTGCAATTAATTTTAGGATTTTAATTTAAGGTTTATTCTATAAATTGAATTCGAGTGCTCCATTTCTCGCACACAAAATATAATTACGTACCTAAGTCATATTTTCGACAGTCATAACACATAACATATTTGGCATAAAGTTATACGATGTAGCTATTTCAAATGAGGCCGTATATAATTACAGGAAACACTTTTGTCATGAAAACATCAGTTGCGCACCTGTGATCTGGTGTTGAATGTTAAAAAGACCCATTTTTGTGCCTGTACAAGCCAGAGCCTCGTGATAACAGTGATAGCTTTACAAACTCTACACCTTCGAGCGAGACAGTCCTTCACACCGGCTTTTACTCTACAAAGTTCAGGTTCGACCCCATATGTAGTACTGCTCTCACCTCTGGGCCGGAGCGCCCCAATATCAACTTCTCCCCTTGGACTCCATCCAACGCCGGGCAGTTCGTATTGTCGATGATCCCGAACTGGCTTGGCTCTGTATGTTTGTTCTACCGTTTGTGCAATGGGGAATGTTCTGAAGAACTTTTTGAATTGGTGCCACCGTCACGTTTCTATCATCGCACCTCCCGCCTCAGAAACAAAGTACATCCCCACCATCTGGACGCTTGGCATCCCAAAAATAAACGGGCATCACGGTCATTTTTACCACGCACTTGCAAGTTGTGGAATAACCTTCCCCCTGAGGTATTTCCAGAGCGCTATAACATGGGATTCTTCAAGAAGCGAGTTAACAGGGCTCTCAAAGGTTGGCAAAATATGGGCGATTCCTCCGTTGTTGCACATATCCATGGGCGACGATGACTACTTTCCATCGGGTGGCGAGTCTGCCCTTTTACCACTCGTTACAATAAAAAAAGAAAACAAAAGCCTTATTAAAAATATGTGGCTTGGCCGTTTCGTTACTACTAGAAATATTGTGTAACAGAGAAAGTAATGAACAGTGAAGAAATTCTTCACCTTACGCCCATGTGACGGTGGCGAAACATATTTGGGCTCCTTCCGGTGCATTAGTGTGTAGAGTTTGTGCAGTTAGGGTAATTTTGTTGATCATTATCATACTTCTTTGGTGGCCAGTTCAACGATATAGAGTATAAAGTATGAGCATAGCAAAATATGCTCATATTCTGCGACATTCGTTAGGTGGGAATTTTTATGTCGTCATTTTGCTACATCTTGATGTAGGCATAATTACATGTTGTCATTATTATACATCATTTGGTAGGCATAATTAAATGGCGTCATGTTTATTTATATGTACATCGTCAAAACTCTGATAAAATCTGATGGTCATTGTTATACGTCGACATTTTTATCCACGACAAAAATGTGATAGTCATTGTTATACGTCGATTTAAATGTGCTTGTGTGAGAATTTCAACAGCGACGCACCTTGATTAGTCAATTTTTTTAATGTAATAAGTGGCAAACGGGTAGAGGAACCGGAGCCACCTCGACGGCGAGAGGAATCGCCTTTACCTACATTGGCAATCTTTCCACTCGCTTCTTGTAGAATCCCATGTTATAGCGCTCTGGAAACACCTTAGGGGGAAGGTCATTCTACAACTTGCAAGTACGTGGTAAAAAAGAGCGTGATGCCCGTTTTTTTGGGATGCCAAGCATCCAGATAGCGGATAGGATTGTAGTTTTTTTCTGAGGCGGGAGGTGCGATGATAGAAACGTGACGGTGGCACCAACTCAAAAAGTTCTTCAGAACATTCCCCATTGTACAAACGGTAGAACAAACACAGAGAGCCAACATCTCTCCGGAAGCTAAGTGGTTCCAGGCCGTTTGTCAGTTTGTACACCTTCGCACCGCTCCAGCGGATTGATAGCGTAAGACCGGTTCTTATGTACGGTACGGCAGCGAGACACTCCCCTTCGGGCATTTCACGGCCATTTCACGAGCCGTGTAAAGGACTAAAAATCAGCCGTTAGGCATAATTGTTGAAAAAAAAACGGAACCCTCGGTGCGCGAGTCCGAATCGCACTTGGCCGGTTTTTTTATGGACTCATGTTGTGTTATAATGAAAATTTTATAGGCTGACCGTGGGGCTCCCAACTCTGTATGACCTGCGATCCTTTAACTCTTTACTTTTCTACTGTGTCTCATCGTGTTGCCAACGACCGCGTTTACCAAACCAATGTACAGTACATTCTGTTCTGTTTATCTGCACGATCAAAATCAAGATAAACGCCATCAAACTTCGTTGTTTTTCCGACGTAGGTAAAACCAGATTATGCTACTTTTTAACCGACTTCAAAAAAGGAGGAGGTTCTCAATTCGGTTGTATTTTTTTTTTTATGTTTGTTACCTCAGAACTCCGTCAATTATACGACGATTTGGAAAAAATATTTTTTTGTTCATGAGTAGGTATATTCAAATTGGTCCCATAAATTTTTGGTAAGGATCTGATGCTGGGATCCATGAGGAATCGAAGGAATTCCTTGATTTTTATGAGCATATCTATGGCGATTTCGGTATTTATTACAGTAGTTCAAGCGTTTACATTTGAAAATCACCAATTTAGTGGAGAGAAACCAATGATGAAGACACCAGCCATCAGTTACCACTGAGGGCTCTACCAGCGTTATTTAATTCGCGGATCGCGAGTCGATTTGGAAAATTATTTTTTCGGTTAAGAGTAGGAATCTCCAAGTTGGTCCCATAAAATTTTGGTGATGATCTGATGATGAAATCGATGAGGAATCGAAGGAATTCCTCAAATATTATGGGATTTCGGTGTTTACTAAAGAAGAACAAGCATTTACCCTCAAAATCATCATTTGGTAAAGAGAAACTGATGACGAAGACACAAGCCACCAGACACTAATAAGGGCTCAACCAGTGTTATTTAATTCACTAATCGCAATATAATTCTTTATCATATTTTGCTTAGAGGCAGAAGTTAGTTAAGATCAGGGTAGCACAGTGGAGCATTTTTAAGTGGAGAACCAGAGAACTCCTTAACGGTGAAGAGTTACAGGATAATTCTTAAAAAATACATGTATTATAGGTACACTGGACAGCATAATTGCATGGAAATTTGTTAGAAAGTTTGCTTTGCAGCGAAACGAGACGCCATCTATCCGGTAACGACTTTGGTTTCATAAGATCTTACTAGATGGCGTTGATAACATCAAAATATTAAAAAAAAAATCTCGGTTGAACTTACGATTGCCAAACACACGGCAAGTCACTTAAATATTCAATTTACATTATGGAACGTATTTTCAGAATCCAGTATTTTTTAATGCACTTTCAATTAAATATTACTTAGATTCACCATCATATATAAACCAAAGCCATCGATGATTTTGCTAATTCAAACACAAAATACAAAAACGCTTTTTTCCTATACCGTGTTCGAAAGGATTTGAACCCGGAACATTCGTCGTATAGATCAAGTCATTAAACCCCTTAGCCATCAAACCATATGCGACATGGATGAAATTTATAACCGTATTTGTAATCACTAATCACCTACGTTTGGAAGGCATGCGTTTAGTGTTAATAGTTTTTTTTAATTTATTTTTACTGAGATTATTTAACTGCTGTTTAAACAAACCATTTTTATTTAAACAAATAAATATTTATTATTAAGTCACATGTTGAATAGTTGTTGAATAGTGCAACAATTATATAAAAATAACCGCCCATACTTAGAGGTTAGACTTAAGATTATGGATATACCGTAATAGTTTTATACAAAGAAACCGTTCGTTCGTTCTCTTGCGGCTGCCGTCCGTTTGATTGTATTTTTGATTGAGTTTTAGTATGTATTTAGTTCTTTTATTCTGTAATAATGGGTTCTCGTTGCAATATTGACTTAGCCACAATGTTACAAATAATTACTTTGCATGGTCAAGGCAAAAATTTGACAGAAATTGCCACAGAAACCGGTGTAAGTGTAAGTATTATTTTTTACATTTGATTCTAGATTTTTTATATTAGTTATATCTGTATGCTAATTTAATAATGATTATACATTTCTGAAAATTGTTACAGAGGAAAACAGTTGTGTTATGGGTGCGACAATTCACAGAGGAAGGATCATATAGGATCTGCACCGCCAAAGGATCGGTAGACCTCGACTTATAAGCGTACAGCGGCGTCAAAGCATGGTCCAGGAATATGAAGAAAATGGTTTTCCACCAACAACCCATTACACCCGTTTATTCAACATAGGCGTTTGGACACTGTTCGCCGTGTTCTCCACACAGTGAGGGTTTACATCCTCGCAAGCATGCAGTCAAACCCTTGCTGACTCCACAGCTCAAAGAAGCGAGACTAAAGTTTGCTCGAGAATACTTAAATGCCTATTGAAGTAATGTCATTTTCACTGACGAAAAAACGTTTCACTAGTCAACACGGACGTTTTAGCTTGTGGCGTCGAAATAATACGTGTTATAATAACGATCAAGTAGTGAATATGTGGCGTTGGATGAGCGGGGCTGACCCGGGAGAAATCGTCAGAGTGCCCACTCGGGCTAATTGCTGATTACGTCAATGTGCTGGAGGAGACCATGTTTCGAAATGTGTATCCGGAGGAAGAATTACCCACAATTTCATTTGTGCAGGATAATTGTCTTATACATCATTCCCAAAGTGTGAGTGAGTGTTTTTGCCGGCGTATAATATTAATATCATTTCATGGCCTGCTAGATCACCAGATTTAAATCCCATTGAAAACCTGTGGCTATACCAATTAAGGACAGAAGTAAGTGGAGATAGGGTTACACTGGTGTTTCCTGTTGCCCTGTTTGACTACTAATGTAGTTAAACAGGGCGTCATTGCGTTAAGTATATTTTATTTTTATATTTTTCTATACTATAATAGTAAATAACTACATTTTTATACTACAAAACGGGACTCAATCACATATTGTTCTTTTTTTTGCATATATGCTATTTTGTGACAGTATTTTACGATAGCTTTTTCATCACTCCGTCTTTGAATTGTTAAGAAATGATAAGTTAGTAAGACAGTAAAAGTTAAATGTTAGAGTGCGTTCACCTACAATGATAACCAGTCTCAGATTTGTAATTAACTGTATTCGCTCATAATACTGATTTGTTGAAGGGAAGCTTCAATCCTCTTTCCAATTTTTGGAAATGAATACTTAAGCTTTACCCTCAACAAAATCTTAAGAAGAGATTTTACTTAAATTATAGATTAATAAATTGTGTTATTTATCTTAAATAAATATTGTGTAAGAAATAAAGTTATTATTTTTTCATTTCAGAGTTGTATTATTTCTAGTTGTAAGTATAAATAGTTATTAATTGGTTGTAATTAAAAAAAGAAAGCCTACTTTTGAGGAGTGTCATTATAAGGGAACTTGTGCCTATTTTTTTTTACCTTACCTTTTATGAATACACACAGTCAATTGTAAATTTTCTTGTAATAACTATATAATTTAATAACCATACTAATATTGAATCAGTATTTCGATTGCTATAAGTGTAGGTATTCATAGTCAATATTCAGGCAAAGATCCAGGCACAAACAATGATTATTTTGTTTCAGCCTAGTCTATGTATCAATTGACTATCTCTTCATATTATATGATATTATAATAGATTTTCATCCTTGGTGACTTTCAAACAACTAGCAACGCAACTTTTTACGGAAATTTGCATCCAAAGTAGAGTATTTTCCAAAGGAGGGTATTCTAAAGTTCCACCTTGCTTATTATATTATTTTTATTAAAGTATAGTGTCGTAATATTCATGTCATCGCATATGTTATTGAAGTGTGGATGAAGTTAAGTTTGTTTAAAAACCTCGTAGTTTCATGAAGAAACAAAGTGTAAATGGCGGTATATTTGCAATGAATTTTTGTTGCAGAACGGACTCTGTTCTGTTACGATAGTAACAATACGCTTGAAAGATAAATTTTTAAAACAACCTTACTTAAAAAAAAACATTCCAACGAATTGAAAACCTCCTTTTTCTGGAAGTCGGTTGAAAAGAAGCGTGTTCCAAAAGTTAAATACAGGTGCCATTTTAATTTCAGTGGAAGCTTTTCTTTAATAGTAATTATATTTCATCCATGTAGTAGATTATTCTATTACAGAACAATTTTAGTGCTTGTGAGACTTACATATCAACAAAAAAAGCATTAAATTCTTCTTATTCGTTTTGATAACAACGCCATCTAGTTTATTTTTTTGTAACCATCAGCATCTTAATGCTGAGAGCACGTAGCTCTCAGCATTGCATGATGGTTACAAAAAAATAAACTAGATGGCGTTGTTATCAAAGCGATTATCATCTTTGGCATGTCCATGCAATTATGCTGTTGATAGTACGTATACGTACGTTAAGACTGTTAGTCATATTCTTTATAGTGTGTCTCTGAGGTAGTCTCCTTATTACCAAGTCAGGATCTAATGATGGGATCCTAGGGAAATCGGGAAAAACCCCCAAATATTATAGGCACTAACAATGTTTTGTGTATATTTTTCTAATTTATTCCGTTATTTTCGTCTGTTTGTCATCATTTAATGATGCTAAGCTGATGATGGAAGATACAACTCCTTATTAACGGTCAATAGTTGCAAGACATTTTTTTAAATATTATGGATAAGTTGAGACTGTTAGTCGTATTCTTTTTTAACCAGAAAGCTACTGGACTTAACCATTTTGACCTAGCCAATTCTTATAATTTAGATTTTTATTTAGAATTAAATCCTTACAAAAAAATACTGTATATCACTAAAATCCACCACTAAAAGGCAAACAATAAATAAAAAAAGAACCGACTTCAAAATTAACTAAAAAGCCAAAAATAATCTTTAATGTACGACGGATCACATTTGAATCACCTTTTGAAGTCGGTGTCAAACCTAAAGTAAAGTTCTTAATTCAACAAAAATACGAATTACTATAACTAAATATATAGGTAGGTAATAACTAAAGGTTCGCCGCCGCGGTTCTTGCGTGTCATCTGAGTTAATAGTAATAAATGAATGGCACCGACTTCAAAAGGTGATTCAAATGTGGATCACATTAAAGATTATTTTTGGCTTTTTAGTTAATTTTGAAGTCGGTTCTTTTTTTATTTAAATTTTTTTATTTTAAGAAATATAGGTTTTTTTAAAGAAAAGGCTTGTTTAGCGTGTTAGGTGTTATCATAATTAAACAATTAGGCATATGTTTTGAGGTTTATTGTGAGACTAGATACGCATGGTCACGCACCGTGCGGTATCAAATAAATTTTCTACCGCGCACACTCCAAATGTGGAATGACCTCCCTGCCGCGGTTTTCCCTGGAGGTTACAGTATGGGATTCTTCAAGAGGGGAGTGAATAGGTTTTTAAAGAGTCTGAAACACGCACGTAATGTCCCTGGTTAACATCAGGCAGGAACGCTTGTTTGCGACCTTAGTAGTATAAAAAAAAGTATATGTTATTAAACAGCTTCGGAGGAATTACATCTCCCTGTTTTACTCCTCGCTGCAGTTAAATGGCCTCCGAGCTCTGATCTTGGATTCAGACTGACATAGTGGCGTATCTGTACAAACACTTCAGCATTTTGATGTATGGATAGTCGGCACCGCTGGAAGGGTTGAAGCACATGGCCATGCAGCTCCAAGAGCGGATGGAGGTTAAGGCAGTAAACAAGGACCGGAGCCGGTATTTTTGAAATCTTCCAAAATAAACGCTATTTCTGGAATGTTTTAAAACTGTAATTAGGAGAAGAGGAATTAACCGCATCACCTGATTCAAGTTCTAGAATTTACGAAAAATATACGAAAATCTCGTAATTGAACAAAAAAACGAATCGTTATTCGGTAATTGTGTATGAAAAATATTCCGATCACTGGTAGTAAAGTCCTGGAGTGGCGACCACGCATAGGAAAGCGTAGCGTAGAACGGCCTTGACTAAGTGGACGGATAATCTCGTGAGGGTTACGGGGAGTCGGTGGATACGGTCTGCGCAGGATCACACTCAGTGGCGAGCTATATTAGGCGAGGCCTATGTTCAGAAGTGGAGGTCCGTGGCTGATCGATAGATAATCAATTTTACATTTTGGGGCAATTTTTATTTTGGTATACTTTTTTTTATTTTGTCCGATTTGGGTGAAAATTCGTACCTCCATTGAGTTACAAAAAAAGTATGAGGATTTCGTAACTCAATGGAAGTTTTCATACAACTTTTGTAGGACACATCGGGAAATTATGTTTTTCGTATACAAAAAGATGGACTCTATGCAAGTACCAATTTTCACCCAAATCTGAAGACATAAAAAGCTACAATAATATAAAAATTGGCCCTTTTAAGAGTTTTAAGTTTATGGACATGTTTTCGAAAAGCAAAAATAAACATGTGTAGCGCCTGAATAAAGCTCGGTCGCAGAGGTTCCTATTATAAAGTATTGCATATTCTACCCTAAGACATGTGCCTATCTGTTGTTATATATTATAACTTATAACGTAATCAAACGAAAAGGTTAAAAAGGTCACAGACAAGATTGTTGATACTTGCCTCCTGTGCAAATTAATTAATAGATATGTCCTGATAATTATATAGGTATTACAATGTGAAGTAATAACCTACTTCCCTTTGTTTGCGAGGGTAAAACATATTATAATGTTGTTTTGTGATATTGATACAAATCAAAGTGCAATACGATACGATTGCTCTCGCACGTTTACGATTACGCATCAGGTGTGTTACCCTTTCACTAGCGAGCACTGTGACGTACGCATCGAACTTATCTATCCGCTTCGACCTCTTTACCTTTGTAGTTCATATAAAGGAAATATTATAATGTTGGTATCGCAGCTGCAAAAACCGGAAATGTAGTAACCGCCAACTGAATCCATTGGCGGTTACTTCGTTTCCGCTTTTTGCCGTCGATATCTTCTCTCAACTCTATTGTTATTCTTGTGTACACGGGTACACGTATTCAGTGGCGTGCATAAAGCTTTTGGGCAAGGTTGGCAGTTTTCCTGTGCCTATACGGAGCCATGGTCGTTCAGGGCTTCAGGGTAAGCAGTTTCTCTGGGCTTGGAGCCATGGTCGTACAGAGTAGGCAGTGCCTTTGTGCTTATATGGGCCGCACGCCATTGCACGTATTATAATTACATGTGCCGAATTCGACAACGGGTACATGAAACCCGAAAACAACCGCAAATCTTTGTCCAAATGGGCATCCAGTATGAAGAAGTGACTCCACAATGGAGGCATGAACAGCAATTGCGTGACCCACCATTTGGAGGCACCCGGACAGGGAACGGGTTAAAATCGTCTAGGTTGATATTTGATTTGATGATTGCTTAAAGAAATATACAGATGGAATTAAAATAATAAAAAAAAAATATTTCAAATCACAGAGATCCATTATTTGTGTTAGCGAAATCTTATTTACTATGTTAGTTGACATTAGCATTTAGAAAGCTATAAAAAAAGTTAGCTATTAAGAGTGCGAATAGTAGGTAGCGAGGTCTACTTAGCTCTCCCAATACCAACTTCAAACCAAAACTTCATTATCCGCCAGTCGAGTCTTTCGGCTAACGCCCTGAGAAGCTGGTTGCTGCTGCCGCGCACTCGCTTTAGCATGGAGGCGACTGTCTTTCGCCTGATGGCAAAAAAGCTTGGAGTATTTAGTAAATGGAGACGCCTTCATGTCGTTTCCCCTCTGCGAAAGACGTTGGAACAATGTTCCAACCGTTTTATAAAAACTACTTCATTCCTCGATTATTTGCAGTCTTGTAATCGTTATTTACGCGTGACAAGCTCCGTCAAAATGCCTGCATGTGCTGTGTATGGGTGCAAAAAGCGTTCAAATATATCAAGCATACAAAAGGATGGAATATCATTTCACAATTTTGCTTTTATTATACCATATTAATACATAAAACGCCTTCAAGTAAATCAGGCATCTTGGAATCGATTACAAAATTAGTTTGAAAGATATCGCATACTATTCGTATTTCATTTTGACAGATCGAGAAAGTTTGACGTTTACAGGTCCCCATATTTAAGGTTAATAAGATCTACTGGTCTTTAAATTTTGTATGAAATTACAAGCAAATACCAGCCTTAGCGAATTCAGTACGGGAGAAACGTCTACCTTTGTCTAAGAATTAATCTTATTTTTAAAGAATTAAGGTTGAATATTTATTGCTCCTGTTTATATATTGCAGTGTGCGATAAACTAGAATAATGGTAATGTTTTAGTGTGAGTGCGTAGTAACGAGAGGAAAAAACGCATTTGTAGATGTTTGTAGTTAGATTGTTTATGTGTGTGTCACCTCGCCCCCCTCGAAAAACGGCAGAATTTTTTGTTAGGAAATTTGTAGCGATGCGTACTCCATTACTAAATCCTCTAAGAAAAAAGGCATCAAGTCGCGCTAGCGCCAGCTACTAAAAGCTAGTCACAAAAAATAATTAAGCAGAAACTTATTTGTGTTTGTCAGTTCATTGTGCGCTTACGTCGATTTTCAGGGTGTGTAATGTTTTTAATAACAACTATTTTCGAATTTTCATTTTACATAATACGAATTGCATAATTTTGACCTGCAGAAATGATTATATAGTATAAAAACAAAATGAATATAAACGAATTGCATAATTTCGATATTATTAATAGTTTAGTTGCATACTAATGTATTTGTATAAGAGGCAATCAGTATAATGGTCACTTTGTATAGTGTTAATTGCTCATAACGTTCTTTTTCCATAAAAACCAAGATCATAATCATAATGTTCAAAGAATATAAACGCCTACTAAAATTGATCTTCTTTGATTCTTGTCATGTATTAAAATAAATATATACATTTGCTCTGTTTTTTATAACGTCACTTTTTAAAAAGCTACCTTTCAAGTAGTATAATGTTTTATAGTGAGCGTTATTTTCATTAAGTTGTTTAGTGTTAACCAAATATTTTATTGAGTAACCCAAAATTTTACACAAAAAATAGAAATACATTTTCCAGTTAACCTTTGAGAAAATGAAAAATACGAAATACCTTTTTCATTTCCTTTTTAAGCAACTCTCACGCAAGCATGCAAGCATTTTGACGCTCCGCTCGCTTCGCTCGCTCCGCTATACATGGTCATAATACAAACCTAACCTAACCTACAGTTTTCGGTTTTTCACCCTTACCCCTCTTAGCATATAATATTATGTGACCCGATCATTCGTTAAAATTTAGTTCTAAATTTTAATCATTATACCGAATGTATGTTATAACAAGTAAAATTATTCCTAATGATCGTTATAAATAATGTTTTTATGATTATACAGTATTCTGCTATTTAATTATTATGCCTAACAAAATTATGTATTTTGTTTCTATACATGTATCATGTTTATTATGACTTTTTATCGTAGTTAAATGAGATTATGCTAAAAGTTTGTATGAGAATTGAACGGCACCCCGATTTTCATGTCGCCGAAAACTATTCCTCGAATTAATTTCGTTTTAATTTCTAATAACATAATCACGAATTCATTGCTTTTTATATAATCAAACAACTTTTCATCGTTAATCGTTTCGTATTTGTCTCAAATCGTAGCGTAACGATTCATCGAATTTACTTGTCACAGAATAAATCATAGTAATAATTTTTCGAAAAATGATTCAAAGATACGTTCCATACATTATTATTGCCACAAACAATGGAGAGCGTCTCGATGAAATGTACTTTCGTTGAAACCACGGCACGTTATTATACATAACACTCTTCCTCGCTTCGCTCGTCGGCGTACTTAACGTAGACCTGCCTTAAGGTAGAATAAGTTGGTTCTTTAAAAAAAAACTTGGTTTTATGGTGCAAAGTAGAGCGTCTCGATGAAATGTACGGTTGAAACGCATTATGGAGTATAGTAACAATGGTGATACGATTTTCTATACAATAGTTTTGAGAACTGATATTAAAAGCGATTCGATGAACGACGATCGATATCGATATATAAATAAAATAATGAAGTAAAATTCGATGAGTTGATTCTTGTGTAAAAAGTTATTCCAAATGTATGAGCGATCTAACGAAGTTCGATGAGTGATTAATATGTGATACTAAAATTCAGCGAATAGTGTTATAGGAAACGATAATCCATTTAACAATTTTCAGTACAATTATGGAGTACCAGTGTTCCCGTAGCGTTACTCAAAGTATGTCCGTGGAGCCCTAAGGCTCCGTTAAGCTTCGGTAGGGGCTCATACTATACGTTATTGTGAAAAAAAATAGTGCAATTTTTTCCGAGTGGAATGTTTCTAAATATTATTTCATCATCATCATCATCATTTCCATAGCGATAGATCATTTCGATAGCCATAGGGCGTCCACTGCTGGACACAGGCCTCCTCAATAGATTTCCACATGGGCAGGATAGAGGCGACCAGCATCCAGCGAGTCCCCGCAACCCTAACCAGGTGATTCGACCACCTTGCAGGTGACCTTCCCTCGCTGCGCTTGTCGGTACGCAGGCTCAACTTGAGAACCTTTCTGCCCCAACGGCTATCGGTCCTTCGAACATAGTTCGAAGTTTGTGACCGATGGCACATGCCCCGCCCAATGCCACGTGCTATGCTCGGGATCTCTACGAGATCGAATCAGAAATGAGGAGATTCGTAGACGAACCAAGGTCTACGACATAGCAAACAGGGTAAGCAAACTGAAGTGGCAATTAATATTATTTTGCATTGTTCAATTGAATTGACTCGTACATAGAGCGGTGATTAGGTAGATTAAAACATATTGTTTCCGGTACACTGAAGAAAAAGGAGAAGTTATGATTTTCTCTCCTCCACTGACGACGTTGTAATTATACTAGACTAGACGTGGCCCGGAAGTTAAGGAGAAAAAGTCATAACCCCTATTTTTTTCGACAGCGTAATCGGGTTAAAAAGTATCCTGCAACCATCTGTGGACACCCAGCTACCCGTGTACCAAAAGTAGTTGAAATTGTTTAGCCGATTTGGCGCGATGAAGCCACAACGACACATACAAACATACCAAAAAATCACTCAATTGTTTGGAAATATCTTCAATGTGCACACATTTCATTTTTACAACTTTATAATAGTATATCTACAAGTATTACGAGAATTGTTCGTTTAATTTAAAGTATTATGATAATCTTTACATCTAGAGGTCTTAGCTCGTCATTGACGAATTAATAGATATTTCGTTTTGACTCATTGTAAAACTCCTCAAAAGAATACACAGAAAAAAGAAGATTACAATATTCGACTTATTAGCTTATTACACTTCAACTTTTCGACGAATTCCCTAATTCTGTTTTTACTACGAACCTCGCGTGTTTCATTCACTAACATTATCTTATTATATGCTTATTATCATACATTATCCCCGTCTATCTTCAATCGCGGGACATTACAATCACTTCTAATATATAAACTATCTCATGCTACTTTGCAAATTGTACTTTGTTTATTGAAAACAAAGTTAAATGTTCATGATAACGTGCAGGATCGTAAGTCGTTCTCAAAGATATCTTCCGATCAAAAAATACCTAGGTACTGTCAGAGTACTAAACGAGTCATACTTCTCTATCAGTCCACATTCGGTGGTATCGCTTGATTATCAACTGGGGAGTGAACTAGGCTAGTAGTATTGATAAATTTGCAGTTCTATTAAATTGATCGGTTTTTAATTCAGTTTAAATTCAATTATGGAGGGCACCAGATTGTTATCGAGCATTCGTGATATTCCAGGTAAAGAGTATGTTTTAATTTTAATACGTTTTATAGCGGTCGTAATAAGTAACATTGATGTATTTCTACGCGGGCAGAAATTTTCCGGGACATAAAGTATTGTGTGTGATGGTGTCTGTGGCGAGTGGCGACAATGGAATTGGGATGTTGACAATTTTAGACAGCTTTATTCCGTGGTATTTTATAAGACGACCTCTCAATAATAGGAATATTGGTAAAACACTTAAACACACAAAAATTACTTAAATGTCATAAAAACTCCCCGAGATACAAGAATGTTAAAAACACATTTTTGGACTTTCCCAAAAAAGCTCCATACTAAAGTTGTCTGGGGAAATTAAGACCTTTGTTCTGCAGTTTCAGTTTCAGAGAGCTTTAGGCCTAGACTGAGACTTGGACAAACATAATCTGAGGTCTGAGGGCGTCCGATCCGGGTGCCGTTTCCTGTATTTTTATTGAGCAGTGCGCTGCGTCTGCACGCGAAAGTACAGGAAATACACCCGGCTCAACGCAGCAGACGCCCCGAGCGTCAAAATCGCTGTTACATTTTGACACTCAGTATTTGGTCTCGCTCGCTTCGGTCGCTCGGATAATCATGTCGAAATGGCTAACTTTAGACCCTAGTAAAATAATATAATATTGAAAAAAAAAAAAACTGGCGAATTGCAGCATTTCTTGTCTCCTGATTTTAGACAGGCTACTTTGAAGCTCGACAGTGGAAATTCGTATCATGCCCGCCCTCTCGCTCTCGTATTTAAGTGTATTTGTAAGAGTGGGATAGCGCGATACGTAGCTTTGGAGCCCATCTGATAGATTGTGTTGGTAGATTCAAACGTGTAAAAGTTCTTGTGTGACTGGGATAAGCTTTTAATCTTAATTGTTAGGGTTTCGTACCTAAAAGGTAAAAAAGGAACCCAATGGCGTGACTCTGTCTGTCCGTCTCTCCGACTTTTAGAGTGCCAAACCTCAAAAACTATTTATGCTATCCATTGTCAGCCCAAAGGAAACATTTTCAAATATATTTTTATTTTTGAAAAAAAACAGCCGATATGAGGAGGGTTCTGCACTTTTTTTAACGGTTTATTTTTATTGTTCTTTCGTTTTATTAAGGAGTATGTGAAAAGAAATACCATTTCCCGCTTTATCTACGAAGTTTACCAAGATTAAGTTTGCCCCTCATTTGTATGTGCCGCCATAGATACCAGAGGCAAACTTAACTCAACCGGCCAGTTAAGTCGAAATAAGTAAAAGCTTGTACGGAACCCTCGGTGCGCAATTCATACTCGCACGTGACTGGTTTTTATATTGTTATAATTATAACATGAATGTTTGTTCTCAGTTCGCGACCATGTTCGGAAATTTTTCAACCCGTCGGGTTTCGACCCGAAAGGCTTCCGTAATATGATAATGCTGGGGCTGATGGGGGCAATGCTGGGTGAGCTGGTAGTCTACATTCTGCTGAAGCAGAGCGCCGACCTGGGAGAGCTGCCTCACTACATCCCCGGTAACTACATTTAAAGGTAAACCAGAAATACATGACTATTGTCAAGAGGGCGCTATTAGGTATTCTGATTGACATGGCAACAGTTATAATGACATCTTGAGTTGTTTACTTGCCAGCTCAGATATTAAATTTGAAATGTTTTCTAGCGAAAGAGTTTCATTTCCTGTACGGTTTTTTTTCAGCAATAGGGAACATGCGTGAAATTTTTTCATCGCTTTTTTTAACAAAATATCAAAATACCGTAAAAACTATTCCAAAACGTGAAATTAAAATTAAAATCGGATAAGAAATACTCATGATATAGGCATTTTAAACTACGAATTAGACAGCGATTAGACAGAGAGGTCCGACATACACTGTTACGTCACAGTCTACGACAGTCATATAAACTCCATATTAAATTCTGTTTTGCCAGAAAGAGATAGAACGAAATGTTTGATAGCTTATATCTTGGTTATTTTTATAGTTATTCGAAAAAATATTTTTCTCCCCTGTTTGTTACATGAATGAGATTTTAATAAAGCAAAAAGAAAAGATTATGCATATTCCCTATTGATTATATACATTATTAATAATGTTCCGCTCTTGACTGTGAATTGTTTTGGGCATTTTTAGTCATTTATCATTTAATATAACACATCACTCTCATTTAAATTATTGCCAGTGTAAGAAATTAGTTCAGATGAAATTCCGCAACATGGCGCATGGTCATATATTTCTGGTCAGGCTTTATACCTACGCAAGACACACACACAAAAAAAAAAAAATTTGCACTGTTGTGAATTTCCATTTGCATTATTATTGGCGTCATTTGTTTGACAATCGCGATATAGTTAGTCGTGTTTTCTCTTTGTTGACATCGATCGGTGACGGTAATGAATTTCAACGTCAGTTGTCAAAGATGATGAGGTCTGGATCGGAGAGCGGAGTGGTGTGCACAAAGAACTCGAATACTCTTCAGAAACAGCTTTATTTAATTAGTAATTAAGTCTAGGTCTCTTACTTGTTAGGCGGCCATTGAAATATGAAGGAAAAAAGCATGGATAACATTCCTTTTATATTAACCTATCATAGACAATTTGTAAGGGTGTACATTCAATAACAAGTAAGATGCCCATGTATTATCAAAAGAAACAGCTTTGCTAAAGTAGGATTTATAATTAACTGGAGTAAACTGATGTTTACGGACACACGTGATTACTTCTTTATGGCAGAAGTACAGTAAGTATTTCTTATGAATAAAAGTTACCACAATATCACCGGTTACAAGTATTTTCATGTATACTTTTGTCAAATTCTTTCTAAACAACGAAATATTCACGTTAATACCTGTCAGTTTACTCACGCTAATTAAAAATCCTACTTTAGTAGAATAATTAGTAAGTACCTACCAGGATTCCTGTCATCCATCTTGGACGGATGAATCGGTGTGGATCAACTCATTATTTAATTATCTATACTACCCTATTATAAAGTAGTAAAAATGCAATGTCTGTACATTGAAGATATAAAAAAAAGTGATACGGACTATTTGAAGGACACTGAATCGATTTTTAGGGTTCCGTACGTCAATCGGAAAAAACGGAACCCTTACAGGATCACTTTGTTGTCCGTCTGTCTGTCAAGACCTTTTATCTTGAGAGGGCATGGAGGTATCGAATTGAAATTAACACCATATACTCAAGTCAACGGTCTCTTGAAACTGTGAAAAAATCAAACTTCTACATAACATAACATTAACGTAAAAAAGTACACGGCTATGTATGTCGCAAACAACGTATATTTCGACACTCTCAAGGGAATCAAAATGATAGGGTACTTCCCGTTGACATAGAAGTATGAAATTTGGCAAGTTATGACATACTACAAATATACACAGGAATCTGAAAACTATACATTTGTAATATTTTCTTCTGTTTCCGCGATTATTACTCATTGAAATAAAACAATTTAACGGATTATATCGCGTATATTATCTCATCCTCCCGTGACCATGGAAAGCTGGAAAGCTTCCGAAACGTCGGGAACTAAAATGAGATAATATACGCGATATAATCCGTTAAATTGTTATACATTTGTAATTAATAAATCATAAAAAATATAGTCTTTATCAAAAGACATATTTGGTCAGCCCGGTTGCATTAAGTTTGCACCTCATTTGCATGCAATACTATAGATATCAGGTGCAAACTTAACGCAACCGGAACTAATATAATAATTTTAGGGTAAGTGAAAGTTTGTACGGAACCCACCGGTACGCGTGTCGTACTTGCACTTAGCCGGTTTTTTTATATGCCTGTACGTGTCGTTGTGGCTTCATCACGCCAAAACGGCTAAACAGATTAACTATTTTTGGTACACGGGTAGCTGGGCATCTCCAGATGGTTATAGGATATCTTTTACCTACTGACACAACAAAAAATGTAATTAGACTAGGAACACAGCTGCTCGTAGCGCCTGCGCGCGGCAGCCCCGATCATGCCATGGGACGAAGATCTGATCAGGCAAATGATACAAGTGTGGACGCACATAGGAGGTGCGTCCACATTTGTATCATTTGCTCGTCTCCGATCATCATCCCGTGGCATGACTGCGTATCGCGCTGCTTGGACGCTCATTTTTTCATATTTTTTGAACATACCGTTTAGAAAATAGAGGGGGGGGGGGGGCACAATTTTTGCTACTTTCGTAGCGAATATTTCGGAAAATATTCACTAAATCAAAACATTTTTTGAGAAACTTCAAAGAATAACGTGTTTTTAGAAGTACTGTCGAAATATGTGCCACACATTGATATATGCTGAAATTTTTTTTTTTTACTTTTGCTTACATGTATCGAGTGCCCCCCCTAGAAATATATATATTTTTTTATTTAACTATCAAACTAAGCAGTGGTTTTCACACGACATCTATGCTCCCAATTTCATTAATGTACATCTTATAGTTTTTGAATAAAATGCCTGTGACATACGGACGGACAGACAGACAGACAGACATGACGAATCTATAAGGGTTCCGTTTTTGCCATTTTTGCTACGGAACCCTAAAAAGTAGGTGATGTATTTAAATTAAGAATAACGACTGTCTCGTTCTATTTATAATGGAATCTATACATATAATAAAGCTGAAGAGGGTCGAAAGTCTGTACATGGAAGATATTCGAAAAAAGTTGGCCGGGGATACTTAAAATCGATAACAGAACACGTTCCAACAGTTTTTAGAATTTTTGTCTGTTGGTCTGTTTGTCTGTTTATCTGTTTATCTGTTTGTCTGTTTATTTGTACGCGCATCACGTGAATACGGCTGAACAGATTTTGATGCAAACTTTACTGATCTGTCGAGAAAATCTCCGGCCAGGTTATAGGCTTTAAAAATTCAACCCTTAAAGGGGGGGTAGCCACTACACTTGTTTGAGTTAAGTTTGCACCTGAATCTTATCGCGCTACTTAGGAAGGAGGTGCAAACTTTTCTCAAACATGTGCTAGGAGCCTACGAGTATCGAGTACCTTGCGAAACCAACAGGTGGCGCTAAAATTAATACCATTTTGCCAAATTAACTCTAAGTTTAGAAGATACGGATATCACCAAATTTAATTGCATAATTGATTTAATAATACAACAAAATACGAGATAAGTGGCTCGGTGGTATCAACAAGGAGGGGGCTCACATGTGCAACAATTCGCCTAGGTACTGCTTCAGGTTGGAGAAGGACTTCTGGAGGAAACCAACGGCCTGGTTCGATTACCAGACACGTTATGCAGGATCGTTCCGTCCGTTGAAGACCACATTCGGAGCGTATACGGAGAGCTGAGCCAGGTGACGCGACATGACAACTCTTGGGTTTGTAAGAGAGCCATACTCACGCCGAAAATTGAACAGGCAGCGGTATTTAGGCTTGAAACAGTGCTCGACCGATGGTACACGCGTACGGTCGGTCGGGCGTAGCTATCGCTGTAGAAAGCATAGGCGCGTTCAGACTGATGCTGAACGTCAGCGCGTATGCGGTCATACAAAAGCCGCCCGACCGACCGTACGCGCGGACCATCGGTCCAGCACTGGTTCCAGCCTTAATGCGCGGATATTGGCGAAAAAGGTCAACATGCAGTACATAATTCCATTAACACTGTCTTGGATGAAGGTAACGTCACAACATACCCGATGAATTTCCTAAACTCAATGAGCGCTTCAGGACTCCCAGCACACACATTAACTCTGAAAGTTGGAGTTCCGATCATGCTTCTTCGAAGTTTGTCACCCCCAAAGTTATGCAACGGAACCCGGCTAAAAATCCTGATGTGGTGCGGCGACGGAGAAGCCGTGTTCATCCACCGCATCCCCCTGATCCCGAGCAACTTCCCGCTCCGCTTCAAGCGCCTACAGTTCCCCGTGAGCGTCTGCTTCGCCATGACCATCAACAAGTCGCAGGGACAGACGCTGCGCGCCGCCGGCGTGGACCTGCGCACGGGCTGCGTCTCACACGGGCAGCAAGCTCGCTACATGGCGAGCTCGCGCTTCACCAGCTGTACGGAGCTGTTGGTGCTGATGCCCGTCAGGAAGACTCACAATGTGGTGTACAAAAAATATTGTAAAATATCAATGTTATGTAAATATACTTTAGAATTTACATAAACGTAAATGTAAATAAAATTAAAATACTTGGCCTCACGTTTTTGATATTTATGTTCACCTTTTCTCTAATTTTACTTATAAATAATATTAGACCTAAATTCGAAAGTTTGTTAAGAAGTATGGATTCCTATGTGTATATTTCTTACTATTTCATGCTTAGACTGATTTGACTGGAGGGCCGATTTGGATGATATTTGTTATGGACTTGATTGATGAAAGGTACAGCCACGTAGAAATACAAAAAAATTAAATAAAAAAAGAACCGACTTCAAAATAAACTAAAAAGCCATAAATAATCTTTTATGTACGGTACGGATCACATTTGAATCACCTTTTTAAGTCTGTGCCAAACCATTCATTTATTACTATTAAGAACCGCGGCGGCGAGCCTTTAGTTATTATCTACCTACATAATATATATTTAGTCATAGTAATTCGTATTTATGTAGAATAAAGAACTTTATTTACTTCAGGTTTGGCACCGACTTCAAAAGGTGATTCAAATGTGATCCGTACCGTACATAAAAGATTATTTATGGCTTTTTAGTTTATTTTGAAGTTGGTTCTTTTTTATTTAAAAAAAAATATTTTGCCTTTTTAGTGATGGATTTTAGTAGTGATATAAAGTATTTTTTAGAGGATTGGGGAGGCACTTTGCACGCATCTCGAGTCTTTGGAACTAAGAAATGTAAAAGTTGGTTGGATCATATACATTTGTACCTTCCATCTTCAGCTCAGTTTGTTTGTCTGATGATGACAACCAGACGTAAACAACTGAATAACTTTAGAAAAATATATACAAAACATTGTTAGTTCCTATAATATTTGAGGGTTTCTCTCGATTTTCCTTGTATTCCATCATCAGATCCTGACTTGGTGATAAGGAGACTACCTCAGGGACACAATATAAAGAATATGACTAACAGTATTAACGTACCTACCTATAATAGATGTTTTTTTAAAGAATTATCCTTTAACTCTTAACCATTAAGGAGTTGTACCTTCCGTCATTAGCTCAGCATGATGAGATGATGACTACCATATGCTTAAATAAATTATATGGTTAATAAACTTTAAAAGTGGCTATAAAATTTGAGGATTGCCCTCGATTTCCCTGGGATCCCATCATTAGATCCCAGCTTTGTAGCAATGGGACCATCACAGGAGTATACCCTTTCAAATAAAAAAAGATTTTTTAAAATCGGTCTACAATTGGCGGAGTAATCGGTGAACATACATAAAAAAAATACTAAGTGTCGAACATAGAACCTCCTCCTTTTTTGGAAGTCAGTTAAAAAGTGGTACTGTATCGTCCGATATACACCTACTAAGTGTTTACTCTATGTCTTTTAAATCACGTCAAAAATTTTGGAGCGGAAAATACAATTACAACTAAATAAAACTTTATTTAGTGGTATTTGTATAATATTTATCTGGACTTTACTTCAAGTTTCGCCTCCAGGGGAGAAGTGTGAATTACTGACACAGAGCGAATTCCACGCGGGCGGAGCCGCGGGCACAACTAGTAGAAAATATTTCTAAAACCTGTTTATATTGTTTTTACTGCTTCCTGAAGCACTAACCCTCACAGTATCACTACCAAATTATTTTCATGTAATAAGTAATCAAATTTTGTTTTTGAGTATGTATAGGTATTTATTGTATATCGTGTCGCATCGTAAACCGCAAGGAACGATGGAATAAAGAGTATCTTTAATCTTATAGGTCGCTTTATCAAAGGATTTATAAGTTATCATATACCTAATCTTTACATTACACAGAATTTGTAGTGTCAGTATCTATATGGAGATTTTAAAACGCTAAACTTTTTCATGTATTTTTTAGCATATCTTCTAACATACAAACAAATCTTGTCCTCAAAATAGGCTTGTGTCCTAAAAAAATATAATTAGTTCTCAGTTAGATTATTCTTTTGTTCATTAAACAAGAAACGATGAAGTTCCCCGTTTCGTCACGCCCTGCGATCGTTTTTCTCACGGCGGCGCGGTGTGACGTCATGCGCCCCCACTCTAAAACTTTGAGGAGCTTTATCTTTGTCGTTTTAGTTTGATTGGCAAAAGAAAAAATATGTGTCCAATATTTTTTGATAATCTAACAGACGGACTTATTAGTATAATATTTTTTTACCCAGGGAAGTACCCAATTAATAAAAACACAACAAAAAGTGAATTAGCCAAATAGGTGAAGCCGTTCTGAAGTGATGCGCGAACATACATTTCTTTAAGGGGCTACTTCGTCATTCGTAAATCACGCCCCAAACGCGGAGCCAGCCAATAAGCGTGATTTGTAATAAGGGCCGCATCTATTGCTCGCGCGCATCAAAGAAAGAGAAAGCTAATACACTACATGCTTGGGGTTTTTTCGCGTAAGCGCCAGATGTAAGAGTACCATGAAATCGAAGATATTATTATGTTTTGTTAACATTTAAGTTAATCACTTAAAACATAAAAGGAAGAATGACATTTTAACATACTTTAGCCGTTTATTAATCTGTCGTTTGTACAAACTAGACAAAAAACGGGAAATGAAGACGCGTTTTCGGGTAACTTTTCTATCGAGGAAATTTTCTTTAAACATGTTTCCGCGTTAATCACTGAATAGGTTATATAGTCAAGAAACACATATCTGAAAACAAGCCTGGTTTGTCAAAAAATGCGCTACAAAATAGCTTAAATTTTCGATGCATCCCCTTAATTGATTCTTAGGGTTCCGTACTCACGCGACCCTATTACTAAGACTCCGCTGCCCGTCCGTCCGTCTGTCCGCTTGTCACCAGGCTGTATCTCATGAACCGAACCGTGATAGTTAGACAGTTAAAATTTTCACAGATGATGTATTTCTGTTGCCGCTATAACAACAAATACTTAAAAAAGGAATAATTTTATGTCTATCTGTCTATGTCAGTAACCAATATAAAATGACCTAACACCGCGTATATTTTGCTTAGGAGTAGGGCTCTGCTAGCTCTGGATTTTCATAAATACGGCCGTGTGTAGAGTATATTTTGTCCGGAACGGTTTTTTATTTTTATATAGACATAGACACCGGGTAAAGAATCCAAATAGTTCAGCATAGGGAAGTCTGAAACTATGAGTAAGTTTTCTGCCTCTCTGGGATGCCATCAGCGTCGTCAGCTACGGTAGCCAAACAATTCATACTGAGATGTATGGCAGCTCACTCACCTGACGGTTTGGCGACGTCAAAACGTAAGGGCGATGTTGCTGGCGCCAACGCCAAGGCCACCCAATGAGACAGAAGCCTAAGAGCCAGTGGCCAAGTTTCGCGTCGCTATTGACAGAAATCAAAGTGACAGCTCCTAATCACTAAAATCATCCTTTTTGGGGTTCCGCAGCCAAAATGGAAAACGTTTTTTTTTCCAGCAAATTTCAATATGTGTAAAATCATTGGACTAAAAACATTTTAATGTTTCTAAAAAAATTTTGGATTTAGTGAATATTTTCGGTAATATTCGCTCCGATAATAGCCAAAATTGTATCCGCCCCCTCTATTTTCTAAACGGTATGTTCAAAAAATATGAAAAAAATTTACAAATATAAAGCTTAATAAATACTTCCAACGAAAATTGTTTTCAATTCAGCGCTTCTCAGCAAAACGACATAAGCGCCGGGAAGATACGCTCTTTTGTTAGTGTTTTTTTTAAATGTATTTTTTTCATCTGTAGTGCATTTCTTTGTATAAACGGCTGAGGAACACATCTTTTGCTACTTTCGTAGCGAATATTTCGGAAAATATTCGCTAAATCAAAAATTTATTACAGAAACCTCAAAGTGTTTTTAGAAGAACTGTCGAATAATGTACCACACGTTGATATTTGCTCAAAAATTCTTTTTTCAGTTTTGTTTACATGTACGGAGTGCCCCCCCTACAAATATATATATTTTTTACTTATCTATCAAACTAAGTAGCGGTTTACACACGACACCTATGCTCCAAATTTCATCAATGTACGTCCTATACTTTTTGAGTGAAATGCCCGTGACATACGGACGGACAGACAGACAGACAGACAGACATGACGAATCTATAAGGGTTCCGTTTTTGCCAATTTGGCTACGGAACCCTAATAATGTACAAAAATGGACTAAATTAGATTTACTTTTGCAGAATTTGACTGTTTTCATATAACATTTTTTACTCCTTATGGCCTTTGGGATCAACATAATATCCCTGCCCTTATCCCACTTATGTAGGGTCGGCACAACATGTTTTCTTCTTCCATTGACGACACGTTTGGCTAAGTGGGTTGTACAATGGTCTACGAAGCTGGCGGTCCCGGGTTCGAATTCGAATCCCGGCCAGGGCCAGGGCAAGTATTTGTGTGATGAGCACGAATGTTTGTTCCTGGGTCTTGGACGTTTTCTATATATTTAAGTATTATAACTATATCCATACTAATATTATAAATGCGAAAGTGTGTCTCAATGTCTGTCTGTTTGGCATTATCTCTTCTTGTTTAAACCGCTGAACCAATTTTAATGAAATTTGGTATGAAGATAGTTCGCGGGCAGAAGCTTGTTTATTTATATAAGTACTAGCTTCTGCCCGCGACTTCGTCGGCCTTAAATTCGTTTATCGTGGATAAGGGTATTTTTCCGGAATAAAAAGTACCCTATGTCCTTCCCCGAGAATTAAACTATCTCCATACCAAATTTCATCCAAATCGGTTCAGCGGTTTCAACGTGAAGAGGTAACAGACAGACAAACACACTTTCGCATTTATAATATTAGTATGGATTATTTATTCATCTCTATTATTCGTTACTTCAGTGAAAACTGGAATGCGTTGTTAAAATCTTTCCCATTCTTCGCAGGCACCGTGTATACCTACGTACGGCGTAGCATAAATTTTATGAGTCATTTGACATTATCTAATCGAATAACTTTTTAGAGTTTTCCTTATGAATACCGGCCTTAAAATTATCATTCCCAACGTCTAATCTTATCAAATACTATTATAAAGTTGTAATGCTTGTAGATCTCATATTGAAGATATGTTGATGAAATCATTTTTATTATGACGTGGATTTTGGTTACACCCATAATATTGATATATCACCGACTCGTACAAAACGATTGGCCTCTACATTCCTTGTTAGGATTCCGTAGTCAAAATGACAAAAACGGAATGCGTTTCGTCATGTCCATCCGTCCGGATGTCACAGGCATTTTACTCAAAAACTACACGACACGATGTATATTGATGAAGTTTGGAGTAAAGGTGTCTTGTACAAGCTGCTACTTAATTTGGCAGTTAAATAATAACATTAAAAAAATCTAGGGGCGGCCTACATGTAGCTGAAAAAACTTTTTAGCCGACATCAACGTGTGGCACAAACTTGGACAGTTTTTTTAAAAACACATGATTTAGTCAATGTTTTCGGGAAAAAAACGATCCGAAAGTGGCATAATTTGAGCCCAACTCTAAAAAAATTACAAGGCTTAATAAATACTTTGAACGAAAATTATTTTCAGCCTGATATGGATATACCGTTTTTAATAAAAGACTTCCGTACTTCCTAAATAGTCTGACCGAGAACATCCGTCTTGAGCCAAGCAAGCTCAAATTTAAAAAGGCCCTGAATAAATATTTGCTGCAGTCGCTTGAGTAAAATGATTTAATTAAAGTTAGCATCAAATATATTCGTTTATCTTATAATTGTATATAAATAATAAATATTCTATAGTATTATTAGTATGGAGACTCGTGCCTGCAGTCAAACTTAACAATTACAGTTTTGCAGGAAACTGTCTTAGACATAAGAAATATGTACTTTGTTTCATCCTTATCTTTACTATATAATAAACGTGAAAGTATGTATGTACGTTCCACTTAATCTCAAAAACTACTGGACATTTTTTTATGAAACTTTCCAGTTATGTACCTTATATATCAGAATCGGACATAGGCTATAATGTATGTCAAATTTCATCCCTATCAAATTTGTATCGACAGTAAATATTTTTTTACGCTAGAAACTTGAAATCTTGGTAAAATATGCTTCACATTTAAAATAGTAAAATATCGAGTTTCGGGGAAAGACATAAGCTATTTTTTATCCCGGAAAAATACCTTTTATCCGCGATAAACGAATCTAGGGCGGACGAAGTCGCGGGCGGCCGCTATATTATAAATGCGAAAGTGTGTCTGTCTGTCTGTTACCTTTTCACGCTTAAACCGCTGAACCGATTTAGATGAAATTTGATTTGATACGGAGATAGTTTGAGTCCCGGGGAAGGGCATAGGCTACTTTTTATACCGGAAAAATACTTTTACCCGCGATAAAGGAATTCAAGGCGGATGAAGTCGCGGGCAGAAGCTAGTAAATAAATAATTAAAAAAAAACAAAGTAAAAGGACGGAAAGTAAAGGTAAAACGGCTACGGAACCCTACACTGAGCACGGTCTGCATGCTCTTGGCCGGTTTTAGGGTTCCGTACCAAAAAGGTACAAAAGGACCTTATGGTGCGACTCTGTCTGTCTGTCTGTCTGTCCGAGTATTCGAGCGCCATATCTCAAAAACTACTTACGCTATCTATTTGAAATTTAGAATATTTGTAAACATGGGCAGCCTACATGTGTTGCAAAGAAAACATTTTAAAATATTTTTTTATTTCCAATAAAAACGACGTATATGAGGGGGGGCAAAAATTCAAAGTCTAGCTACTTACTAGGTCAAATAGGGTATCATACGAAAGGGCTTGATCTGTATCTTTTTTGAACATTCTTTTAATTTATTTTATTGTGATTAGATTTTGGTTTATTAAGGAAAATATGAAAAAAAAAGACCATTCCACCATACTATTTTACGCCATAGTCATTACGTTTTTCGTTAGAGCTTAATCTGATCCGTGTTTTTTTTTCAAAGTAGTGACAATTTATCATAATCCATTGTGGATGAAAATAGCATAAATTCACACTAAAAAACTAAAATTACTAACTAAGCGGGGTCCTACGCTTGGAGACCCTCTTCTAATTTTTTATCTATTGTTTCAGTTGCGTATAATTTAAATCTCGATTATACAATAAGACTCAATCTTAAAGTTCTTAAAATAAACAAACCTTCGAAAAATCGTCTGAAATCCTTGCTTTTTAACCGAGAAAGGAACATCCCAAATCGAGGGCCTACAATGTCTCACAAACATTCGACTTTTCAGATGCCCTGATAATTGGCATATCGTCGCTGGAATTCTTGCTGGGCCCTCTCATCGGCTGGCTGGGCGCGAATAAGCGGCGCAAGGTCATGGTGTTGTGGGTCTCGTTGGCCCTGGTCTGCGTATTACCATTATTTGGGCTGCCGAGCCCAGAAACCACAAAGGACGCTGGTGAGTCTCGTGACGTTTACTTGTTATGATCGTTCATGAGGATATAACGGCTGGAGTTCCTGCTGGATCATTTCATCGGCTGGATAATGGGTGATGGTGACGTTGGGTCTTTTTAGCCCTGGTCTGCACGCTACCCTTATTAGGGCTACTGAGCCCAGAATCCAGATGATGGATGCGAGAAATATTGAAAGGGAAGAAGGCCAAAGCATGTCTGGATGGATAAAGAGGTACAAAATCTACAAGTAAGTGGAAATGTTGGAAGAGGAAGGCATAGACGAATGTTTTGCCATCAGATTGGAGACATTCTGTAAAAAGGCCAAGTGAAAAGTACTCTAAACCGGCGAGAATGTTGATGAAGCGGCAGTTGTATGCCAGGATCGAAGCAAGTGGAAGGAGGTAGTCTCTGCCTACCCCGTAAAGGGAAAAAGGCGTGATTGTATGTATGTATTTATGTGAGCCCAGAATAGACTCTTGATGCTGGTCAAACTTACTCGTAATCATTAGTTAGCATATCCTGCTAGGTCCTTCCATCGGCTAAATGGGTGTGAAGAAGAGCGCGGGGTGATGGTGATGTGGATCTCGTCATCCCTGGTCCATATACTACCCTTATTTGGACTGCGGAGAGCCATTACAAACTCTGGTGACTTTCATGTCATTTACCTGTTATGATCGTTCAACCAAACTAATATTATAAATGCGAAAGTGTGTCTGTCTGTTATCTCTTCACGTTTAAACTGCTGATCCGATTTGGATGAAATTTGGTATGGAGATAGTTTGAGTCCCGTGAAAGGACATAGGCTTCTTTATATCCTAGAAAAATACCCTTATCCGCGATAAACGAATTTAAGGCGGACGAAGTCACGGGCAGAAGCTAGTGAGTATATAATGGCTAGAGTTCCTACTGGGCCTTTTCATCGGCTGGATGCGTGTGAAGAAGGCTATATGGTGATGGTGACGCTGGTATTTTTGGTTGTGGTCTGCACGCTTTAATTTGGGCTGCCTTATGATATGTACTCGAGATCATTCATTAGCATATCATCGCTGGATCGCCCGCTGGGTCCTTTCATCGGGTGGATGTGGGTGAAGAAACAGCTTAGGTTGTGATGTGGGTCTTGCTGGCGCTGGTCTGCATACTAATCCTTATTTGGGCTGCCGAGTCGAGAAACCGCAACAGACGCTGGTGAGCCTCATGAAATTTACTCGTGATCATTAATTAGTACGTCTTCGTTGAAATTCCTGCTGGGCCCTCTCATAGGCTGGATGAGCGTGAATAAGCGGTACAGAGTGATGGTGATGTGGATCTCGTTTGCATACTACCCTTATTTGGACTGCTGATGGGGGCCTCGTTGACCTTGGCCTGCACGCTACCCTTATTTGGACTACCAAGCCCAGAAATGACTCCTGATGCTGGTGAGTCTCTTGAAATACACGTAATCATTAGTTATCATAATATCCTTCTGGGTCCAGATGGGTGATGGATGAGTGTGAAGAAGACCCCAGGGGGCTGGTGATGTGGATCTCATCCCTGGTCTGCATACTACCCTCATTTGGACTGTGGAGCCTAGATACCACTACAGACTATGGTGACTCTCATGATTTTTATAAAAATAGTCGATACAGACTATTTGAAGGTCACTAAATCGCTTTTTTTTATGTATTCGTATGTGTTGTTGTGGCTTCATCACGCCAAAACGGCTAAACGAAGTTCAACTATTTTTGGTACACGGGTAGCTGGGTTTTTTTTTATTCTCATTTCAAATCACTATTTTGCTTTTTTATATTCTATATTTATTTATTTTACTTTTATAAGTTTTGATATGCTTTCTAGAAGAACTACGCATTGAGTTTATATACTCGAAACATATATTAAGGATAGGCTAAGTACAAATATTGTAATAGATATAAGAGTTATTTCGAAAAAAATACTGACTGTTGAGTTTGTTTCGGCTTTTTTCTCTTCAGTGGTCTCCTCTTGGGAAACGCCGTACAGTCAGAAAAAAGTTGTAAAAGTGCCCTTGTGGCCTACTTACAGAATAAAGATCATTATTTCATTTATTTTATTAGCCATACATCTTATGATTAAGTCGGCTGTATTATATACTATTTATAAAGTTGTAAAATTGAAATGTCTGTAAATGGAAGATATTCTCAAAAAAATGATTGTAATGGACATTTTGGAGGTCACTGAACCAAATTTTTTTCTTTTTTTTTTGTATCTCTGTATGTTTGTATGTGTCGTTGTGGCTTTATCACGCCAAATCCGCTAAGCAGATTTCAACTATTTTTGTACAGCTGGGTATCTCCAGATGGTTATAGGATACTTTTTACCCGACTACGCTAAAGAAAAAAAGAGGGGTTATGACTTTTTCTCCTCCGCGAACGAAGTTGCGCCTTGTATTATATCATAAATGTAGACAAAAACCCTGTCCTTTTCAGGTGTTTGCTCCGTGGTTAAACCTCTGTCTTTTGCTGTCGGGATCTCGTGGAGGGCTGCAGTTCGGCTGTCGCTACTGCTCGTGTGCGGTGTCACTTGTGCCTTGGCGAAGCTGGCAATTATGGCCCATGGCCTCGCGTATTTGAACGAGTTCAACCCTTCAGACAATCTGCACATGCATGTTGGTAAGCACAAGATACAAGCTACTCCTTTCATACACACACAAGGTTAACCTTTGTTTACCCTGCTTTTTTGGAAGGAGCAGCATCAAGCTTTTCAGCTTTCATGTTCACGGGTCGACTGAGAAAAGATATATTGTGACCCGTGAACACGACAGCTGGAAAGCTTCCGAAACGTCGGGAACTCAAATGAGATAATTATACGCGATATAATCCGTTTAAATTGATTTATTTAAAAGAATTGTTATTTTTTATGCAAGAGTGGTTCAAATATAGATTCCTGAGCGTAACGAGGCTTTCAAGGTACGAAAAGTCAAATAGTTTTGCAGCCGTGCGAAACACGGAACTTTTCAACTCACTACAGTGACGAAAATGTGAGATGTAAGAAAAACTGTCAAATTATAACAAACCGATTATATATTTTTCATTCAAATCTAACATAACAAAAACGAAACAAGGCCAAGAGCATGTCGGACCATGCTCAGTGTAAGGCTCCGCCACTCCGCAGCCGTTCAACAAAAAATGCACTATAAAAAAAGATATGAAAGGTAAAGATATATTAGGCACACATTATTTAATATTTCGAATAGGATTTCTATGTCAACTTTTCATTATTATTACATATTTTATTCATTCCCATTTATCAATAAAACAGATGTTACACAAAGGTGCTATACTTGATATTCACATCAAATTGCCTCTTTATCGTCAGGTGTGTTCCTCCTACACAAGATCTTGATACTGCTCATGGGGAACATTGTGATAAAGAGCATGACGCAGGACATGCCCTGGCTGCAGGTGCTGGCCATCACCATCAAATTCCTCATCACGTTGCTGCGCCTGCACAGGTACCCAGTGGTGGCACCGATGGTGGAGAAACAACGAGGTCGAGAGATGAGTGAGTATAATCCATACTTCGATACTAAATTATATATACTTACTACGAGTATATATATATGTATATGTTACAGTGAAGACTCTTTTCTGCCGAAGTAGTTTGAACTATTCTTGGGGAAAAGTAATTTTGACCGATATTTTACTAAATATTTTACTTAATAGTCCACCCGTGACCATGGAAAGCTGAAAAGCTGCCGAAACGTCGAGAACTCAAATGAGATAAATACGCGATATAATCCGTTAAATTGTTTTATTTCAATGAGTAATAATCGCGGAAACAGAAGAAAATATTAAATATTTCTAGTCAATAATGATTTTAACTTCCAGTCTTTGATAAAAGTAATTGTTACCGATATTTTCCAGTCTATAATAACCAAAATTTTCAAGTTAGAAACTACGTGTAAGATAGTCAAAAACTATTTCCGAAAATGTTCACTATTATCAAGAAAAAAATTGAAACCTCAAAATGTTTTTAAAAGAACGGACGGACATAATAAAACTTTGGGTTTTGTTTTTGCCATTTTGAAAATCTAAGAATGTAAGGACTATTCGGTCACTGAATAAAAATAAGTATATATATATTTTTTTTTTTTTATGTCTGTATGTGGTAAATGGATAAACGGATTTCAACTATTTTTGGTACACGAATAGCTGGGTATCCACAGATGGTTATAGGATACTTTTACCCAACTATACTGAAGAATAAAATACCGTTATGATATTTTTCAACTCTACTGACAAAGTTGCGAGCTCCTTCTAAAAAATGTATTTGTATGAAGTAAGAATATTCATTAGGGCAGGAAACAGTGCTCGACCGATGGTACGTGCCTACGTCATCGTAGCTATCGGTGTAGAAATCATAAGGTGCGTCCACACTTGTATCATTTGCTCGTATCCGATCACCGTGGCATGGCATGACTGCGTATCGTGCTGCTTGGACGCTCACTATTGGCGCGGCGATCACGCCCCACTTGTTCTATATAAGTGTGTGATACGCGTAGCAACATGGATTTCGAGCGATCGGATCGGCGCAACGTCCAAACGCGTGATCGTGATACGCGATCATGCCACGGGTCGAAGATCTGATCGGGCAAATGATAGGTACAAATGTGGGCGCACCTATAGGCGCGTTCAGACTGATGCTGACCGTCAGTGCATATGCGGCCATACAAAACATGCCTGACCGACCGTACGCGCGTGCCATCGGTCGAACACTGTTTCCAGCCTAAGATGTAAACGTTCCAGGTCTATTCGGTAGCATTGGCCGCGTTCTGAGCTGTCGGGTAGCCATGCTCCAGATAATCGCTATGGCGCTTCTAGCAGCCTCCTTCTGGGGCTTTGGGATACACGAAGAGGCATTTGTGAAGGTAGGATGCTTGTTATTCACATATATCTGGTTTGTAGAACTAAGCACTGATATAATTTGAATTACATGACCTAATTCCACTAGCCCCTTTCCGCCACCGGGACACACGACGCGTGCGTTCGTTCCATCCACACGTGGTCAATATTCCGCGTATTCGCACGAAGCGCTTCGGTGCCAGTTTTATCATGCGTACCGCAAAGGAGTGGAACTGCGAGTGTGTTCCCCGACCATTATATATAATTTGGGCGTGTCCAAGACAAGAGTGAATAGGCTGTTTCTAGACTAGCATGATAATATATCCTCGGCCGCATCGTCACTTAACAACATGTGAGATTGCAGTCAAATGCCCGACTATCATCGATGAAAAAAAATTTGGAGAGAAGGTTCGGCCAACCCAGTTCTTAAAATACATGATTTAAGAGGACAATTAGAAAAAACATGACTTTCATCTTCCTTCTCAACAGTAGAATATCTTGGTAAATGTGAATAAACTCAAGTATGTAAAGATTGCCTACTTATAAAGTTCATTAGTTCATTAGTGTTGGCAATTTTTTTTCGGCCATTGATCGTGTCATTGGCATTGCATCTTGCGAGCCAATATGGATCCATATAAGCATATCTTTGCCTATTTCTGTTAAAAATATCAATTTTGTAATAATGTTGACCACAGGATATGATATTAACAATACCTGCTTGGTTAGTTACCCTTTGACCCTGATAGGTATGGTGTTTTATGTCATACAATAGTGTTGGCAAGTGTCAGTTCACGGTGTTTGAGTGCGGTCGTAAGGAGACAGTGGAAGATCCTGCCATTTGCCTCAATGGTACCCCCAGGGCCGGCCTTTACCGAGTAAGCGCCCTGGCCGAGTCATTGATTGAGCGATGAAGCAAGCGCCACAGCAAACGTCTCATAGACTGCGGCGCCCCGGGTGGCATCCCAGGTCAACCAGCCGTACCCAGCCCGGGGTTGGGTACCCCCATTGATGAGAGTAGATCATTTTAAGTACTTGGGCCATATGATCGCAACTAACCTCAATGACGACATGGATGTGGTAACGGAATGGAAGGGCTCTGTCGGTTAAGGTGAATATGATCGCATCGCATGCAGATTTGCAAGGTGCTCCAAAGCGGTGAAAGTTACTTTTCACCTCACTCGCTCGGAAAAGTTCCATTTCAAGCGCCAAATCTGCGTGGAAAAATCAATTTTGCTCGCTAGCGTGGATAAATTATTTGAAGTTCGAATTTATATCTTTTGTCAAAACCGACCTGCACGAAAACTTAAAATGAGAGTCCGATGCCATCTTATGTAACTATATGTTCTTGCAATAAACTAATTGATTGATTGATTGCTGAGGTCGTATATGAATTCAAAAAGTTAATTAATCATCTTAAAACATTATGTTATGTACTATAAATATGTTATTATTTTAAAATGATTATTTATTTTTAAAATACACACGACTAATTGTTTTTATTATTAAGTAAGACTGCATTTTTTAATCGAGAAAAAAATTAAAAAGGTTTGACGGTCTTGGCAGATTAAAAAACTACACGATTAAAGAAAAACAATGCGCCAATGACGTTTGCGCGGAAATTGTTTCTAAGCTGTGTTTTGTTCATAATTAAACCGTGTAAAATATCAGAAACAAGTCGAAATTAATGTTAGTATTTTGGTATTGTATTTTTTATATTTTTTTGAAAAAGTATCAGTTATACAATGAACATTATTTCTGAAATAAAAAAATATTTTTTACATTAAAAATTTGATTCCTATGATAAGACCGTGAAGAATAACCAAACGCAAAGGCCATATTAAAAAAATATTTTCGAATTAAGGCGGGCTTAGTATATTATTTTAAAATATTTTTAAAGTTACATTTTTGAGAAAAAACACTGTACATGCTTCGACCGTAAATGCCATTCTAGCGACGTATTATGTTATAGCCTACGATTCGGTCCGTCCAGTATCTCATACTCGACCAGTATGGCTTATTTACTGATCACTGCCGTAATGTAGCTAATATGTTTATTTGTTTGTCATGTTATAGATAACTATTATTAATGTGTTTCGTAGGTTCATTGTTACTAGTATTAAATGGAAAAAATATTTTGTGTTTTAAAATACATTTCATAGTTTTATTACATCACACATTTCCTCGCTTTAGTGAGGTGAAAAGTTGTGTGTTTCGCACGGCTGCAAAATTATTTCTATATTTGAACCACTCGCTCCGCTCGTGCTTCAATCTTAGCTTCCTTCGCTTGCTCGGCTTTCAATTGCAGCACTCACGCCAAATAACAACTTTGCAGCCTTGCATAACACATAACTATTGTTTAGGGAGTCTTACACCTCCCTTTGTATCTGAAATCAATGGGCGCAGAACAACCAACGGGTCTACATATGGGGCCCCTCGGGTCCAGTATAATAATGCATTCCGGGTGTTGATGGGACTGGCTCGTTTCAATAGCGCATCAGGGATGTTCGCGGAGGCGCGTGTGGATCAGGGGGCACGGTAGTGCCCCCGCCAAGTCGAGCGCGAAACAAACACTGCCGTACCATCCTTTACTGGAACTATTTCGCCGCATTTTCAGGCCCCTATTTGAGAACCTCTGGATATGACCAGAACGCAGAAATTTTCTTCATCCAGTAAGCTATAATCACATACTTAAAATCCAAAATTTCAAGTCGATAGGTCATTTAGTTGCGAAGTTAAGCGAAAGCAAAGTTTCGCATTTGTGACACTCACTCACTCACTCATGATCATCAGAATAGAACTATAGTACTTCCCATAAACTCAGAGAGATGAAATTTGGTACAGAGTGAAGGTTTAATGGCCACATAAAGGGAAAACTATAAAACTAGGATAATCGAAGATCTGGAGTACCTGGTGACCCTGATTAGAAAACACAAGATCCCAAAAAACTATTAGCGCCTTTACAAAAAATATTCAACTTGGTGGGCCGCTTCATGTGATGTCCAAAATCTTAGGGTTATGTCCACGTTTCTACAAAAAGAAGTGAAATTCCACCAAAAACATTCTGTAAAAAACTAGCCAAGCCGTCCGACGTCCGACTGTCAACGATTGGTGCAATGATGTCATGGAGCACCTGGTTTTCTACCCTTGTGTACTCTTCAACGGCCAAGTCACACAACATTAACTATAAAAAAAAAACGCAGTAAAGAACTTTAGACTTGGTACGACTTTGTCTAGATTTCATTACTTTTTAGAGATAAACAAGCAGCCCCATCGAGACTTGGCTAGTTTTTTACAGAATGTTTTTGGTGGGATTGTTTTTACACGAGTATGCGTGCGCGCGCCGCATCCCTGGTGCGCCGGGTGCGTCGCAGTCCCAACAGCATTCTGCACTATGAGGGATTACACTATGCACTCCCCTGTCAGTGTATTTCTATTTTAAATGTAAAGTTTTGACCTACTGACTCCTTTGTTTGTAAGTTTTACCAAGGACGATAAAAACAAAGGGACCGTCAGTTGCCATACCCGATCGCAAGAAGATATTCAGGGTAAAACTAGATGGCGCCTTAAACTAAACATTGTACTATGTTATAATTCAACAAAGAAACATAATATAGTACAATTAGTTCGCAAATAGCTAGTAATAAATAAATTGTAACATTTAAATACTGTGTTACGCTTGCAAAGTTGAATAATTGCAAATAATAATTCTTATAGAAAGATGGCGTTGTATCGTATCGGGGAACGGACTCTTGTATGGAGATTGTCAGTCCTCTTGTTTTAATGGTCCTTGGTTCTACTAAAATATGTGTCCATGGTTACACGAAATAAAGATAAATACAATATAACTTATAACAGACATGTTTTTTTATTACAGGCAAAATACCACATAACCTCGAATTCAGAAGGACAAGTGACAATTATGAATGCGAATCTATTATATCTGCCCGTCATCTTAGGAGTTGTTGTAAGTGTTCACCAAAAAGGTGTTTCTATGTTCCAAAATTAAAATTTTAATCGTGCCAATCCACTCATATTCACGCTATGTAAGATTTGAGTGAGAGGGACATACCATTGTTTTATAATAAAAACTGCCTGTCGCACCGACTAGAAAAACGTAGGGCCACATTGGGAAATGGTTTGCATTGATTTCGCTTCTGAAATACAAAGATTCCGCTCTAGAATCTCTAGATGCCCCCTCTTATAGTTGTAACTTTTCTAATCCGTCAAGGTAGACTGTTGAGAGGAATATAGGCAGTTATCTAAAGAGGAGAAAATTATACTAAAGGGATTGGACCAGTAGCAGATGGGAATATAAAATGCATTAAGGAGATTCTTTGTAAAAAAAATATTAGTTAACCTAAGTGTTAATATGTAGAAGTAAGTTGAGATGGGTTGGGTATATAACTTGAAGAACCGATGACGATAGCGTATAAATTCTGTCAAAGGGCCGCATAAACCGGAAGACAAAGTGTTTGGCCTCCAATACAAGACATGGTAGGTTGTAGACCAGCGGGTTATTGCCTAAGGAAATTTCGACAATTGGTATACGAATCAACTGTCATTCATAGCCAATACAAAAACATTACACTTGATTCTGATTCCGAGCGTCAAACGCGTTAGGCAATAGGGGGCCGATCTACGTCGCCGTAAGCCGATGAATGCAGAATGCGTTAGAGCGCTCGTTGAGCAAATCTTTTGGGGTAGAAATATGTTCAGCAGTGGATATACGTTTAGATTCACTTCGTCCACATTCCCATTTTGTTCAGATTCCTACTTCGTCCACAATCCCACTTAGTCAACATTCCCATTTCGTCCATATTCCCATTTTGACCATATTCCCAATTCATTCACAATCCCATTTCGTCAACATTCCTAGCTTAACTAATATGCGTAAAGTAAAATCAGAAGTAGAATAAAAACAGATATAAAATGAAAATAAATAAAATATATATATTTTTATTATTTCATACTTTCGGTGGTGACCTACATGGTTATTTGCCAGTGCGGTTAGGCTGAATTTTATTTCACGGTAATCCCGGTCGGTATAAATAGGATGGAACTAACCTAAAGAATGTGGACGAAATGGGAATGTTGACGAAGTGGGAATGTGAACAAGATGGGAATGTTGACGTAGTGGAAATGTGAACGAAATGGGAATGTTGACAAAATTGAAAGTGCACAAATTGGGAATTGGTTGTGGACGAAATGGAATTGCTGACGAACTAGGTAGTTGACAAAATGGGAATGTGGACGAAGTGAACCTAAACTAATTAGCAAATAGCAATTTTCTTCTTTTGTATATATTTCCTATTAAGTGTGTCTTTCCAGCTCGCTGGCTACATGTACACGGGGCCAGTCATGCCGAAATTCGACCGACAGGCAGCCGTCCGCAACGCAGCCACGATGAGTCTGCTCTCTGCCCTGGTTTATGTCTTGATGACAGTTGGGTTGAGGTGCAATGGTGCGATGGCCGGCCTGGATACAAGCTCATATAACCAGCCGGCGTGTGGACAGAATTGCGGGTAAGATCCAAGTCTTGTCTTCCAACCCACTGTTCTGGTCTACGTGAATATTATGGCACAACAGTGGCTTGAAATCTACACATACCAAAGTCTGTTATGCTGAAGTCCTCGAGCTCGCTTTCCTGATGTATGTTCTGAATACTCTGATAACGGGCTGCGATGGTGGAATAGCCGGCCTGGACGCGTAGTCATACAACCAGCCGGCGTGTGGACAGAATTGCGGGTAAGACCCAAGTCTTGTCTTGTGCCTATGCCAAGCCAATGTTGAGTACTACGTGAATACTATGGCACAACAGTGGCTTAAAATATATACATACCTTAAGCTTTAAAGTTATATTTACAATGAAAGTCTGTGAACATCCAATCCAATAACAATATGGTCAAAACTGTAATTTAATATATAATGGAATCAATCATTTCGTAATTCATATCATGCTATGTCTATAATTTATAAATTCTTGAACGATGTAAAAACAGGCTTCAAGGAGCCAACATCTTAGTTTTGCTTGCTTCGTTTGAATGCATTACCTTTGAGTGTTTTTATATGGACAGGTAAGTTGTTGAAGATAAGAATGTACATATTATAACTATTATTTTATAAATATCATTTTTACAGCGCGGCTGATATAAGAGATATTTATATTGCTCTCTTATTTCACTAGAATGTCTGAGAAATCTGATCGTTTTTGAAAATATTTAGGGAATTTCTTAACAAAATTGTAATTTTATGAATATACATACAAGCTAGTGTTAAAATGTTTAGTTTTTTTAAGCAAGCATTTGTTATTGCGCGCACACATTTCTTAGTAATACCCTGTCAGCGCTCACAGAGTTACCCCACAACATCAGGCCATAGCTTAGAATGGATGATACATGCCCATGGTAGGCTGTAATTGCAGCTTGTTTAGAGACACATTTTCTAAGTGTTCTTAGTGTGTAAATGAAACGATCCAACCTAAGACATACAGAGTCAATACGATCCTTCCAATTTAAGTGTCTATATTTAAACCCAAAAACTTGACACTACAGATGCGATCGGCCATGGATGGAGTTGACCCCTGTGTGTGTTCCTGAGCAGATGACGACGTACTTCTCGCCGTGCCATGCCGGCTGCGCCATGGCTGATACCGTTAACGGCATAAGGTAAGTTTATGTATAAACTAGAAGGTGCCCGAATTCGTTCGCAGAGAAAAAGCCGTAATAACAACGACACATATAAACATACAAAAAATAAAATATTTTTCTCTTTAGTGACCTCCAAATATAATCCGTTTTAATCATTTATTTGAAAATATCTCCAATGTACAGACATTTCATTTTCACAATTTTATAATAGTACTAGAAGGTGCCCGCAACCGCAACTTCGTTCGCGCAGCAGAAAAAGTCATAACCCATTTTTCGACTGCGTAGTCGGGTAAAAAGTATCCTATAATCATCTGTGGATACCCAGCTACCCGTGTCCCAAAAATAGTTGATCTGAAAACTGTTTAGTCGATTTAGTGTAATGAGCCACAACACAACGACACATACAAACATACAAAAAAAACCGATTTAGTGGTCACTAAACCAGATAGCCATTTATAATCAGTTTTTTGAAAATATCTTCAATGTACAGACATTTCATTTTTAGGGTTCCGTACCTAAAGGGTAAAACGGGACCCTATTACTAAGAATCCTCTCCGCTGTATCTCATGAACCGTGATAGCTAGACAGTTGAAATATTCACAGATGATGTATTTCTGCTGCCGCTATAAGAACAAATACTAAAAACAGTATAATTTTATGTCCATCTGGTTATACCAATAACCAATATAAAATGATCGAACACCGAGTACGTTTTGCTTAGGAGTAGGGCTCTGCTAACACTGGACTTTTATAAATACGGCCGTTTGTAGCGTATATTTTGTACGGAACTATCGGTGCGCGAGTCCGACTCGCACTTGGCTGGTTTTTTTATTACAACTTTAAAATAGTATGGATGTAGTACGATAACCGTGACGTGGATCATTAAAGACCCTGGTGTATCTTCCAGCGTGTACACGAACTGCACATGTGCGCCGGGCGGGCGCGTCAGCGTCGGCGCCTGCGACGACGGCTCCTGCGTTGAGACGCACTCCTTACATCAGATGCTGTTCGTGGCAGCATCGCTCACCAGCAGTGAGTTCAATGTTGCAGAAACCAACTCCTTCGATCGAGCTCCTAACGCGAAATTTTTCATATACACGGTGTCCGTGGAATGGGAAGGATTTTAACCAAACATTCCTGAGGCCATTAGAAGTAAAAAATGTTGTATGAACCGAGACAAATTCAGCGGAAAAAAAATTAGTTTACTCGATTTTTGTACGTAAAAATTATCCCTTTTTAATAAAATGGTATTATTTTTCTAAAAAAAGATGAGTGGTAGGTGTCACTGATATCTGTCAATAGCGACGCGAAACTTGTCCAAATATGTGCAACGGGCAACGTCGCGATCAAAAGAAGTGTATGAAATAGTACTTTAGTAATCGCAATAAATTGTTTACATGAAAACTGACAATATCTTCAAAACGAAGCCGGATTTTCCGGGGGTTCACATGTAATATTTTGGCCCTAATGACCTAAGGAATGCGTGAAATCATTCCCATTTCTCGCGGGCACCATTTATAAGGCACTGGTCCCACCAAGGGCAAGGAAGCGATAAGCTATCAGCGATTTTCTCGCCCAAGAAACGAACATAATATAAAGATCCTGTGTTAGTAAAAGAGACACTTATATTAATAGTTCCTCGACGCTGTTCAAACTGCCGGTGAGAACTCTCTCATATATGTATCTCTTTTATTGACACAGAGTCTACATCTATTTTGCGTTTCTTGAGCGAGTTGGGCGAGAAAATAGTCGATAGATGCTCGCTTTCTTGCCAGCGGTGAGACTAGTGCCGAAGGTGCCATCTGTCGACATCGATCCAAATTTGGCTACCAAATGGTGCATGTAATGCAAACTGCAACGCTGTTATTCTGCGAAAGCTCTTTGGGAGAACGATTTAAAAATTAAAAAAAAAAACTTATTATTGTAATGAATATTTCAGGTCTGGCACTGGTGTGGCAGAGCACGGTGGTGATAGAATCAGTGGACAGAAGAGATGTTGCTGTGGCTCTTGGCTTTGCCTCTGGTGTAGTTTCACTGTTTGCCTTTGTGGGTGCGCACGCGTTCTACTTGGGCATCAGCTGTAAGTGTCCAGATCTGTATGTTGATCACAAATAAGGCACTCGACTGTGTGTGCGTAGCGAGCTAGTCTGAGTTTGTATGACGAGGCACAGTTGTTATAGAATCAGTGGACAAGCGTAGACGACCCACGATAACGAGGTGCGTAGCAAGTTAGTGAAGCCGTGCGTCGCGTGGCCTTTATACTAGCCTGTCTGAGTTTGTATGGCGAGGCACAGTTGTCATAGAATCAGCTGACAAACGGAGACGACCCACGGTAACAACTAACAACGTGCGTAGCAAATTAGTGAATCAGTGCGTCGCAGTGGCCTTTATACTAGCTTGTCTGAGTTTTTATGGCGAGGCACAGTTGTCATAGAATCAGTGGACAAACGTCGACGACCCACGGTAACAAGGCGCGTAGCGAGCTAGTGAATCCATACGTCGCAGTGGCCTTTATACTAGCCTGTCTGAGTTTGTATGGCAAGGCGCAGTTGTCATAGAATCAGTGGACAAGCGTAGACGACCCACGGTAACAAGGTGTGTAGTGAGTTAGTGAATCCGTGCGTAGCAGTGGCCTTTATGCCAGCCTGTCTTGGTTTGTATGGTGAGGCACAGTTGTCATAGAATGAGTGGACAGACGTAAACGACCCACGGTAACAAGGTGTACACGGTAACACGGTAGCGAGCTAGTGAATCTTTACGTCACAGTGGGCTTTATTCTAGCCTGTCTGAATTGGTATCAAGAGGCACAGTTGTCATAGAATCAGTAGACAAGCGTAGACGAGCCACGGTAACAACTAACAACGTGCGTAGCAAATTAGTGAATCAGTGCGTCGCAGTGGCCTTTATACTAGCTTGTCTGAGTTTTTATGGCGAGGCACAGTTGTCATAGAATCAGTGGACAAACGTCGACGACCCACGGTAACAAGGCGCGTAGCGAGCTAGTGAATCCATACGTCGCAGTGGCCTTTATACTAGCCTGTCTGAGTTTGTATGGCAAGGCGCAGTTGTCATAGAATCAGTGGACAAGCGTAGACGACCCACGGTAACAAGGTGTGTAGTGAGTTAGTAAATCAGTGCGTCGCGTGGCCTTTATGCTAGCTTGTCTGGGTTTGTATGGCGAGGCACATTTGTCATAGAATCAGTGAACAAGCGTAGACGACCCAAAGTAACAAGGTGCGTAGCGAGCTAGTGAATCCGTGCGTCGCGTGGCCTTTACGTTAGCCTGTCTGATTTTGTATGGCGAGGCACAGTTGTCATATAATCGGTAGATAAGCGAACCATGGTGCGCAATGTAAAACTATTACCGTTTCTTTTCAGCTTATACCTGCGCTTTCAAACTGGGCTCCAAGTGCCTGCTCCAGAACGATCAGTTCGCGCCCTGGGTGAGCTATACCAGCGCGACCCTCGCTGGTCTCTCCATGTTCTTCAGTGTCATCGCCTTCGTCATCCTCAAACGCCATAAAGAAAAGGAACCAAATGATTCCTTCGAAGACTTGAGACTTAGTTAGTGTTAAGAACGCTAGATGGTGCTGATAGCAACGATGTCGTTTCTACAGGGATTTAACCCTTAGATGTAAGAAGTATCAGTAACGATACTGAAAGGAATCAAGTGTCAATTAAATTATCTTTAAAACAAGATTTTATTGACACTAGTAAAGTAACAATTTTAAGTGAATTCGATTGGTATTTGTTTCGCTTTCGCTTTAGTATCATTGTTGATACTTCATGCATCTATACCCTTAGATTATTAAGTTTGAAGGAAATCTAGTCCTTTTCTTCCCTCTACAGAAAGGAACAATAAAACTAGAAGACTGGCAATTGGTATTCTTGGGATTGTGCGCCATTGCAAAGGAATATATCCTGGTTAATACTCGATGGAGGTTTAAAACTAAAAAAATACGTATTTCAAGTAAACAAACTACAGTAACAATTAGTTCGTAAACAGAATTATAAATATGTAGAAATTAAATGTCTGTACATTGAAGATATTTTCAAGTAAATAATCAGACTATTTGTATGTTTGTATATGTCGTTGTGGCTTCATCACGTCAAATCCACTACACGGATCACAACTATTTTTGGTACACGGGTAGCTGGGTGTCCACTACAGGTGTCCACAGATGGTTATAGGATACCTACTGTTTACTGACTGCACCGAAGAAAAAGAGGGGTTATGATTTTTTTTCCTGCGCGATCGAAGTTTCGGGCACTTTCTAGTAATAAATAATACGTAACATGTGTCACGCCTACAAAGTTGAATAATGCTTATAGGTGGCATTGTAAATATCTAGGAAGGGCGTTTTTTTGGGGTGATTGGCAGTCCTCTTGTTTTTATGGTCCTTTCTCTACAGTAATACACATTATACTTTAATAGTTCGGGAGACAACAGGTCAATAATGTTTTTGGGGAGTACTTAAATTGCTTTAACGTAATTTAAGATCAATTTGTAAACCAATTCTCCTGACTCCTGTGTAAGTTGCGCCAACCATCTTTTAGGAAATCTTCAAGATTAAGAGTGTTCGTAGTAGTTTAGAAGCAGGTACCTGTATGTTCGTACATATATTTATGTATATATGTATTATGTTTATATATTAGGTACTTGCGCTCAAGATGGCCCACTTTCATCTAGTGCATTAGTTTAACTTCCTTGGCTTTGATATAAAGTTGCAGTTTTATCTATGGTAGTGACCTAACATGGGCGCGTAATTTAAACTCATTCGAACTTTAAAACCTACATAATTATTGATAGTGGGTAGTGGGCCATCTTAAGGTGCGTCCACATTTGTATCATTTGCCCGATCAGATCTTCGTCGCGTGGCATGATCGCGTGTCACGATCACGCGTTTGGACGTTGCGCCGATCTGATCACTCGAAATCCATGTTGCTACGCGTATCACACACTTAGATCGGACAAGTGCGGCGTAATCGCCGCGCCGACAGTGAGCGTCCAAGCATCGCGATACGCAGTCATGCCACGCCACGGTGATCGGATACGAGCAAATGATACAAGTGTAGACGCACCTTTAAGAACTGGGCCATCTTGGGCGCAAGTACCTTAGTACGTAATATGTATAGTTTGTATTATATATAATGTAAATGCCTCACCCATGTAATCATTCATTTGTACAAGTTTGACACCGATATCCCGCACCAATAATTAATTATTCTATTTAATGGTTGACTGGTAAAGAATGCCTTTATGGCATTAGTCCGCCATTTCTACTTTCTTATGTTGTACAATTAAGTTTAAGAAAAATAAATAAACAAATGGTGCAATGATTAAATGAAATGAATAAGTCAAAAGCGGTCGAAATAGCGACATCTAGCAATTAGCATACGAAGCTGTATTATAATTTTGTTAGAGTAACGAACAATGCCAAAGATAGTGGTAAAGGAAATATTTTCTAAGTTTAGGTGAATGTGACCGTTACATTTGATCATGAAAGGGTAATTCCGGGGTACTTGGCCATACCAACAGTGGACTAGGTGTTGCTAGGTACTGTTCAGTTAGCTTCGCGTCGTCTAGGCACCTACAGCCAAAAATTTTGCAAAAAAGTAAACTAAAAGTATGCAAAATAAAGGATTTGACTCTGCGACCTCTTTTAGGGTTCCGTACCAAAAATGGTAAAAAAGGAACCCTTATGGTGCGACTCTGTCTGTCTGTGTGTCCGACTATGAAAGTGCCATTTCTCAAAAACTACTTATGATATCTATTTGAAATTGGGAACACTTATAAACATGGTCAGCCCACATGTATTGCAAAGAAAATATTTTAAAATATATTTTTCATTTTCTAAATAAACGACGAATATGAGGGGGGGGTAAAAATCAAAAGTTTAGCTACTGGATCAAATAGGGTATCATATGAAAGAGCTTGATCTACACATTTCTATTATTTCTATTTTGATAAGTATTTGTTTTATTCAGGAAAATGTGAAAAACACACCATTCCCCCCTTTATCTCCGAAATTTATCGAACGAAAATTTTGAAATTTGTACAATTTATATAAATAAATATAAATATTACACGAAAATTATAGCCATGTCCTTAACTAGCTATTTTTTTTTTATTTGCAAAAAACCTATTTGAACAACCCGGTTGCGTTATGTTTGCACCTCATTTGTATGCAATTCCATAGATATCAGATGCAATCTTAACTCAACCGCTACCGGGTTATAAAGTTAGGGTAAGTGAAAATAAATAAATAAAATAAATAAATAAATATTACGGGGCAAGTTTACACAAATCGAACTAGTCCCATGGTAAGCTCAATAAGGCTTGTGTTATGGGTACTAGACGACGATATATTTAATAGATATATTACTTATATATATAGAAAACATCCAAGACTCAGGAACAAATATTTATGCTCATCACACAATTATTTGCCCTTACCGGGATTTGAACCCAGGACCTCAGCTTCGCAGGCAACGTTACTCCCACTGAGCCAAACCGGTCGTCAAAAAAATAAAAAACGGTTGTAAAATTTGTACGGAATCCTCGGAGTGCGAGTCCAGCTCGCACTTGTTTAACGCAGAATGAGTACTCTGACCGCTAGCTATAGTAACTTTGCGTACGTGGCTTGAAATTTAGAACGCAATCTAGTGAGCACTAGTAGCGCCATCTGTATCTTTCTTATTTTAAATGCTAAGCGCATTAGCCACACTCGATGACATGCATATCACTCTCTGTCCCATTGCTTCTCCAGCAAGTATTAAGACAGCAAGAGAGATGGCGCAGTTCTTCAATGAAAAAAAAATGAATTAATATAATTATTGATATTTTTTTAATCATGTGGAAATACCAATATTTAAAATCATTGTTTTATGGCCATCACACCCCGACACCTCAGGAAAGAGGACCTATTTATTTTTAACACCATTTAAAAAAAATATGGTCAGATACCCCTTACTGACGTCTGTACTAGGGTTTTGCAAAGACAAATAAAAGTCAAAATTAAAAAGACGAATAACTTATCCCAGAAATGACATTTATGAAATCTGATAATTGCAAGCGGTTTATTAAACCTATTTCTCCTCGAAATGAATGACTATACCCGGTAAAAAAAAAAAAACTCATCTTAATTATAAGGACTTTCATTTAACGGCGAATCTGACTGGAACTCTATCATGATGATGTAAATCACATACTTACCTACTTCTTAATAAAGATTTATATCTGAATGTCGTTTTTCTGTTTAGCAAATACCTACTAAGATTACTTAAGTAATTGCTTTTCATATGGATGTTGACAACTTTTTGTTGTAGTGTGTTATAAACGACCTTTCAATAAAAAAAATATGATACGAGTGTGGTACGTTGGTAATTATATTCGAGGCTATATCTTGCAGGCCGAGTCGTAGACGAGGGCTGTATAAGACCGAGAGTGTAATGACCAATGCACACGAGTTTCATACAACGTTTTTCAACAGACTTGCGAGGGAAAGAGCAAAAAAAGATTCGTACCTTACTTAACATTTCGTCTAGCTAGGTTATACTTGGGTTAATTAATCCTGTAGTCCGTAAGTTTTAAATTAAATCCGTCATAAGTACTTCAAATTTAGGTACCTACATAATTATTATATTTTAAATATCTTTGCTTGAAACTATTTACACATTATTGTCATTTTTAGAAAATTATAAACAATACTTCGATATGAAATATTTGTACGGTATATAATACACGAGTGTGTAATGGACTATATTGGATGGAAGGCCCTTTGAGATTAAAGACGCTGAGTAGGCGTTTAAACACCTGATTACAATTACTGGGAGAAATAATCGCCTTAAAATTATGGTCAGCTATATTTGCAATTTACAATCATAACATAACCAAAACAGAGTACATTGTGTTATGCAACATTGTCTTAAACCATTTTTAAAGAAAATAACTTGCTTGGCGTGTTCTAATGGTTTTTTTTACAAGTTTTTATAACTTGCAATGTTTACATGTATTTGGGTTAAATCTTGCACCTTGTTAAATTTTACTGCCCACTTCCCAATTTCCGATTGAGCTAAAATTTGGCATACTTAGGTAGGTATATGTAAGTTTGGCTGCGCAATATTATGATATGTCATTCAGCTGATCTGATGATGAAGCCGGAAGGTAGTCATAGGAGCTACCAAGTTTAGGTAGGCTCTTTACAATCGTCTCAATAAGAAGTTGACGCTTGTCTCATAAATGAAAATTTTGACAAAAACTTACTAAAGCAGTCAAAAATTACGGCTTATTGTGCCAACCAACAGTATTAAAGTCTTGAAGTTAAGGAAGAGCTTCACAATGATTACGATACGTAATGTTTACGGAAATATGGAATGTTGCCAAAATTTAACGCATCACGGCGAAATAAAACGTTTTAGCGTTTCGTTTAGAAATTTTGACAATCACCTGATTGACACTGTCAAAAACATCGAAGTGATCTCGCTCGGCGAAGCCGGACGACGGTTTCGCGCTTATTTACTGATAAAACCTTTATACAATCGAGTTTTATAATACCCAGTGATAATGGCTGAAACGGGAGAACTGAATAAGAAGGTAACTATATATATATATGGCCTACGTTGGCTGATAAGGCGTTATAACCCGTGTATTTATCTATTGTAACCTTGCCGCCGCGTAGAGGTCAAGACATTACGATTAGACACTCAAAACAGACGCGAGATGATCTTGTAATGTAAATAAATAACCAAGGAACAATTACTCGTATGATATAGTATTACTGCTCCATAATTACTTGAATGAAGTAGCGTTCTTCAATGTTCTTATGAAAATTTAAATGATGTATAAATACCGAACATAAAGAACTATAAATGCTTTTATGTATTGTATTTACTTGACTTATGATACTAGATAATAACAGGTATAGTTGTGTGCAAAATAATCAGTGAAGCCTGATTTGCAGAATCATGTTGTAAATGTGACTTCAGATTTCACTTATAATCATGCTATGAGTAAACAATAAAGTACATTCAGGTTAGAAGACAGCAATGTAATAATCTTTAGCCGCCCAAACTTTAAGTCATTTTCTATCACAAAAGAGTTGCATTTGCTTTTGTCTTTTTGAGTTGAAGACAAAGGAAATACAACCGCATTTCCTACACTTCATTCCAATTCCACAGGCATATTTCTTTATATGGTGGCGGATAAAACAATAAAGAAATTTTCAAGACACAATGTTTTTCGAAATTTGTGAATTTTTATACTAATTTATAAATATGAATTGATTTGGTGGCCAGTACAAGTAGTTCTTGGGGACATAGATGCTTTTTAGGGGCAGTTTTTTGCATCTGCCTTGTTTTAGAAACTACTTACCGTGGCACATACATACTGCTATCATTTTGAAATTGTATTGTATCTTAATAATTGCGGGTTACAAATATTGTTGTTGACTGCTTTTTGGTTTGTTATGATGGTGTAATACTATTGACATTATGTTTAAATTCCATAATAGATATATAATAATAGCATACTAATATCTTTTGCTAAATGATTTTGTTCTTGATACACAAATGTTGGTCATAAGTTAAAGTCCTTATATACTGTTCTGCTTCTCTACTTTTGCAAGTTGTATTGCTAGATATTATAACCGATTAACACATTGAGCTAAGCTTCCAAATTTTCTTGATTCACTCAACAATTGCATCTTCCAGGCGAATGACAACCGGCTGAGACCCGCGGTAAGATTTAATGGGCTTATTGGCATGCCAGTAGACTAACAAACATATTTTCTTAATCAACGGGCGGAAATCTGATAGCAAAATTCATCTGTCACAAGGGATTGTATATATTTTCTATCAACTTTTACAACTATCAATACGTTTGATGGATCTCAGGATGGATGGACCCTTAAAATGTAAACCTTTTGTTGAAGTAGCAAAAGTCATTGCTTATATTGCTAACTTCCATAAAATAAATCGTATGACAGTATCCATTGAATTTCTGTCACTTGTATTCTTACAACAAAGTGTATGTTTACGGAAAAACATTAAAAGCAAATATATTTCTAATAAAATGAAGATTCTTTTTTGAAGAGACTATTTTTCTGCAATAAATAGCAAAATTCATTTATTTTTGGATATGGATAAGAGTGTTGATTGGCAAGTAAATTAAAATCGAGATAACTTGCAGATAGTTGATTGAAAATATTCAATCGGTTTTGACAGTTGAATAGGTATGATGACAGAGTATGAAAAACAAAATTCTAATTCGTGCATCAGTTAGATAATAAAAAAAATATTCGACACATATTTTTTGCTTTTTTAAAAATAATAGGAAAAAAATTAGTTCCTGCTTTTTCAAAATAATAAAAAATACTCAGATAAATCGCTTTAAAGATTGGGAGTGGGGGCTCGTTTGTAGTGGCTCAATGTATTGCCTTAACTTTTTTATTACCGACGTAAAAAAAGAAAAAGATATGCCTCCCTTATTTTTTATTAATCTACATGGCGGACTAATTACTAAAATTTAGTCAACATTCCTATTTTGCTATGAGTTTTCTGGCCTTTGCTCATAACCTCATAACGATTAATTAGCACTATATCGTGATTATAGTATACTGGTACCACAAATTCTCAGTATTTCTATACCAAAATTTCGTTGGATTGCATATAGTGTCACTTTGCTACAAAGGACATTACTGACAAAACACTCTTCACAGGAGTCTTATGTCTACATTATTTAGTAGTAAGATATTTTTGCATTTCAGTTCATTTCTAAAAAAAACTTGTACTTATATTAATTAATGCATCTTAATTTTTTACATTTTGACGCCTCCTTGTAATTCTTTTACATCTCTGAACGTATTAAAGATTCAGATTGAGGAGTATTTATTGAACATAAATACATTAATACTGTAACAATTAGATTGTAAGCAGCTGCATTAGTGTTAACTGTGTCACAGCTGTTTACACTCACCTCGGAACATACAAGACATGTTCTACAGAGACACAAATTTGAGTTAATGTATTAATTACTTATTATCACTATGATAGACTAAAAATGATTACACTAATTATTATGTTTAGTTTATTGTAATAAACTTAACATAAATACTTAACATCTCCCCATAAAGTGTCTCAATTATTTTATTTGTCTGTTGCATTAATATTGTAATTAACATTGATATCATGTCTGTAGATTGTAATTGTTTTTCTTTAATGTGTTCAAATCAGACATTAATATGTCTTATTAAAGTGCCCTTGAGGCCTATGAATTTAAATTTGTTGATGCTTGATTGATATTTTGTTGATACTTACTTTTTCAATCAGAATATCTGCAATTGAATTTTGCAGTCAGGGGTCGGCAAACTTTTTAGACGTAGAGCCAGGTGCCGGAGGTATATAGATTTTTAAGAAGCTCAAAGAGCTGCAGTTTTCTGTTTCATGTTTATCACTCTATACCAAATTTTTATAGGACTTTTTTAAAGGGGAACTTGAAGCCGCAAGTGACCCTTTAAAGAGCCGCATGCGGTTCGCGAGCCGCGGTTTGACGACTCCTGGTGTAGGTTATCATTAAAAAAATTGGTTGCAAAATAGGAAAGTTACCAGCTTATGTGAAAGTTATTGTGGCTATACAAAATATGCTCACTTTATTTATAAATGCTGATAAGCAAATAATCATCTTTTAAAGTATCAACTTTAGCCATTGGTGTTCCACTAAAGTAGTACAACACTAATTGCATGTATTCCTTCATAGTTCTTTACAGTCCTCATACTATAGGTTAAGATTATATTAAATTTCTGGTTGTCGCAGCATGTCTTTATCTTCATTTATATTTATGTGCTTACTACAAGGCGCCCGTTTCGTTCGCGGAGGAGAAAAAGTCATAACCCCTCCTTTCTTCTTCAGCGTAGTCGGGTAAAAAGTATCCTAAAACCGTCTGGAGATACCCAGCTACCCGTGTACCAAAAATAGTTGAAATCCGTTGAGCCGATTTAGCGTGATGAAGCCGCAACGACACATTCAAACATACAAATAAACCTCCAGTAGTTTGTTTTAAATATCTTCAATGTACACAGATTTTATTTATACAACCTTATAATAATGTACATGTGTTATATCAGCATTCAATATTATCATTATTATTTAATGTAAATGTAATAAAATGTAGCATCAAGAATGATTAAGCTTTAGTATTACCTGCCTTATACCAAATAAATACAATTATATTATAGCATACGACATATATGCGTACTGCCCCGCGACTTTACTTGGCTTTTCCTGCGAATCCATTGAAGTGGAGAGCAAATTTCAATTCGCTCGTGTAGGTTTCGTCAGTGACGCACCCTGACTGGTCCATTTCGCTCAACTCCGCTTCGGATGTAAAGTGACTCAAAGTTGCCAGAATAATTCTGAAAGTCCATTTTGTGTATAGTTTTTTTTATGTAATGAGTGGCAAACGGGCAAACGAGCCACCTGATGGAAAGTAGTCATCGTCGCCCATGGATATGTGCAACATCGGAGGAATCGCCCATACTTTGCCAACCTTTGCGGGCCCTGTTAACTCGCTTCTTGAAGAATCCCATGTTATAGCGCTCTGGAAACACCTCAGGGGGAAGGTCATTTGTCAAGAAGGTTCTATGAAAAGAAAGTCCAAATCAAAAATCTAAAGGTTGCCTGGAAGAGATAGCTCTTTAGCGATAAGACCGCCTATTGTCTACCGTATTTTTATGTTAAGGCTAGAGATGGGTCGTGGGTATTTACCCAATCTACCCACCCAGGTAAATACCCGGTAAATAGGTATTTACCGGGTATTTACCCGTATCTACCCAAATGCTCGGGTAGATACTTTGTACTTTAGACATGCCGATTCACGGATTCAGATTTGCAATAAAAGTCTACAGAGGTTGTTTACTACTTCTTTTAATCGACAAAAATGAGCAAGTGTAACGTAAAAGGTAAATAAAATCAACAATAAATCACAAATTTTGTAGACGAGAATTAAATGTTATTATAAAAATATGTTCATATTCCTTATTTATTGCGACTAGGGCATACAAATACAGAAAAATTTCGATATCGGTATTCAGACTCAATACCGAGATTCCGGTATCAGTATCGGTATTGGGAAGTTTTGCAAAAAAGAAACGATTTTAATGGAAATTATGTTAATGGTAATATTTTCTTCTGTTTCCGCGATTATTACTCATTGAAATAAAACATTTTAACGGATTATATCGCGTATATCCCGACGTTTCGGAAGCCTTCCATGGTCACGGGTGGACCCGTAACTGAAATGAAGATTTGGCGTAATTGTATAACATCACAGTAATAATCAGCCCTAAAGTAGCATAGGAACAAAATTGACTAGTTCCAACACCAACAACTAAATTAAACACATGAAGTATATAACATTTTTACTCCCCTGCTCAAAAAGCACGTCATATTTACTTCGCGTAGCGAGACTAAAACAGTACATCTAACCCCCTAGGGTTTAAAAGAAAGCCATATAATTCAATACAAATTTCTATGAAACTAAAAGAAAACATGCGGCCGGCTACATATTTCTAACGAATAATTAAAAACAAACAAACCAACCTGATCAGATTGGCCAAAATTTCTGGTAGAATTGTTCAAACTGTACTTTTAATTTTTCATAAAATATACAATTTTAATATAACTTTTTTATTTTCTCGCAGTCGAAGTGAAAAGCAGAGTGTTTAACACGTGGCTAAATGCCATTATGACACTCAGAGATATTTGTCCTCGCTCACTTCGCGAGCTCGTCCAAATAATCACTTCGTGTCATAATGACTTGTTTTAGGCCCTTGTCTAACAATCTACTATTATTGACGTTAAGGGTGGAGGTGATCTGTGCGTTAAGGCAAGTGAAATAAAATTTATATATTTGGCGTGAGTCGGTTGCTATTGAACATTAAAATGACACCAAGGATTAGACTATTTTCCGTTACAAGTTAAATATATATTTTTTTACTTTTTAAGTAAATATTAGTGTACAATCATATATTAACTCTTAAATGCTGGGCTTGTTAATGATTACCAATGACAATCAAAACTCATAATCAAAATATTATTTAAACTACTGTCTAAATATAAGTATTGCATTTTTTTAAATTAAATATTACAATAAATGATCAATTTAGCACTAGCTTTAAGCCCAGATATGACTAAATATATACAACTTTGAAATAAGAATAAATACCCGCGTATTTACCCGCGGGTAGGTAAATATCGGGTATTTACCGGGTAAATACCCAACATTGGGTATTTACCTGGGTAGTTACCCATCTCTAGTTAAGGCTCTATTGTACTGTTTCTGTTGTTGGTGTGCAATAAAGAATTGTTGTATTGTATTGTAAAGGTAGTATGACCGGGTTATTCCCACCTGTTACTATCAACTTGTCGCCAATGGTCACCAATTAGTTTAGTGGTAACAGGTGGGATTTTTTCCCCATTAGTTCCCACTGGTCAAAGATGAGAAGAAGAGCAACTACTGGGATTTTTTTCCCAGTTGTTACCACCAATTCCTTTAGTCGTAACAGGTGGGGAAAAAAATCCCAGCAGTTACCACCGACTACTTTAGTGGTAAAAGGTGAGAAAAAAAATCCCATCTGTTACCACTGGTGACAAGTTGGTGGTAACAGGTGGGAATAATTCGTGTGACCAATACCTCTCTCACTATATATAGTGCCTAAATACTTATGTGCGGCGATGTAAGTTTACATAAGCTAAGTAAATTCAGTATTCAGGATCCACATCTGAAGTATGGTATAATAATATTTAATGGTCCTACACGTGTCTCGTAAAGAGCAGTTAAATAATGAGAGCAATTATCGTCATAACTAATCTCGATTCTCGATGCTTTGATAAGGATAACTGGTGAGTTATTATGAAATATACAATTAAATGTGACCTAGCTTTATCGGAATATTATAGTTGATATGGTGATGTTATACGGTCAGCCAAGAATGTATTTTTAGGGTTCCGTATATCTCGAGAACGCGTGGAGGTATCGAGTTGAAATTAACACCATATACTCAGTTCTACGGTCCCATGAAGCTGTGAATGTGAATTCATAAAAGTATGCACTTTTTCATCAATGTTTTCTTATGACGTTATCACGTAAAATTGTCGTCCGTAATCCGACTTTACAGACAGCGAATTTTTTTTTCATATTGACACTACAGAGCCGCAACTTTACCTAGACCAAAAAATCCGCATTCGCATTTTTCTAACCCCTGCTTTAGACTAATTATTTTACACACACTTAGGGCAAGTTATTTCAAACGGTTTACTTAGTAGGGTACATTGAATGTGATTGAATCAACCCATGACATGGTGATGGTGGTAGCCACAACAAAAGTGGCTACACGTGCGACAAACAGACCGAAGAGTGATCTTAAAGCAGTCTTCTTATTTCCTATAAATACAAAGATCTAAATAATAAAAAAAAATTCAACACTCCGACTATATTTGAACCAGTGGCTTCTGCCTTGACGGAGCGCACTCTCTGCGAACTGTTTTCAAATTTTGTCACTATCTTTTACAAGATCTTTGCATTTTGTATTTTAACCCGCTTTTCTGCCGTTAGCGACATGGTGAGCATTTATGAAACTAAATTTTCACCCTAACAGAGCGAACTTTACGGTTGCCACACGGTAGCTAGAGATGTCGCTGTAGTGTAAACATTGATTTTTCTTACGAAAATCTTGATGTTTCACCATGACGATCTTCGTGATTTTTACAGTGAAATTTTTCACTAAGAAATTGTATTCTTATGTATCTCGAAGATCGTGATGGTAAAACATCAAGATTTTTGTAAAAAAATAAAGTCTTCTTATTTGCTTTTAATGTACAGACAGAACCCTAAAACTAGCGTAGTCTTAGTGCGTAGTGGCATCTAAGTTATTATTAATCCTCTTAACTACCGATGGTCATAGACCCACGATAGCTTATCTAAACTTCGTCAGTATCATTGCGTCCTCTGCTCTGCCGGACAGCCGCCATTTTGCTCCGACAGTGTCACCCGGCGCGCGCATAGACAAGACGTCTCCCGCCAAAACTTTCAAAAGTGCGTTTAGTTTCCGCTTGTGAATATGGATATGCTTAGTAAGGTGCGTTTACATCGTTTTATTTGGTATCGTTAGCGTACATATTAATTTCTTTATTAAAATAATTTCATAGTAGAATTCACATTAAATGAATCCGATGAGGATATGACTAGGATATAAGTAACTAAAATTATTAACAATTTGAAGGTGCCCGCTATTTTCTCAGCGGAGGAGAGGAATATAACCCTGTTTTTTCTTTAGCGTAGTCGAGAAAAGTAACCTATAACCATGTAGTTTAGTTTTCGTACCATTATACGGTTGTAAAAATGAAATGTTACTGAATCGAAAAAAAAACTATATTTATAATAAACAGTGCTCGCTAGTGAAAGGGAAACACACCTGACGCGTAATCAGGAAGTACCGGGTTCGAGTCCTGGTGTGACCACGTGCGAGAGCAATCGTATTTTTCTTTGCGCTTTGATTTGTATCTATATCGCAATATATTTATAATGTTTGTATCTGGCTTCATCACGCCAAATCGGCTAAACAGATTTCAACTATTTTTGGTCCACGGGTAGCTGAGTATCCACAGAAGGTTATAGCATACTTTTTACCCTACCACGCTAAAGAAAAAATAGGGGTTATGACTTTTTCTTCTCCACACTTTGTAAGGAGTAGTGGCGGTTCTTGGAATTTTGGGCCGCAGAGATCATGAGTCCGTCCCAAAGTCCATTGAAAAATCTCGTTAACATCAATTTTTGTAAAATTTGCTGTTATTATGACTCCGCCCCTCCCCCCAAAAATTTGCCTAGGATCGCGCCTGGTAACACGAAACCCTGACATGGTATTTGCGTTCATAGTCGCCACTCGACAATCTTTCTGCCCCGGCGGGCGGTTCTACGAGCGATATGCCCCGCCCACTGCCGCTTCAGTTTGATAATAGGGAATATTCATGAATTTTAATTTTTGCTTTATTAAAAGCTCATTCATGTAACAAACAGTGTCTACTGTTTTAAAAGCTCATTCATGTAACAAACGGTAGACAAAAAGAATTTTACGAATAACTATAAAAATAATCAAGATATAGGCCATCAAACATTTCATTCTATCTCTTTCTAGCAAAACAGAATTTAATATGGAGTTTATATGGCATATGGCCGGAGTGCACCATGACTTAACAGTGCACGTCGGACCTCTTTGTCTAATTAGTAGTTTATAATGCCTGTATCTTGCGTATTTCTTGGCTGATTTAAATTTTAATTTCACATTTTGAAACCGTTTTTGCGGTATTTTGATATTTAGATAAGAAAAGTGATATATTTTTTAATGATAACAATCATTAAATAATTAAGTTCGATACCTTGCGTGTAGCATGTTTTATGAGCCTATAAAGTTGGGTGGGAAAGTCCATTTTTAAAGTATGAAAATATTAATAACGCCATTGAATAACCCGTGAAATGCATAGTAACTTTTGTTATAAAACCGTTTCGATAAACGCAAGTTTTAACTGCTGCAAAACAAAGTTCTTAATTTCCCCATACAACTTGTTCCTAGGCTTAGGTATGGACCGTTTATTGTGAAAGTCCAAAAATCTGATTTTAACATTAACTCGGTGAGTTCTATTCTATTCTTTTCTATTCTAAAAAACTTGATAAAACCGTTAACATCCCAATAGGGAATATGCATAATCTTTTCTTTTTGCTTTATTAAAAACTCATTCATGTAACAATAGGGGAGAAAAATATTTTTTCGAATAACTATAAAAATAACCAAGATATAAGCTATCAAACATTTCGTTCTATCTTTTTCTGCAAAACAGAATTTAATATGGAGTTTATATGACCGTCGTAGACTGTGACGTAACAGTCTATGTCGGACCTCTCTGTCAAATCGCTGTCTAATTCGTAGTTTAAAATGCCTATATCATGAGTATTTCTTATCCGATTTTAATTTAAATTTCACTTTTTGGAATAGTTTTTACGGTATTTTGATATTTTGTTAAACAAAGCGATGAAAAAATTTCACGCATGTTCCCTATTCTTTGATCTGTCTGTTACTTAGGTGCGGATTTCGTTATTTCGCATCGCAAGCCCGCATTGTGTAAATATAATCAATATGTTGTAAATATCGCAAGCTGAGATAGCATGTTATTCATAAATAGATCATATATGACAGTCATGCTTTGTCGTAATAACACATTTAATCTATTTATCTTTCTTACACAAATATAGGCAAGTTTGACGTGATATGACTACAAAAACACACACACATCCATACTATTACAAAGTTGTACATATGAAATGTCTGTACATTAACTCAATATTTAAAAAAAAACTATTGTAAGGGACTATTAGGTCACTGAAGCGAAAAACATTTTTAGGATTTTTTGTGTATTGCGGCTTCATCACGCAAAATCGGCTAAACAGATTTCAACTATTTTCGGTTCACGGGTAGCTGGGTATCTCCTGATGGATATAGGATAATTTTGACCCAATTACGCTCAAGAAAAAAAGAGGGGTTATGACTTTTTCTCCATCGCATACGAAATTAACAAAAAAATCACAACTAAACGGGGCTTAAATCGCGTATAAATATGATTTATTTAACACATTTATTGCCAGAAACCCTAGCGGGTGCTCTGTTCGTAGAAGCGTAGTCGATCGATACCAAGCGTTTCCCCGTATGTAGAGGAAAGTGCGTAGCGCTACGGAAAGCGTAGCAGGACCTCGTAAGGCCCGTTTTCTTGCATTTTAATAATGATAATAAGTGAAAATCGTGTAAATTTAAATCTATATCAAAAAAGTACACTTTGAAATGGCCCATTTCACTTCTCTTCGGAAAATAAATAAATAATCAGGCACAAACTTACACAAATCGACCTAGTCCCAAACTAAGCAAAATTTGCACTACGAGTAGCAGGCGACGATATACATAACATATAGATAAATTATGATATTTAAATACATAGAAAACATCCAAGACCCTGTCAATTTGACTGCCATAAAATTGAAGGTCATAATGTAATATTTGTTCCAATTTTCGTCAGACATTCTACGAAACCGTTTATTTTCAGGATCGTTATAAAAACAAACCTAACTTAACGGGTTCAACAGGATGACGTTTTCAAAGATCCTGAAAATTTTACGGTTTCAAAATTATGACAAATGATTTTATGACTAACAATACAATTACGTCTTTCAATGGTAATGGGAAATAAAAGGATCAGTTGTGGACATTATATGTTTTCTTGAACACCCAACAATTATATTTTAGACCGTAGCTAGTGGTCGGTAGTAACTAGAAATATTTTCCTTTAAGCTTTGAAGGAACGTAAAACCCATTAATCAACCACAATAAAGGATATTTCCCTATGCCAGATAGGTACCTACTCATAATAGACATTATAGACAATCATCAAATTGGTATCACAACACAACAAAATGGGCCTTAATCGCGTATAAATGTGATTTATTTTCATTAACTTTCGTTGGTAATTCTTCGACGTTTCGGACTTCGCGTTACCTCCAAAGTCTGGATTTAAAGACTAAGAAACTATGGCAAAAAAAAAAAAACTTCAATCTCATAAACACTCGCCGATATGTCCAAGATACAACATTTTTTTATTATTTTTTTTTATTAAAAAAAAACGCTAAAGCCTAGGACCTTGTGACGTCACACGTGCCTACCTTGTATGGGGAAATTAAGAACTTTGTTCTGCAGCTGTGTGAAAACTTGCGTTTATCGAAAGGTTTCATAACAGAAGTTACCATACATTTCATGGGCTATTCAATGGAATTATTAGTTATTAATATTTTCATACTTTAAAAATGGCCTTTCCCACCCAGCTTTCAACGCTCATAAAACAAGCTACATGTAAGGTATCGAGCTCAATTATTTTTTGGATATCTATTAGAAACTACTATTTCCCATCAAAATTTTATTTTTATTTGATTTTAGTTAACATCCCAATTACCAAACATTAATTGAAACTTACACGATCTTCACTCATTATCACCACACAACAAAACGGGGCTTAATCCATACTTAATCCATACTATCCATACTAATATTATAAATGTGAAAGTGTGTCTGTCTGTCTGTCTGTGTGTCTGTCTGTCTGTCTTTCTGTCTGTCTGTCTGTCTGTCTGTCTGTCTGTCTGTCTGTCTGTCTGTCTGTCTGTCTGTCTGTCTGTCTGTCTGTCTGTCTGTCTGTCTGTCTGTCAGTCTGTCTGTTACCTCTTCACGCTTAAACCGTTGAACCGATTTGGATGAAATTTGGTATGGAGATAGTTTGTGTCCTGGAGAAGGACATAGGCTACTTTTTATCGCGGAAAAATACCCTTATCCGCGATAAACGAATTTAAGGCGGACGAAGTCGCGGGCAGAAGCTAGTATTATAAATGCGAAAGTGTGTCTTTCTGTCTGTCTGTCTGTTACTTCTTCACGCTTAAACCGTTGAACCGATTTGGATGAAATTTGGTATGGAGATAGTTTGAGTCCCGGGGAAGGACATAGGCTACTCTTTATCCCGGAAAAATACCCTTATCCGCGATAAACGAATTTAAGGCGGACGAAGTCGCGGGCAGAAGCTAGTCGCGTATAAATATGAATATTAAATATGAGGAACAAGATAGAGGAGTTCCTTCGAGACTATTGACGTAACGCGACGTCCGAAACGTCGAAGAATTAATTATTACCAACGGAAGGTAGTTAAATAAATCACATTATTCCGCGATCAAGCCTCGCTTTGCCAGCCACATCCGTGCACATGAACGGAGGTTATAAGAGTCACCGTCGTCGGATACGACAAGGACGATATGTTTTGTTGTGATAAACAAAAGTACAGTCGGAATTAAAACTTGTCACAAAAACAATAGAAACTTTTCACATTTGTGATTTAAGTGGGATGTAAAATTTAATGGCGGTAAATCTACTGGCTTAGGTTCTGTGTTATCTGTCAGTCGCTTTATATACAGATGACATCTTCTGAGACATCAGCGGTTGAATAGCATTTGCGGCGCCTAATTTGTCTCATTGCACAGGATTCGGCCTTCGTCGCAATCAAAACAAATGATTGTCCGGTCCGTGTGTACATTCTCTGTGCCGCTACATTTTAAACTCTATACACTAACCATAGGGTTCAAGTATCGCGGTGGGTGAAGATGTACAAATATGATAGGGGTCAGGCAATAATGTCATTGGCGCGTGCGTAGGAAATGGTCCAGGAACGATTAAAATAGATAATTGTCTTATGACGTAATCGTCCAAACTTCGATTGTCTAAATACATTCTTTTTAAAGTCAAATCAAAATGTTCTTTATTCAAATAGGCCTAGCTACAAGCACTTAAAATCGTTATTTATAAAATTTTAGAGAAATGTATAGATACAAATTTTATGAATAAAAATAAAACTTACAAATACTTACATTACTTAAACATTATAAAAATGAATCAATCCAAAAAAGGATCGTCAAGGAAATACAAAAGAAATTGTATATTTCGAGAATAAAATTCCAAATGTCCATATGTAAAATAATAATCATACTTAAAAATAAAATATCAGTACCTTAATAGGTACTCGCTATAATAATTATAGGTACGCATGTCATGATTGCTTTCATTTTAATGAATCACCCGAGTCTTTATCAATATCATTCATGTATAATATTTTCTTCTGTTTCCGCGATTATTACTCATTTAAATAAAACAATTTAAGTATTTAAGCCCACCCTTGACCGTGGAAAGTTGATAAGCTTCCGAAACGTCGGGAACTCAAATGAGATAATATACGCGATATAATCTGTTTAACTGTTTTATTTAAATCATTCATGTAGTTAGTCTTGTGTGCTATAAATAAGCTTGGAAATGAGTTTACGTTTCTCATACTTATTAAATTTACCAATCGACAAGTCAGTTATAACAATAACACAGGGAAAATTTTACACAAATCGACCTACTCCCGAACTAAGCAAAGCTTGTACTATGGGTACTAGTCGACAATATACACAATATATAGATAAATGATGATACTTAAATACATAGAAAACATCCAAGACCCAAGAACAAACATTCGTGCTCATCACACAAACACTTTCCCGGCCGGGATTCGAACCCGGGACCGCTAGCTTCGTAGGCCGTTTTACAACCCAACTGAGCTAAACGTGTCGTCCTTTATGGTGCCGAAACCCGGGATTATGCTCCTAGGAAGTTTATTATAAAACCTTACAGACCCATGGATATTTTTTTATTTTATGGAGTCGAGTGGCTTTTTGTAGATGTATGGAAGATTTTGGTTATGGGCTCCTTGTACCGTACTTAGTCCGTGACAGAAGGGCCATTGTGCGTGGGGCTATCCCCCTACCTGCTGCCTAGGGTTCAAGCTAGTCTAACTCCGTCCAGAAGCGCAGGATTCTCCTGATGTCTCCATAGGCTCTCCAGAGTAACCTTGGTGTTATAAGGATTTCAGTCCGTTGTTTAGCTACGCCGACGTATTTCAGGATCACGTGGGGCTCGGCAGACAGACAACCCCTACTCTGTCGGTTATTACTAGAACATAGAAATATTTTTTAATGGGGATGTTGACTGTAATCAAATAATAATAACATTTTGATAAGAAATCGTAGTTTTTATGACGAAAATCCTAAAAAATCTTTGAGTTCGATACCTTGTTTTATGAGCCTTTAAGAATAGGTGGGAAAGTCCATTTTTAAAGAATGAAAATATTATTAAATAATAATACGCGTACCATTGAATAACCCATGAAATTTATGATAACTTTTGTCATGAAACCGTTTTGATAAACGCAAGTTTTAACATAGCTGCAGAACAAAGTTCCTAATTTCGCCATAAAAGGTAGGAAGGTGTGACGTCACGTCTTCCTAGGGTTTAGTATGGAGCGTTTTTGGGAAAGTCCAAAAATGTGATTCTAACGTTGTTGTGTCTCGTGGATTTTTTATGTCATTGAAGTAGTTTTTTCAGCAGTATTTCTATTATTGAAGGGTCCTTCTATAACATACCAGAAAAAAGTTATCAACATCCCTATTGTGTAGTGTCCAGTGAAGGCGCCTACGATTTCTAGGCCAGACTTTACTGCCACAATTGGGATGTTGACTGTACCCAAATAAAAACAAAGTTTGGATGCGAAATAGTAACTTCTATAATATAAACTTTTATTTGCAGCAACAGCTGCGGAACCCTACACTGAGCATGGTCCGACATTCTCTTGGCCGGTTTTTAAACTGACAAACTTCTATAAATTATAAACTACTAGCTTCTGCCCCAGACTTCGTCCGCCTTAAATTCCTTTGCCGCGGATAAAAGTATTTTTCCGGGAAAGAAAGTAGCCTATGTCCTTCCCTGGGACTCAAACTATCTACGTATCAAATTTCATCTAAATCGGTTCAGCGGTTTAAGCGTTAAAAGGTAACAGACATACAGACAGACACACTTTCGCATTTATAATATTAGTTTTCAGCGGTTTAAGCGTGAAGAGGTAACAGACAGACAGACAGACAGACAGACAGACACACTTTCGCATTGATAATATTAGTATGGATGTTAACAATTAACACTTGTAACTGAACCTTTAAAGCAACGCTTCGCCCCATTATTGCCCATCCGCAACCCTAGCGTCAGGAATTTTATCAAATTTGTATAATATCTGGTAACCCTACTGACGAGGGCAAGTAAACGCGTATATTTTCTATGTTTTTTTACTAAGTATCCCCATTCTTTTTCCTTACTATGTGTTTACAAATTCTACAAACGCCTTTTATTGAATTTTATCAATATAGGTATATCAATTAACATAAACATACTGACGTTATCGCCGAGCACTGCCATTCGAAGGTCAACTCTACCTTTATCTGATATGGTTGAAAATGAACCGAGAATAGTAATAACAAGTCATTAGTAGGGCTGGCTGCTGCGCAGTTGGCATTGTAACTTGGGTTGTTTTAATGTTATGTCACTACTTGAGTTATGAAGATCCTATTGATCTATCTGATACTAGAGACAAAACAGTAGCTATTGACATACAACGCAGAGCACAATAGGGTTGGCGACTAAACTCAAAATTTGTAAAAATTGTAAGCTCCTGATAAAAAAAGCAAAATGATAAACGAAGTCAAAATTTTGAGTTCGATACCTTACGTGTAAGCTCATTTTATGAGCATGCAGTTGGGTGGGAAAGTTCAAAGTATGAAAATATTAAAAAATATTAATACCATTGAATAACCCATAAAACGTAAGGTAACTTTTGTTATGAAACCGTTTTGATAAACGCAAGTTTTAACGTAGCTGCAGAACAAACTTCTTAATTTCCCCATACAAGGTATTAATTACAGTGTGACGTCACAATGTATTTAGCCTTTGGTATTAAGCGTTTTTTTTTAAAGTCCAAAAATGTGCTTTTAACATTGTTACATTTTGGCGAGTTTTTATCAGATAAAAGTAGTTTTTTCACCAATATTTATATTATAAAGACATCGTTCTATGTTCTATAACATGCCAAAGAAAAAAAAAATGTCAAATTTGTTATTAGTTGAAAGTACAGCCAAGGGCTAAAATAAGTAAACACCACATACATACATACATACAATCACGCCTTTTTCCCATTATGGGGTAGGCAGAGACTACTTCCTTCCACTTGCTACGGTCCTGGCATACAACTGCCGCTTCATCAACATTCATTAATCTCTTCACGCATGCTCGCCGGTTTAGAGTACTTTTCAGTTGGCCTTTTTTTTAGTGTCTCCAATCTGATCGCGAAACATTCGTCTAGGTCTTCCTCTCCCAATTATCCACTAAATCTCATAAATATATATCCAAACCTTATAACAATGACAGTAGAGTTAGTCTGTACATATTTTTGAAACGTGGCCTTGAAAAGCTTGTCACGAAATGACATTTTTGACAAAAGTTTTTCAGGAAGCTGTTCCGGTATAACAGAGACGCTGGTTCGATTCTGGCTTAGACTGCACGCCTGGCTCAATATTACCAGGTTCTATGTTACAATTTCAGGACATAATATTTTCTGTTTCCGCGATTGTTACTCATTGAAATAAAACAACACATGACAGAGGAAAATACATCTTTTCCCAGTCCACCCGTGACCATGGAAAGCTGGAAAGCTTCCGAAACGTCGGGAACTAAAATGAGATAATATACGCGATATAATCCGTTAAATTGTTTTATTTCAATTTCAGGACAGTCAAAATTAGACTATATGTCACTATAACAATGTTCAAACTTCAATTCTCTTAAAGTGAAACATATAACGCTGTAATATTGGGCCAGCGCTGCAGTGGATCGCATATTTTTTTTCTTTCTACTTAGAACTTTGTATCAGTATAGGAACTTTTCACTTAATTTTTTTACTGAGATTTAAAATTTCACGGTATTAGATCCACACTGGTTTAGGCCCTGTTTTATCTACCAGTCGCTTCACATACAGACAACTCTTCCGAGACAACAGACATCATTATCTAATTAATTTTACGTATGTGTATAAACTATTATTTATCAAAATGCAAAGGATTCTGCATGTCATGATTACTATAACCTATGTCCCGGATATTTCACAATATTTTTCACTTTTTTATCGAGACTCAGATCAGCGATGTACCCATCAATGTAATCATCAAATTATCTGCGCCAGAAGCGGGGTGACACAGCTAGTTTATTTAATTCGAAGTCCAAGGCTACCTAGGCAATTGACGCAGTACATTAACACCGCTCCGAGCGGTTTTTAACGTTAGAAATGTTTAGGTTAGCGTTTATCTTCCAGACTCTTTCAGCTCGTCCTGATTCTTAATTCCAATTCACACACCACTAATGTGGACGAGTTGGGAATGGGTCGAGATTGAAACGTAGACAAGATCAAGTTGACAATTTGGGAATGGAAGTGGACGGAGTATATCGAGTAATCGTTTAGGTTCTCTTCGTCCATATTTTTAGCTCGTCAACATTCCCATTTCGTTCAGTGTCCTATCTCGTCGACTCATGTCGTTCTGATTCTTAATGCCAATTCGTACACCACTTGGGAATGTAGACGAGTTGGGAATGGGTCGAGATTGCAACTTCGACACGATAAGAAGTTGACAATTTGGGAATAGAATCCGGACGGAGTATAAATAGCTTAGGTTTTAGGTTCGCTTTGTCCATCATCGTAGCTCGTTAACAATCCATTTCGTTCAGTGTCCTATCTTGTCCACACTCTCAGCTCGACCTGATTCTTAATTCCAATTCGCACATCACTTGGGAATGTGGACGAGTTGGAAATGGCTCGAAATTGAAACGTGGACGAGATAGGTAGTTGACAATTAGGGAATAGAACGTGGACGGAATATAAATCGTTTAGGTTTTAGGTTCGCTTTGTCCATCATCGTAGCTCATCAATAATCCCATTTCGTTCAATGTCCTATCTCGTCGATTCTCAGCTCGTTCTGATTCTTAATTCCAAATCGCACACCACGCGGGATTGTGGGCGAGTTGGGAATGGCTCGAGATTGAAATGTGCACAAAATAGGAAGTTGACAATTTGGAAATAGAACGTGGACGGAGTATAAATAGTTTAGGTTCGCTTTGTCCATCTTCCTAGCTCATCAACAATCCCATTTCGTTCAGTGTCCTATCTCGTCCACAGTCTCAGCTCGACGTGATTCTTTACTCTCATTCGCACATCACTTGGGAATATGGACGAGTTAGGAATAACAGAGTATAATAGAAGTAACAAAGGTTTCTAGCTTCACGAATTTGCAGTTTTTACTTAGGGCCGTTCTACAAAAACAACTATAAACAATGGTCAATTAATAATTACATCACGTCAATGGCTAGGTCAATACTCGCAGGTGCGATACGGTGTGACAGTCGGCTGATAATGATAACAAACAACCGCGCCAACATATTTGATGCAGCCGAAGAAACTCTTATAACGCAGATATAAAGGTTATATTATATTTTAAACCGGTAAAAGGCATAGGTGGTGCCACTATCAAGCTATAAACCATCGTCTAACGTTTAGTTGTCTCGCGCGTGTAAAGAGGCGCGCATGCTTTAAAAAGTTTTTTTTGTGGACTAGTGATTTGTTTTGACATAATGCCGGCAGAAAGTGAGATTATTAGGTCGTGGGTTAGTACTTATGATTTAAGTATTTATTTGTGTAATTATATGAGATTAGATGGTTCCCGTAACCTCGTTCGCGGAAGAGAAAAATACGATAATCCTCTTTTTTTTAAGTAAAAAGTTATAAAACCGTCTGTGGATACCCAGCTGCTCGTTAACCAAAAATAATTGAAATCCACCTAGCCGTATTGACGGGATGTGGCCTCAAAGACTAACAGACAGACGTAATTTTTTTTCGATTGAGGGACATTCAAATATAAACGTTTTTGAAATAAAACAATTTAACGGATTATATCGCGTATATTATCTCATTTTAGTTCCCGACGTTTCGGAAGCTTTCCAGCTTGCCATGGTCACGGGTGCACACAATTGTTTTATTTCAATGAGTAATAATCGCGGAAACAGAAGAAAATATTATAAACGTTTTTTTTATATTAGTATTATAGATAACTAGAAGACTCCCGCAACTTCGTACGCAGAGGGGAAAAAGTCATATCCCCTTTTTTCAGCTTAGTGTCGCGTAAAAAGTATCCTATCACCATCTGGAGAAAGGTACCCAGCTGACCATGTGCCAAAAATGCTTGAAATCCGTTTAGCCGATTTTGCGTGATGAAGCCACAACGACACATACAAAAAAAACAAATCATTTTAGTAATCTCCAAATAGTCCGTATCAAACTTTTTTTTAAATATCTTCAATGTACAGACTTTTCATTTTTTAACCATTATAATAGTATAGAACAGGAAAAAAGATGATTACTTCGTTAAGCTGGAGCTCATGAAGTATATAAACAACATTCTAATGTTTTTAATCTGTTATTCCGTTATTTGAAACGTAAACAAACTTTTTTTATCTTTATGAGCTTAGATCAAAGGAAATGAACATGCCAGCTACAGCAGGCCTAAACATAAATCCTGACAGCTGCTTACTAATTACTACTTAACATGAAAAATACAAAAAGAAATAATACTACTGAGGAAAAACAACCATTTTATTTTAACAAACACAACAAAAAATAATTAGCCAAATATGTGCTGCCGTTCTGAAGTGACGCGCGATCATACACTTCTGTATTTGATTTTTATTATGCAAACACAAAAAGGAATTAGCCAAATAGCCAGCAGTTCCGAAGTGATGCGTGATGATAAATTTCTTCAATCGATTTTATTTTAACAAACACAACAAAAAAAAAATAGCCAAATAGGTGCAGCCGTTCTAAAGCGATGCGCAAACATACATTTCTTTAATTGATTTAGATTTAACAAACACAACAAAAAGGGATTAGCCAAATAGCCAGACGTTCTGAAGTGACGTGCCATCATACATCTTTTTTATTGATTTTTACTAAACAAACACAACAAAATAGAATTAGCCAAATAGCCAGCCGTTCTAAAGTGACACGCGATCATACATTTCTTTAATTGATGTTTTTTTATCAAACACGACAAAAAATAATTTGCCAAATAGCCAACTGTTCTGAAGTGACACGCGATCATACATTTCTTTAATTGTTTTTTATTAAACAAACACAACAAAAAGGAATTAGCCAAATAGCCAGCCGTTCTGAATGACGCGCGATCATACACTTCTTTAATTGTTTTTTAGTAAACAAACACAACAAAAACGAATTAGCCAAATAGCCAGCCGTTCTGAAATGACGCGCCATCATACATTTCTTTAATAGATTTTTATTAATCAAACACATCAAAATAGAATTAGCCAAATAGCCAGCTGTTCTAAAGTGACGTGCCATCATACATCTCTTTAATTGATTTTTATTAAACAAACACAACAAAATAGAATTAGCCAAATAGCCAGCAGTTCCGAAGTGATGCGCGATGATAAATTTCATCAATAGATTTTAATGTAACAAGCACAACAAAAAATAAGTAGCCAAATATTCTACAAGGAATTAGTTTTTGCCAATTCAAGGTAATTTGTTTAACACGTACGTGAACTTTTCTTTAGAAAAACAAGTTTGTGTGATTGTCAGATTAATTAAAAGTTTTAAGTTAAACAGCCGTTGAGGAAGACGCGACTCCAGCATTGTTGAGTATTTATTATTATGCGAGAAACCGGAAATGTGTTTACTTATGGATAAATTACGTAGTTAACTATGTATTCTATTTTTAATTATTTACACACTATTGGTTTAAGATTTTTTTTACATACATATATGTTAACTAGAAGTTGTCCGCAACTTCATTGGCGGAGGAGAAAAAGTTATAACTATAACTTCTCTTTTTCTTCAGCTTAGGCGGGTAAAAAGTATCCTATAAACATCTGAAGTAACCCAGCTACCCGTGTACCAAAAATAGTTGAAATCCGTTTAGCCGATTTGGCGTGAAGCCACAACGGCACATACAAACATACAAAAACATATTTTTCGATTTAGTGACCTGAGTCGTAACAATTTTTTTTTCACAGAAATGCCCGTAAAAGTCGTCCTTATGTTGTCTAGATATTAGAAGGTGAAGGGCGCATTTTATGGTCGATCATATCGACGGCTAAAAGCAGAAACGTAGTAACCGCCAATGGAATCCCTTGGCGGATACTACGTTTCTGCTTTTTGCCGTCGATTTATTTATCGGCATCTATAAAATGCCTTAGACCTAACGCATTACTGAGTCTGAGGTAAGGGAGCGGTACGGGAGGGGTCACAAGCGACGTATTTGTGTATTCAGATTCAGATTATTTATTGGTAACTGTACATTTCAATTACAAGTCAATTACACTGTTTATTATTTTATATCATATCATTATACTTATATTATCATAGATTTTTTTTATATAGTGTTTGGGTCAACGGTGCATCTCTAAAAATTTTATATATGGATCTATATTGGAATCCCAAACGTCGTTTGTCATAACGCATTTTTTTACGAAACTGTAAACTTTTCAGGATTGTTATAAAACAAACCGATGTACTTTTAATAAATCCTGAAGAATTGACGGTTTCTGAAAAAAATGCGTTAGGACAAATGATACATTAGGAGAAATGACATTAGGGATTCCGAAGAAGACCCCAACGAGATATTTAAAAATATAGAATGACTTATATACGGTTTTTTACCCACGTACCAACTATTGACTCGCTGTACAACGATGGCGTGTTTACTTAAATATGTACTCATTCACTATGGCGTGGCAGAATAAATAATATAGTAGACGAAGGTCGTTAGGACTTTGTACGAGTCACAATAGGGATGTTGACTGTAAGTACTCAAAAAAAAAAATTATGCGAAATGCTTGTTAGTTTCTATGATACAGTCCTAAAAAAAATGAGTCCGATACCTTACGTGCAGCTTGTTTTATGATGATTGAGTGGGAAAGTCAATTTTTAAAGCATGAAAATATGAATGTACTTTTATGTAACTTTTTAACAAAGAAAACCGGCCAAGAGCATGTCGGCCCATGCTCAATGTAGGGTTCCGCAGCCGTTTATACAAAAAATGCACTAAAGATGAAAAAAATACAGTATGAAAATAAAAACAGCAACAAAAGAGCGTAACTCCCAAGCACTTAAGTCATTTTGCTGAGAAGCGCAGGTTTTTGGCAATAACTTAAAAACGGTGTGTCCGATCACGTTGAAAACAATTTTCGTTGGAAGTATTTATTAAGTTTTATATTTGTGAATTTTTTCATATTTTTTTGAACATACCGTTTAGAAAAGAGAGAAGGGGGGGGGACACAATTTTTGCTACTTTCGGAGCGAATTTTTCCAAAATATTCACTAAATCAAAATTTTTTTTTAGAAACCTTAAAGTGTTTTGAGAAGATCTCTCGAATGCTGTGCCACACATTGATATTTGCTGATTTTTTTTTTTCAGATTCGGTTACATGTATGTAGTGCCCCCCTAGAAATATACAAGACATCTATGTTCCAAATTTCATCAATATACATCTTATAGTTTTTGAGTAAAATGCCTGTGACATACGGACGGACGGACGGACGGACATGACGACAAAAAAACCGACTCCAAAAAAAGACACTAAAACGTAAAAAAAATCTGTATAATTCATTTTCTTCAATTTACTTACAAGTAACCGTTTTTCTACTCAATCTATACACTAAGTATATACAATTAATCTAATTTTGGCGTCCCTGTGCACTTATGTTTTTCTCACTCTCCCACGCATCATGTTTCGACCTGCTCAATATAATATTGTATGTAGTAAATGTATTTTTTTATATAAGGTGCGGAGAATTAGGGGTAATTTCGAAAAAATATATTTATTAAATCAAAAAATCTAATTTCATATCAACGCTTACCATCTTATAGACATCCCATGTTCAGATGCTAAGCACTTAAAGACCTTACAGAGCCCTTAATATTTATTTATAGTAATAAAATATAATTTTCGAAACTAACCTGCACTAAAATTCGAAAATAGGTACCCCAGTTCATTACATTTTCACTCTCAAGGCGGCTATTACGGGGTTATCTGACTCCGCTCGATTAACGATTAATGCGTTGATAAGCTTGGCTTTATCGCTGGTCCCTTTCAATCATTATTTTCAAAAAAAATACACGAAAATAACGACCAGTCCTACATAGTCGTATTTGTCTAATCAAACGTGTTGCACAATCCAAATTATCCTCGATCTATTTTTTCTGAACGGAATACACTGAAAAGAATATGAGACTATCAAGTGGCTTTTTAGCTTGAAAAAATTCTTATTAGATTCGATCACAATATGAACAAACTCGTTACTTAACACATAGTGCAGTAGTACGACGTAAAATTATCAAACATTTGAACATTTAACTTGGTTAACCTTAATCAGGTGTAATTGTAACAGCAAACAAACGAGGAAAATGTTAAGTTCTTCCAAAACTGATATTTGTTTCAATCACAAGTTAATTCGAACTTGATTGAACTTATCAATATTAGCTTATCTTCTTCTTATTTCCTTTTAAATAAAAAAATATTTGTGAAACTAAATCGTTTTTATGTCATGATTGACGATCGGTTTAAATCAGTGGCAGTGCCGCTCCCTGCAAAGCTGGTGGACTTGGGTTCAAATCCCGGTGAGGGCAAATGTTTTATATAAGAATAAAAATTTGTTCGTGAGTCTTGGATATTTCCTATGTATACAGATGAATAGTAAGTAGTACGACCAAACGCATCTTTAAGCTTACTAGCCGGTTTAGTACGACTCTCAGCGACTATGCTTGCCGCGTGACATCTTTCACGTCTTTCACGTATTGTAAATATGTATATTGCGCCCCCTCCCTTCAGTGTTTGAGAAAAACTGTTAAAACTGCCAATGAGTAGCATTTTTTTGTCACCAAAACCTATGAGATTGTAGGAAAAGAGGCTTATTTTGTTCGATATTTGGAATTCTTGTCTCAAGGATTTGGCGCTCCCATGAAACTGCCGCTCGGGGCAAGTGCTTCGGTTTGCCCCCCTTTAGATTCGGGGCTGAGCCATAGGACTAGTTCTTCTTATATAAAACTGTCCCCTAATATTTATTTATTTATTAGATTCGTAGTCACCAACGCACGCCGTCCGGGTCCCGGGACTTCAAGGAGGCGACCAAACGCGATGCGCTCGCGCGGGTGGAGGTCGAGCTTGAGAGACTTCTGACTACCATCCCTGAGAGCCGGCGACCGCTGGTCGTCAAGGAGTTCCAAGGGTTCAAGAACCTCTTCAGCAGGTTTCTCGCTGAACGTGAGTAGAGAGCAGTTACATATATATCTGGATCCAAGAAAGATCACCACCATGACACTCATGTCATGAGTACTGATGTGCAAATTGCGGAAGCTTTCCAAAATACTTAAAAAAGGTCTTTTAAACATGTAAGGTAACACTAGACTTCAAACCTTTTATATACAAAAAAAAATGCTTAAAAAAGAGTCTTATAAACATGTAAGTTAACACTAGACTTAAGAACTTTTTTAAGCATTTTGGAAAGTGTCCGCAATTTGCACATCAGTAGTCATGAGTGCTCTAATATATGCTGAGTGGACTCCATTTTTGTAAACAAAAATATGATTGTACTAGAAGGTGCGCAAACTTCGTCCGAGGAGGAGAAAAAAAATCATAACCCAACTTTTTTTCTTCAGCGTTGTCGAGTAAACAGTATCCTATAACCATCTGGAGATACCCAGCTACCCGTCTACCAAAAATAGTTGATATCCGTTTAGCCGATTTGGCGTGATGAAGTCGCAACGACACGTACAATACAAACATGGAAAAAATATATTTGAGCAGTTTTGGAGGAGAAATAGTCTGTTACAATATTTTTTTAAAATATATCTTCAATGTAGGTACAGACATTTCATTTGTACATATTGTTTATTTTCACATATTCCTTAATAAAGTAAAATCTAATCACAATATATTTTTTTTTACAAAAATGTGTACATCAAGCTCCTTCACATGATACCCTACTTGACCTAGTGGAACAAAAATTAAAAGTCTACACTTAATAAACCTTTCCTTGGGCATCCACTACAGCGGCGTGGTGTCCATATAAGACTCCATGGAAAGGCCACCACCTTTTTCTTTAAATATGAGTAAATGAATACGCTTCAGCTTCCCTTTCTAATTTTCTTGACACCACGCCACTGTTACCTATCAATGGTGGTGGCCATTTTATGATGTCTTCTCCTGGAGAGATGGAAGTGGTAAAGACGGTTGAGGTCGAAGGTTGGCGGATCCGTAAAACTCCGGGTTAATTAATTCGTTTTACTTAGGCGAATGTACTCTGTCGCTTAAGGCTCGTGTTAGAATTCAGCCAAAATAAATCAATTTCGCTTCAACTAATGTCAGTTTATCAGTTTATTAATAATGTCTCTAGATGGTTTCTCTTTCATACATGCGAACACTACTTAAAAAAGCGCCCAAGTGCGAGTCGGACTCGCCCATGAAGGGTTCCGCAGCCGTTTATACAAAAAAAGGCAATACAGATGAAAAAACTACGATATGAAAAAACACTAACAAAAGAGTGTATCTCCCCAGCACTTACGTCCTTTTGCTGAGAAGCGCAGTTTTTTTGGCAATAACTTAAAAAAACGGTATGTCCGATCATGTTGAAAACAATTTTCGTTGGAAGTATTTATTAAGCTTTATATTAGTAATTTTTTTTATATTTTTTAACTTACCGTTTAGAAAATAGATGAGGGGGACACAATTTTTGCTACTATATATTTCGGAAAATATTCACTAAACCAATTTTATTTTTAGAAACAAAGTGTTTTTAGAAGTACTGTCGAAATTTGTGCCACACCTTGATATTTGCTGAATGTTTTTTTTTTCAGTTTCGGTTATATGTGTGTATTGCCCCCCCCCCCCCCCCCCCCCCCTAGAAATACATATATTTTTTATTTAACTATCAAACTACGTAGCGGTTAACACACGACACCTATGCTCCAAATTTCATTAATGTAGATCTTATAGTTTGTGAGTAAAATGCCTGTGACATGCGGACGGACAGACAGACAGACATGACGAATCTATAAGGGTTCCGTTTTTGCCATTTTGGCTACGGAACCCTAAAAAGGATATAGGCCACTTTCTGTCTCATTCTCTTTGGGGGACCGAATATATCGCAAAACAGACCTAACAAATCTCGCAAACCGATACAGAAGTATTGACAAAAATCAGAGCTCTCTAAATTTTTTGATATATTCGGTCCCCCAAGGAAAATGTGGCAGAAAGTGGCCTTTATCCTGCGGTGAGACGTCACACCTTTAGTCCTGTAACTTTTCTTATATTCTTCACTTCTAACCCTCAAACTTTCTCCTTGCAGAGGGTCCATCAGTGACATGGGAGCAGATCGAGAAGCTCCCCGAAGGCGCGGTCATAGACTACGGCTCCCTGGTGACGCCGACCACGGATAACGTTCACCATATGCTGGACAAACTGGTGGTGGTCAAGCTTAATGGTGGTCTGGGCACGTCCATGGGTTGCAAGGGGCCGAAGTCCGTTATCCAAGTGAGGAATGAGCTCACGTTCTTGGATCTGACTGTGCAACAGATTGAGGTTAGTATTAAGCCAGGTCCGCTGCGACGTGTTTTGTGTTTTTCTAACACGTAACATGTTATTCTAACATAAAAGGGGGGGGGGGGGCTTAATGTTTTCGTTAGCGAAAACACTCAAACATGTTTGCCGCGACGGATGGAAAACATTCCCCGCGTTCGTGCAACGTTCATTTCGTGTTTGATCGTCGTTGGGATAACACGTCTTCTTTGTCAGAACTCATTTTGACTTTTGTGCGTCAACAATGTTTTGGCTCACAAAAACGTTGTTGCCACAGACGGGAAGATCGATTTTCGAGGCAGCGGACGCGCCTTAGGTTGGATAAACTTTGTATTTTGTCATTGTGTCCAGTAGTTACAGGAGACCATAGTGAGAAGAGTGAGTTAGAGGAATGTTAAGAGGCTCCCATACGCGAATGACCTTCCGTAGCTCTTCACTTTTTTATATTGTATATATGTCATCGTTTTGACAGCCACCGTTGTTACCAATATACTGTTTCAGTTTATCTTTACGAGTCACCCAAACCAAGATAAACGCCATCAAACTTTGTTATTTTTACGACAAAAAACCAGTTTTTGGTACTTTTCTTAACAACTATAGAACCTATTGAAAAACCAATTGACAAATTTAAAGTGAGCATCATTACTCACTATTTATTTAATCGTATGACACAAGGTTTTATTTAAGACACAATTTACATCATTACTCACTTATTGGTTTTAGTCCCATGTCTAAGAGTCGCTTGATACGACGCCTCGCCTCGACCAATTTAAGATAGAAAAAGGATTTTAAGAATTTTCTTTCTCTTGGTTTATTAAGTATTATAACATTCCAGTTGACAAAAATATAGGCCAAATACCAAGCTATATACAGGGTGTATGGCAGATCGTCTGCCAAACGACTAGGGTAGGTAGGTAGGGTCACTTGCAACACTTTTTTGGTCCAATTAACACTTGTCCTGCCCACGGTGTTTTTTTTAATTACTTTTTTAATTTTATTTCGGCATTTGCCAAAAAATCACAATTTTGCTTACCTATCTTTTTTTTAAACGTGACTGCACAAAAGTGTGTGAATTTTTCAAATCTCTAATGTATGTGTATCCTAATGAAATTTTATTTTCATTTAGAAAAAAAATAAAAAAGTTATGAGAAGATAAAGTGTGAAGGACAGAAAATAAAAATCATCGAGCTAAAAAAAAGTTGTAACTCCTCAGATCTTCCAATATCATTAAAACTTCTTCAGTTCATGACTATTCTAACGGTATACCACATCACTAGAATCACTTTCAATTTTCCGGCGAAAAATGGTTGTTGTCTCAAATGGTGACGTAAATCACCTAGTACTTCTTCGAAACTACTTAAAAATAAGATTTGATAAAATAAATAAATTAACACTCAATGCACTAGATAAATCAAATCTAACCTAAAATTAGTAATAATTTATTTTTATAGTCCCTTATCCATATCCAATATGCAAGTTACGATCAAAAATAACCTAATTAATTTTTTCCTGACATTTTTGCATGATAATTTACCCAATTAAAGTATTTAAACAGTTAATAAAAATAATACAGAGTTTACTGCGAAGGAAAACATTAATTGTAGTAAAGAAAGAGAGGCATTATTTTAGTTGGCTCTAAAGTTGTGTAATGAGGAATCTCACTAAAGTTAAGTAAGTAAACTGAAGTGGCAAACGGTAGGGCACATAGTTTGAAGAACCGATGACCGTTGGGGCAGAATGGTTCCCGAGTGGGAGACTGCGCACCGGCAAGCGCAGCGTAGGAAGGTTACCCGCAAGGTGGTCGGACGACCTGGTTTGGGTTGCGGGGACTCGCCTCTATCCGGCCCATGTGGAATTCTATTGAGGAGGCCTTCCAGCAGTGGACGTCCCATGGCTGAAATGATTATTATTTATTTAATATTTACTTCTGTTTCCGCGATTATTACTAATTTAAATAAAACAATTTAACTAATTATATCACGTATATTATCTCATTTGAGTTCCCGACGTTTCGGAAGCTTAAGGTCACGGGTCAACTCAAATGAGATAATATACGCGATATAATCCGTTCAAGTGTTTTATTTAATTATTTATTTGTTTATTTAAATAATTCTCTTTCTCTCTTCCAGCATCTGAACAAGACATACAAATGTAACGTGCCGTTAGTGCTCATGAACTCGTTTAACACGGATGACGACACCCAGAAGGTGATCCGCAAGTACAAGGGCTTGAAGTTGGACATCCATACCTTCAACCAGTCCTGCCATCCGCGCATCAACCGGGAGTCATTGCTGCCTGTCGCGAAGGATGGACTCGTCCACAGCGATATTGAAGCGTAAGTATTCCCCGAGGGGCGATGTTCGAAATTCAGTCTGTATAGCATCGTCTCACTCACTCAAATATTAACACGATAGGGCGGCACGAAACGAACTTCGAATTTTGAACTGCAGAGTAATTTTTTCTGCTTTCCAAGGACCCTTACGATTTCATCCGTTCACTAAGTGGGGCCGTCTCGCACTTCGCTTTGGGTTCATCCAGAAATCACGGGGGGGGGGGGGGGATACGAAAACCTGCTGATCACACTTGTCATGCTTATCACACACTGTTCACATCACGTTTTGGGGTAACAAGGTGACTTCACTTGATTTTTTTTATTGTACAGTCAACAATACAAAGTTTCAAAAATATTTATACAGGCCTTTTTCTTATGGCTTAAGGTTTATGTATACATTTTTTGCCCTTGATTGCGAAACCGACAAAATATCTACATGTAGGAAATTATAAACCTTCATTTCGCACTTCAATAACAGCGAGTCTGTTTACGTTTAACAGCTAATGTAGAGCTTTAAACAATATTCCTATACCTTAAAATAAGAATCTATTTTTCAGAGGTACGTGTGCATAACGTAGAAAAAAGTAAAATAAACCCAAGGTCAACTAAATACAATATCATTTACTTTAAACAACAGGTGAGATTGCGGTCAAATGCCCGTCTATCATCGTATAAAAAAAATAAGTAAAGAAAAAAAATACACGTGAGGTTACGTAGGGGGGTCGCTTATAACCTCACAAAATCACCAAGGGGGAGGGGGGGTCTAAATGTCGCCCAGATAATCTTGCGTGATTTCTGGATGAACCCTTTCCTATGCTTGTTTGCCACCCCAGGACTTTACCGCCCCAACGCCCATCCGGGGCATCTCGGGGCCCGCCCCTTGCCACTTCAACCATGCCATCCTGAAAACTATGTCAGTTAGTTACTTTGGTTCTTCTGCTATCTTCATTTCTGATTTTATCACGCTCGTGAGGATCGCGGGTAGCCCGAGAATGTGGTCTGTGCAAGATTGAACTCTGTGGCTAGCTATTGGGGACGCCTATGTTCAGCAGTGGACGTTCGTGGCTGATGGATGGATCGATTTCCGAGGACCCTAAACTCTGTTATTGACATTAAATACAACATCGGACATGTCCTCGGAAGTTGGCCAACTGGTAGCTACGACAATCTGAGGTATCCCGACGTTATATGGAAGTAGTCTTCAATTGGGATGTTCACACTTTTTTCTATGGTTTTTTATATAACGACCGACCTCTCAATAATAGAAACATTGGTGAAAAAACTACTTCAATGTAATAAACACTCACCGAGTTACAACAATGTTAATATCACATTTTTGGACTTTCCCAAAAAATGCTCCATACTAAAGCCTAGGAACTTGAGTTGATCAACTTGTGTCTGTACAGTAGGATGACAAATATAAGTTACAATGATGTACCTGCGCAGAAAGCATTTTTTGGAAACAGATTAACCAATTATAAGGCAGCGCGTTTGCGCGGGTAAAATCTTCAACGCCCATTGGCCAAAATTTTGCGACGACGGCGCCCGCCATTTTGTCTGGCGCCGCGTCAGTCGCCATGAGCGAGAGCACGAGTTCACCTGTGTTTAGTGCAACAAGGTCTTTATTGAAATGTTCACACGTTCGGTTTCATTCAGTACTTGTTAGCACTCGTCGGCGTGGCGGAAGATTGTCGATGTAACTTATATTCGTGGTACTAGTGTACCTCGTTTTTTTTTTATTATATGTATAAGAAAGGCGGTTTCAAAATGCCATGGGGCTCACCTGTATTCTGTGTGTAATAGTTACTAATGTTTAGAAGTTTACTAAGTATGATTTTTTTTCTTTCAGCTGGTACCCGCCTGGACACGGCGACTTCTACGAATCATTCCACAACTCCGGTCTCCTCCAAAAGTTCATCAAGGAAGGCAGGACCTACTGCTTCATCAGCAACATCGACAACTTGGGTGCCACCGTCGACCTGAACATCCTTAACCTGCTACTGAACCCGAATCCTCAGCGCGCCGTCTCCGAGTTCGTCATGGAGGTCACAGATAAAACCAGGTACTGACACCCTGCCTAGGACAGTTTGTCAAACAGGAGCTACTACTTCATCCTTCCTTCAGGAACATCGACCAGCGCACTGTCTCAGAGTTCGTCATAGAGGACACAGACAAGACCAGGTACTGACACCCTGCCAAGGGCAGTTCATCAAGCTGGAGCTACTGCTTCATCAGGAACATCAACCAGCACACTGTCTCAATGTTCGCCATGGAGGTCACAGACAAGACCAGGTACTGACACCCTGCCAAGGGCAGTTCATCAAGCAGAAGCTACTGCTTCATCAGCAATATCGACCAGCGCACTGTCTCAGAGTTCGCCATGGAGGTCACAGACAAGACCAGGTACTGACACTCTGCCAAGGACAGTTCATCAAGCAGGAGCTACTGCTTCATCAGTAACATCGACCAGCGCACTGTCTCAGAGTTCGCCATGGAGGTCACAGACAAGACCAGGTACTGACACCCTGCCAAGGACAGTTCATCAAGCAGGAGCTACTGCTTCATCAGCAACATCGACAACTTGGGCGCCACCGTTGACCTGAACATCCTCAATCTGCTGCTGAACCCGGATCCTCAGCGCTCCGTCTCCGAGTTCGTCATGGAGGTCACAGACAAGACCAGGTACTGACACCCTGCCAAGGATAGTTCATCAAGCAGGAGCTTCTTGCTTCATAAGCCAAAACCTAAGGTGTCTGTACCCAAGTTGACCCGCTCTATTAAAACTGATCAATTTCGAAACAGACTGGCCCAGGTTTTGGCTGAAGACAGGAGCTCATGAGCAAGTAGACCAGGAAGCTTTGTAACTCGTATTACAAATGGAAGTCTCCTTTTTATAAATACTTATTGTTGGAAATAAATTTTCTGCTTGTTATACAAGTTACAAGCTTTCTGAAACGGACCCCAGCTGCATTCAAACTTTTCTAGTGTATATTTATAACGCTATAACTAAATGGTTTTACATGAAAAAGAGTATTCATCTAATTTCAATAACATTTCCAGTTAGTTAATAATTCCATTAAATTAAAAAAAAAAATTGTTTAGAACCTGACTTTGAACTGGTTAGGTATGGCTAGACGTCGTAACTAGTAATCGAATTCAGTGGGGGGAGCGCAAACCCACAAACGGGAATGCCAACAGCGGCCACTTAGAGTTGGGGTGAGACGCAGTCCGCAAGGCAGAAGAACCGTGGAGGTAGGTTGAACCAGAACCGTTCAACCCCAGTTGGGGTAGAGAGGGGTGATTGCGAGACTACGGGCTGAGCAATGTCGCCGGCGGGGTTGACTCTTAGACTCCATTATCCAAAGAGTTTGCAGCTGCCATCTTATCGATGGCTGCTGTGATCTCGTCCGGATCAGAGAGCAAATTCAAAAAATCATAAAAACATTTCCTTTAATTCCAGGGCAGACGTAAAAGGTGGTACTCTCATCCAGTACGAAGACAAACTCCGACTGCTCGAAATCGCTCAGGTCCCCAAAGAGCACGTGGACGATTTCAAATCCGTCAGCCAGTTCAAGTTCTTCAACACCAACAACCTTTGGGCGAAGCTGGACGCTATCCAAAGAGTTGTGGACCAGGGCTCTCTGAACATGGAGATTATCGTCAACAACAAGCATTTAGGAGACGGAATAAATGTCATCCAATTAGAAACAGCGGTTGGTGCAGCCATGAAGTGCTTCGAAGGAGGAATAGGCGTGAATGTGCCTAGGTCTAGATTCTTGCCTGTGAAGAAGACTTCAGACTTATTACTAGTCATGTCGAACTTATATAGTCTGTCCCATGGGTCTCTAGTCATGTCTCCTTTGAGGATGTTCCCGTCGACGCCGCTTGTGAAGCTTGGAGACAATCACTTTGCGAAGGTGAAGGAGTTCTTGAATCGGTTCGCGACGGTGCCCGATCTGATCGAGTTGGATCATCTGACGGTGTCCGGTGACGTCACATTCGGCAGAGGAGTCTCGTTGAAGGTGGGTTTATATTCAAATTCAAAATTATTTATTTTCAACAGTGTTTACAAAGTTGTCGAATCCTCCTTTTAAGTTAACTTGTATTAGGAGGAAATTCGCTCTTTCATACAAGTTGTACTTATGTTAAAAATATTATTAACTAAGCATAGTTACTTATCCTTAAATAGATAAACTTAAAACAGAATCATTTATATTAACAATTTCACAAGTAATTTACATGTTAATTACACGCGTGCATAAGAAGCTGCATTTCTAAAATTCTAATATACATTTATTAAACAACAATGAGGAATGAAGAAAAAATAAATAAATAATAACAATAACAGTTTATAGATACTCTTACACGGAATTGGGATGTTACCAGCGGGGTTATTGCCTAACGAAATTTTGACACTTGGTATCGGAATCAACTGTCATAGCCCATACAAAACCATGACACTTGATTCTGTCAAAGTGTCAAATGCGTTAGGCAATAGGGGGGCTGGGGCCTTTCATAAACGCTTGTAACTTGTATTACAAGCGTTTCATTCCAACAATATGAATTAAAAAGAGACTTCCGCGTATCAACAAGTTACAAGCTTTTGAGAAACGGGCGCCTGTTCTCAAAGTTTGTAAAAATCATATAAGATCCTGGTAAAACAAGCAAAAAAGGAACTACGTTAGAATTTTGAGTGCGATATCTTACGTGTAGCTTTTTTTATGAGCCTTTAAAGTTGGGTGGAAAGTCCGTTTTTAAAGTATGAAAATATTAATAACTAATAATACAATAGGGATGATGACTAAATTTTAATAAATAGTCAAATTTGTAGATTAATAAAAAATATTGGACACGTATTTTCACTTAATGAAAAAATAAAGGCGATACTTTGAGACAAAATGTCGCGTGACGTCACTCCTAAGTACAAATTTTACTTAGGAGTGACGTCACAAGCCTCCACTCCTGAACTTTATGCGATTTATCTTAATATTTTTTTATTAAAAACAAAAAATACGTGTCCAATATTTTTGTATTGTCTAACTGACGGACATTAGAATTTTGAATTTTATACCCAGTCATCATGCTTATTGAATAACCCACGAAATGTAAGGTAACTTTTGTTGAAATTTAAATTGAAATCGTTTATTGATATATTGTGAGTTACAGAGTCTTATAATATGTTAGATAAGGTTCATCACAATCAACCGCAATGCGGCGTACAATTTATATCCGCATTAAATGCGAAGTAATTTAAATTATGCTATACAATTAAAATATACTTATTGGAAATTACAAAAAATTCAAGAGAAAATACATTATTATTATTTATTACAATATTATTATCATTACAATTAAATTAAATAATAAGAAAAACATAAAGTCAGCTAAATGATCATCTATTCTGTAGTAAGCCTTTCCCAAACACGATTTATAGAGTTTATGTTTGAACTCAGGAAATTCCAGTATTTTAATATTATTTGGCAAGTGGTTGAATATGTGAACAGACATGTACAATATGCTTTTCCTAAAGAACGCAGTCTTGTGATGGGTAGGATAGGACAAATTAAACCCATGTAGCTTAGAAGTTTCTCTTGGATTCATAGTGTGGGTTTTGAACTTATGTAAATTTCTTTTCACAAATAAAGTGACTTCGTATATTTATAATGAAGGGATTGTTAGTAATTGTAGCTGTTAAAATAACGGCTTACATGTGTCTTTGTTTTGGGCACTACAGATGGCTCTCAGACATTTTTCTGGAGCTTAAAAACTCTATCAATATCTCTGCGGTTATGAAACCGTTTTGATACACGCAAGTTTTAACATAGCTGCAGAACAAAGTTCTCAATTTCCCCATACAAAGTACTAACCGTGTGACATCACTAAGATGGCAGGCTTTTAGTGTGAAGCGTTATTTGGGAAAGTCTAAAAATTTGATTTTAACATTTTTGTATCTCGGGTTTTTATGAGATTGAAGTAGTTTATAACACCAATGTTTCTATTATTGAGGGCGTTCTATAACATACCACGAAAAATGGCAAATAGCCTATTTAAAGTTTTGACCACGGAGACTCTACATCTATGAAATGAAATAATGATCTTCATTCTGTAAGTAGGCTGTAAGGGCACTTTTACAAGTCTGACTCTACGGCATTTCCCAAGAGGAGACCACTGTTGAGATCTACATTTATTCGTCCTTGAAATAAGTAATCTGAAGTTACCAGGGATCAAGGACCATTAAAACAAGAGGACTGACAATTGCCATACTTTGGATCGTTCCGATCGCAAGGAGATATTCTGGCAAAATGTAGATGGCGCGTAAAAACTAAACATTTAACGATTTTATAATTGAATAAAGAAATAGAGTATAGTAACAATTAGTTCGCCAACAGCTAATCTATTCTATACTATTATAAAGTTGTAAAAATGAAATGTTTGTATGTGTCGTTGTGGCTTTACGCAAAATCGGCTAAACGGATGTCAACTATTATTGGTACACGGGTAGCTGGGTAAATCCAGATGGTTATAGGGTACTTTTTACCCGTATATTCTAAAGAAAAAAAGAGGGGTTATGACTTTTTCTCCTCCGCGATAGAAGTTGCGGGCGCCTTTTCGCATTAATAAATAAATCATAACATTTAAATACTGTGAATATATTTTATGAGTTGAATAATTGTAATAAAAGATCTTATATAGGGTGGGCCATAAATTTTTGCAAATAGCAGCACTGAATTTTTCGGACTCTGTTAAAGTGAGCGGCGGGATATTGGCGGGAAACTAGGTCACTTCTTGCAATTTTATTTGTAATAAAGCGTTTCACGGGAAAACAACTGGCTATTTGTGTTAAGCAGTTTTCTAAAAAAATGATGAGATAGCCGCGATCCTTTGTTGAATGTGTCAGGGAGTTTTCCACGGTTTGCTAATACGATCGCAGGAGTGCTAACGACGAGACGGAGGACATCTGGATAAAGTAATTTTTAAAAAATAAATTGCAATTATCTGTTACTACATTAAATAAATAAAATATAGAAAAACATGTATAGTTAAATTTTTATCGATGTTTCGTAAGTGCAAAAATTTTTGGCCCATACATAGATGGCGTTGTACAGTCAGCAGCAGACGTGGCCCCACTACCATATAATGTTAGTACCATATAACGCAGGGGGATTACTTTTCTCTGCAGCTGACTGGACTGTACACTTTTTATCCCAGAAAAATACCCTTATCCACGATAAACGAATTTAAGGCGGACGAAGTCGCGGGCAGAACCTAGTACTAAATAAATCGTAACATTTAAAAGCTGTGTCACGCTTGCAAAGTTGAACAATTCTAAAAATAATTCCTATAGATAGTTGGCGTTGTACATATCGGGGAACTGCTTTTTGTATGGAGATGGTCAGTCCTCTTGTTTAAATGCTCCTTGCCAAGGATTATCCACTGTTCCACCAATATTCTCATCATTTCAGGGCACAGTGATCATCATTGCCAACCACGGCGACCGGATCGACATCCCGTCCGGGGCAGTTCTGGAAAACAAGATCGTCTCCGGAAACCTGCGCATCCTGGACCACTAACCCTGGACCCACGTCATCATCACGTCACAGATTATTTACCTTTTAAGTGCCAAGCAGTCAGGTAATACGACGACTCAGACGCCAAATCAATAGTACATTACTTACCAAGGGCTGTAAAAGAAAGAAACCCCGAAATCGCAGGTATTTGTGACCCGAGCCGCAGGCGAGGGTTGTAAATATGCGATAGAGGGCTTTCTTTTTACTGCCCGTGGTGAGTACACAATTTTACGTCTTCACCTGGCCATAATTGCGTATGCGTAGCGTGCGGTAAAACTCACATTATGGCCAGGTGTGACGTAAAATAAAAAAGACTCCAAAAACAAGACCTCAGTTTGGCTCTGTTGGTTACACAACGGCCTACAAAGCTAGTGGTCCCGGGTTCGAATCCCGGCCAGGACGAATGTCTGTGTGATGAGCACGAATGTTTGTTCCTGGATCACTATGGATCTATGTATTATAATGTATCTATATATTATGTCTATCGTCGCCTAGTACCCATAGTACAAGCTTTGCTTAGTTTGAGACTAGGTCGATTTGTGTAAAAAAATCCTGTAATATTTATATATTTATATTTATTTATTATTATGTGTTAGGCTCTCAAAGTGTAGCTAAACGGTACTGAAAATAAACCAGTTTTTTAGCCCTGGTTCAAAATATGGTTGCGCAAATTCCGACTTCATATTTTTCTCCGTGCTTTTTAAACGCAGCGACATTGTATAAAATCACAGATTTTTGTATCTAATTTTATCGATATAAGTATAATTTAGAATCAGAAAATGAGGGACTTCTCTGAAATTCGAAGTTCGTATGGCGCCATTTTGCTCACTCAAATACAGTTTAAAATGAGAGCGAGAGGGACAGCATGTTACGAACTACGAATTTAGAGATTCGGAGTAGACCCTTCTGTCGATTATTTGCACGATTTTTTTTAAAGTAAGTAACTTTGCTCAGCAGTAAGTTAATCGTGGAATATATAATTTTAGATATAAGGTTAAGTTGGGTTGGGGTCACTGACGTGTTTTAGAAATGTGTATAGAAATTACTTCTAGGGAGTAAGATGCTATTTCCCTTGTGATATGGATACAAAGATAAAGAAAGATTGCTCTCTGACGTGGTCACATCAGAATCGAACCTGGTACCTTTGGATTACGGGTTCAACGTGTCAACCTCTCCACCAGCGAGCACTGTGTTCTTTGTATTTACTAGAAGGCCAAAAATTAATACACTACCGCTTATGGGGTCCATCAGTACCCCATACTGATTACAAATATGGTCTTCTGTCTATTTTTATCCGACCTAACCACGCCTTTTTTATGCTTGCATAATATCCGGTACTGTGTATTGGTTAATATATTGTAATTTGCCAAAAAAAAGTTTATTTTGCTTGTTATTTCTTTTATAGCTTCTGTATTGATAAGTTTTACAATCACAATGTATATTCAGCATTAAATAGTCTGTAACGTATAGCGTCAAATATATCGACACACATTTTTGTGCATATGGTTATAAAGATGTCATAATTTCAGCCATAGGACGTCCACTGCTGGACACAGGCCTCCTCAATTAATTTCCACATGGGCTGGATAGTGACCCGCATCCAGCGAGTAACCGCAACCCTAACCAGGTCGTCCGACCACCTTGCGGATGGCCTCCCACGCTGCGCTTGCCGGTTCGCGGTCGACACTCGAGAACCTTTCTGCCTCAACGGGCATCGGTTCTTCGAACTATGTGCTCTGCCCATTGACACTTCAGTTTGCTAACTCTGTTTGCCATATCGGTGACTTTGGTTCGTCTACGAATCTCCTTATTTCTGATTCGATCTCGTGTAGAGATCCCGAACATAGCCCTTTCTTTGAGCTTCCTTAAGAGGCCCATAGTTACCACGTCTCGGCTCCGTAGGTTATCACTGGTAATACGCACTGGTTGAAGACTCGTTTTCAAGCACTTAGGTATCCTGGACGAGAAGATGCTTCGCAGTTTCCCAAACGCTGCCCATCCGAGTTGTATCCCTCGATTGATCTCTCTCGAAGTTGGACCTGCCTAACTGGATTGTTTGTCCTAGATAGACGTATTCGTCAACAACTTCAAGGACCGAGTTACCAAAATTATAAAGGGCTCCTCTACACATTGGCTCATGTAGGCGAATACCGGCACGCACGATTGTGTGGAGAGCATAATCGTCTGTCAGTAGCCGTCATCGCCTGCGATCTTGAGTAATCCGTAAATTGTCGGTACATCAAAGGAATTCGTGCCGATAATTGTGCGTGCGTCCACACAATCGCCATTTAATCAGTCTGATTATTTTACAATGTCACTACCTTGTTCTATTAAGCCGGAAACACACTTTTGTAACGCCATACGACGCGACAAAACGCGATGCGTGTTGAGTCAAATCAAATCGTATTATTTTCTATGACCCGAATCCCCAGAATCACATTATGATCACCCGACGCAACGAAAAGTCGGGCGTTGACAATGTGATTCGGTTGCGTGGCATTTCAAAAGTGTGTTTCCGGCTTTACGGTGAATACTTAACATCCACCATAAACGAACCACATTTCTATAATGAACATACGTACTGAGCAAATATATAGCAGCATTTATATTATAACTTCGACGTCCATCGTCCACAGAGTATAGTGAGTAAATGAATGGACACGATTGTGTACGGAATAAGCCATGATGGCGACGATGATGACCACTTTAAATCGCTCATCATGGGCGATTTAAAAAGTGGCGATCGATCGGGCAAATGATACAAATGTGGACACACCTATAGATGTGTTGTCATATATTTGGCGTTTTGGTTGTGACAGAATATTTAGTGCTAACTGTAGAGTTTAACAATACTACTAGGACTAGGTTATGCAATAACGAAACAAGCGACAAAAAAATTTTGCTGAAAAAATGGGTTTTAATATTGTGATTTAAAATCGAGTTTTCTGTATGAACTTAGTGTCGTTTGATTCGTTGTTACGTAACACCGTGGTTTTAATCACACAAGGCTCGTGCAACGGGCCATTAACCTTATAATGTTATTTTATTTTTGTACTTATTGCCCAAGTGGCACAAGCTGTATAAGAGTTTTATATAACACTCAAATTGGCTGTATAATGGTGGTATAAGATCTTATACAGCCTGTGTGCTGGGTGTAGTTTATAGAGTTGTATTTGATGTTAGGATTGTGCCATCGGTCGTTCGATTGTTGCAGTAAATTGTTAAAGAAAAGTGTTGTTTTTTTTTAAATTTCCTTCTAATCATAGACCTCTTAACCTATAATTAAATGAATATGCATTAATACAAAGTTCGATTACAAAGGCAAAAATCATTGCGTTTACTAAATTGCTAGCAGGATTTTGCAATGTGCGACATAAATACTATTATTATTATTATTATCGGCCTGAACTGTCCCACTGCTGGGCAAAGGCCTCCCTCTCTTTCTTCCATTCATCCCTATTTAAGGCAGCAACGGACCAATCCCTTCGGAACGTGTCTAGGTCATCCCGCCATCTCCGTCGTGGTCTACCGCGACGGCGAACTCTATAGGGTAGGATCCAGTCAGTGGTATTCCTGGCCCACAGCTCACTCGGCATGCGGCAAACGTGTCCAGCCCAGTCCCACTTCAGCTTAGCGGCTGTCAGGGCTACGTCGGCAATTTGGGTTTTGGAGCGTAAGATAGTATTTTTGATGCGATCTGTTAGTTTGAACTAAATACTATTATAAAGTGGTATAAATGAAATGTCTATACATTGAAGATATTTTCAAAAAGATGATTGTAACGGACTATTTGGAGGTCACTGGTTCGAAATTTTGTTTGTGTGTGTCGTTGTGGCTTCATCAGAGCAAATCGGCTAAACGGACTTTAACTATTTCTGGTACACGGGTAGCTGGGTATCTCCAGATGGTTATAGGGTACTTTTTACCCGACTATGCTAAAGAAAACAGAGACTTTTTCTCCTCCGCGAACGAGTAAAGTGCGTAAAATATATTATCAAAGCAAATCAAATCAAAATATCCTTTATTCAAGTAGGCTTAGATACAACCACTTTAGAATTGTCAGTTACAATCAGAGAAGTCTTTGCTGGGAAACATACAATATGATCCAACATTTGTTGCAAGGATTAGGGAAACCCAGAAAAACCTAATCAGATCATTTAACTTAAGTATAATACTAGCTTATTATTGATAAAATCATCATTTTAAAAATTAAAATAATTAATAAAATAAATCCCAAAAGGATTGTCAATAAAAAAGAAAAAAAATGTAGAATGTGTCTAGAATAAAATTTAAATGTCAGAGTATATAAAACAATTAATATGCGTGTACCAATTAACTATTCCAATATTGTCTTAATTATACTTAAAACTTTTACAATTGTGTTATAACTAATTTATAATTGATACACGCAGAGGAGATGTACAAATTCTCCAGATCAATGTTAATATAAAATATAAACTATTTTTTTTTTCAGAGATATATAAGGTCTCTAGGCGTCACGACATGCGATAAAATTAAATATAATAATTTGACTGAATTCTACTGAGATGTTTAAGGTCTCTTAGGGGTCAAAGTGAATAAATCATACATTAAAAATAATTATTATTAAATCTAAATTTCTTAGAGATGTATATGGTCTCTAGGCGTCATAACATGCAAAAAGATTAAATTAGTTAATTAAAATCCTCAGAAATGTTTAAGGACCTACCTCTACCTCTATAAATAAAACAAAACTCTTAGAGATGTATACAGTCTCTAAATCAAATAAAAAATAAATAACTTCAATCGAGTACAGGATGAAGTCTCTCACGTCATCAGTTCATTAAACACTGGTAGGCAGTTACTAGGTATACAATTAATTTGGCCCTTGCTAGCATGAACAGACCGGACCCCACAAACGGCAGCCGTTCACGAGCATGACGCATATCTCAGCCATCGCCTCCCTCAACCATATTTTATGGAAGGTTGCGACCCGATCAACGACGCCACCGTAAGCAAAGACCTTTAAGCGAGCATGACATGCTCACACTGCCGGGCATTAAACACTAATAGTATTGCCCGGTTAGAAACAACAAATGTGCTTTCATGTTACATTAAATGCGAACTATTATTACCTCTTAAAATAATGCTTACTTTACATACACAAGACTAAACTACTGGCTTAAAGACATCTTTATCGTCTAAAAAGTCATTTACAGTATAATACGCCTTGTTTTAGTAGGTGACGTTTTATGTGGGACTTAAATTTGCTGCAAGGTAAATTCACTACATCGGTAAGTATTTTGTTATAGAAGCGTACACAATTCCCCACGAACGAAGTTCCGACCTTGCGGAGACGATGAGCAGGCATGGCAAGCTTGTTCTTATTTCTTGTATTGTAGTGGTGAATGTCACCGTTGTATTTGAAATCATGTTGATTTTTCCGAACATACATAATATTCTCGAGAATGTACTGAGATGCTACGGTGAGAATATTGGTTTCCCTGAATTTTTATCTCAGTGATGCACGAGCTCCCAGTGCATAGATTGAGCGTACTGCCCGTTTTTGTAGTACGAAGATGGTTTGTATGTCCGCCGCCTTGCCCCACAACAGAATTACATATGACATTACACTATGAAAATAACTGCGGTACACGAGCTTTGCCGTCTCGAAGTTTGTTAACTGTCTGATTCGCCTCACTGCATAGGCTGCGGAGCTTAGTTTACCTGCAAGAGTGGATATGCGCATTCCATTGCAGTTTTGAGTCCAAAGTAACACCCAGGAATACTGTTTTGTCTTCAAATTCTAGCACATCGCCTTTCAATGTCACCTTGGCACAATCTACTTGTTTCACATTCGGTAATGTGAATTTGATGCACTTGGTTTTCTTGGCATGTAAAAGTTAGTTATTTGCAGTAAACCAATGTACAATAGTAGACAGCGCATCGTTTATAGTAACGAAGTTATTCTCTCTTCTTTTCACTTTAAAAAGAAGAGAAGTATCATCTGCGATTAACACAATATCATGTTTATCTTGCACAAGGTTTGGTAGATCATTGATATACACTAGAAACAGAAAGGGGCCTAGAATTGAGCCCTGGGGTACCCCCATAGCAACAGATGACCCAGTTGATTGCATCCCGTTGATGACTACGCGTTGCGTTCTGTCTGAAAGATATGATGAGACGAGGTCAAGTGCACCGTTCTTTATTCCGTAGTGTTCCAACATACGGATAAAATTATTATGATCAACGCAATCAAATGCCTTTGATAGGTCACAAAAAGTCCCAATAGCATCTTGAGCGTTTTCCCAGGCATCAAAGATGTATTTAACTAGCACTACCCCAGCATCAGTAGTGGAGCGACCTTTGGTAAATCTAAATTGAATGCTATGAAGTAGGTTATATCCATTAAAATGAGATGTAAGTTGATTAAGAATAAGTTTCTCAAAAACTTTACTCAATGCGGGTAGTATTGATATTGGTCTATAATTTGTGGGGTCTGTTTTCGTTCCTGATTTAAATAAAGGAATGATCTTACTGTGCTTCATCAAATTAGGAAATACTCCAGTGTCAATACATTTGTTGAATATATCAGCCAAATATGGTGCAATCGCCTCTATTATTGAATGTAACACTTTAACGGAAAGGCCCCACAGGTCTTCAGTCTTCCTCAAATTTAACGATCTAAAGGTTTTGATAACAGTATTTGCCTTTATTCCCAGGTCTTCACTTTCCCAATTTTTCACATGCCCCATTTTTCACTTCCCCAGATCTTCACTTTCTCAATTTTACACATTTTCAGATCTTCACATTCCCAGATCTTCACATGCTCAGTTCTTTACAGTCCCAATTCTTCTCACTCTCTGTTCTGCACATGCCAAATTGTTCACTGTCCAGTTCTTCTATCTCTCTGGTTTTCACATGCCAAGTTTTTCACAGTGTCAATATGTGTCGCAAAGTACAGTCAGAGAAGGACTTATAAAAAAATAATAAAACAGACATTTTAGAATCGTCAATTGTTATCAGTAAAAAAAAAGATTTTTTATGGAACAATAAGTAACCAACTGCTAACTCTATGCTGTTTAAATTAAATATAAAACGTTACTTTCCTATCTAAAACTCAAATTAATTCAATTTTATCATTATTTTTTACCTTTATCATTATTATCAAAATCAAAATAATTTATTTGTGAACAATAGGTAAACACATAACATTTAGCTATGTTTGGTGGTACATAGGCATTTATTATATCCAGCTAAATGTGTTCTACTATCTAGGGCATACAAAATAATGATTTTTATTTTACAAATTCTTTATAGTAGATTGTTTGACAAGGGGCTAAAATAAGCCATTATGACACGAAGTGATTATTGGACGAGCTCACGAAGTGAGTGAGGACAAATATGTCTGAGTGTCATAATGGCTTTTAGCCACGTGTTAAACACTCTGCTTTTCACTTCGATTGCGAGAAAATAAAAAAGACTTAACATTAGAATTGTATATTTCATGAAAAAATAAAAGTACAGTTTGAGCAATTCTATCAAAAAGTTTGGCCAATCTGATCAGGTTGGTTTGTTTGTTTTTCATTATTTCTAAGGAGTATGTAGCTTACCGCAAGTTTTTTTTCAGTGTCATAGAAATTTGTATGCGATTATATGACTTTCTTTTAAACCCTAGGGGCTAAATGTACTATTTTAGTCTCGCTTCGCGAAGCTAATATCACGTACTTTTTGAGCAGGAGAAGTGAAAAATACATTATTTATTTCACACTTGTACGCTTATTGAGTCGGTAATTTAATTTATGATCAAAAAATATTTCGGCATTTACATTCTATATGAAAATGATACCGAACTTGCCCTAGCGGATATTAAAAAGGAGTCAGCTTATTTTAAAATGTATAGGTTGGCTGCCATCTTTGAAGCTCCCCTCCCACTTACATCAAAAATCCGTAGGGCTCTACTTCATAAATCTCTCTTTGGACGACACATATCAATCCTTCCAGAGGATAACGTGTATATACACGTTAGTCAAAATCAAAATTATCACATTGATGAGACTGTACTTGTCATTTGTCGGGTATTGAAGAATTGGAAAATTGAGGAACTGGGCAGTTGATAAATTGGGAACGTGAAATACTGAAAATGTGAAGAATCGGGCATGTGAAGAACTGAGCATGGAAAAATTTGCCATTGTGAAGATTTGGGGATGTGAAGATCTGGGGAAGTGAAAAGAGGGCATGTGAAAAATTGGGAAAGTGAAGACCTGGGAATAAAGGAGTATTTGGAGTAACATAAGTAAATTTGAAGCAGTCTTTACATTCTGGGACATACATTTTTAATATTGATTCTGCAATATCTGGCGATGACTAAAGATTTTGTTGTCTCTACAGGTATATTAGAGAAGAACCGCTCAAACTGATGCGCAACTACAATGTCCGCATTTACTGTTTAACTTTAGTTTTCCCAGTTTCGTCATTTATGACCTTCCAGACGGCCTTCACCTTGTCACTAGAATTAATACATTTTTTTTATTTTATATATAAATATTATCATAATAATGACAAACAAATCCACAACGATGCAAGAAAAATAATTTTGAACACGTTTGAATATTTACATCAGAAGAAGAACGAAGGATTGAGCAGCATTTCGATAAAAATGTTTTGTATTTGGTTGTCGACTTCATAGTATCTCGCTACACTAGCGCCATTCTGGATGGATTTGGAACTATTATTTACTGCTTTCCGCTGAACACTTATCTGTTTTCCTAAACGAGTTTGACCTCCTTATCTCTATACTCGATGGTCTGGAGGCTTGCAATGTGTAGAGAAGAGAATTTACTGGTAACATATGGGTGTTAAAAAAAAAAAACAATATTAAAAATAAAAATTTATTTACAATTATTAATCTAAAATTATCGATGGCTATAATTTTTTTACTCGGTAAGGATTTAAACACGTACCTTTTTCACTCTTGTCACAATGGCAATAAGGGCTAAAAGGGTATATTGTGTTTCAGTTTGTACATAATTCCGAAAAGAGGGCGTCTATTACTTACGTGGTCACGACTAGGAACATTTTATACCTACATACCTAGTTATGACGTCACGTGCCCAGTCTCCTAAATTTTAAAGCGATCTATTGGAGTATTTTTGATAAAAAAAAAGTGTCCAATATATTTTTAATATTGATTTTCGTACCCCGTCATCATGTATAGTAGTTGTACAATATGTTTTAAACGACTTAAAACATAACTACATCTAAATATTACGTCCGACATTATTCATGGTTCAATAAGGGTCTATTCAGACACATCCACACCACAACCACACCACAACGACAACAGCGTGGTCGGGCGATAATTTATATGAAAATAAATAGTTGTTTTCACACGGACCACGTTTCGACGTCGACCGCAGCCGTGTGGCCGGTCTGACCACATCAAAGCACCTTTAAGAAGCTGCAGCGTAACTATTAGGCCCCTAGCACACGGTGTATTTTAAACACGCAGATGACGCGCGTTTGAATCGCTACAAACGCGATACACACCCGAGTCAGTATGCAGCTCTATGGCATGAAAAACGCGCAGACGACGCGCGTTCCTAAAATGCGCGTCGTCTGCACGTTTAAAATACGCCATGTGATAGGGGCCTTACACACGACGTAATGGTCGCTGCTATAATATGACCACGTATCAACTATTCGTATTCACAGGTCTCCCTTGGTTTAGTTTTCTTAGGAGTCCCCGGCAAGCCCGGCCGAATTTCACCTTCCCATACAAACGGAGTTTCGTTCTCATATTAAAACTACGCGTTGGATTGTAATGAAACCTTGCATATACAATGACATGAGTTATATCTAGGCCTGTAATTAGTATATGGCTTCAGTTTATAAAACAAACGAAATACAGCAAAAACAACTTTTGAATGAAAAAAAATCTGATTTTTTTTTTACTATGGTATCTGAAGATACATATAAACTAATTACAGATGGATATACCTTAACTTATCCTAAGTACAACGTTTCAAAGCAAACTAGCTAGTCCTTTTAAAATGAGAGCGTAACTGCGTTTGTATGGAGAACCGAGCTTACCGGGGACTTTTAAGCCAGTTCTACAAGCCGCTTAATATTTTGACCTGCGATCTGGAACAAGTACCACTATTTCACGTGGTTAGTTATGTCAGTGACAAACTGAAGGCGGTTTTAATGTGAAGCATTTTAATTCATATTCGTCATTCAAACATAGCTAGAAATATCCTGCCTCGCTCGACTGAACTGTGGAATAAATTGTCGCCAGCAGTATTCCCGGACCGATGCGACCTTCAAGCCTTCAAGAAGGAGCGTACTACCACCTTCTTCTTCTTCTTCTTCGTGTGAAGGGATCAAAAATAAACTTAAATTAAATTTTCCTTTGCCAGTATTTTGCCACCTCTATCCCTCAGGGTGTAGCTTTTAGGAGATCTTCCGCGGTACACGTGGTCGGACACAGCGAGCACTGCATCATATGTTGCGTGGTTTGGGGTGTGCCACATTCGCAGGATGTGCCGCTTTCTACTGATCTAATTCCCCATTTCAGAAGGTTATCCTTGGACCGACCAACTCCCGTCCTTAGTCTATTCAACGCTTTCCATGTCGCCCATTTTTCTTTTGCACCAGGAGGAAGGTGTTCTGTAGGTGTTATTTCTAGTGAGCCAACACTAAGTTGCGATTCCTTTCCCTGAGACGAGCCTCTTGGGGTGTCTGATATTGGAGAGCTGCGTTTGTCACGAAGCTCCTACGGGACTTGAGTCTACGGGTCGCTGGTTCATGCTCGTGCAGTGGGTTTCAGGGCTCGCGCAGTTGCTTGTCGCGTTCTATAGCGGCAGCTACATCTCTGCGTATGTGTGGTGGGGCGATTCCACTCATCTGATATAGGTGATCGCATTTGGTGGGTTTCAGACAGCCGGTGATTAGGCGACAGGCTTCCATTAAGGGCAGTGTCGACCTGGCCCGCGTGCGCTGAGTTCTTCCACACAGGACATGCGTATTCTGCAGCCGAGAAACTTAGTGCAAGTGCCGTGGTACGCAGTGTGTGTGGGGTTGCGCCTCATGTGGTGCCAGTAATACGGCGCAGGATGTTGTTTCTTGCGGCCACTTTCTGCTTGGTGTTGAGACAGTGTAAGTTGTAGGTCAGGGATCTGTCGAGCGTTATACCTAAGTATTTAGGGGTAAATGTATGATCTAACCGGTAGCCCTCCCAGTCAATAATGAGTTCTCTAGCAGCCTGACTGTTTTGAGATGAAAGGCGCAGACTTGTGTTTTGGTTAGGTTCGGTTTAAGTTGATTTAGCTTATCGTACGTCGACAGAGCCGCCAAGCCTTCCGCTAGGCTATTCTTCACTGCCTCAAATGATTTTTCTTGCGATGTCAGAGCCAGGTCAACGACTACCACCTAAAACGCCGGCAACGCACTTGCGACTCCTCTGGTGTTGCAGGTGTCAATGGGCGATGGTGATCGCTTACCATCAGGCGATCCGTCTGCTGTCATATGTTATCATATGGGATGGCAAAAAAACTCTGCATCGTCAGCCTACTATTCTACTGACAGCAGTCCACTTACGACTGAGCATGTACACCAGTTAGCAGATGTACAACAGCAGCATTATGACGGCGTAGAACCGATGACAATATGGAAAAAGCATTTAATGCCGTCACTTTCCTGGTTCAAGGGAAAGTAGACATGCGATTATTGTTTTTCTGATATTGACAAGTTACTACCAAGTTATGCCCTTATGAGGTAAACCTTGGCAGGGTATAATGGTGTTTCACAGATCAGGGCATATTATGCTTTAAAGTTGGCAAACTTTTTTCGCCAAGAACATAAAGGCGCTTAGGATACAGACTATATGATCGCGCATTGGCTGTCACAAGCTATTTAATGCTAACTATTCAACTTATTAACTACGACACCGATCCTCGCGCCACGCGGCTCGCGACCAAACTCAGAGCTCCAGAGACCACAGATAAGGCAGCACTGAGCGCCGCCATCGTCCAGAGTGAGGGGTTGTGCAGTAGGCATCCACTGTTGTGGCTGTACGCGCAGCTCAGACCTGCAGAAAAAAAAAATAGTCGTCTGTAAAGTCGGTTTACGCATGATAATTTTACGTGATAACGTCATTAGAAAACGTTGATGAAAAATTGCATACTTTTATGAATTTACAAGCCGAACGCTCAGGCTGATCGTGCCTCTCTATCGTTTGTATCGCGCTCTCGCTTGCACGCTAGGCTCAGGTGGAACGTGCCAATGAGTCATGCTTTTTCGCGCATGCAGCCGGCGTTCATCGATTTTTATAAGACGTTATCACGTCAGAATAAAGGTTTAACAACCTTATTTGGGGTTACAACACTGGGTGCCATCCGAATGCCTTGACTTCAATCGTGCGAGTGTTACTCTACTCCAATTGGATCAAAACATAGAGCTGCAGGCGTCAACCAACGCGAGCCCGAACGCCGAGCTTCGCGTAGTACCGAAGGCGCGGAGAGTCACAACTTACGCAAGGGTCCGGAGGGGCCGCAAGGCGGAACACTTTCTCTACGGGGGCACACACCCCTAAGTGAGTAGTTGGTATGTATCTATGTACAGAATGTCATTCAATATTTACTGCTAGCTTTTCCGTGAAGGAAAACATTATGAGGCTTGCATACATTTGTGAAGAAATTCAAGGGTGCGTGTGAAGGCTCCAATCTGCATTGGGGCAGCGTGGAGACTGCAGCCCATTCCATCTTATCCATGAGAGTAGGCCTGTGCTGTGTTTGCAATGGGACGTGTGTGGGCTGTTGATCACGAGTGGGCAGTAAACATGAAACCTATAAAAGAGCCGCCGATGGCCACCGCCTTGTTGACCGTGAGCATGGATCGCAATAACACCTTTCCCAGCATTATGTAGAAATAATTTCGCGGTCCCGTTCAGATCTCTGTAAATAACCATGCTTGCTCATTATAATGCTCAATTCATTCGAAGCTTAACCAATGAAATGATGTATGAACTGGGCATCAATTCAATATAATATGGTACTTAAGTAACGAATTTAGGATAGTTTTAAATTTTGGATATTTTTAAAGACCTCTTTTTAATCATGCTATGCATACATGTTTTGGGTAACATTTTTGTCAAAATACCTGTATCTTGCTAATCTATACTAATATTATAAATGCGAAAGTGTCTGTCTGTCTGTCTGTCTGTCTGTCACCTCTTCACTTTTAAACCGCTCAACCGATTTGGATGAAATTTGGTATTTCCATAGTTTGAGTCCCGGGGAAGGACATAGGCTACTTTTTATCCCGGAAAAATACCCTCATCCGCGATAAACGAATTTAAGGTGGACGAAGTCGCGGGCAGAAGCTAGTGTCATACATAAATGAATGTTGTCTGTTTAGTGTGCCTAATAAATAAAATAAAATAAAATAAAATATCAGTCTACTATTCTATTGACAGCAGTCGACTTACGACTCAGCATGTACACCATGTAGGCGATGTACAGCAACAGCGCTATCACGGCGTAGAACCGCCAATGGCCACTGCCTTGTCGACAGTCAGCACGGATCCCAATAACACCATATCCGTTGTCGTTCCACGCGACAATATTTCCATCCTCACCACTTAGATGGTTGGTAGTTCACAACTGTGCATATAGCTAGAAATTTCCTGCCGCGTCTGAACTGTGGACTTAATTGTCGCCGGTAGTGTTTCCAGACCGATGTGACCTTCAAGGCTTCAAGAAGAGCGTACTCCTGCTTAAAAGGCCGGCAACGCACTTGCGACTCCTCTGGTGTTGCGGTGTCTATGGCGTTGGTGATCGCTTCATCAGGCGATCCGTCTGCTCTTTTATCCCATATAACAAAATCATACTATCGAGTGGACACTTACGATTGATCAGCAGGTACACCATGTAGCCTATGTGCGACAGCAGTGCTATGACGGCGTAGGAGCCGCCAATGGCCACTGCCTTGTCGAGCGTAAACACATATTTATTTATTTATTTATTTATTTATTTATCAAAATAATTACACAGTATTACAGTTAAACACTAATGCACTGTGAAACTCAGAATATACAACAGACACTATTACAAAACAATTTTACATTACACACAGTTGACTGCAGAAGGGCGGTCATCCATCGCCTCACAAAACCTCATACATTCATCACATACCAACATCCGGCTACTTGCAAAAACATCACATTCGGGTGCTGATGCGAGAAGCTCGTTCAAATAGCGTAAAGCGCGAACAAGAGGAGAATTCCTGTAAGACACAGTACGCGCTTTAGGTGCTGCCAGCAAATCGCGGGTACGTGGCCTGTAATTAAACCTGGATTGAGACAGTGAAGGCGCGAGAAGGCGTACCAATTGCGCCACCAATTCAGGGCAGTCTGACTCTCCACGCAAGACACGCGCCTGTCATCAGGCAGTAATTTCGCCTTGCCTCCAGAGAATTAAAACCTAAGGTGCCCAGCAGAAACTTTGTCGGATAAAGAAATGGATAGTATCCGTAAGTTTTCTTATAGAGAAATCGCAGAAATGCCTTTTGAATTTTCTCAAGAAGCAAGGCGTAAGTGACTTCATGGGGGTTCCATACGAGATGCTGCCTCGAGTTTGCTCCTGACTAGAGCGGTGTAAACAAGCCTAATGACAGAGGGATTGACATAACACCATACCCGTTGTCGTCCTGCGCGACAATATTTCCATCCACACCACTGAGATGGTTGGAAGTTCACAAATATAGCTAGACATTTCCTGCCTCGCACGACTGAACTGTGGAATAAATTGTCGCTGGCAGTATTTCCAGACCGATGTGACCTTCAAGCCTTCAAGAAAGAGCGTACTCTTACCTAAAAGGCCGGCGATGCACTTGCGACTCCTCAGGTGCCTATTGTTCGCTTCATCAGGCGATCCGTCTGCTCTTTTACCCCATATAACAAAAAAGACCCTGCATCATCTGTCTACTATTCTATCGACACTTACGACTGATCAGCATGTACACCATGTAGCCGATATGCGACAGCAGTGCTATGACGGCGTAGGAGCCGCCAATGGCCACTGCCTTGTCGACTGTCAGCACCGATCGCAGCAACACCATACCCTGCATCATCAGAGCACCTCCTAGAAAACAAGCATAACATTGAAATATACATAGTGTCCAGGCAGCTTCGCCCATGTGTAGAATGGTGTAATATGTGACTAGTATGAAGACACGTTTAGCTCAGCGGGTTGTACAACGGTCTACGAAGCGAGCGGTCCCGGGTTCTAATCTCGGCCAGGGCAAGCGATTTATATAGGCACAAAGGCACTGCCTATCCTGAATGACCATGGCTCCATACTGGCACAGAGAAATTGGCTACCCTGTGAAGCCCTGAACGATCATGGCTCCATATAGACACAGAAAACCTGCCTACCTTGGCTAAAAACCCTGTACACACCACTGCCAATGGCGTGCCAATATAGGCACAAAGGCACTGCCTACCCTTAATGACCATGGCTCCATATAGCCACATAGGACCCTACCTATGTGATCAAAACATTATAATTGGGATGTTGACAATTATTTTCTGAGGTATGTTATAGAACGACTTCTCAATAATTTATAAATTGGTGAAAAAACTACTTCAATTTTATAAAAAATCACCGAGATACAATCACATTTTTGGACTTTCCCAAAAACGCTCCATACAAAAGCCTAGGTAAGTGTGACGTCACACCTTGCTTCCTTGTATGGGGAAATTAAGAATTTTGTTCTGCAGCTATGTTAAAACTTGCGTTTGTCGATACGGTTTGATAACAAAAGTTACTATACATTTCATGGGTTATTCAATGGACTTTCCGACCCAACTTTAAAGGCTCATAAAACAAGCTACACGTAAGGTATCGAACTCAATTTTTTTTTAGGCCATCTATCATAGTTAGCTACTACCATTTTGCATCAAAATTTTATTTTTATTCGAGTACAGTCAACATCCCAATTACATCGGAAACTAAATGTCTAGCTGAGCCGCCTCCGCCGGTTCCGGGTAAAAGGGGTAGACCCAAGAAATGCTGGCTTGACGTCGCCAAGGATGACATGCGGGCCAATGGCCTTACAGCTAAGGATGCAGAAGACCGTGCGAAGTGGAGAAGTAAATGCCGTAAAGCGGACCCCGAGCTCCGAAGCAGCAGCTGAGGACGCAACCGGGAAAACGCTACGATGATGATGATGAACATCCCAATTAACTACCAACCTTGGCGGACCCCGGCTTTATTTTCCCCGTCGAAAAAAGAGGTTAGAAGTTTGAAGTGTGATGTCTGTCGGGCAACTAGCACGCGCAGTTCACAACCAGGTCACACTGTGGAGACCCCCTGCCGCCCGCTGCCCGCCGCCCGCAAGCTCCGGCCACCCCTGCTCTTCCCGCTCACGGTTCAGTTACCTCAGCCGGTAACTGCAAGGTAACCGAGCGCGGGTGGGCGGCACTTTCAGGGAGTGTCCATACTGTACGTAGTACTCTTTATTATACTGTAGCCGGGGGGAGGGACTGTATACCTGCCAACGCCAGCACGAGCGCGAACGCTATCTGGTACACGTTGAACGCTAGTCTGCAGCTGGGCAGCGTGCACGCCCCGCGCGCCGCGCGCCCCCCGCTGCACGCGCACTCCTCGAACAGTCTGCAATTTATAGTTAACTGAAATGTGTGGACCTGGATACAAACACCTCAAGCACAAGAACAGGGCTAAATAAATAAGTTTCTGTAAAAATTGCAGTTCTGTGACAAACTGTTTTAAACACCCCCACCAAGTACTCATTAAGATGATTCTAAAGAGCCCAAACTCGGTAGGATTGCGTTATTTTCTTACAGAGTACTACTACTACCTTCCAGCTCCATCATCAGATCACTGAACATGCCAAATTTTAGCTCAATCGAAAACCCAGAAAGTGGGTTAAATTGAACTTGTAACATTTCTTTACATAATTACATTACAGATGGACCTAATAAAAGCTAGTGAAATAGAAAAGTAGACATGGGACGATTATAAAGGAAAACATTTTGTCCATTGAATATTGATATATCACGTAAAAACCTGATCCGGCCGTGGTCGTTGACCAGGGGGGTTAGTGCCTAACGAAATTTTGACAATTGGTATCCGAATCAACTGCTATAGCCCATACAAAATCATGACACTTGATTCTAATTCCGAGCGTCAAACGCGTTAGGGGGGCAGGTTACAACCCGTTGAGTAAGTATAACCAGGGTAAGCAAACTGAAGTGGCAATGGGCTGGGCATATAGTTTGAAGAACCGATGGCCGTTGGGGTAGAAACGTGTGGAGACAACATATCGGCAAGCGCATCGTGGGAAGACTACTCGCAAGGTTGTTTGATAATTTTATTATTGCAGGGAATCGCTGGATGTAGGTCGCCTCTATCCGGAGCATGTGGAAATCTATTGAGGGGACCTGTGTCCAGCAGTGGACGTCCTATGGCTGAAATGATGATGATGATGATGATGATGATGAATAAGTATAGTACCATTGATTCGTGGTGTTATCTTTGTGAAAACTGTTGTATAAGCCGTAGTGACAATAATATACGGCCATTATACAGCCAGTTTGAGCTTTACTCATACAGTATGAGTATGAGTAACGCTCAACCTGCTGTATAATTTTTATTTATAAGGTTTTTTGCAACTTAACGTGTCAGATTTTATTAATTACATTATAAATTTCATTCCAATTAAATTAACATGTGTATATCACAATAACATTTGAAGGTATACCATAAAGAATTATACAATAAAATAATCAGGAATATTAAAATAATCTTATACAATAATCAATAAAATTGTTAATAGATTTGGTAAATTAAAATAGGTGTCATTATATGACATTAAGATTATAAAATTCTTCTACGCTGTAGAACGCTCGAGTCATAAGCCATTTTCTTACCTTATTTAAAGAGGCCACATCATTTTCAATAACTTTAATCTGCTCGGGTACTTTATTGTAGATACGTGGCCCCACAATTGACATTGTTTTGCTTTATAAGGGCTGTATAAGATTTAAGCTCTAATACAGCTTTTGTGCTACTTGAGTGGAGATAGTAAGTACTTACAGGAATCCGTTGAGGTCCTCATAACTGCGGCAGCCAGCGTGACACGGCGAGAAGTACGTCGTAGAGGTGTTTAGCGCGCACACCGGGCTGAACCCGTACACCTCGGAGGCGCATCTATAAAGCATGACTAATTATGTGTATTGAAGGTATTTGCAATGACTTTTTTTATGTAATGTGTGGCATACGGGCAGACCAGCCACCTGATGGAAAGTGATCATCCTCGCCAAAGGATATGTGCAACGCCGGAGGACTCGCCCATAAATACATTGCCAAAAACTTTGACTTTGTGACTTTGAAGACTTTGTGGTAGGTATATCGAATCACCGAGTGTTCAAATGACATAGTCACCTGACCTAATAAAATACGAAAACTTGAAGAATAACAGTACATCTACAGCCATTTTAATCGAAAATATCAATGCTGCTCTTGCCGTACCGTATAAGGCGGGCATATAGGCCCACCAACACCTTTTCATCTTTTAATTTTTTTCTAAGCCACAGAAAAATCTGTATTTTTATTAGGAGGCTTATTTCTACCTATAAACAAAATTACAAGATTATTGTCAATTTACATCCATTCCCCATTATCTTTTATAAGGCATGCAGAATTAGTATAATACTCGCTACTCTATAATTCTATTCTGACGTCGCCAACTCACGCCACCGACGCCTTTATGCTTTCGCTGATTCATTGTAGAGTAGATACCATCAATAACCTTACCCGCACTGTGTACTGCACGCTGGCTGCGTATACTCCTGCTCATTCCCCGCGATCTCTCCAATGTTACACCGCAATAGGGCGAGGAGGACGAAGGGAACGGCTATGAACAGGGCCACCACGCCGCCGACACGCGCCGCTGTCGTCGCTTTCACGCCGTCGCTCCGTCGGGCGGAGAAACGGGTGCGGAACACCTAGGAAATGACATAGTCGGGTTAAGCATTGTGTAAAACCCATGGAGATTGGTTATTTATATCGTTGCTTATAGCTCGGTTTATTTGTTCGTGACTTAACCATGTTCTGCGGGCGACGGGGGGAATGACAGCGGGGGCGGGTAAGAAGTGTGCGCGCGGCAGAGTCCATCGTGCTCCGCTGCGCGCTATCTTCATACCCGCCCCCGCTGTCTTTCCCCCCCGTCGCCCGCAAACTATGGGAGTGTCACGAACGAATAAACCGAGCTATAGTTAAATGTCTGTGTGAGATTTGCGTTCAAAGTGATCAGTTTAGACTAGCATTTGAGTGTATCAACTTACCATGACGAAGAAGATGATGACCAGAGACCTGAATAAGTCAGTGACACCGCGGGAAGCACGCGGGTCCTGTCGCTCGGTCTCTATGTGGAACTGAGCCTGGAAAGTTCATTGACACCAATTAAGGGACTCCAAGAGAAAATGCATGATTTTTTATCTAGTCCCTGGAAATGCCAAAGTAACTTTCAAAACGTGGTTTATATGATGTTTCAATTTCTATTCGACACTTTCTTGCATTCGAAAATTAAAATATACTTTTATGTATTTAACTATTGATTTTTACAGAGAGGTCTATAAAAATAAAGATTGCATATACATAGTTACATATAGATAGTTCCTCGATAAACCTTGAATAGACTCAAAACCTAAGTCTAAATGTTCATTAAGAAAATACCTAACCCGCTAAGCAAGTCTTTTCTTTAAGAAGCGAGTATTTTTTAAGAAAAATTGCAGAAACTGGTTTTTCGTCGTAAAAATAATAACGTTTGATGGCGTTAATTTTGGTTTTGGTGACCCGTGAACATAAACTCAAACAGTATATTGGTAAAAACGGTTGCTGTCTACATGATGAAACATATACGGATCAAAGGTCGTTCAGAGCTGCCCCTAAACTGATTACATATTATATTTATGACAGGTGTGACGGGTTAACATCTAAAGGCACATTCTTATGCCGGTGAAAGTCGGGTTTCATGTGTGCCAGATACGCACACACACATACAAAACGTCTACTAACCTGAACGAAGTTGTCGTCGAATCGAACGAAGCCGAACACAGCAGCGGAGAGGAACGCGAGCGCAAGAGTCTGCACTAGGATGGTTTTATTGCGGATCACGCGGCCCAGGGTGGCGAGGAAGCCTGAGGAAAAAACACACCAACAGCTTTAATTTATAATTTCTTTTAATACTTGTATATACAGTTGTGTGCAAAATAATCAGTGAAGCAGGATTTGGAGAATGGAGATGTAAATGTGACTTAAGATTTCAGTTATAATCTTGCTATAAGTAAATAATAAAATGCGTTCAGGTTCGAAGACAGCAATGAAAACCTTTAGCCGCCCAAAGGCCTATTAAAAGGTCTGCTCCTGTTTAATGAATTTTGAGTCATTTGCATTGTATTTGCTTTTTGCAACCTGTCTAGCTAAGGATCTGCTTGATGAATTGTATTTTCATAGCTTAGTTTACCTTGGCGTTGCGTTGGTTTTTTTTATATTACATGGGGCAAACGAGCAGACGGATCGCCTGATGGTAAGCGACCACCGTCACCCACCCATAGACACCATAGAGGGGTCACAAGTACGTTGCCGGCCTTTCAGTGGGTGTACGGTCTTCTCTTGAAGGCTTGAAAGTATGTATGTATGTAAACATGTTAGTTTAAATGTTCATAGTTTTTTATATATACTTGCTGTGTGTGCGGGTCGTTATGTGCGTTGTCACTTAACTGTTTCATGTGCAATATCTATACGTGAGTTCCTGTAATTAGCTCTATACTTTTATTTAAGTTTCTATTTGTACTGTATTAGCTGTTGGTTCTCCTACAATAAATAAATAAATAAATAAACACTTTATTGTACATAGTAACCAGTTACAAATGCAATCAACTTAAAAGATTTAAGTACAAAGGCGAACTTATCCCTATTAGGGATCTCTTCCAGTCTAGAAGGTCGCATCAGTTCGCAAATTTATACTATCAAGTGGTCTTGGACTTGGACATTAACACTTAAGGATGAAAGTAAGCTGTTGGTGGCAGAAAGGAAAATCCTTCGAAAATTCTGGAACCGGTGCAGAGAAGATGGAAGCTTCAGAATCCGGAAGAACGAAAATGGGGAGTTGACAGCTAAGCCCAATATTATCGGCGAAACGAAAGCCCACCGTCTCCGCTGGCTCAGCCACGGCCATGGCCATAGAAGATCGCGAAGCTATAGTCGTATTTGGGACGACCAAAAGGGCGAAGGCCGGTCGGCCGTCCCAGGTATCGGTGAATTGATGTCGTCGAGTCAGATCTGCGTTATCTTTAAGCTGGCAACTGGAAGGAAACAGTTCAAGATCAAGCAAGTGGCACAAACTCGTGTCGGAGGCCAAGACTCGCTTTGGGTCACCGAGCCATTACGTAGCAGCTGTTAGCTGGATTTTTCCATATTTTATACGCTGCGGAGACTTGGACCCTGTGAGAAATAGAAAAAAAGAAGAAAGACGCTCTAGCAATGTGGTGCTGGCAAAGAATGCTGCGAGTGTCATGGACCGAATTTCGCACAAACGCTACCGCACCGCAGGAACTTGGCATAAAACGGCGTCTTTCGACTTTAGTACAAACTCGCGCAGCTACTGAAACTGTTCAGGCATATCTAAATGCGAGACAATGACTCAATAGAGCGTTTTGATGTGCAAGGTAGAATGGAAAGAACTAGACCGCGCGGACGATCTCCAATGCGATGGACCGACCAAATAAAAGCCCTGGTGGGAGGCCCCATACACCAGTGCTAGTGAATGTCTCTGCTAGCAAGCAGGGAGACATAGCAAAATATCGTGAGGTGAGCTACATCTGCCACATACACAAGTGTACCTACGACGTGTTGACAACGACCACTCCATCAAGAGTGTTACGACTGAGATGATGGTTAGCAGAAATACAGTTTCATTACCTGTGTTAACCAGCTCATCGTCGATTAGCTTCTGCATGCTCATGCGCTTCGGAAACAGCAGGAAGAGGATCCCGAACATGAGCGTCAGCATGCACAGCGAGATGTGGGAGTGCCACCACAGGTCTGTGGTGGATGATGGCGTGAGCCAGTTCACCCCATTCAGCCCCAGGGACAGCCGGATTGTGATCAGTATTCCTGAAAAACAACGTGTTTACTTATTTAAACTGCTCAAAACAAAAGTTAGCAGAAATGGTGGCATTCTTTACCAGTCAATAATAGGGCAACAGAAACCAGTGCTGTGGTACAGCGTTTAGTCCGTCTCCCATATAAAAGGACAAGCCTAATGATAGAAATATTAAATAAGTAACACTATCTTTTGATATGTAAATTACTTGTTCATCATCATCCTCATGAACAGCCAAAAGCCAAGAATGTCACCGTGGTCAGACACAGCATGGTTATCCGTTGGTCCAGCCAGGGTTTTTAATTAACCATAGGCTTACCGTAAAAATAGGCCCCGTTCTCCGGCTCATGGTCGTCCAGATATATTAGTCCGTGCGCCCAGATGCTGAGCCGAGCGAGGGCGCAGAACGCCGCGGTTAGACACAGCATGGCGATTCGGGGGGCCACCCAGGGATCTGGTTGGCTATACGTTTGAGGATTTCGTGAGTAGCCTGACACCTCCTCGCCACCACATAACTCTGTAATAAAACGAAGGGTGAGCAACTGTCCCAATGCCTGACAGCTTACTTACTCTGTTTGTAAAAGTATTTTCAAATGTCAATTTCCTAACACAACAGATAACCTAACTCTTTCAAACAGGATTGCTGTTTATGAACAACGGCTGAAAAGACAGATGACAGCGTATTGTTATGCCATTATGACTTCACACCATGGTGGCTTGTGTTTGATCTACCCATAGAGATCTAAAAACTCTGGTCATAAGGGATGCTCAGCTCGACTAAGTTGACGGCAACGGCACCCGTTAGCCACTACCACGGCGCTACCTGCTTCTTGGTATGCACTCACCAGGGGATGAGCTCAGATAGGGCTCCACTAACGCCGTTGTATAATAAAACAAGACTCCTGGCAGTTGAAGTGACCTACCCACAGAGGTCTCAAAGCTCTGGTCATAAGGGAAGGCCAGTACGAGCAAGTCGGCTGCAACGGCACTAGCGCTTCTTGGTCTGCACCCACCAGGCGATGAAGTCAGACAGGGCCACTAACGATATGGTATGATAAAACGAGGTTCCCGGAACTTGGAGTGACCTACCCACAGAGGTCTCAAAGCTCTGATCGTAAGGGAAGGCCAGCACTAGCAAGCCGGCAGCAGCGGCGCCCGTCAGCCAGAGCGACAATGCCAGCTGCTTCCTAGCCTGGCCCCACCACGCGATGAGTGCGCCCAGGCAGAACTCCACCATGGCAGCTCCAACAGTCACCCAGTCTAGAAATACACAAAGATTGTAAGGAGACTGGTAGATGGAAATAATTTAACAAAATTTTCTTGGCATTAGGTAGTCGAGGTTGTCTCTCATGACCAGTTCCCTGACTAATCTACTATTTTTTGTTAATTTATTATCTCTTGACCTAAAGCAAAATTGGTCGGAGGGCAGTCACTTTTTTGGCTATATGCACCGCCAGTGTTAAATAGTCTGTAGTATCCAAAGAGCCATATATATCTTCATGTGTCTCTATGCTTATACGGATAAAGATGTGTTGTGATATATTTGGCACTTTGGATGCCACAAACTATTCGATGCTGACTGTACCAATTTATAGAAAGCTCTTCTAGAAGCTTTTTTGATAATGGTATGATAATCTGACTAACTTACGCAATATCTTATAATTAGTGCAGTCAGTGGTTGGATATATCCAGGCACGGCTAACCATGATATGGGAAGTCCACCCAGCACGATCAGCCTAAAAATACCCAGTTTTTCTCTCTTCCTGGTTTATACGTAAATTTTACTTGCGTTTCCTCTCTTCTTTGCCAGAAAGTACGAAGCCTCCTAACTTGTAAAGTAAGATTCAACTAACCATGAGTATTTCCAGGAACATGGCCCATGGCCGCGTCTCTCTTCAGCAGCAGCGTTATATTGGAGTCTAGTAGCACCACTATAAAGAGCGCCCCCTGGAGGAACAGTCCGAAAGTGCCCAGCTTTAACACGCGTGTACTCAGCAAGTGCCATAGCTTAAGCATCGGCGCTGGGATACCTGAAACGTGAGAGTTCGGTTCGAAGGACCAAATTTACGGCATACGAATGGGGTTTTGTGGTTTCGGACGTGTGCGAAAGAAAATAGGTCACTTCAAATTGAGCAGATAATTGTTGATTCTGATTTCTTAAACGTGGAAATACCACATTTTTATTTTTTACCAGAATTTGGCCGCAACTTCTTTCGCGGAGGAAAAAAACTCATAACCCCTCTTTTTTTCTTTAGTGTGGTCGGGTAAAAAGTATCCTATAACCGTCTGGAGATTCCTAGCTACCCGTGGACCAAAAATTGTTGAAATCCGTTTAGCCGATTTGACGTGATGCACCCGTAAAGAAACATACAAACATATGAAAAATCCAAAAAATATATATTTCCATTCAGTGACTTCCAAATAGTCCGTTAGAATATATATTTTTTAAATTTCTTCAATGTACAGACATTTCACTTTTACAACTATAATATACTTATAGATGAATATTTTACAAAGATTAAATGCAAAGACAAAACTCCTTGCGGTCCACTTAGAATGCAACCCGGAACTCGAACCCGCTACTCTTTTTACGCAGTAGTATTATCCCAACTGAGCTATCGCAATGGACCGCATGGTCACATTGAACCTTCCATCATGGCATCATGGTCTAGTATGGACTATGATGCCATGCATGCCATATAATATGCATTAGCACCAATCAAGGACACTTATGTGTTTACGCGTTTCATTGCTTCCTAGCAAGTGTTAGAACGGCGTGGGAGATAGCTCTGCTCTAAATATGATTTACCTAGTAGAATCAATATAATTTTGGAGGGGTCCACATTGGCTCTCATAAAAAATTTATTCCTATTTTTTATTTCACTACCGATTTTTCTTCCTAACAATCACTCTTCATAATTTTCTTCCTCATACTTTTTTTCTGCATACTTTTATTTTACTACCATCGGAACTCATAACAGTCAGTTATCATACTTTTTTTCTTAATAATGTCATTACTAAGAAATGTTAAAACTCATAATTTTTTTTTCATAACTGTTTTACTTCATAACAGACAATTATCATAATTTTCCTATTCATAATGGCATTCATGAGAAAATATTTGAACTCATAATATTGTTTTTCATAATGGTAACATTATGGAAAGCATATTTTTTTAAGGTAGTTTTGGACCAACTTAAAGAATGTTGCGGGTAATGAAACAAACCTAATCTAATCTATTACTTTCCTGGAAGTGGTTGGGTGGATTGTTCTTGTATGTAAACAGTATGAATACAAGCAAGTCTTTTTTTCGGGACGCAAAAAAAAATAACCTCGAAGGCCAGGCGGGAGCTCGCTACGCTTCGCTCCCGCCTGACCTTTTAACCTAACCCGGCCACGTCGGATCTGCTCTGAAAGGTTTTGCTCGCTCGCTTCGCTCGCTCGCTCGTTCAAATTTTGTAATCCAATCTATTTTCCTGGTTCGCTGGGTTGTTCTTGTATGTAAACAGTATGAATATAAGCAAGCCTTTTTTTCGGGACGCAAAAAAAAATAACCTCGAAGGCCAGGCGGGAGCTCACTACGATTCGCTCCCGCCTGACCTTCTAACCTAACCCGGCCACGTCGGATCTGCTCTGATAGGTTTTGCTCGCTCGCTTCGCTCGCTCGCTCGTTCAAATTTTGTAATCCAATCTATTTTCCTGGTAGTGGTTCAAATATTAGTATGAACAAGGTGTATGAGTGTTGATTTTATGAGTTTTGATGATTATGAATTCGGATGATTATGAATTCTGATGATTATGAGTAAGATTAGTAGTGTAAGAAAATATATGAAAAAAAATATTAGTATAAACAAGTTGTATGATTAGTGATCTTATGAGTTCTGATGATTATGAGTTTCGATCGTTAGTATTAAAAAAAAATATGAAGAGTGATCATTATGATATAAAATAGTATGAGAAATATTTTCGGACTTCAGATAATAGGACTTAAAAAGTTATGTGAGAAAATACGCATCCATTTTGGATATTAATATTCATAAAAAATCTCATTGATTTGTATTGATGACAATAGTTGATGCACATTACGTACACGTTTTATCGACATACCAAACAAACAACTAGATATCAATCAATTATGATTAAGTATCGATAGTGATTAATTAAACAAAAATAACAAATGAAGATTTCCGTAACACTAAGATTAACGTGAAATATTATCACGCAAGATATATTTTTCAGGCCACCCTCTGTGACCACCAGCAACAGCAAAAACCTTTTTAGATCCTTTTGTATAACATAAAGCAATATTTTCTACTCGTGTACTTACAAAAATTTGTGAATTAGAACTCCGGGAATCATCGGGCCTATGATGGTCGCGTTTATCACGCGATAAATGATATGATAACGTGCCTGTCACGCTCGCACTCGCATACGTGTCAGAAGGTGACGGCAGCTATGTCACTTATTTATCGCGTGACAAACGCAACCATCATAGGCCCGCATACTAAGTATAAACGCATATTTTGAGACTAGACAAATCCCTCTATACTAGTAGTAAGAATATACGGTCTATATTTTTTGTCGCTAAATTATAATAAGATACTAGAAGAGCGCCTTCTAGTATTTTCTCATAGGAGAAAAAGTCATAACCCCTCTTTTTTTCGATAGCGTGAAGGTTCCAAAATTGTTGGAATCTGTTTAGCGATTTTGCGTGATGATATCACGACTACACGTACAAAAAATCCAAATAACATAATTTTCGATTCAGTGACCTTCAAATAGTCTGTTTCACTATTTTTCATATATCTTCAATGTATAGTTACCTGCCATTATATTTTTAAAAGTTTATAATAGTATAGATAACAAAACGTTGAAGAAGTATTAATTAATTGAGCATTATTTTCCTCATCTAAGCTCTGATGGTACCCCCTGTGTCTATAGGTGCGTCCACACTTGTATCATTTGCTCGTATCCGATCACCGTGCCGTAGCATGACTGTGTATCGCGCTGCTTGGACGCTTACTGTCGGCGCGCCGATAATGCCGCACTCTTCCGATACAAGTGTGTGATACGCGTAGCAAATGGATTTCGAGTGATCCGATCAGCGCAACGTCCAAACGCGTGATCGTGACACGCGATCATGCCACGCGACGATGATCTGATACGGGCAAATGATACAAATGTAGACGCACCTTAAGTCCCCTATTTGACGGTAACAAGAAATTCCTCATTTATTTAAATAAAAAAGACATATCTGATTAATTATTTGCAAATTGCGTCAACGCAAATAAGATTACACCTTGATTATCGGATTATGAATAAAAATAAAGAATCTTATCCCGCAATCTTACTACGGGGTATCACATGTTTTTGGGTCGCTAGGCCGTTGACTATAGGACTATAGTAACGCATAAATGAGTCTGTTCCTGAGGTATGGGAGGGGAGGAGGGGTGTGATTACGGAACGTCAAACGACGCGTAACTTCAGTCGGGCGCCAGGCTTGTATTCGCTGGATGCAAAGCACTAGGTGGGGATAATATAAACGATCGTAGCGCTCATAGTGGCCAAGAGTAAAACTAATGTTGGCGCTGTTATCTGTCATATTCATATCTCAAAGTAATCTGTTTACACTTAGTTACCTAATTTGAATATACCCGGTCCTTAAAATAATACTCATTTCGATCTGAAAATGATATTTAATTTATCACTAGCGTTACAGGAACAACTATATATGTTTATTATTATTGAATGAAACCATTAAAGTAGCTTTAGCTTCTTGTTTTACAGTAAAACTACAACAAAAAAATTAAGTAAACAAACCCTGACATATTCAAAATAAAACACACTTTTTGAATCAATTTTACTTACCCAATTTGATTTGAATGACGAAAATTGATTTCACAACCCTTTCTCCACCCAAATTAAGGTATCACTGTAATTTTGGAAATAAATTAATGGATAATTTTGGATTATAATAATATTTTGTCACCACGTCGCGATTAAATGTCAAAACGTCAGAGCCAACAAAGTTGTGGACGCTAGGTGGAGCTGAACTCGGGCACGGAGCCAATAGCGAGACAATTAGGACACGTCATGTCACGTCACTTGTCACCCCTCCCGCACCGCTCCCATACCTCAGGTACAGACTAAGTTAAGCGTTAGACCTGAAGAAGTAGTAGGTTACAAGTAGCTATAATTCTAATTTGTGAATTTCAGGAGTGTAGCAAACAATACTGTATAGTTTATAATTTTAGTATTTTGGTTTACCAGTTTCAGGGCCAGTTCTTCGACTAAGTACTTACATTGGCACTGTGAGAGTTAGGGCATCAGGAAGCAGTAGAAACAATATTTAGAGGTTTTTTATATCTTTTCTATTGATAGCTGACTTAAGACTAATTCCTATTAAAAAAATAGAACGAGACAGTCGTTATTCTTAATGTACATACATCACATACTTTTTAAATACCTGCCTGTCTGTCTCGAATACTACCGTGAAGGTTTATACCTTCACAGTACCTACATTGGTCCGCAGTAAAAACATTGTAATCCTAATAATTATCAGCTTGTGGTGAGCTATTAGGAAGTGAAGACCCCACGGACCCGAGATCTCCTGAGAGTCGGGTCTGGGTCCTCGCCTCTAGTGTGTCGTTATCGGCCAGAGTGCATACCCAAGAAGACCCTTAGGACTCTCAGCTCTGGTTTGCCTTCGTTGGCTGTGCAGAGAGGAGCGTTAGAGCTATATGCTCCAGGGGTGGAAGTGTTAAAGGGTATAACGCCGCGAGTAACCTCGGAGAAAGCGCAGCACACCTCTCGACGCCCCTGAGCCCTCACGTCCGTGTTGCATCCGGCAGTTTTGATTGGCGGCAATTACGGAGGCCCATTAACTGAGTGGAGAGTCACCACCCGTCACAGATAACGATCGATTTGGTGGTTATGGCGGGTTACAATTTCTATTGCAATAGTCCAAAAATAAAACCATCCAAACTCCTATCTCGTAGCCCGATATCTTTTCTCTTAAAATGCAATTAGTTTCAACATCTGCTGGGACCTGGCTCATGGACGTTTTATATTATTGATATGATCAGGATCAAGTCCCAGCAGAAGTACAGTCACAGTAAACTTCCCGAAAGGGCCTCTACGTGTTGGATACATATCCACATACAAGCCTCCAAAAAACCCGGTACGTATGAGCCCGAGACCTAAAGGCAAGATGCAAATATAAGATAATAGTGTCAAGGATATTGACTTGGCTCACGAGGTGACCGCCATGTGGGATATGTGGATCCGACGAATATCGTCCCGATAGTCTTTTCGGTAAACGACCTTCTTCAAGCAAAACGTCAAGCGACTCTCGCTAGATGGCTCGGTCAAGGGTCAGATATAGAAGGCAGTAATCCTGGACACGGCGCGTATTATCAGGAGGTTCCTCTATGTGCAGCCTTTCGAGAGGAGGGGGGGGGGGGGGGGTCTTCTAAATAAATAAAAAATGATTTTGGCTAATATAAATTTACTGTTACTGTTTCATAATGTGTGCAATAAAATTGTGTATTCTGCAATAAAGTATAATTTACTCGACATATTTTATTATTAGTGACCACCTCTAAAAGTTCAGGTTGCAACCGCGCCTGGCTAGTGTATTCTAAATATGTTCTAGTTACCTTTGTTAACTGTCATTGTAGCCTATAATCACTTCACGACACTTTGAGACCAATGTTCACCAAACTGTTTCACTTTTGATCCTTCACTACCTTAATATCATTCATATAGTGTTCATGTTTGCTATTTTGCACGACGTTTTTGCGTAAATTATTTACATATGGCACGGAACACATGTGCGTCTATTGCTGTGTGCCGATGTATTGAACTGTTATCAGTACCACTATCAGCGTATCGTTAGATACCCAGTGACTCAGTAATCATATTTCCAGCTACTTACGCTCGTATTTTGGTAATAGCGTAAGAGTCCCCGGCACGCTCGGTTCTCCATACTAATGTAGAGACACTCTAATTTTAAAATGACTACCGTAAAACCACCAAACTTTAGTCCAGGCACCCTAACTGTGGTCTGGAAAGAAATTAACATGAAAATAATCATTACCAGAAGGCGCCCGCAACTTCGTTCGCGGAGGAGAAAAAGTCATGAACCCTCTTTTTTACTGCAGCGTAGTCGGGTAAAAAGTGTCCTATAACCATCTGGAGATACACGGCTACCCGTGTGCCAAGAATAGTTGAAATCGGTTCAGCCGATTTTGCGTGATGAAGCCACAACGACACATACAAACATACATAAAATGCAAAAAATATATTTTTCGTTTTAGTGATCTCCAAATACTCCGTGACAATATTTTTTTTAAAATTTATCTTCAATGTACAGACATTTCATTTTTATAACTGTATAATAGTATAGATTAAATTTTTGACCAACCATACGTTAGAATTATAGCCGAATGATTTTGCCTACAAATAAGCGCATTATAATAATGCTACCCCAACTAGGTGAGTAAAATTCGATTTACTTAGTTTGGACCATAATTGAGAGATTTGTTGGGTGGTTCTACGGTAGCTAGTTTGCTCTGAAACTGTGTACTTAGAATAAGTTGAGGTATATCCATGTCTGTAATTAGTTTATCTTTCAATATCGATATTCAAAACTGGGAAAGTGTGTCTGAAAACCGACTGAAACCGATTCTGAGCGATGGTGTGGTCGCACATGATGAAGCCTGGTTCGCTTCTCTTTCTCGTAAGCGTGACCTGAGACACCAGCGCGCAGCTCATCCCCCTGCATCGACAGGTGCAACATTTATATGTCAAATATGCGGCCGAGGCTGTCGCTCTCGAATCGGCCTTTCGAGTCACGTTCGAAAGTGCCGCACTTTATTGGACGCTGCTTAAATCATCTTTCATAGATGCAAGTGTAGTTATGTAGCTTGAGATACCATAGTAAAAAAATACAGCGAATTTAAGTATTTCATACAAAACTTGTTTAAGTTGTATTTCGTTTGTTTTATACACTGGAGCCATATAAACTAATTACAAGCCTAGATATACCTCGTGTCACTGTATAATTCGTTACAATCCAACACGTAGTTTTAAAATGAGAACAAGACAACTCCGTTTATATGGGTAGGTGAAATTCGGCCGAGCTAGCCGTGGACTCTTAAAAGGTCCAAAAATTTTGTGAGAAAGATTTTTTTTTAACACACAATTTAAAAAAAATCGACTCCAATAAAAAAACTACAAAATTAACAATAAAGTAATTTAAGTTTTTTTTATGGAGGCAGGTGTAAATTTTACACAAATCGAACTAGTCTCATGGTGAGCTCCATAAGGTTTATATTATGAGTACTAGCCGACGATACATATATTTAATAGATATTTTTACTTATATGAATAGAAAACATCCAAGAGTCAGGAACAAATATTTATGCTCATCACACAAAAATTTCACAAACCCTTACCTGTTATGCAGGGCTCTGCTGGGTTCGAATATTTTATCCCAGGTGCTCGTGGGAAGTGGGAACGCAAATGGCGGCGATGTGGTTCGCAACCCATCACGTCTCGGTCCCAGCGAGAGCGAAGAGTGGGCTATGGAGAGCCGCTTTGCTACGTTAAATGTAAGGGGAGGCATGAATGATAAAATAGATGAAGTATGTCAGATGATGGATGCGAGAAATATTGATATTCTGTGTGTGAATCAGACAAAGCGAAAGGGTTGTGACGGCACAAAATGAAGAGATTAATGAATGTTCATGATGATAAAGCGGCAGTTGTGTTCCCAGGACCGTAGCAAGTGGAAGGAGGTAGTCTCTGCCTACCCCGTAATGGGAAAAAGGCGTGATTGTATGTATGTATGTTGTATCACACAAATATTTGGCCTTACCGGGATTTGACCCCAGGACCGTCAGCTTTGCAGGCAACGTCACACCTGCTGAGCTAAACTAAACATCAATTTATTTTCAATTAACCCTTTTTTGTACGTTTGTCTACCCACATATCATTAGTGCTGTAAAATGCTTTCAGAAACCGTAGGAAATGACCAGCTTTATTACAACCAATTTTACTATGAGAACTTTCTTGTCTGTGGTAGTAGGTAAAATCTGTACTGTAATGTGTATTTCAGTATATATTTTTGCGATTTTTGTAACGTTATGAGTTTAAATATGGAACAGCTGTCAAAACTCAAGTAGATCTCTATTCTAGTATCCATAGACATTAAAACAGTTATCGATATGAAACGTCAATTCAGTAAGTTTTTTATATAAACCGCACGACATCTGATCTTAAGTGATATGAGAATAAGGACTTCATTCGTTTGTCTATGATTTAAAAAAAATACATTCGTTTTGACGGAGGACCGAATTGCCGCCATTAATGTTGTCATTTATTTGTTGATTTTTTGCTGTTACGAAAGTAGAATTGTGAAAAGTTGTTTGTAATTTACATTTAAGTTGAAAATATGAGTAGAAGTGACTCCAAGAACTATGTGAACACTCCACGATTGCAACAAACAACTTGCTGTCAGAAAAATCGATAGCCAGTTTTTTTTAGATTAGAGAATGAACAAACGCACGAATTTATGTAAATAAATAATTTATTTCCTTCTGTATTTGTTCAAGTTTATTTTTTAATGCATTTTTTTAATATCTATGGCCTATTGATATTTTACAGGTAGCACTAGTAACAATGCAGGTCATTTCCCTACGGCTATTTCTGAACTCATCTTAGAGTACGAGTACTTATGATATGTGTGTAGATACAGTAGTGTATGCATCTGTACATAATTAGGCCTTAAAACACTCGTGTGATCCTATTATGAAACTCGCTGACACTCGTTTCATAAAACCACACTCGTATTTTAAGGCCTCTCATTATGTAGCAGTTGCATAAACTACTATTATTGTTTATACGTTTTACATTATTGCATGTGTCATTACATTATACGTATATTTGGCACATACTTTATAGAGAACCTCTGACAGTGTACACTCAAAGAAATAGCCTAATTTTGAAAATTGACGATTTTACTAAGTTATTACACGGGTGGCACCGATTCAAAATAACATGAATTGTATATATTTACTGTATACATATATAACATACAAATATAACAAATTACAATTATAAATTACAAAAATTAAACTAACTTAACTAACCTATGGCGTCGAGATTGAGTTAAAAAAGGTCAATTGAAAGCAAATTGTGTTTTTTTTACTTTTGACTAATGTTTTTAGAGTCGGTTTTATTGTTTTGTTAACAAAAAAATTCCCTACTTCTTATTGAATCGTTTCATAAAACTTCATCTCATGACGATTTCAACATACCCAAACACGGCTAACATAGTTTTATTACGGAGATCCGGTCCCTACCTTCCGGCTCCATCATCAGTTTAATAATACCATTCTCATCACGAGCATATCAAATTGGGACTCAGTCGCTTAGCTAACTTAATTTAGATATCTTATCTTTACCAATTCAATCAGTTATCATTGAGGAGTTCCGGTGGTTTTCTGTGGGCTTCTTCAGGAGTTCCACTTTACCAATTTATAATTTGACGACACGTTTGGCTCAGTGGGTAGCACAAAGGCCTACGAAGCTGGCGGTCCCGGGTTCGAATCCTGGCCAGGCACGTATGTTTGTTCCTGGGTCTTGGATGTTTTTCTATGTATTTATGTATTATATATTATGTATATCGTTGCCTAGTACCCATAGCACAAGCTTTACTTAGTCAAGGTCGATTTGTGTAAGATTGTCCCTGATTATTTATTTGTACTTTTTGCACATGCAAATGCTTAACTATTTTCTTAAATACTAAAATTGCTATTTATTGTGCTTAAATATCGTTTCATTAAGGATAATGTGGAAAACATACCATTGCCCCCCTTTATCTCCGAAGTTTACCAAGCGAAAAATACAAAATTTTGTTGAATTATATTATTTAATACGAATATTACAGGAAAATTTGAACCATATATCTGTTTGTGTTACTTTTATTTTCATCACCAAAAATCATTTTTGAATAACTCTGTTTGGTTAAGTTCGCCTGGATACCAGATGCAAACGTAACTTAACCGCGAAATTTTCTATGGAACCCTCTGTGCACGAGTCATGCTCACACTTGACCGGTTTTTTGGACTTCTATCCTAGATACTGCCATTTCGTATCTAAATCTAATTTTTATTTGAGTACAGTTAACATTCCAATTTATTTTCACGCCTTACTTCAGTAAATAGTGTGAATACGGCGGTTATTTAAAGAGCTGTCAAAATTAATCAGCACATTGATTGATTATAATTAGCCTAGATTATAACGAATAAATCTAATTTGAACAACGAATCGGTATGTGAGCAGATAAGATAATAGGCGGACAATAGACAATAAATGAAATAACCTTTAATTTATGTTATAAACTTTATTGTCACTGAGTGCGTAAACAAATATAGTGTTTCTAAAAAAAGTACATTAAAGCTTAATTCAATACCTACTTAAGATAAATTATTTGTTTAATATAAATAAATAAAAAATACAATATATTGTCAATTGAGAACATCTCACATAACAGTCTATAGAGAGAAATCGCATTTACAATCTAAGTTTATTTTAGTCAACATTATTGAGTTTCTGTAGCTCCGCGATACCCACTGTGTACTACGTATTATTATAATCTACAATTAGTTAAAAGGCCATTTCTCTAGGTAATTTCGTAACTCTGAATCCGGTGGTCGCATTGATGATGGGGCTTTTGCAAATGCTTGCAACATTTCAAGTTTCAAGTTCATATTTTAATGAGTTTATTGGCCCGTGAGAGTGAATGTTCCATTAATACTATGGGGATTCACGGATTGCGGTAAGGGAGCCACTTTTTCCCCCTAAGTGAGATTTCTATGGTTCATCCCCTCCCCCAATTTCAAGTGATTTTTCGAAATGTGTTTTTCTAGTGTAAATGCATATAATATTAAAACATAATTTGCTATCGTAGGGCTACTGTGCTAGTTTTCGGCGTTCGTAAGATCTCGATAAATATTACTGTGTAAGATTTAGGCATATTTTAGTGCCGAAACATGTTTTACTTAATTTAATTAGCGGGAAAAATATTACGTGATATTCGTAGAGACCCCCCTTTTTCCAAAGTAAGATTAGATGAGATTCAGCTTGAAACCCTCCCCCTAAACGGGTCATGTAATTAATGTACGCCCCCAATACTATGACCACGAAACTTATGGCCACAGACATATTTAGAGAACGGATGCCTATATTTATTAATTGCTTCTCCCTTTAAACTACACTGAGGCAAAGTATAACCTAACATTTTTTTTGACATGTTTAAAATTTCATTTGTGCAAGGACCATTAAAACGAGAGGACTGACACTTGACATACTTTGGATCGTGTTCCGATCTCAAGGAGATATTCTGGCAAAAACTAGATGGCGGTTTAAAACTAAACATTTAACGACGTTATAATTGAATAAAGAAACATAGCATAGTAACAATTAGTTTGCAAATATCTAATCCATACTATACATACAATAATACTATAATATAACAATAATAATATATAATAATAATAATAATATAATGTTAATAATATAAATAATTAATAATGAATAATTTAATAATATTTAATAATTGTAATAATATTAATAATTAATAATATTAATTATTAATAATTAAAAATTAATAATTAATAATATTAATTATTAATAATTAAAAATTAATAATTAATAATATTAATTATTAATAATTAAAAATTAATAATTAATAATAATGTTATAAATGCGAAAGTGTTTCTGTCTGTGTCTGTCTGTCTGTCTGTCTGTCTGTTACCTCTTCACGCTTAAACCGCTGAACCGATTTGGATGAAATTTGGTATGGAGATAGTTTGAGTCCCGGGGAAGGTCATAGGCTACTTTTTATCCCTGAAAAATACCCTCATTCGAGATAACCGAATTTAAGGCGGACGAAGTCGCGGGCAGAAGCTATTAATATTATAAATGCGAAAATGTGTCTGTCTGTCTGTCTGTTACCTCTTCACGCTTAAACCGCTGAACAAATTTGGATGAAATTTGGTATGGAGGCTACTTTTTATCCCAGAAAAATACCCTTATCCACGATAAACGAATTTAAGGCGGACGAAGTCGCGGGCAGAACCTAGTACTAAATAAATCGTAACATTTAAAAGCTGTGTCACGCTTGCAAAGTTGAACCATTCTAAAAAAAATTCCTATAGATAGATGGCGTTGTACATATCGGGGAACGGCTTTTTGTATGGAGATGGTCAGTCCTTTTGTTTTAATGGTCCTTGATTTGTGTAACGTTTTGTTTAAGTTTCTTATTTACTATTTTATTTTCTGCACTATTAAGTATCTTTTACTCTGTTTATTGTAATGTACCTGCGTAAGTCGCGATACAGGCGAAGCCTAGTGCGGGCCCCCTGGATATATTGTAAAAAAATGTGATACCAAATATACGAATATCTTATCTTATAAATAAGAATGGATCTTTGAGTAACATTATCATTATTCTACAAGTAGTTTATCACAAGAAGATAGTATAAGAAGTTAATATTCATCATTATCATATCAGCGCTAGGATGTCCACTTGGGCAAGGTCCATCCAACGGCTTCACATCACAGCTTCATCACATCATCGGTCCACCTTGTCGGGGGCCTTCCCGCGTTGCGTCATCCTGTACGAGGTCGCCACTTGACTCGAGAACCATTTTTCCCCAGCGGCCATCGTTCTAGGAGCAATGTCCCCCGCTCACAGCCACTCAAATTTATAGCCCGGTATACTTTCGTTGCGCGCGGCGAAGCACGAAGACCCTGCGCGCGCACACTTTATACCCACCCCCGCTGTCTTTCCCCTCGTTGCCCGCAGACCATGGGAGTGTCACGAAAGAGGTTGTCGGGCTATAGTAATTCTTTCGGCCCGAGCTTTGCGCGACGAGCGAATTTGTAATACAATGCGCATATTGCTAGTTAACAGCTGCACGGTGTGCGTGTCGACCGTGGAATGGACAGAAAAATCGCTCACCGCTTGCCGCTGGTCGCGCAATGTTGTAGCCAGACCGTTTGAGTTCTTCGTTCTTCAGTATATTTATATTATAGATCGAATTTACTGCGACGTTTTTTTTTATTGATAATAGACAGGCACCGCAATCTCACCTGTTGTTAAGTGACAATGCGGCCGAGGAGCAATAGAAACAGCCTATTCACTCTTGTCTTGAACACGCCCAAATTATTTTACATGATGCGAAAAATCTAAAATGTAAACTTTCCGAAAAACACGACCACAGAAGTTAAATTAAATGCCTGAAATGCTCTGAGAAATACCCTGATACAGCACTAAATGGAAGAGCAGCTGACAGACTAGTTATTAGCTATAGTGTTCTCTATCCAGGGCACGAAGTCTGTGACCCGCGTGTACACGCCGGGGAAGCCGGGCTCCGCGCACTTCTTCCCGTACGACACGACGCCGATTTGGTAGAAGTACGTGCCTTTGTTCTCGCCAGCGCCTTGCTGGAATGGATAGATAAACACTTTATATACGGTGGGCCTAAAAATCAAAAAAATCAATGAATAAATAAATAGTAGTAAGATAAGATCTGAAACAAATCTCACAGACGCACTAGATTTTATACTGAGACAGAAATGGAGATGGGCTGGACATTTAGCAAGAACGTCTGGTGGAAGATGGACCAATAAGGCTACTAAATGGCCAGGACCACCATTCAAGAGAAGAGTAGATAGGCCCAGAGCGAGGTGGTCAGATTATATTAATGCTACAGCCGTCCAGAATGGCAAAACTCGACAAAAAATAGAAAAGTCTGGAAGGACATGGAGACGGCCTATACCCGACAGGCGTCCTTAACATTAATAATAAAGAATAAACATTATCTTAAACTATATAACTTAAGGAAAAATAAAAGCTTAATAATAATAATAATAGGGTGGGCCATAATTTTTTGCAAATAGCAACACTGAATATTCCGGAAACTGTCAGAGTAAGCGGCGGGAAACTGTAGGTCACTACGTGCAATTTTATTTATAATGGAGCGTTTCACGGGAAAACAACAGGCTTTTTGTGTTAAACAGTTTTATAAAAAGATGATGAGATAGCCGCGATCCCTCGCTGCATGTATCAGCGAGTTTTCCACGGTTTGCTTCGTCGATTGCAAGAGTGCCAACGACGAGACGGAGGATATCTGGATAATGTATTTTTTTAAAATATATTGCAATTATCTGTTACTAGGTGTAATAAATAAAATTTAGAAAAACATGTATAGTTTAATTTTTATCGATGTTTCAAAAGTGCAAACATTTTCGGCCTATATATGACAACTTACACGAGACATTGAGCAATTAATTAAGCTTATTATAGCACACAAGACTACATGAATGATGAAGCCGCGTGGGATTAATGTAAATTATAGCGTCATGTAGGTATATGAATAATTATTTTATCGAATACCTAAGGTATTATTATTATTTTAATCTTAATTGTTTTATATACTCTGACATTTAGAATTTTATTCTAGACACATTCTAGATTATTTATTTTTTATTGACAATCCTTTTGGGATTTATGTTATTGATCATTTTAATTTTAAAAATGATGATTTTATCAATAATATTACACTTAAGTTAAATGATCTGATTAGGTTTTTCTGGGTTTCCCTAATCCTTGCAGCAAATGTTGGATCATATTGTATTCCTCCCAGCAAACATTCACTCTCATGTAACTGACATTTCGAAAGTGCTTGTAACTAGGCCTACTTGAATAAAGATTTTTTTTTTTGATTTGATTTGATTAACCGCTTTTCGTGTATCTATAGATATTGGTGCCATTTTGAAGTATTTGATGTAGATCCCGGACTTTTAAGAAATAGCCTGAACTCCCATTGAAAATTGCAAGTATTTAATCAAAAAAGTGTGAACAAACTCTTAAATAATGTAATGACCCACATGGTTGCACACTGTGCAATAAACAATAAAGAGGCATATTAAACAACTATAAACATGATAATACCAGTTCGATTTGTATACATTTGTCTTGTAATATTAATTTATTATATTTACTTAAACTGCCGTCTATATAACCAGATGTAATGAGAGCGAGAGCGTAACGTCAGATATAAAAAATAATAATTTTCATAACAAAAATCCCAACTGCGTAATAAAACTAAAAAGGAGAAATCAAGTCCAGTGCCCTAGAAATTTGTAAGGTTATAATGGAAATAATATTTTCTTCTGTTTCCGCGATTATTACTCATTGAAATAAAACAATTTAACGGATTATATCGCGTATATTATCTCATTTTAGTTCCCGACGTTTCGGAAGCTTTCCAGCTTTCCATGGTCACGGGAGGACTGAGAAAAGATGTATTTTCCTCTGTCAAAGTTACAATTTTTGCACAAATTGTAACTTTGACAGAGGAAAATACATCTTTTCTCAGTCCTCCCGTGACCATGGAAAGCTGGAAAGCTTCCGAAACGTCGGGAACTAAAATGAGATAATATACGCGATATAATCCGTTAAATTGTTTTATAATGGAAATGTTTCATGATTCAATATACTCACATAAAACAAATAATAAATTCTAATATGGAACATAGCGATTTTAAACAGTCGGGACCCATAAGAAATCTAGATCAACGCATATCTTCCCAACAATGGGTCATGAAACATTTCCATTATAAATTTGCAAATTTCTAGGGCACAGGACTTGTTTTTTTCTGTTTAGTTTTTTTTCACAGTTGGGTTTCTTGTTTTTAAAATTATTTATTTTATTTTATACTTTTTAGTTAAAATTATAAGTCAGTAAATTTTGCAATCTTTATCGAAGAAGCTTGCACAGATTTATAACAATTAAATGGAAATTTAGTGACAACGGCTTGCTAACCAACTTTAAATCGTTATAGTTCCTAACTGGTCATTAAAAATTAAAAATAATAAAAGAAACCTAATAATAATTTTCAAATCCCTATTCAATTGTACCCCACTCGACATAGTACGTCGATTTTCATTTTTTTCTTTTTCATAATATTGCGTCTCATTATCGCCATTTTGAGTTTTCATAATTTTTATGTCTTTAGTGAAATTTGGACAATTAAGACGAATCGATTGACGTAAGAATCATCAAAATCGGTCTACGCGTTTGGTCTCTAGAGTGCCAGATAGGAACAAACATACATACATACATACATAAACTGATAAACACATTACCCTCCTTTGCGTCGCGCAGTCGGGTAAAAACCGCCCAAGTGCGAGTAGGACTCGCGCACGAAGGGTTCCGTACCACCGTTCGGAACGGACAGAACGAGAGCGGGAATTTAGTACAATTCTGTATGCTTTGAATACGGAACCCTAAAAGGGAAATACTTACAACAGGCTGCATGAGTGGGCCCCCGCTATCGCCCTGGCAGGCATCTTGCTTGCCTTGCTTGAAACCTGCGCAGAGCACCCGCTGATCGATCACCTGCGCCTTGTACGCGGAGTACGCCTGCGCGCAGTACGAGTTGCTCACAACGGGCAGCTGGAGCACCTGGAGGTGCGTGGCAGAGGGACCACCTGGAAAAATGATACCGGTAACTGGAGGACCTTGGAATTTAGAATACGAGTAAGTACGTGCTATCTACACATTAATAATACCGGGATCCCGGGATTATTCCTCTAAAACCGGTATTAAAAAACGGTCATAAAAATAGTTATCACATGTGCATAATTTTTTTTAATGCAATCCCGGACAATTTTAAAGTTCTCCATTTAAATTTATTCAAAAGTAGACTTTATCGATGGCTTAAAGAACAAATGTTTTATTCAACCAATGCTCTTTTCAACACGAACCCTTAATGTATATGTTACGAGCTTAGGAGTCTGTGTACTCAGGAGCCATATGGGTTTAAGTTAATTTAATGATCTAGTTGTAAGGTTACTTTGCATGCTATTATATGTAGCAAAATACCTATTGTACCATATTTTATGCAAATAAAAGATTTTGACTTTGACTTTTGGCCTGAAAAAAGCGGGATACCGGGATTGGGATGCCTAATTAGAATTACTGTAAAGAGATTGCTGGTTTAGCAGTTCGTGGTTTTCACCTGATCTTATGCTCAGCTATGTGTGGAATTGTTACGCAAATCACTGGCAAGACCAGGGGGGTTCTTTTATTGCCTAACGAAATTTTGACAATTGGTATCCGAATCAACCGTCATAGCCAATACAAAATCATGACACTTGATTCTGATTCCGAGCGTCAAACGCGTTTGGCAATAGGGGGGCCGCTTGTGGGAGACGAATGAACCACTCGGTAACACACTAGAACTTCACAATAGGTCCAGGAATCCGGCTTGAAGGACCAAAATTAACAGGCTGTTACCCGTGGGATTGATGAAATTATTTATTTATTTATTTATTTAAACTTTATTGCACAATAAAAACTGTTACAAATGGCGGACTTAAGGCCTTAAGGCATTCTCTACCAGTCAACCATAGGGCCAAACAGAAACTAGTAGTTAGTGCAGGATCATTAATGTTGTGAATACAAAAAAAAAAGTAAAGAAAAGAGACAAATTAACAAGTCAATATGGGGATATGTACGTATAAATATTTATATACATACACACATATTATATTAAAATACAAATAGATAAACACAATGCAATTATGTTGTTGAAGTAAAATATGTGTTTTGGTGAGTGATTTTAATGACACTAAAAATAAAAACTGTTATTAATCTAATATGAAGTTAAAATGCTAACCATACAGAATTGAATTTGTGCTGCATAAACAATGAAAAATATAATTACGTATATACAGCTTGTTTGTACAGGCAGTATTAAATAATAGGAGGTAGGATACAAAAAAGAAGCAGTTGCTTGCCTGTAGATATCAAAGAAATAATGCAAGAGATATCAAAGATACAAAGAAATAAATGTGTATAAGTGAGCAATCCAATAATAGTGAAACCAGCAAATGAAAGGCGATACTTACGGAACTGAGTGTCACCCCAGCCGGCAATAAGCGGGCGGTAGTTCTCGTAACTGCGCCCGCGCAGTTCGCTGGTGCGCGGGACGCAGATGGGCTTGATCAGGTCTGAAAAATAATATACAAGTAGATAATTAGTAGACTTATGCAATTTACTTATAAAGTTTAAGACGACACATTTGGTTCAGTTGGTTGCACAACTTACGAGGCTGACCGTCGTCCTGAGTTCGAATCCCGACATACGCAAGATTGCTCTTGGGTCTTAGATGTTTTCTATGTACCTATTTAAGTATTAGCATTTATCTATACTGTTCAAAGCAATATAGGGGCTACTAAAATTTTGATCGTAACGTGAAAATATATATTAGTTGGTAAAATTTATTTTACATACGCTCCAGCTTAAAAGGCTTATGTTTTTGTTTAGCTAATAATCGATTAATTCATAGTCAATTGTTTTAATTGAGTTAAAATTAGTTTATTGTAACCACAAAAACTGAACAGAAATTCTAAGCTCAAAGTGGCCTCTATATTGTTTTGAGTAGTATATATATTATGTACTTATATCGTCGAATAGTACCCATAGTCCAAACTATGCTTATTTTGGAACTTTGTCCATTTGTGTAAGATTGTCCCTGATATTTACACGAGCGTTAAAAAATCCTTAGTTCCCGAAGGTATGTATAAAGATGGCCTAGTTTACCAGTAAACTGCATGTTGCACTCTTAATACGAGGCTGCCTATGTCATTCGGGAAGGACTTGACGGGATCTTTATCAACACGTCACGAAAGAACATTATCTTGTAGGAACCGGGTTCCTGTGGTTCTTACCAGTAAACTGTACGTTGCGGGACAGCACGAAAATGCCAATGTCGTTGGTTAAAGACTTGGGGCTGTTCTCCTCGTGTCTGACGAGAATCTGGATAAGTACGTTATGAAAGAACATTATCCTGTAGTAACATATTTGGGCTTTACCAGTAAACTGCACGTTGTGCTCCAGTACGAGGATGCCGATGTCGTTGGTGGAATACTTGGGGCTGTACTCCTCATGTGTGACGAGTCTGGATAAATACGTTACGAGGAACATTATCCTGTAGGAAAATGGTTGGGCCTTACCAGTAAAATGTGCGTTGCGGGAGAGCACGAAGATGTCGATTTTGTTGGTGGACGACTTGGGGCTGTTCTCCTCGTGTCTGACGAGACTCTGGATAAGCATGTTACGGAAGAACATTCTAGGGACAGGTTCAAGTGGGCCTTACCAGTAAACTGCACGTTGCGCTCCAGTACGAGGATGCCGATGTCGTTGGTGTAGGACTTGGGACTGTACTCCTCGTGTTTCATGAGGGTCTTGATCAAGACGTCCACGGGGGTGGCGCCCTCATCGTCACGGGCTAAGTCTAGCTCGCCCAGTCGGACGAGGTACCTGGCAAAATTTCAATTTAAATAAAGACATTAACATAAATAGGGGTCAATCATTTTTAAAGTTCCGTACCCAAAGGGTAAAACGGGACCCTATTATCAAGACTTCGCTGTCCATCTGTCTGTCTGTCACTAGGCTGTATCTCATGAACCGTGATAACTAGACAGTTGAAATTGTATTGTATGTATTTCTCTTGCCGCTACCACTGAAATACGTCATCAGTAAAAATTTCAACGGTCTAGCTATCACGGTTCTTGAGATACAGCCTGTTGATAGACAGACAGGCGGACAGCGAAGTCTTAGTAATAGGGTCCGGTTTTACACTTTGGGTACGGATGACGAAAAGATCCAAGTTACACATTTAGGGGAAATAAATTGCTGGACATCAAGTTGGTGGCAGGTATTAAGTAATAATTATGCGGGTTCTGTTACGTAAGAAAACATTCAACAGACACACTAGTATGGGCGTCTGCAGAATGCATTTACATATAAACCGGTCGGGGAATCTGCCGCCGAACCTTGGGGAGGCAATAAAAGATTATGGCCATCGTAGTTTTAAAACAATGTTGCTAAACAAAATACATCGAATTTCGGAGCTGTTTTGCGCTGCCTTTCGAGAAATATCTCAAAAATAGCCTTGTACAAGGCGACTCCAAAATAACATTAATTGTATATACTGTATAGATTGAGTATACAAACGGTTACTTGTAAGTTATTTGAAGAAACTGAATTATGGCGTTATTTTTTACTTTTTAGTTTTTTTGGAGTCGGTTTTATTTTTTTGTTTATAGCTATAATAATAACCCTAAAAACCTGTCTTCACTGAGAACAATATTGTACATATCTAGTTAATATTATAATTCATCGCCCGACGCAGTTGTAAGTTTATAATTTAACGGAACTGGTAATTCTCCGGTTCTTTTATTCTGTTTAAATTGATATCAGTTCGCTTCCATTTGCCCTCCAGAAGAAGCTATTTGTAATACAATATGACTATTTCGCTCTTGTCCCTATCATGAGGAAAATTGTTATATTGCATTCGAGTGCATTATTAGTTGTCATGTAGTGCTCAGTCACAGCAGGTTTTGAGGGTTCCGTAGCCAAAACGGAACCATTATAGTTTTGCCATGTCCGTCCGTATGCCACAGGCATTTTACTCAAAAACTACATGATGTATATTGATAAAATTTGGAACATAGGTGTCTTGTGTAAGCCGCTACTTAGTTTGATAGGTAAATAATAAAAAAAAAATATTTCTAGGGGGAGCACTCCATACAATTTTCAGCAAATATCAATGTGTGGCACATATATCGACAGTTCTTTTATAATAATTTGGGGGTTTTTATAAAAAAAAAATGATTTAGTAGATATTTACGGAAATAATCGCTCTGAAAGTAGCATTAAATTGTGTCCCCCCCGCCACTATTTTCTAAACGGTACGTTAAAAAATATGAAAAAAATTACACAGATAAAACTTAATAAATGCTTTCAACGAAAATTATTTTCAAAATGATCGAATATACTGTTTTTGAGTTATTGCCGAGAAACAGCAATTCTCAACAAAAAGGCTTAAGTGCCGGGGAGATAGGCTCTTTTGCTAGAGCACTTTTTCATTATATATGGTATTTTTTCATCTTTATTGCATTTTGTCGAATGAATGGCTGTGGAACAACCCTACACTACATGTCAAGCGCTATAGCAAAAGTTCCAGATTTGTACAGAACCCGAGCAGTTCATAACTTCGAAGGTTTTATAAAACTAAGGTAGAACTTCATGTTGAAATGTTGAAAGGTATTTAATATCGTTAAGGCTGTTTTTTTGCATCCTGACTCATTGTCCGCGTACAGACACAATGCCTCGTTTTACATAATGATGCTTATTGCGAAATCACAGATAATTTTATTGCCATTTGCATATTTTAGCACTTCTCGCGAAGCGAAAAGGCAAGCAAAAATGTATTGTAAGCTTCTAGTTATAACGGTCAACAAGGAACATTATAAAATATTTGTAGCAAATAGATCCCGAAAAATACTACCAATCATAAAATACATACACCAAATATAGTAGTTAATTTGTAACGACGCATATGTATGAGATTGTCATAAAAACTGGCAGTTTGCAATGATTCATCGTGTTTATCGTACTTCCATGTTTCCGTTAAAAAAAATGAATGTTAATGTAAAGTAAATACTCAAAATAAGCCGCTACGGGATTCCCCGCTTTAAGCGCCCAGAATACAGTAAATACAGTTGAAACCAAACATCGATGACTCGTGGCATTTAAGTAGCATTTGACGTTTCTGACAGACAAGTGATGTAACAATGTTTTTCTGTACTGGTAATTAATATTTGTTCAAAATAAAGGCCAAAAATCTCTTACGTTATTTTGCTGGCAAGCGCAATTTTTTGGCAAGAACTCAAAAACAGTATATCCGATCATGTTGAAAACCATTTTCGTTGAATGTATTTATTAAGTTTTCTCTTTGTAAGTTTTTCATATTTCTGGACGTGCCGTTATATATAAGGAATGTGTTGTGTTGACGGATGACAGAGAGTGTCAGTTGATAGATGGAGTTTGTATAAGTTGTTTATTTTTTTTATTTTTGTCCTTTCGGACAAGCTAAGACCATAGACCACACTGCCACTGTACATATAATGATGTAAATTTGTTAATATAAACAGATGAAGATCTTTGCGTTTTCTCTAGCCCATCCCTACATGTATTTACAACAAAGTTAACTGAACGAATAAAATGTACAATAAATCATATGGCGAGTGTAAATACATAATCACAACTTGGTTGAAAGGTAAAAACTACGAGTAAACGGAAGCAATTATGTGCTGACCCACAATATATCCTCAAACATGTATCACACACACCTACACACACACACACATTGATATGTATGTACATATATATATAATTTAGCTTTAAATTAATAAGAAAACCATTGTACGAAAGAGCGAATCCGCCTAATAAAAGTAAGAACGTAAAAGGAGGATTTGTCTTTTTTTGGTAAAACCTTAACCTAAAAAATATATAACTCTTGAAATGTTTTTATGTTATTTTATTGAACTTACAGATCGTTCTCTCTGGTGTGTATGCAGTGGGCCGCAGTCAGGACATGGCGAGACGAAATGAGGGATCCTCCGCAGAGCCAACGAGCGCCGGCGCCTGCGCGCCGCTCCTTATAACCCAGCAGCGCCATCCAGGGGAAGTCACCTGCAACAAGCACAAACTTCAGTAAAAAAAACTTAACAAATCGTTTGATGATACAGATCGATTTTCAACTTCTCGATCTTTACTCAAAGCGTTACGCACACACACACACGCACGCACGCACAACACACACACACACACAAACACACACACACACACACACACACACACACACACACACACACACACACACACACACACACACACACACACAATAATTGCTTTTTTCTACTCGTCGACTTTAATCCCTCAATAGGAACTTCATAAACTTTAATAGCATACTTTTCAATGTCAGATACTCTATGGCACTTCCAACTGAACTGATATATTTATAAGCCAACACTTTATTTCATAAGCCAACACTTTGAATTGAAGTGTTGGCTTATGAATATGTCGAATGAATGAGTCGAAGATAATTGAGGAACGATGAACGTGATGATGGTGATGGTGATGGTGATGGTGATGATGATGGTGATGGTGATGGTGATGGTGATTGTGATTGTGATTGTGATTGTGATTGTGATTGTGATTGTGATTGTGATGGTGATGGTGATGGTGATGGTGATGGTGATTGTGATGGTGATGGTGATGGTGATGGTGATGGTGATGGTGACGATGATGGGGATGGGGATGGGGATGGGGATGGGGATGGGGATGGTGATGGTGATGGTGATGGTGATGGTGATGGTGATGGTGATGGTGATGGTGGTGGTGATGGTGATTGTGATTGTGATTGTGATTGTGATGGTGATGGTGATGGTGATGGTGATGGTGATGGTGATGGTGATGGTGTTGGTGATGGTGATGGTGATTGTGATGGTGATGGTGATGGTGATGGTGTTGGTGATGGTGATGGTGATGGTGATGGTGATGGTGATGGTGATCGTGATCGTGATCGTGATCGTGATCGTGATGATGATGATGATGATGATGATGATGATGATGATGATGATGATGATGATGATGATGATGATGATGATGATGATGATGATGATGATGATGATGATGATGATGATGATGATGATGATGATGATGATGATGATGATGATGATGATGATGATGATGATGATGATGATGATGATGATGATGATGATGATGATGATGATGATGATGATGATGATGATGATGATGATGATGATGATGATGATGATGATGATGATGATGATGATGATGATGATGATGATGATGATGAAATTGATAATGATGACGATGATGATGATGATGATGATGATGATACCTACTCGTAGGAAAAGTATTGTATACAATAGTTATATAATTAGCTTTTTAAGCCTCGTACCTTACTTAGGCCACTCAGCAATCTTCGTGGCCTAAACACGGTACTAGACTGAAAAAGCATACATTATATAACGAATGCATAAAATACTATTATTCGCACGCTTTGCTTGTTTTGTTACCTTCCCTTACTCTTCCCCGTCACCACCAGTCTCTCCAAGTTGCCAGAGTCTTCGCGGGTTATGTGACCAAAGTATTGTAGCACACGTTGGAGGCAGATGGTTGATAGCCTTGGCTGATTTTCCAGCTTGAGTTGGGCTACTATGAAGACATTAGTGTGGCGTGCGGTCCAGGGTATACTTACGGAGCATTTTTCGCCACACCCATATCTCCAAAGCATCGCTCTGTTATATGTACATATATATATATATATATAGGTCAAAATCCGATTAAGATATTTATTTGTGAACATAGGTTCATAACAGGTCTTATATTCAATAAATGTATCACCATGTCTAGCCCTTAGGCATACAAATATTGCACGTCAAGATGGAGCATGCAGTGTGTTAATTAGTTTTACCTATAAAATTACAATTCTAAATCGGATTAACGTGTCAGTAACTTACCAAGTTTAGCATCGACACCCCCCACGACCCTGCTTAATGAGGCATTGCTAAATCCGCAAAGTGGAGGGTCAGGCAGGGCGATGGCTGCGGGCTGCGGGTCTTCTTTGGGTTCCTCGCTCGGTGCTGGTTCCTCAGGCATGACAATGGGTTGCTCGGTTGTGGATGTGGATGTGGTCGGTGGGTCGGTGGGAATTCCGGGCCGAGGGCAGCAAACCTGGACAGCACAATGCATATATTAAGGATACGGTACTAAACACATACGCTATATAAGCAGTTTCGTGCACTGGGTTTTTAGCCAAGCTAAGCAGTGTTTCTGTGCCTATATAGAGCCATGGTCGTTCACGGCTTAAAGGTAGGCAGTTCTCCGTACCTATATCGAGCCGTGATCATTCAGGTCAGGCAGTGCCTTTGTGCTTATATGGATTACACGCTACTGCTAAAAAGTACCTAGCAGGAAAATTAAATAAACTCAATGAATTCATCAAATATAAAAAAAAAACGATTTTACTATCAACTTGGTTGATCCGATCTAAAAAGCACCGCTATGAAACCAGCTATCAATAATCCATCAGTATAAGGTATGATGACATCCATCTCTAATAACGACCTTTGAAGATAAACAAACCAACGGCCTGTTCACGTGAACATCCTAAACAGAAAATGGCATTGGATTGGCCACATTTTAAGGGGCGTCTCACCAAAAAGGTGCTTGGTGATGCCCGTTGGAAAAAGCAAGAGAGGTCGGCCAAAGTCTACCTGGAGGAGGACCGTGGCACGGGAAGCCACTTCTATCAGAAAGAACTGGCAAGAGATTGTTTCCATCGCCGCGGATCGCGAATAGTTGAGGCTCTATGCTCTTCTTGATCTTAAAGGATACAAGAAGAGAAGAGAAAACGATAGGATAGCGTGGTAGCCGCTATAGATCATTGTTGCTTCTTCAATCCTGGATCACTTTCAGGGTTGGCACCTGAACGATATGATAATGTGGGTTATGTGGCAGACTCAATAGACCATGCGTTCCTTGGGATTAGTTCCTTGGAATCCGCAGTGTGCTTGCCTCAGCAGCCGCAAAGCATTGGGGTTGCTCCTAGTTGTGCTGTACCTTGGGATTGGTACCTGGAACTAGAACCCGCAGTGCGCTTGCCTCAGCAGTCGCAGAGCCTTGGGGTTGCTCCTAGACTCCTAGACCATCCTCAGATAGGGCGGGCACTCTGTGACCTGCAGACAGCTGCCCACTTTGTGCACAGTTGTGCTGTACCTTCGGGTTGGTTCCCTGGAACCCGCAGTGAGCTTGCCTCAGCAGCCGCAGAGCATTGGGGTTGCTCCTGGACTCTTGGACCATCTTCAGGTAGGGTGGGCATTCTGTGACCTGCAGACAACTGCCTATCCCATTTTCTACTGTCGTGCAGGTTTCCTCTGCAAGCAAAATTGGCACAAATGAAAAATTTGAATTAGTATTTTATTTGGTGATGGCACATATGATGAGAATAAGATGGACTACTAGAATTTATTTAATAACAATTTGTAATCACACAAACCTACTAGAAAAATGACGCAGTTTCAAGTATTTTGTTTTTTTTTTTTAATAAAGAATAAGTTATAAAATTATTACGAAGTAGGTAGGTATAGTGGTATAAATTAATTATGAATCAAGTTAAATAATATGCGGATAAACAATGTCAATGTTAATGTAAAGGCCTCTAAAATGTTAAAATGTCAAATGCATGCTAGTAGTTTACAAAACCACCGTTACCTTACGAATAAAGAGGTTAGTATAAAAGGCCAAAGTATGTTCTTATAAAGATCTAAAAGCGATATTGAAAAGCCCCTGAATCTTTCTGAAACAAAAAAATATTTTTGCAAATTTATGAACCACAACTTTTTATTTAGAATACATTGCAAGATAAATAAAAGCTTATGGAATTAGTTATTATTTGTCAGATGTCTGTATATCCCAGAAAGGGAGGTTGCCTGGTTTCTCAAATTTTGTAAAAATTATATAAGATCCGGATAAAACAAGCAAAAGAAAGTACGTTGAGATTTTCAGTTCGTCACCTTACGTGTAGCTTGTTTTACGAATGAGCCTTAAAAGTTGGATGGCAAAGTCCATTTTTAAAATATGAAATTATTAATAACTAATACCATTGAATACTCTTGACATATGGTAACTTTTGTTATGAAACCGTTTCGATAAATGCAAGTTTACACATAGCTGCAGAACAAAGTTCTTAATTTCTCCGTACAAGGTAGGAACGTGTGACGTCACATATTTCTAGGCTCGTAGGCTTTAGTACTTACGATTTTTTTTGGGAAAGTATAAAAACAAGATTTCAACATTATTGTATCTCCGGGAGTTGTTATTAAGATTGAAGTCGTTTTTTCACTAATATTTATATTATTGAACGGTCGTTCCACACGCATAGAACAGAAAAAATTGGCAAATAGCCTATTAAAATCGCGGGGCGCACTAAAATATAGATATAACTATCTACACTAGGAACTGCTTACCTTCGTCAGGTTCTTATAATGTTCTTCTTCTTATTCTTTATTACCAAATATCTAACTGATGATAATTATTATTTGCGACGCATTTTAATCGTAGATTTTTTTTTCATGGCTTACTAGGTAATATCGGGAGTGAAGGACATTGGCATCGTTATAAAACAAAACAAATTATATACGAACACGAATATTGTTTTGATGGGATGTTGTTCGGTAAACCGGTTAGCAATAAACAAATTATCAGTAAAGGGTATAGATATCTGTTGGACAGACAGACCAAGTAAAATTAAGCTTTTTAGGGTATAAATATCACACGAAAATTATAACTATGTCTGAAGATCATAGTAAATTTTCCCCTGATATTTATGTATGTATTTATTATTTCCCATACCTCGAGACGGGTTCTAATTTTTAAAGAAAACTTCCACTTCAAAGAAAGAAATAACCGGCCAAGTGGGACTCGGATTCGCGCACCGGGGTTCCGTACAAAATATTCGCTAAAAACGACCGTATCTATGAAAATCCAGTGTCAGCAGAGCCCTACTCCTAAGCAAAATGTATGCGGTGTTCGATCATTTTATAGACAGACAGACATAAAATTATTTTGTTTTTGGTATTTGTTGTTTTAGCGGCAACAGAAATACATCATCTGTGAAAATTTCAACTGTCTAAATATCACGGTTCATGCGATACAGCATGGTGACCGACGAACGGACAGTGAAGTCTTAGTAATAGGGTCCCGTTTTACCCTTTGGCTACGGAACCCTAAAAATGAGACATGAGAATTTTGTGAGTTCACACTTTGAAGCTAGAGACTAATTGAAGTCGGTTGCTATATTTTAGTTTTTGGTAGTCATTTTGTTCAAGTTTCGCTGCGAAAACACACCATAACCGGTCTGCCCGCGACATACGACGTTATAGCTATGAATATATATATATATGGGCACTTGATAAGACATTGAGTAAAGTAGCCTTGACCACCGCTTCTGAGGTCGTTCAAGCTGTCAATGTCAAGTCACATCCAGTATGCACGATAGACACACAATAATTGAACTTGTACTTAGTGCATAAGTACTTGTGAGGCTGGGTATACTGGAAAGCCTGATCGTGAGACACACGATAAATATGCGTGATATAATGAAAAGACAAAGAAAATAGAGATGTACACAATTTTTTGCTCGTTGTTATACATATTTTAAGTATAAATCTACATACTTTTGAATATATAGCGGTATCGGCTTGTGAAATGCCGGTAGATTCGGATTCAGATTTGTAAAAGTGCCCTTGTGGCCTACTTACAGAATAAACTATTTTAATTCGAATTTACTTTAATAAGTTTTTATATGTTTTCTTGGAGAAAAGAAGATGTAACTTGTTGAGTACTAATCTTGTAATACACTACTGTTTGACACGAATACTGTCAATAATTGAAACATGACGTTAGACACCAAATTTAGTACAAACTAGCCCAAAAACAAGCAGTTACTGCTTCTGTATATAAAAGTATTAAATAAGTGGCTACGTCACATCATTAATTTAGAAAAAGAAAAAATCTCTGACTAATAAAGTGTTTTCGGACAACACCTTATAAGTTAAGTTTGATATAGATATTAAGGAATATTAATATCTCATATAATAAACCACAGATAGCATAATGGAAGACACTGAAACATTTTAGGACATAGTATTATGATGCAACGGGTATGGTACTCTCTATTTTATGATATGTTAGCTTTATGTTGAAATATAATAAGAATTACGAAATAAATATTGTATTACGATTAACGATTAATATTTTTATTCGAAGAGAAAGATTTTATAATTGGTTATTTGCGGCAAACGAACTATTGTTAAATCATGCCATACCATTATGGAAACAGTAACATATCAACACGTATTCTAGGTTAATTCACATTCACCTCGTGTTAGTGCCATGCCCAGTAAAAAAAATCATTACGGAAAATTCCGCTGGGTCCGAAGTTGAAATTGTTTCTTGAGTCAGTGGAAACCGGAGTTAAAGGAGGATAATCGGGCGTAGCTGGCAACTCCGTGGTAGATACTGTTTTAGGTGTCTCTTTGGAAACATCAGGAGCTGCAGGCTCTTCCTTAGGACCAGGAAATGCGACGTTATTGGTCGGACCTCCGAAGACTACGCCATCTACATTAATTTCTGTGTTTCCAGGGATTACAATAAGAGTGTCTTCATTTTGAGTATCTTCATTTGGTGTGTTTGAATTTGCGAAAGCGTCTTCATTTTTATTAGGGTTTGCAGGAATGACAATAAGAGTGTCTTCATCTTGATTATCTGCTTTTGGTTTGTTTGAATTAGCGAAAGCGTCTCCATATTTATCAGGGTTTGTAGGAATTACAATAAGAGTGTCTTCATTTTGTTTATCTTCTCTACCTGTGTCTGAATTATCGAAAGGGGTTTCATTTTTTTCTGGGTTTCCAGGGATCACTATAAATGTGTCTCCATTCTCATTATCTTGCTTAGGTGTATTTGAATTGCTGCCGTCGCTGTTTGGTGCAATATCGGCGAAGCCGTTTCCATTGTTACTGGGGAATCCATTTGGCGCTGGTGAACTAGTGAAGCCAATTTCACTGAGTATTTCTTCAAACTCGTCTTGTCTTTTAGGAGCTTCAGGACTTTGGAAACCGTTGCCATTGTTATTTGGAAATTGGTTTTGTGATGGTACATTAGGAAAAACTACTTGATTGGGTGCAGTTTGGAACCCGTTTTGGCTTGGCGTATATTCGAACCCATTTTGGCTTGGTGTATTCTGCAATCCATTTTGATTAGCTCCGTTTTGTTCCTGGTAATTGTTTCGATTTGGCACGCTAAATTGATTTTGGTTTGGAATATTGTTATTGGAGATGCCAGGTCGATAGTATTCGTAATTCGGTCTGCTATGTTCAAAATTTGGTCTGCCATACTGGTATATAGGTCGGCCATATTCGTCTGTGGGCTTGTTGTTAAAGGGATAGATGTATGTCGGGTTGGTATTGGGAGTCTGCGGCTGAAGATGAATAATTCCCTGGAGCCTGTCTCTTATTCTAGAAGGATATTGAGAGCTCTGGCTGAAACCTCTGTTCTCGCGCGGTGGGAAGAATCCTAAACAATATTAGGCATTTTTAGAGATATAATATGATTGTGAGTAGTATATTACAATTAAATATCCAATTTATGATGGAAATAAAATTAAAAGCAAATATTACTGTTATAAAAAGAGTTTTAAGTAAATTTAAATTTTAGACAGCTTCATAACATTACGAAAGCAGAGTAGGTCGAATATGAAGTGAAACATTAAATCCTTATTGTGATATGAAAGAAAACAATGTTACTGATATTGGCTAGGACAGAAAGAAGTAAGTACAGTCACTGCATCAATATCTGCCATAACAAAGCGGGTGAAAATATCTGACACGTTCTAACGGCCTTATAAATAGAGTCTAGGCAGATGTTATATACGCTGGTGACTGTCCAAATATGCTTATTACTAAAAATTATAAAAATAATATACTTCTACATATCGAACTGAACTTAAGTTAATAGGGTACATGAAATAAAAAAAAATATCGCTTTGCTTAACTAAACATCAAAATACCGTAAAAACTATTTCAAAATGTGAAATTTAAATTTACATCTACCAAGAAATACGCAAGATACAGGCATTTTAAACTAGTAATTAGACAGAGAGGTCCGATATACACTGTTACGTCACAGTGCACTCCGGCCATATAAACTCTAAATATTAAATTCTGTTTTGTAAGAAAGAGATAGAATGAAATGTTGGATGGCTTATATCTTTGTTATTTTTATAGCTATTCGAAAAATGATTTTTGTCTACTGTTTGTTACATGAATGAGCTTTTAATAAAGCAAAAATAAAAATTCATGCATATTCCCTATTCCGCAACTTTTTTCATTAACCTTGACAGCGGGGGAATTCCGGAAGATAACATTTCACTCTGCTGTTTGTTAACATAATATATCAAGTTGTTTAGGTTTCATATGTACCTACACGACTGAGTTTAAAGCGACTCGTTTGGTTTAGTTGGTTGCATAAAGGCCTACGAAGCTGGCGGTCCCGTGTTCGGATCCCGGCAAGGGTAAGTGTTTGTGTGATGAGCACGAATGTTGGTTCCTGGGTCTTGGATGTTCTCTATGTACTTAGTATTATAATTTATCTATATATTATGTGTATCGGGTCGATTTGTGTAATTGTCCCTGATATTTAAAGTGAGCTTGTACGTATTTATTCCTAAAATCACACTTAATATTCAATTTTCCATTTACAATTGGGATAAGCCAAAAATTTTCTTGTTCTCATTTACGTTTTTGTTAAAATATGCTATTCTAAGATACAAATTTTATGCGTTACATTTGGATGCGTTTAATTTTTTAATGCCTGGGAGATAATTCGAGTGACGTCACTACTGGCTGCCGTCTGTACTATGGTTTGGCAAGGACGAATAAAAGTCAAAATTAAAAACAAGAATAACTTAAGTATACCTGAAATCATATTTTTGAAATCTGATAATTGCAAACGGTTTATTAAATCTACTCCCATCCATAAAATTGACTCATCCCAATTATTATTGGTCACAATTGTCCATTTTCCCTGAAATCGTTGTTTATTCTTTTTATCGTGTTAAAAACGGCTAAAATTCTATTGCATCTATAACTTAGAAAAGAGTTTTGTTTCCTGATGCTTATTTCTCATGTTGTTGAGTCAGTCGAGTACTTTTTGCGGTTACAAAATAGCAGTGCTTGCGGTTTTCATTTTGCACAAAAATATATTGTTTTTTACTATACCAGACGTAGCTCAGTCAGCAGGTATTTTTGCCCTACAAAAGATGGTGTGGAAAATGTTTTAATTTGTATTGCTTAAGTATAGGCTAGTCATGAAAAATTTAAGATTTCGACCTCATGGGGCCACAGCGTTAGCCGCCATCTTGAAGTGAAGGAGCCAAATTTTCTTTTTTACATAATGCTTCAACAATTGACTTTGTGACAAAAATGTCTGTGAAAAGTATAAAGACACTAAAATTTTAAATATTTTTTGTATTGTTGTTTATTCTGTACGTCTTATAGATACAGAGTTACAAGGGGGAGAAAATTTTATATTTACAAAAAATCATCAGTATTGTTAAGATTGGTTTTTTAGAACAGAACATTTATTTTCAAACCGTTTTGAGGTTCCCGGTATGTTAAACGTCGATATCTTCATTATCTGCGCTGGCAATTTCCGTCTCCTTCCTCTCTCTTTTAAACCCTAGATGTACTATTTTAGTCTCGCTTCGCGAAGTTAATATGACGTACTTTTTGAGCAAGAGAAGTAAAAATGTATTTTATGGACTTTTTGTATGTTATATGTTTGGTTGTAGCCTCATCACGCAGAAACGACTAAATCGATTTCAACTACCTTTGGTAGACGGGTAGGCATCCACAAATGCTTATAGGATACTTTTGACTGAACTTCGCTAAAGAAAAAAAGAGGGTTATGACTTTTTTTCCCTCCGCTGATGAAGTGAATGGCACCTTCCAATAAATAAATAAATATTAAGAGCTGACTTCTTTACACCTGAGTGATATTAAGCTTCGTCCACACTTGTATCATTTCGTTGTATCCGATCTCCATGGCGCATCATGATCATTAGTATGGACGCAAAAAGATCGCGATCATGCTATGCGCCGTATCTGACCGCTCGGAGGATTTATACCTGCTTACTGGCAACGACGCATATTTTTTTGGTTTTTCTTGATTATTTTGAGTAATATGAATGTAAAATTTAAGCTAAATGATATCGTTTTTGACATGTATTAAATTAATTTGAATGACGTCGTTTTGACATACATTGTAGTAGTTAATTTAATTTGAATGAAATCCTTTTGACATACGTTGATGTAGTGTAGATATTGAATAAGATAAGTGTTTAGTACCTAAGAACTTACATTATACGCCCTAACAGGGTGTCATGTATCTACTACCTATAATTAACATCTCCTGTGATAAACGTGGCTTGTAATGTTGAATAAATGAATAACTTGAACATGTTTTAAATACATTCATTACGTTTTCGGTAGTTAAGCTGACAGAATGCTAATTTTCATGATATTGCCATTACTAAAGGTCTAAAAATGAATTCACGTCAATATCTTGTTTTGTAAGAAAATAAAGGCCATAGCGGGTAACAGGTGAATTAAACGCAACATAAATCCTAAAGATGTAGGCATGAATTGAACATACCTTTAAGTTTCATTCAAGTACCACAATATAATGAAGCAAAATGAAAACATATGCGAAGTTGCCAGTTAAGCAGGTATACACGCTCTTAAATACCCCACACGCTCGCGATCGGATACGTGTATCATGATCAGTAATCGTGGACTTGTTTCAATACTGTATCATTACAGTATCATGATACACAGTCATGATCGGATACGTGATACGCCGCGATCCATCATGAGTCGGTTTTTGCCCGATCATCAAAGGGGATACAGATCCGATCACCAATCAGTACAGTACTAACAGTGTGCGCAAAGTTGTACACAGCAACAAATGTATGTCGTACTGTCTGTCTGTAGGTATGTGTCTGTGTGTGTGTGTGTGTGTGTGTGTTTGTATGTCTGTGTGTATGTCTATCTGTATTGTATGTATGCATGAATGTATGTCTGTTTGTCCGTATGTCTGTCTGTATGCATTAAAAAAACATAATGCTATATTTCGGTGAGCGATAACAGCAGCCAACATTTTTGAACAGATCGCAGCTTTACACATACGAAAGATCACAAATAAAATGCTAAAATGATACGGCATTATGCTACGATTCGCTGCTACGCTACGGGTAGCGTCTACACTATAGCACGCCAAAATGATACGGCGTGGTAAAACGATATTTTTTTATAGTATCCAATTTTTTATCAATAAATAGCTCCAAAATCTTTATGTTAATGACGATTCAAAAGTGCTTGTAGCTAGGCCTACTTGAATAAAGAACATTTTGACTGTGCTTTGACTTTGATACGCTGCTACGCTACGGCTAGTGTGGACGCATTTTTTCGCTCGACTGTGCAAATGATACGGTGTGCCCAAAGTGAGCTTCCACACTTAGGATACGCGTTTCTACTCGATACGAGTCGCATGATCGTGATCGCCGAAATGACACAAGTGTGGACGAGGCTTTAGTGGTTTTTTGTACTGAAGTTTTTTGCGCTGTGTTTATTGCTGCTGCCATATTGTAATTGCACAGACGCGTACACAGATACCGGTTTTTTCCTCAAACAACGTGAAGTGTACAGAGAATGTTGGAATTCTGATTTGCCAAGTTCAAGTTACGGAAACCTTGAAAGTGATGTGTTGAATAAAAACATCGCGAGGATCATAAAATACTATTATTTAGATGATAAATATGCTATTATATTAATATTTATTGTTTAGGGTTTATGTGCATCTGTATGCTAGTTTCGCTTTTAATGTCTTTGTGCATGTAACTTGTTGGTTTGTCTATCTGCGTTGACGTTTATTCTTATTTGGCGACACGTTTGGCTCAGTGGGTTGCACAACGGCCTACGAAGCTAGCGGTCCCGGGTTCGAATCCCGGCCAGGACAAGTGTTCGTGTGATGAGCACGAATGATTGTTTCTGGGTCTGGTATATTTTGTATTTAAAAAAAGATAAAGATAAGATAAAAAAGATTCTTTATTGCACAAAAGAAACAACAAATATTACAAGAAAACTTGTACGTAGAAGCGTGCACAACATGTTTAAATCCAGAGTTACCAGGGGACCCCGCACTAGGCTGAGCCTGTATCGCGGGAGCCAAGAATTCAGTTAAATGTCATGGCTTACTAGAACACAACATGTTAGCGAACATAATGTAAGTTACATAATCTCCTGCTTACCCATAGTGAAAACAAATAATATAGCAATACAATTTAATAAGGATACAAACTAAAACAGGTTAAGGAAACTAATAATAAGTCTAGGCTTTCTTTTCAAGGAGAGCCTCAGTTTCGTGGTAATTCAAGGAACTAAGCCATTCAAACAAAACTCTTTTGGCCTTTTGAGTTGAACATTGAGGAATAGTTTTGTTTTGTCTTACAGCACTGTTGTAAATAGTGGAACCAAGGAACTGACCAAAACGCCTACCAAAAGCAGAGTGAACTCTGGGGATAGGCAGTCTGAAGACGCGTTTGCTTACTAAGTTGGAGTATGAGTATGAGCTCATCCTCAAGGTAGCTTTATGAACAGATAAACATATCATATGCACAAAGAGTTGACGGACTGTAAGGACTCGAGCTTCCGCATACAGGCGGTGTGTTGGATATCTGTAGGGTTTTAAAAGCATCACTTTTAGGACTGACCGTTGGGCTCTCTCCACGGCCAACATCGTGGTCTTTGCAGCGCTGCCCCATACTGAGATGCCGTAGGTAATAATTGATTGGCATAGAGAAATATAGACCATTTTAAGAAGATTTTCCTCTGCTGAGTGGCGCAACTTTTTAAAAACGTAAATCATTTTTCTGGTTCTCTTAGAAAGGTTGAAAATGTGGGGTTTAAAGCTAAGATTTTCATCAATGAGAAGGCCCAAGTATCTGATTACTTCGGTGCGTTGAATATTTTCACATGAACAAGAGGTAGCGGGAGCAGGTTTACAAGTGTGAATTTTGATTGCGAGGGAGGTAGACGGCTTGGAGACGGCGGTTTTATGGAAGGCAATAAATTTTGTTTTTTTACTATTTAAGGTAAGAAGGTTGTTACGTAGCCAGCGGGCAACAATGTTTACACCGTCTTCGGCTGCTTTAAATGTATTCTCCCAAGAGCTAGAATTGAAAAGAATTGCTGTGTCATCAGCGTAGCAAATAATCTCTGCGTTTAGGATATTTAGGTCGTGTATATCATTCATGTATATTATGAAAAGAGTGGGCCCAAGGACACTCCCTTGCGGCACCCCGAAATTTATAGCGTTGCATTCGCTTACGTGAGAATCCACCTTAACTACCTGTTTTCTATCGGAGAGATAACTGTCAAACCAGGCCAAGGATACGCCACGAATGCCGATTTTTTCTAGTTTGCGTAGAAGAATCGGTCTAGAAACTGTATCAAAGGCCTTAGCCAGATCCAAGAAGATACCAATGCAATTAGATTTGTTGTCTAGGTGGGAAGATACAGATTCGGCTAAGAGTGAGATAGCGTCCTCAGTAGACTTGTGAGTGCGGAAACCAAATTGTCTTGCAGACAACAGGTCGGATTTTTCGAGGAAGCTGACAAGTCTGGTGTTTACGATTTTTTCTAATATTTTAGAGAAAACGCTAAGCAGAGATATTGGCCTGTAGTTTCCAGGTATATTTTTTGGACCGTCTTTATGGATAGGTGTAACTGATGCAATTTTCCACTGTTGCGGAAAAATGCCTGTGCTAAGACTTAAATTGATTATGTGTGAGAGGGGTTGAAGGATGAGATCTCCAATTGACTTCACCAGACCATTAGTGATACCATCTAATCCTGGGGCGCTATTATTTTTGAGATGATAAATAATGTTCCTTATTTCATTCGCATCGGTTGGTTTCATAAAGAAGGAGTTTAATGAACAATTATCTATTTTTACCTTAGAGGCTAACAATTCTTCCGTCTCTCCAGATTGGGCAATTATTTGACCAGCAAGTTTCTCACCCACGGAAGAGAAAAAAGTGTTGCACTCGTTCAAAGAGTCGACTGGGTCATTATCAAATGAGATGAGATCAGCAGCAGGTGTCGACTTCTTCTGGATGTTGCATATGCTTTTGATGGAATTCCATAACATCTTGGGATTTTTAGAGTTGGTTGCAAGTTGGTCGCTCTCATATTCCTGTTTAAGTTTCCTTATTAAATTGTTACAAAAGTTCCTGTAGCGTTTATAGACTAACTGCGACATCTCATCTTTTGGGTGTTGCCTTGATTTAAGGTGCAGTCTGTCACGATGTCGCACGCAACGAAGCAACCCCGGGGTCATCCACGGTTTTAGGGTGAATTTTGATCTACTCTGATTAACTGAATACGTGTGTTTTTCCACAGCCTGATTAAATATAACCATAAACATCTCAAGAGCTGCATTGACGTCAACTTCACTTAACAAATGGCCCCAATCAGCTAACTCTAACTCGGAAGCAACGCCCTTATAGTCTGTTATATCATGCTGTCGGATTCGTTTTTGATCTCTTGATTTGGCAGACACAATTTCAACAGCAGCCACTTTATGGTCGGTAACGTCAGTGTTACAGACTAATCCTGTTACTTTGTTCATCGTCTTAACAAAAATGTGGTCTAAGCAGGCCCGATCCCGAGTAGGCTTTGTGATCGCGGATACAAAACCATGTTCCCCCAATAAGCATAGGTAATCTACAACATTTGTCCTGTCAGGTGATAGGATGTCTATATTAATGTCACCTGTTATGATGAACTGTTTTCTGTCCTTGGTAGACTTAATTATACTGTCTAGTGATAATAAGAAATTAGTGATGTTTGTAAAAGAGGGTGATCTATATATGCCAAAAATGGTGGCTTGGTCAGGTATATCAATTAGAAGACCACATGCTTCATTCAGTAGCGGTTCAGTAACTGTGGCACTATACGAGTTTTTGACATATGCAACCACACCACCATTCTGATTTATGTTACGAGTAGAGGAAAAAGATAAATAGCCCGGAATTTCATCTATTGTAGTTGTGTCATTAAGTCTGCATTCCGTTAAAATAATTACATCAAACTCAGTTTTGAAGCGATACAAACTCAGAAGGAAATTATCAAAATTTTTATTTATACTACGGATGTTTAAAGTCAAGATTTTGAAATTTTTTCCCAGACCAAATACGCTCTCAGACAATTCGGGGAGCTCCAACTCATGACAAGATATACTCAAGGCTAGGTCAATATCTTCCGCTACATTACAAACTGCCATTTTTATTTTTATTTAAAAAATCACAATTAAGTAGGTAAGTTTTGAGCGAGTTGAATAATGAGTTAATGAGCATAATCAGTAAATATTTCAGCGCAGTTAGACCAAAATTAGAGGAGTTCCAGGTATATTTTTTAATTTCAAAACAAAATAGACGCCACTGTAGATTTATAGTATTATAATTTATCTATATATTATGTATATCGTCTTCTGGTACCCATAGTACAAGCATTGCGTAGTTTGGGACTAGGTCGATTTGTGTAATATTGTCCCTAATATTTATTTATTTAATCTCTCTCATTTGTTCTAAGATTAACTGGAAGAGATCTCTTAAAGGGATAAGTTCGAATTTGTGCGTTATCGTTTTTGTTTTATTGTTTTTATGTACGTACAATAAATAAAGTGTTGACAAACAAAATACTAGAAGCGCAGGAGAAAATGTCATAACCCCTCTTTTTTACGTCTGCTAACGAAAATCTAAATACCGTTGAAAATAAGGGTTCGAATCCCGCTCGATGCGTACATTTTTTTACACATTGTGTGTGAAACTGTGCAATTTTTATAAACATAGACCATAATGTAGTATATTCTTATAAGTGCAAAGATCTAAATAATGAAAAAAAAAATCAAGACACCGACTGGATTGGAACCAGTGCCTTGTGCTTTGTCGGGGCGCACGCTCCGCCAACTGAGCTACAGAGTCCAGTCTGCTTGTCTTAAAATTTTGTCACTATTTTTCCACAAGATCTTTGCATTTTGCATATTTAACCGGCTTTTCTGCCGTTTTGACATTATTTAGATGTTTGTATTTACAATAATAGTTTCTTAGTGACCTAATTCACTTTAAAAATCACTTAGATCGTGATGGTTCGTAAAAACAATCAACATTGTTTTTACCCATGTTTAATCTGTGTTAGAACATTATCATATTTGCAATTGTATTGTTGATTTATGTTATCCTTACATAATTATGGTAGCACTAATGATCTAGGCAACGCGTAAAGCTTGTTAACTATAAATCAATAAGTAATCTTTATTAGTGTACAATACAATAATAATCTTGCCTCGTCGACTGGACTGTCTGTTGTTTTGTTGACTAGGCTAATATTTGTTCTTAGTTGTGAGAATGGTGTAAATTGACTTCGCAAACGACCGCAAAAACTGTTGATTATAATCCTTAGCGGGCAAAGAATAAGGTTTTGTGTAGCACAATGGATTTATCCTTAACAACACCTTTGGTAGTTTTAGCAAAGGTTATTGCTTATTTGGAATTTGCATCTAAGTTGTGTGCAAAACCCGGCCAAGTGCGAATCGGACACGCGCACCGAGGGTTTCGTACTAAATATATGCTACAAACGGCCGTATCTATGAAAATCCAGTGTTAGCAGAGCCCTATTTTATATTGGTTATGACAAAGACAGACATTATTAAATTTGTTGTTATAGCGGCAACAGAAATACATCATCTGTGAACAGTTCAACTGTCTAGCTTTCACGGTTCATGAGATACAGCCCGGTGACAGACGCACAAATAGACAGACAGACGGAGGGACAGCGGAGTCTTAGTAATAGGGTCCCATTTTACCCTTTGGGTACGTTTGTTTTGTGAAAGAAGGAGGAATCAACAAATATTTTGCATTTTCATTTTTACAATGCCTGAAGACTAAAATATCTCAGGTAGCTTCTCAAGTAGCACACAAGCTGTATAATTCCATATACACCTTTTATACAGCCAGTTTTGAGTGTTATAAAGGCTCTGTCTAGGTTCTAATACTGCTTGTGTTTACTTGTGATAAGTATAATGTTACCTACATCTACCTTATACTTTACTATCTGTTGCCCGCGACTTCGTCCGCCTAGAGATGCAATTTATAGCTTACTTCGCGGAGGAGAAAAAGTCATTACCCCATATTTTTGTTTCAGTGTAGTCGGGCAAATTATATCCTTTAACCATCGTTGGATACCCAGCTACCCGTGTACCAAAACTATTTGAAATCTGTTTTGTCGATTTGGCGTGATGAAGCCACAACAACACCTACAAATATACAAAAAAAATAATACGTCTGTGTCTGGAAGTTCTTGAGTTGCTGAATATTTAATTTTACGTTATGATGTAATTGTTTTAAATTGTGTTCTTGAACAAGAAAGCATTTTTACAAGGTTAGGCTAAGGTTAAGATTCGTATCGTTTACTACTACCGAACCTACCGAGGAGCAGATTGTGACTCTGACCATTAAGGTGCGTCCACACTTGTATCATTTGCTCGTATCCGATCACCGTAGCATGACTGCGTATCGCGCTGCTTAGACGCTTACTGTCGGCGCGCCGATAATGCCGCACTCTTCCGATACAAGTGTGTGATACGCGTAGCAAATGGATTTCGAGTGATCGGATCGGCGCAACGTCCAAACGCGTGATCGTGACACGCGATCATGCTACGCGACGATGATCTGATACGGGCAAATGATACAAATGTGGACGCACCTTTACATGTTGGGCGTCAAAATGAAGGCTAGAATAGCCGTTAGATTCTCGAAGAGTGTGGTAAGGAGGGAGGATGAAATAAACATATCTAGTCTGAAAGATAAAACCATTGCCAAGAAGTTCTCCATAGCGTTATCCAACCAATTCAGTGAGCTCCCAGTAGAGGAAGACCTCGATGCAGTTTGGGATCAGACAAGAGATGTTATAAAGTCAAAGGAGACTGCATTCAAGATTCTAGGAAAAAGAAGGAAGATCAAGCGTAGGAAATGGTGGACTAAAGAGTGTCTGATGGCCATAGAAGAGAGGAAACGCCTTAAAATCTTAGCGGACCAGAATACCTCATGGGTTGCCAAATACGATACTGCGCGCTGTGAGTGTAGGAATATTATAAGGCAGACAAAGCAACAATAATTTGGACAATCTTGGGACAAGTATGGAAACGCTAATAAAAGCGTCCAGTCCAAGAGTAATTAGAAGTGTTTGTAAACAAACTGTTTAGTCTCGTGTTTGTGTCTCATTAATAAATAACAGTATTGTCTCAATGTTATATTATAGATTAAAAGGTGCCCGCAACTTCGTACACAGAGGAAGAAAAAGTCATAACTCTCATTTATACCTCAGTGTAGTCGGGTAAAAAGTACGTTATAACCATCTGTGGATGTTCAGCTACCCGTATACCAAAATTATTGAAACAAAGACACATAGAAACATACAAAAAAAACGGTTCAGTGATCTCCAAATAATCCAATACAGCCATTTTTAGGGTTCCGTAGCAAATGGCTAAAACGGAACCCTCATAGATTCGTCATGTCTGTCTGTCTGTCTGTCCGTCCGTATGTCACAGGCATTTTCTTAGTTTGATAGTTAAATAACAGATTATATATATTTCTAGGGGGGCACTCCATACATGTAACCGAAACTGAAAAAAAAATTCTTTGGCAAATATCAATGTGTGGCACATATTTCGACAGTTCTTCTAAAAACATATTGTTTCCTAAAAAAGAAAATGATTTAGTGAACAGTTTCCGAAATATTCGCTCTGAAAGTAGCAAAAATTGTGTCACCCCACTATTTTCAAAAAATTAAAAAAAAAATACAAATATAAAGCCTAATAAATACTTTCAACGAAAATTATTTTCAACATGATCGGACATACCATTTTTAAGTTATTGCCAAAAAACTGCGCTTCTCAGCAAAAGGACGTAAGTGCCGCGGAGATACGCTCTTTTGTTAGTGTTTTTTTTTTTCATATCGTATATTTTTCATCTGTAGTGCATTTTTTTGTATGAACGGCTGCGGAACCCTTCATGGGCGAGTCCGACTCGCACTTGGCTACTTTTTGAAAATATCTTCAAGGTACAGACATTTCATTTTTACAACTTTATAATATAGACTAGAAACTGCCTGCAACTTCGTACGCCGAGGAGAAAAAGTCATAACCCCTCTTTTTTCTTCAGAATATTCGGGTAAAAAGTGTCCTATAACCATCTATGGATACCCAGCTATCCGTGTACCAAAAATAGTTGAAATCCGTTAAGCCGATTTGGCATGATGAAGCCACAATGACAAATGAAAACAGACAAAAAAATTATATTTCAATTCCGTGAACTACAAATGGTTTTTTTTTATATTTTCAATGTACCGACATTTTTTTATATAGATATAAAACCCCTAAATACAATGTCAGTGACCGCCCGACATTCTTCTGGAACGCCCACAAGTTTTATGTTGTTTTAACCGACATGACCTTGGGAAATTCGGAAATGACGTATACCTTTTCAAAAAATGAAAGTAGGAACAGCAGTCAAAGTGGATGAATAAATTCAAGGCGTACAGCACAGTGCTCGCTGGTGAAAAGGCTGACACGTTGGACGCGTAATCCAAGGGTACCAGGTTCGATTCCTGTTGTGACCACGTGCGAAAGCAATTGTTTTTTTCATTTGCGATTTCATCTTTGTATCAACCTATATCACTATGGTGTACCTGTATGAATATTGGTATTACGCATCCTAAGATATTATTGTCAAGAGCGAAAATAGAATGAGAAAAGTCTAGACCCAGTTTCTAGTGTGATAAAATTTGTTCTTGCCTTGAATATTTGTTTGATTGTGTGTAGGAGGCTAAATAGGTAGTAATTTATTCAAGAGCTAACACTCAGAAAATATTTGCGAAGGCTTTAAATTAAAGTGGCTAACTCGCCGATAATACACATTTATGGATCGAAGATATTACATATAATTCTGACGACATCCGTTTGGCTTGGGGTTGCATAACGGTCTACGAAGCTGGCGGTCCCCAGTTTGAATTCCAAGTGTTTGTGTGATGAGCACGACTGTTTGTTCCTGGGTCTTGGATCTTTTCTATTTACCTATTTAAGTATTAAAATTTTCACTTGTCTTGCTCAAAAAGTACGTAATATTAGCTTCGCGAAGCGAGACTGAAATAGTACATTTAGCCCCTAGGGTTTAAAAGAAAGCCGTATAATCCCATCCAAATTTCTATGACACTGAAAAAAAACAAACTTGCGACCAGCTACATACTCCTTACAAATAATTAAAAACAAACAAACCAATCTGATCAGATTAGCCAAACTTTCTGATAGAATAGCTCAAGCTGTACTTTTAGTTTTTCATGAAATATACAATTTTAATGTCGTATTTTCGTGTCATAATGGCTTATTTTAGCCCTTTGTCAAACAATCTGCTATTATCTATATATTATGTATCGCCTATTCGTACCCATAGTACAAAGCTATGCTTAGTTTGGGACTAGGTCGATTTGTGTAAGATTGTCCCGAATATTTATTATTATTATTATTTATTTATTAATGGAATGTATAACTTAGGTCACACAGTTCTTGCTTCGGAAAAAACACGAAACCATTCCAACTAGCAATTGGTGAAAAACTTAAATGTGTCACTTGTTGTATGTAGTAGTAGCGAATCCGTATAGGCAATTTAACGTCCCATATTAGAAAAATGACATAAGTTCCATATCAATTTTGTACACTACTACATACAAGAGGAACTTTACTTAGGTTTTCTACCTATATCTTACTGTTAAATCAATAGGAGTGTATGTTTACTTTCATAAAAGTTTTAAATTATAATAATGTTAGTTCTATTAGATACCAATGATTTGTTTAAATATCAACGATTAATGATGTGTATATTTGTGGTCAGTATATCTACTGTTTGCATTCAATGTGTGTTTTAAGAAGTGTGTTTATTTTACCCTTCTGACGCAACACTCATCATTTATCAAAGTAGGATAGTGTTTATTTATCTTAACTGAATTGACTTGATTCTTGTTTATTTTTAACTTCGTCAGCGGAGGAGAAAAATCATAACCCCTCTTTTTTTCTCAGTGTTGTCGAGTAAAAAGTATCCTACAACCATCTGTAAATACCCAGCTGCTCGTCTAACAAAATTTGTTGAAATCCGTTTAGCTGTGTAGGCGTGATGAAGCCACAACGACAAATACAAACATTCCAGATATAAAAAAATTTGTTCATTGACCTTAAAAAAATAGTCCGTATTACTTTTTTTTTTAATTTCTTTAAAATACTCTACAGAAATTTTATTTTTATAACTTTTATTAGATTATTTTGTAAGTTTTAAGTAATCCCATGCATAAAGATATAAGATAAGATCGTAAATAGGTATATATACGTTTAAGACATCTGAAACTAATTTTTCGGCGATAATTTATGGAGCTGCTCATGGCAATGCGAGAAGCAAATACAGTTATAGATATCTCATCTACAAGTTAAGCTATTATTAGTTTGTAAGTTCCTAATGTACTTCAGTTCTACAGCGTAAGCCATTAAACAATAAAAAAAACTCACCAAACTGTCCAACCACTAATTGCACACACATACACAAACACACACAGACCAGCCGCTCCAAGTTCGCCATCGCACGCTCCGTTCGGAAGTCTCCCCTCGACTAACAGGCACTTGATAAAAAGGCAGATAAAAAACAAAAAAACGACCAACACGCGTTTAAAATTTTATAAAAACTTCATAAAGTTGGTTTTCGTTGTATGTTTTAGTTTAGTTGCAGTTTTGGTTGGAGTTGAGTTAGCGGGTATGTCTGAAGCGATACTGGCGGCTTGGATGCTGTGTCGGGGATATATTGACCAGTTGACCATTGGCGATTTCGCGTGACGCAGATGAGAAAGATTGAATGACGCGCGCTTGTGATTTTTGATTGATACCTAGACTTGAAGATACATATTCGGCAGACTGCTTAACCAGTTTTTAAGGTTAAGTTTAAAGTTTTATTTAAACACGTTGGGGATATGGACGGGGCTTTTTAGATTGGCTTGAAAATGTACGCTAATTTGGTGTGTTCTTGTTTTTTTGCGTGGGTGTGTACAGAACTAGGACATACTATGTTTAAAGTGAATTAGATTTCCTGCTGTGAGTTACGTAAGACTTATAAACCTTCGTGTCCTATGCTATAAATGATAATCCATTCTAATATTATAAATGCGAAAATGTGTCTGTCTGTCTGTCTGTCTGTTTGTTACCTCTTCACGCTTTAACCGCTGAACCGATTTAGATGAAATTTGGTTTGGAGATAGTTGGAGTCCCGGGGAAGGACATAGGCTACTTTTTATCCCGGAAAAATACCCTTATCCGCGATAAACGTATTTAAGGCGGATGAAGTCGCGGACAGAAGCTAGTAAAAATAAATAAATAGAAAACAAGAGAGAATAAGTCTTTAAAGTATATAATAATACGACTAAATTAACTATAAATAAATCCTTTTAAAGCAAGCATTCCTGAGGCCATTAGGAATAAAAAAATATATGATAGGTCATATAATATTTTTTAGTCAAACTCACCCAAAAAAATCATAATTAAAAAAATTGGATAACTTTCGCTTGTCTATCAAAACTATCCCTTTTAATAAAATGGTAACGATTATTTTTCCAAAAGGCATGACTTTAGTGAGAGGTAGCTGTCACTTTGATGTCTGTCAATAGCGACACGAAACTTGGCAACATACGTGGCACGTCGCGATCACAAGAGCATGCACTTTAGTAATCACTAATCACAATAAATCGTTTACATGAAAATTGTAATATCTTCAAAACTAAGCCGGATTTGACAGGGGTTCATATAACCTTGCTCCTTTGATCTTAGGAATCCGTGGGTGAAATTTTCTGGACTCCTCTACGGCACCGTGTATGCACAATTTGATTGAATCCTGTCACTATAAACTAAAGTTAATACCTACCTGATGAAGTCTATATTTCTAAGTTGACCTATTTATTTTTATATTTTTGAATAAATTAATATTTTAAACGGAAGTAATTTTATAAACCCCTAAAATTTATATTTTTAATAAATACTCAATGTAATGACTTTGACATTGTCCTACTTATTGTTGATATGCTTTGCACTTGAATTCAACTAGATAACTTATTTAACCGCCCATCCTTGGTTTGATTAATTCCGCTATATATCAATTGTTCATTCTTACTTGTCCTAAATTAAATAGTAAACAACCTAACAGTAGACCTTTTTTGTCTTAAACTCCCATTTTCTCGTAAATAAAGTAAAAGGAATTAATATTTTTAGTGCCACGTTGCCAATTTCATACATTAAATTGATTTATTTGCGAGAAAACGAAACTGACAACACGTTTGGCTCAGTGGGTTGTACAACGGCCTACGAAGCTGGCAGTCAGGGCAAGTATTGGTGCGATGAGCACGAATGTTTGTTCCTGGGTCTTGGGTGTTTTCTATAAATAAATATTACAGGACAATTATACACAAATCGAACTAGTCCCACGGTGAGCTCTATATATAAGGCGTGTGTTATGGGTACTAAACGACGACGTTCTATGTATTTAATTATTATAATTTATCTATATATTATGTTAGCATCGCCTAGCACCCATAGTACAAGCTTTGCTTAGTTTGGAACTAGGTCGATCTGTGTAAGATTTTCCCTAATACTTTTTTTATTTTATAAATGCATATTTTTAGGTTTGAACGTTGTTTACTATTTAGGGTAAGTAAGGATGAATAAAGTATACTTATACGTATTAAAAACGAATGTCCTTGTCTGTCTTCCTGTCCGCCTTTCATTCATCCGTTCCCAGTGCTCCCTTCCGTTAGGTTTAATCATCATTAGCTAATTTTAATAATTAATGCCAGCTCTAAAGCTTCCGAAACTCAAATGAGATAATTTATTTATTTATTTATTTAAACTTTATTGCACAAAACAAAAGTAAGTACAATTGGCGAACTTAATGCCAAAAGGTATTCTCTACCAGTCAACCATAGGGCCAAACAGAGAAGCATGAAAATGGTGCAGTGGGGAAAAACATTCAGCGATTGGGCTAATATGATGATAATAATATATCATCATCATATTAGCCCAAGGAAGTCCACTGCTGGACAAAAGCCTTCCAGGATTTTCATAACGACCGGTCATGCTTCCTCATCCAACGGTTATTAACGGCAGATTATCGGTTCTTGTTGAGGGCCTTCCGCGCTACGTCATCCTGTTCGAGTTCGCCATATGAGAATTTAATCTTCCGGCCCCAGTGGCAGCACTGGATATGGGTTCTACGAGAAACGTGTTCCGCCCACTGTCACTTCATAAGTCTAGGATACAGGGTGTTGATTATTGAAATCAAGGGAATGCCGCCCAATTCCAAAAATTTCAAATTTTCATCAAACCTAATATAAAAAATCGTAATATCAACTTACTTTATACCTAAGCAGTTCTTACTTTTCAAACTCTGAAATACCTACTCGAACTTGCTGAGGTAGCACAACTATCTGCGACATAGCATTACCCGTCGTTCTCGCACTGTATGGAAAGAAAAGAGACAGGGAATCTGCGTCGCGCGACATAGAATCGCGAATCACAGTTGTGCTATTTGTGCAAAATTTGCAGCCAGCTACATCTTTAGGCACTGTCCACCGGGTCTCTTCGGAATACCTAATGTCGCTTGTCCTAATGTATCGTTTGTCATAACGCATTTTTTTTCAGAAACAGTAATTTTTCAGGATTTTTGAAAAGATCATCGTATACATTAGGTTGGGTTAGGTTAGTTTTATAACAATCCTGAAAAGTTTACAGTTTCGTAAAAAAATGCGTTTTGACAAACGATACATTAGAACAAATGACAATCATGGTGTAGGAACCGACTTCTAAGAAGACATTTTCTTCATCATCATCAACTAATAAAACGGACATATTTAGATTGTATTAGTACTCGGTTTTTACGACATGAATAACCGCTAATTTAATATATATATGTCTGAGTCTGACGGTTGCTTTCTAGTTAAAATAACAGAACAGAGCGGGATATCTAGCAAAAATCCGGCGTGTATGACGTCACAACAGCAGCATACATCAAATCATACCGCACTTATGCCGTAAGTTACTTCACAGTCACACGGACACAGAAGCGAAAAATCTGCTTGTATATCAAATCATAGATCACTTACGTCGGTTTAGATACCGAGGTCATATGGTGAGTCAGCAGACGTACTCGTAAATCGCCATTAGCCCTCATTACCACTTTGCTGGTAATTTGAGCATGAAGGTTTTACCCCGACTCCGGCTGTATGAACTAGTTTTTCCCCGGACAAGGTGGGCCGGATTAAGCTGTTTTTAGGGTTCCGTATTGCAAAAGGAAAAAAACAGAACCTTTACAGGATCACTTTTTTGTCCGTCTGTCTATCAATATCCTTTTTCTCAAGAACGCGTGGAGGTATCAAGTTGAAATTAACATCAAATACTTATGTTTGCGGTCTTTTAAAGCTGTTAAAAAAATCAAGCTTCTTAGTCAACGCAATCTAAAGATACAGTCATTAGAAAATGTGTTTCCATATAAATTGCCGTACATGGAAAACCTACAGGTAGCTCGTATAGCATAACCCGAGGAAAATCTGAAAATTTTAATGGTCTAGTCTGTCTGACCATCAGTGGTGTGACGTCAAACATTATGCATAGACAAGCCGGAGCTGTTAGAGTCAGCTGTCTGAAAATGGGTAACTCGGTCAAGAATTTTAGAAACTGAGTGAACAAGACTTTACTTTTTCTTTGGGTATCTTTTTGGCTTTTCTCGTCCTCTCTGTTTTTCTTTTCTTAGTCACAAGTTCGTTGCCTACCTTCCAGGTCTATTCATGAAGGTTTGAAGGTCGCATTGGTTTGGAAATACTGCCGGCGACAATTTATTAAGTCGTGCGAGGCAGGTAATTTCTAGCAAAACGCACAGCTATGGACTGCCAACCATCTAAGTGGTGAGGATGGAAATATTGTCGCGTAGGACGCTGGCGGAAAGATGCGACAGGGATCAATCGGAAAAATTCATCAGAGCATTTCACTTTATAAAAGCGATAGAAAATACAGAACGATGCTACATCTTTACGCAGTGTCAATGAGTCAAGCCGATCTGAAATGCGCTGGCAACCGAAGATACGAGTCGCTCTCCATTGAATGCGGTCTAGAGGGAGAAGCTGGTACTGGGGAGCCCCAGCCCACAGATGAGAACAGTACTCCATATGTGGGCGGAACTGCGGCTTGTAAAGCTGTAGGCTGTAGGCAGTGGGCCGGAGTGAAATACCGTCTCGATCTGTTGAGCACGCCGAGCTGATCGCGGAACTGGACTTCAATTGATAAGTCAACACCAAGGATTCCGATAGTGGCTGTGACACTTAGGCCTCGTCTATGTTTTTACGATTTTCATACAATCATTGAGGAGGTCATATGGCACATAATTTAATATGACGTAGAAAAATTATGGTTAAAATTGAAATGAAATGAAATGATTTGAAATGAAATCATTTTTGAAACTTTAGTGAGAGGTAGCTGTCACTTTGATGTCTGTCAATAGCGACACGAAACTTGGCAACATACGTGGCACGTCGCGATCACAAGAGCATGCACTTTAGTAATCACTAATCACAATAAATAGTTTACATGAAAATTGTAATATCTTCAAAACTAAGTCGGATTTGACAGGGGTTCATATAACCTTGCTCCTTTGATCTTAGGAATCCGTGGGTGAAATCTTCTGGATTCCTCTACGGCACCGTGTATGCACAATTTGATTGAATCCTGTCACTATAAACTAAAGTTAATACTAATAAATGATTTGAAATGAAATCATTTTTGAAACTCGTTTTAACAAATAAAACGAAAAATGGTCACTGATGCATTTGGAATTATTATATGAAAATACCTACTAAATACAACCTAAAGTTAAATGTAACGTGAAGGGCACCTTCGTCAGCAGAGGAGAAAATAGTCATAACCCTCCTTTTTTCTTTAGCAGAGTTGAGTAAAAAGTATCCTATAGCCATCTGTGGATGCCCAGCTAATACCTGTACCAAAAATTTTTGAAATCCGTTTATACGTTTAGGCGTGATGAAGCCATAACGACACATAAAATACAAAGTCTTCAAAAAAAAAATTTTATTTTATTTAGGGACCTCCAAATAATCCGTTACAATATTTTTATTTTGTATATATCTTCAATGTACAAACAGTTTATTTTTACAACTTTATAATAGATGCGTATTATGATTGTTTACCTACTATTTAATTAGCATTACTCTAAAAATCACAGACATTGATATCACATAACTGCTAAATGTGTTTTGTTTATGATATTACGTTATTATGACCACTGTAAGTGATATTACACAGGACAGGCGCACAACTTCGAGTTTGTTTTCGTTGTTGATAACCTTTAAACTGACCGAGATTCCCAATTGAAGGACATTCAGTAACTGGATAATAACATTGAGGTTTTATTATTTTATACATCAGGCTGTTAACAGAGGAACGTTTAAGAAAATAAACTAAATAAATATTTGTTGTACAAATCGTCCTAATTTTATCAGCACAAAAATGCCGATAGCTAATGTGTATGTAACATTTAATTTATATTTTCTACTGTTTCCGCGATTATTACTCATTGAAATAAAACACATGGTCATGGTCCTCCCGTGACCATGGAAAGCTGGAAAGCTTCCGAAACGTCGGGAACTAAAATGAGATAATATACGCGATATAATCCGTTAAATTGTTTTATTTCAACATTTAATTTAGCTTTATTGTAATAATTATTATTTGGTATAGTAATATTTTGTAGTGACATTCTATTTGGTTCATATTAATTGTATGTGTTTTTTATTTTATTTTTATTTCATGTAGTTATTTGACATGGCCATTATTGTTTTGTCTTATTATGATTATTGTATGTTTTTTAATTTCCATTTCAAACGTAATGTTAATTACTTAATGAATCAGCAAACATTCACTCTCATGTAACTGACATTTCGAAAGTGCTTGTAACGAGGCCTACTTGAATAAAGAATATTTTGATTTGATTTTGATTTGATTTGAATAAATGACTTATGACTTTAATCCAAAACTAAGCAAAGCTTGTATACAGTGGACAATATGGATACATATGCATACCTATAACATACTAGTATTACTTCTTCCCGCGACTTCGTCCGCCTTAAATTCGTTTATAGCGGGTATTTTTCCGGGATAAAAAGGAGCCTATGTCCTTCCCCGGGACTCAAACTATCACCATATCAAATTCTATCCATATCGGCTCAGCGGCTTAAGCGTGAAGAGGTAACAAACGGACACGAACAGACAGACAGACACACTTTCACATTTATAATATTAGTATGGAAACGTAAACATTATCTATTTCAATCTCAATATTTCTTATTTTTGACGATCATGATATTAGTCCATAAATTAAGCTGTTGGCCGTGCCAAGTCGACCGTAACGATGGATTTACTTTAATGTAGGCGTGATTCGATTATAAAGGACTGACGGACAAAAGGACTGCATTTTGTTGGTCATAGAACAATGCTGGAATCGCATTTAATCGATGTAGGTGCCCACAATCTGGGATCTATTGTTTATCTTATCATCGTGTGCGATGGGCCAAGTCATTATATCTATTAAAAAGATAAAGATGTGTAATATTAATGCGTGCTCTCACCAGATTACAGAGAATCTTAGTTAGGGCCATTTAGTATAACATTTCTGTTAAACATACGAGCATAGGTATCCAAAGTAAGATATACATAAAAACCTGTCCCTCAATAGTCCAAATTGTCGTCAGTCTGTTTTACACGACAGTGTGAATTCCGTTCACCTTCGTGAGTCATCGGACAGTCTATAAATTAAGCTGTTGGCCGTGCCAAGTCGACCGTAACGATGGATTTACTTTAATGGAGGCGTGATTCGATTATAAAGGACTGACGGACAAAAGGACTGCATTTTGTTGGTCATAGAACAATGCTGGAATCGCATTTAATCGATGTAGGTGCCCACACAATCTGGGATCTATTGTTTAATGTTACTCGTATCGTACATGTATGTAAATAATCGTCGTCTAGTTTAGGCCTAGTGCATAACTCAGTCGGTTGCTGTGAGGTATTGGATCGGTACGGGAACATTTATATTAAAGTTTCAAATAAAACAAACCAATATTATTTTTTTCTGTACTATTTTAATACAAACTTTAAAAGGTCATAATCATAGCCACTCATGAACATAAACAACACCAAGTGCGTTCCTTATGCGTTATCTAGGTACCTCCTGAAGATTAAGACTACTTAACTAATGTATTACCCTATGACCAGCCATGAAACCAAAGTCTTGGCCCTCACGAATTTATATTAAGTGAAGTGTGGCCCTTGAGACAAAAAGTTTGAGGACCTCTGCTCTAGGGCATGCGATACGCAGTGTCACGCGTCCCATTGCTTTACAGCAAGTGTTAGGACGGCGTTCCTTTGTAATTTCTAATTGATCTTTATATTTATATCTGTATATAAAATAAAAGGGGTATCCACACTAAAAATCTGATTATATAAAGTCTGTTAGAAATATAAATATTTATTTATTCAATAAACATATAAGTAGAATTAACCCTCCTTTTATTTTGTCTGATTTTGACACACCAGTTATTAACAAGTCGAACCCTAATGATCACATACCTACTTGATACCTCTCAAATCTTATATATAAAAAAAATATATAGAATAATTATATCAGGGTTGACGTGAATTTTCTGAACTATTCTTACTATATCTTTTTTTAAGCTAATCGTACCTATACCAAAAAACGGATCAATTTTTTTTAAACAAAATTACCAGAAATAGGATCATTGTTTATTTAAATAGGAACCATATTTTTAAGATTCAGGGGCCTTTAAAGGCTGTCAAGATTATCCTACACTCAAAAAAATACTGAACCATAAAACATTATCAAACGAGGAAACTTGACACCCGTGGTTATTAGAAAATAGTTTGAAAGTACCTATTCTTTTTTCTCCTTATTTCGGTAAAAAGCTTTGCTTCTGAACTGAACGACAAAGTTTAATTTCCAAAGTAATTTGACGTTGACTAATGCACTTAGCATTTTAAAATAAGAAAGATACAGATGGCGCTACAATAGTGCTAACTAGATTATGTTCGAAAATTTCAAGCCAACTACGTAAAGTTGCTCACTTGGTCAGAGCACTTCTGAATTAAAGAATGGTCGCAAGTTTAAATTCTGCTTTCAATTTAGTGGGTTGCATTGATTTTTTCCATTACATCGGAACTCTGTTACATGTATGCGTAAAATACATTGAAGGTACACGTGCCCAATTTTTCCCATTTCACGTCACTTAAGAAAAAACCGGTCAAGTGCGAGTCTGGCTCTTGCACCGAAGGTTCCGTAAAACTTTCACTTATTTCGACTTAACTTGCCGCTTGAGTTAAGTTTGCCTCTTGTACCTGAGGTAAATGCGGGGCAAACTTAACCAAACCGGGTTATTCAAAAATGATTTTCGATGGGTAAAAAAAAGTAAAACAGATAGATGTACGGTTATAAATTTCGTGTAATATTCATATTAAATTACATAATTTCAGAAAATTCCAGCTTTTTCGTTATGTAAACTTCGGAGATAAGGGGGGGTATTGTGTTGTTTTCACATTTTCCATAATAAAACAAAATCTAATCACAATAAAAAATAAATAAAAAATGTTCCAAAATGTGTAGATCAAGCCCTTTCATATGAGCTTTGCCCCCCCTCATATTCGTCTTTTTTTAAAATAAAAATATAATTTTCAATATTTCCTTTCATACGTGTGGCCTGACCACGTTTATAAATATTCCAAATTTCAAATAAATACCATAAGTAGTTTTTGAGATATGGTGTTTTCATAGTCGGACAGACAGACAGAGGCGCACCATAAGGGTTCATTTTTTACCATTTTTGGTACGGAACCCTAAAAAAATCACTTAGCTTGGAACTTAATGGGCAGTGCCCACTGACTTCTTTCCATTTTTATTTGCCTTCACCACGACTTATTCGACGTTATTTACAATTTACAAATATATCGTACGGGTGCCCAATTTCCCCCATTTCCCAACATCTAAGAAAAATTATCACTTACCTTGGATCTTAATGGGCGCTGACTTCCTTCCTCTTTTATTTGCTTTGACCACTACTTTATATTTATGCTTGATGTTGTGGACCTGATTGGGTGCGTATAACTTTGTGCCATCATGGCCATGGCCCGTATGGCCATGGTTCTTATTCACCTTTAGGACATACGTCGGATGACCATACGTTTGGATAGTATGCCCATAACCATGGCTATTATGACCATAACCGTGATTGGTATGGCCATATCCATGGCCCGACTGGCCATGCCCATAATTTGGCTTATGTCCATGGCAAGGCTTCTGATTGTAGTAGTATTTTTGCGTCGATTTCTTCCCATAGCCGTAGTCACCGTAGTATTGGTAGCCATGGTTATGATCGTCACATCCATGGGAATGGTCGTGGCCGTGCCCATGATCGTCGTGACCATGCCCATGGCCGTATAAGGACTGAAAAAGGGCATCTAAAGCCTCATAGTATTCGGGGGATTGGGTGGGGTGTGGTGGGTGGTAGATGAGAGGTGTCTTAAGGCATCTGTTGTTGTTTTGCGCCAAAATTAGTAGAACTGGAAATGCCTGGATTACACTACAAACGGTATCGCCACTTATTGTCATTTTATCCCTAGTTTGGAAATTTCAGAAATTAAACTTTTTTTTAATGCGTCTGCAATGTAGAGGATGTTGCTTAAATTTGTATAAAATGTCTTTGAATTATGTAAGAGCGTACGTTAAAAATTACTTAATTTAAAAATTTGGTATAATTTTCAAAATTTACGTATGTTTTCACTTCCAAATAGTTGTAAGGTCCGAATGCGACTGACGGATGATGGGTTCCAATTCCAATTTAATGACCCATTGTTGAATATTGGGTTATCTTTAAAATCGGCAATTTGATGATACATATAAATAACAAATAACTGTTAGGCAATGGTTAATTTATGCTCATATGAACTGTTATGCAACCAAAATGATGCTGTGCCCCATTTTTTATTGTATTGGAGTAATTTCAAGGTTGTTACTAAATTTAGAATGAATCGTAATTGTTTTATGAATATTTTAGTTCTACAAGTTTTCTTTAAAGTATTTTTACAAACACTGGACAATAGTATTTTTTGATACGCTATTTGCGGTTCTGTTAATTATAGATAATTTATGCATCGGAGCCTAATTTCATTTTTAGTCAAGAGCTGAAAAATACAGGGTTCCTGAAGGGCAAACATTATATGTTTGCTGCACGAGCGAAACCACGAAAGCAAGGTAGTTAAAAAAAAACAATCAATATCCAACTTTCACGTCGATGCTTGATATAAGCGACTCTATCAAGGAAACTGAGTTATGTACCTTACAATGAGTTGTAAAGACAGAATTCAATATCACCAAGAATGTCACTTATTCCATTTCTGTCTTCAAGCGTCGACGTGATTCATTGCAGAAAAAGCACTATAATACTGAGGGCCTTGGCGATATGAGTAAAGCCCTAAGAACTCGTTAGGTGCCCTAGATCAGGTCCGGGGGCGATGACCATGCACAACATCAGTGGTTTCTTTGAAATTAACATAAAAGGAAAATAATTTTAAAATAAGTAAGGTTTTATTTCCCTCTGTTTACTTAATAATTACTTACCTTGTTTAACCTATTTAGTAGTTTTAAAGTTTACGAATACACCTTTCTTAAAAGAAAAAGCATAAGTGTACTGACAGATATTTAATTAAAATAAGTTAAATTCACATACATAATGAAATAATGACCTTTAATGAAATGATGATTTTTATTTTGTAAGTAGGCCCCGCAAGGGCACTTTTATAAATCTGACCCTACGGCATTTCCCAAAAGGAGACCACTGTTGAGAAGAAAGCCGAAATAAACTCAACAGTCAGTATTTTTTTCCAAATAATTCTTAACTATTGCAATACATATTATTATAACACAAGCCTTATTGAGCTGACCATGGGACTAGTTCGATTTGTGTAAAATTGCCCCTAATGTTAGATACTAAACAACTGACTAATATTTATAAGCCTCTCGATGGTTTAATACCTAACTTAGCAAGAACCGTTATGTTAAATCCAAGGTAAATTTAGATCCTATTTCCTTTCGACTTCCGATTCGTCAGTTAGAATTTCTCTACATGACGTTTCCGAGAAGGCTGGTCATTTGTAGACACGGGGCGACCGTGAGGGATTTTTATAACGTCCGAGTCACTTATCGTTAGATGTTGAATAGTCAATTCAATTCCGGTAGTGAGATCATATAAAGACTCTTGTACACATGTAACTTATCAGTATTCCGTTTTTATTATAATTAAATAAATATTAGGAACAATCTTACACAAATCGAACTAGTCCCAAACCACAGACTGCTATACTAGAACAGACGCACAATGTCGAACAACAAAATTGAACGTCACTAACTCTGGCTATATAACTGGCTATATTATTTTTCCTGGTTCTCCGCCAGATGGCAATAACGAGATCGTGCGCACATTATCGCCATCTAGTGAAGAATTGGGGATACGATAACTAGGACATCACAGGGTCGGCAGATGGCGCTTAATCTCAACTTATGAATGATTCAATGCGAGCGAAGTTTTGAAAATGGCTATCTTTTTTTATTATTCATAAGTCTCGCAGAAAATTGATGCGCCTCATGCGTCGCTTTCGAGCCCAGTCCACGTAAATGAAAGAAAAGTTGGTTTTGGTTTGACTTGGTGCTTAGGGGGAGTCGGACATACTTACTTAAGTATTATTTTACTTGGATGGACAAATTCTTAAGTATCGATATCGCCAGTAATGAAACTGGTGATGGCTAATGCGACTATAAACACTCAATAGGTACAAACAGAGCCATATCAAATCAAATCAAATCAACTACTTAAGAACATAAAATATCATATTTTTGGATTCGTGGGTTTTCAAGTATAGCCTTTTTAATTGGGATGTTGGGTGTAGGTACTGTGACTGGCTAAAATAAAAATAAAATTTGCGCAATGGTAGTTTCCATGAAAGAAATCGTAAACAATTTTTAGTTCTTTTTTGTTTCTAGTTTGGTCTTATCATTTACTCAACTACCACACACAGGAAACATGATGATTTATATTATGCAATTTATTTAAACTTCAAAGAGATAGTTTCGCAGATTTCAAAATTCGCGCTCCGCGCCGTACCGCGCTGATCGCTTACCGATCGAGTACAAATTAAAACCTATTCATGTTAGGTACTCTCTCACCGCTGAGTTCCAAATTTAAAATTTGAAACCACGAAAGATGAACTAAAATGATATCAAGTTTATAAATAATCATCATTTACATTTATTTTAAGTTACAGCTAGTAAGTTATTAGTTTGTTACGAACTTAGGAACTATCTGAGTTTAAAAATTAATTTGTTCTACTATTTTGGAATACAAGAATAGTATAATTGAAATAAAACAATTTAACGGATTATATCGTGTATATTATCATCAGGACCATGCCTCCCGTGATCATGGAAAGCTGGAAAGCTTCCGAAACGTCGGGAACTAAAATGAGATAATATACGCGATATAATCCGTTAAATTGTTTTATTTCAATGAGTAATAATCGCGGAAACAGAAGAAAATATTAAGAATAGTATAAATTTATTTACTCGTAATTAAAAATTACAATTTAAGGACGAAAGTGACTAAGAAAAATTTAGAATAAGCAAGATTTCGGGTCATCGGTATCCAATTCACGTATTCACGACAATATGCATGTTTTTTTTTATTTTTGCTTTTGTTATTAAAAGCTCATTCATGTAACAAACAGTAGACAAAAATAATTTTTCGAATAGCTATAAAAATAACCAAGATATAAGCCATCAAACATTTCATTCTATCTCTTTCTTTCAAAACATAATTTAATATGGCGTTTATTTATATGGCCGGAGTGCACTGTGACGTACAGTGCATATCGGACCTCTCTCTCTCTAATTACTAGTTTAAAATGCCTATATTATGCGTATTTCTTGGCCTAATTTAATTTTAATTTCACATTTTGAAAAAGTTTTTACGGTATTTTGATATGTAGTTAAGAAAAGCGATAAAAAAAAAACATGCATGTACCCTATTGTAAATACGATTAGACCGTGACGTTGTGATTTTACCTTATTTAGCTAATAAGAATATAACAAAGTACTGCTACTAGTAAACTAAAAGTAGGTACCGTAAACGGGGGTCAATAGACAAGAACAGATTTAACGACGCGAAACTAGGCAACATATGTGGCAATGTACTCACAGTACAGTAATCACAATAAATTGTTAACATGAAAATTGATAATATCTTTAAGGCTAAGCCGGAATTGCCTGGGATTCATCATATAACAGTTTTTGCTTCTAATAACGTAAGGAATGCGTGGTTAAAATCTTTCCCATTCCTCGCGGGCACCGCTTTGAAATTGTTACCTATGGCGCTATCTATTTCTGATTGTTAGCACTAAAAATATTTGTTTGAGAATGGGACCCCCTGGTACTAGGCAACGATATACATAAATTATAATACTTAAATACATAGAAAATATCCAAGACCCAGGAACAAACATTCGTGCTCATCATACAAACACTTGCATTGGCCGGGATTCGAACCCGGAACCTCTAGCTTCGTAGGCCGTTGTGAAATCTACTGAGCCAAACGTGTCGTTTCAACAAGTCGTTATCAGTTGCTTCAAAAGTTTTTTCTTATGATAAGCATTTCTGAAATCATGTTTTTTCAGAACAATAATACAAGCGTCATTATATTCAGATTCAATTCAAATTCTTTATTTCTTAGAATATACGTTTTTATAAGCATGCTAACACCGCGAGTATTTGCCTGTACTCTAACAAAAACAGATGAAATGTTCATATAATTTTTAAACGGAACCCTTAGAGTTTTGTCATGTCCGGTCCGTCCATATGTTACAGGCATTGGAGTATAGGTGTCTTGTATAAGCCGCTCCTTAGTTTGGTACATAAATAATAAAAACAATATTTCTAGGGGGGCACTCCATACGTGTTGCATGGATTTGTGATGTGCGGGAGCGTTAATGATGCGAAGAGTTAAAGGGAAGTATATCAACGTTTATTTTGATAAATCTATTCTATTTATACATTCAGGTTAACGCCATACAAGCAATATGCGTTCGAATGTCGCAGTAAACTATTGCGTTACTGCTAAATACACATGTTACTTGTTTTAGAGGTTTATAAATAATTAGTAAATATTTTCGGAAATAATCGCTCCGAAAGTAGCATAAATTGCAAGCCCCCCCCCCCCCCCTCTATTTTCTAAACCTTACGACCACACCATACTTTCAACGTTTTTTTGCTAGTGCACTTTTTCATATCGTATCTTTATCTACACTGAGCATGGTCCCACATGCTCTTGGCGGGTTTTCTTCACAATCGTTTTATATGGACATTTTATGTGGAGGGATGAAAGTTATGTGACAAGGGGGGTATTAGTATGCATGTCGAGGGATGTAAGAGAACTGCGCCGACCCCAATTAAATGGGACAACCCATTTAATTGGGATAACCCATTTAATTGGGAGAACCCATTTAATTGGGAGAACCCATTTAATTGGGAGACCACATTTAATTGGGATAACCCATTTAATTGGGATAACCCATTTAATTGGGATCGGCGCAGCATGTTATTTTTCCAAGGGACAAGCGAATGATGATAAATTAGCATAAAAGTTTTCTGATTAATTGATTATAGTTCCTTCGCTTTTTTCCCGAAATAGTGTCTTGGTTAGATGTGACAATAAATTGTGATCACATTTCATGCAGTACAAAAAAAAAACGCATGCAAATACATCCTCCCTCTTTGAAGATCGTACAGTCTCGTTTGTTATATTTGTATATGTATTTTTTTTGTGGGAACTGAAGGAAAATATACGCATCTGAGCACAATTTATGTCCCATCTTACCAAGACACGATTTAGCGGAACAGCAAAGGAACTAATAATCCATTAATCTAATAAGTAATTTCGCACAGTAACACCTGAATAGATCAATTATTTAGACGTTTTCTATCTTTTTTAGGCCAAATATCGATAGGCCTCAGTGTCCACTTACTGTCTGAGAGGCCATTTGTTTGTACGAAATAATTCCATTGCAATGCAATACATGAGCAACTATGTAAATAAAAAAGTTTGTCAACGCTCTGCGCTCACTTAAATAATTAGTCATCGAAAAAGCATTTGTTGATTAGCTGACCTTGAACTTTTTCCTTGATCCGTGACGTAGTGTGTTGACGTAGGTTGGTCGCAATTTAGTACCGTGTCGCTTTAACTGGTGTATCTGATCTGTTACTTACCGCGACAAAGTACATAAAAGATTTTTTTCCTATATATCTAAAGTAAGCAGCAGTGGTGTTCAGTCCATATAGGCACAAAGGCAATGCCTACCCTGACCAACCAGAGCTCCATATAAATAATAAATAACACAGGGACAATCTCACACAAATCGACCTGGTACCAAACTATAAGCAAAGCTTGTACTATGGGTACTAGGCGATGATATACATAAAATATAGATGAATTAAAGTACTTAAATACGCAGAAAACATCCATGACCCAGGAACAAACATTCGTGCTTATCACACAAACACTTGCCCTGGCCGGGATTCGAACCCGGGACCGCCAGCTTCGCAGGCCGTTGTGCAACCCACTGAGTTAAACGTGTTGTCATATAATATAGGCACAGATAAACTGCCTACCCTGAAGCCCTGAACGATCACGGCTCCATATAGGCACAGATAAACTGCCTACCCTGAAGCCCTGAACGACCATGGCTCCATATAGGCACAGATAAAGTGCCTACCCTGAAGCCCTGAACGATCATGGCTCCATATAGGCACAGATAAACTGTCTATCTTGAAGCCCTGAGCGATCATGGCTCCATATAGGCACAGATAAACTGCCTACCTTATAGCCCTGAATGATCATGGCTCCATATAGGCACAGATGAACTGCCTACCTTGAAGCCCTGAGCGATCATGGCTCCATATAGGCACAGATAAACTGCCTACCTTATAGCCCTGAATGATCATGGCTCCATATAGGCACAGATGAACTGCCTACCTTGAAGCCCTGAACGATCATGGCTCCATATAGGCACAGATAAACTGCCTACCTTATAGCCCTGAATGATCATGGCTCCATATAGGCACAGATGAACTGCCTACCTTGAAGCCCTGAGCGATCATGGCTCCATATAGGCACAGATAAACTGCCTACCTTATAGCCCTAAATGATCATGGCTCCATATAGGCACAGATGAACTGCCTACCTTGAAGCCCTGAACGATCATGGCTCCATATAGGCACAGATAAACTGCCTACCTTGAAGCCCTGAACGATCATGGCTCCATATAGGCACAGATAAACTGCCTACCTTATAGCCCTGAATGATCATGGCTCCATATAGGCACAGATGAACTGCCTACCTTGAAGCCCTGCGCGATCATGGCTCCATATAGGCACAGATAAACTGCCTACCTTATAGCCCTGAATGATCATGGCTCCATATAGGCACAGATGAACTGCCTACCTTGAAGCCCTGAGCGATCATGGCTCCATATAGGCACAGATAAACTGCCTACCTTATAGCCCTGAATGATCATGGCTCTATATAGGCACAGATGAACTGCCTACCTTGAAGCCCTGAGCGATCATGGCTCCATATAGGCACAGATAAACTGCCTACCTTATAGCCCTGAATGATCATGGCTCCATATAGGCACAGATGAACTGCCTACCTTGAAGCCCTGAGCGATCATGGCTCCATATAGGCACAGATAAACTGCCTACCTTGAAGCCCTGAACGATCATGGCTCCATATAGGCACAGATAAACTGCCTACCTTGAAGCCCTGAACGATCATGGCTCCATATAGGCACAGATAAACTGCCTACCTTGAAGCCCTGAGCGATCATGGCTCCATATAGGCACAGATAAACTGCCTACCTTATAGCCCTGAATGATCATGGCTCCATATAGGCACAGATGAACTGCCTACCTTGAAGCCCTGAGCGATCATGGCTCCATATAGGCACAGATAAACTGCCTACCTTATAGCCCTGAATGATCATGGCTCCATATAGGCACAGATGAACTGCCTACCTTGAAGCCCTGAGCGATCATGGCTCCATATAGGCACAGATAAACTGCCTACCTTATAGCCCTGAATGATCATGGCTCCATATAGGCACAGATGAACTGCCTACCTTGAAGCCCTGAACGATCATGGCTCCATATAGGCACAGATAAACTGCCTACCTTGAAGCCCTGAACGATCATGGCTCCATATAGGCACAGATAAACTGCCTACCTTATAGCCCTGAATGATCATGGCTCCATATAGGCACAGATGAACTGCCTACCTTGAAGCCCTGAGCGATCATGGCTCCATATAGGCACAGATAAACTGCCTACCTTATAGCCCTGAATGATCATGGCTCCATATAGGCACAGATGAACTGCCTACCTTGAAGCCCTGAACGATCATGGCTCCATATAGGCACAGATAAACTGCCTACCTTATAGCCCTGAATGATCATGGCTCCATATAGGCACAGATGAACTGCCTACCTTGAAGCCCTGAACGATCATGGCTCCATATAGGCACAGATAAACTGCCTACCTTATAGCCCTGAATGATCATGGCTCCATATAGGCACAGATGAACTGCCTACCTTGAAGCCCTGAACGATCATGGCTCCATATAGGCACAGATAAACTGCCTACCTTATAGCCCTGAATGATCATGGCTCCATATAGGCACAGATGAACTGCCTACCTTGAAGCCCTGAGCGATCATGGCTCCATATAGGCACAGATAAACTGCCTACCTTATAGCCCTGAATGATCATGGCTCCATATAGGCACAGATGAACTGCCTACCTTGAAGCCCTGAACGATCATGGCTCCATATAGGCACAGATAAACTGCCTACCTTGAAGCCCTGAACGATCATGGGTCCATATAGGAACAGATATACTGCCTACCTTGAAGCTCCGAACGACCACGGCTGCATATATACTTAGACACAGAAAAACTGCCTACCCTGAAGCCTCATGGTGTAAGTCCTATTTTGCCTGAAACACAGGGAATTAGTTCAGGCTTAAATTTATTTTCCCTAAATTATTTTAATCTGTAGTTATCAATATTGTAAAATACGATTTTGCAATACTTATACAGTTCCAGGGTCATCTCGCATTGAGATGCTATCGATTTCGTTGTAATTCGGATCTCGTTCGTCCACTTGCAAATGAAACTGTGTCACAGATGCACCCTATGAATCTTAATCAGCACGTGACACGGTGGACTGTATATATATATATATATATATATAAATGTGTGTGTGTAAAATAGAAAACCATCGCTCCAACTGCCACTGCAGCTATGGACAGGGTTGCGCTTGGAGTTTCTCTGAAGGATCGGATCCGAAATGAGGTGATCCGACAGAGAACAGTGTTGTTAATACAGCCCAAACGATTACAAGACTGAAGTGGCATTGGGCCGATTTCTGGGGCCTTTGGGGCGAGGCACCTATTCATTTCAGTTCCTCTTAAATGGTCTCATAGATCAAAAGACATTGAAAAAAAAATGGCCGGTCAAATCTGTCGCAGAAACGACAATCGTCGAAGCAGCTGTTCTGGATTGGAGACCGCGTAGTCTAGGGCTCTAGCTATACCTACTTCGTTTCTTTAGCTTTAGAAAAAGGGTAAAGAATATTGACGTGTATTTTTATTGAAAAACGCTTTAAATAAAAAGCAACTATTGATTATGAAACCAAAATAATGTAATGTACCTACAGGCCGAATTCTAACTCACAACGTCCTGAAAGTCGCACGCTTGTACCACGCGGCTACAGCTTTTTCCTGCTAGCTCAGACGAAAATTAATCACAATTGTTAATGTTACGGCAAACTAAATACATAAACATCTCGAACTGTCAAAGTGTACGTGTAGTATCCGCTCCGGGATAGCCAACTGACTCACAACTACTCGCAGTGGTCATATTTGCATAGTTTTAAAATAAAGCTGTCAGATATTGACGCAAAATGTGTAAAATTCACAAAAGTGTATTTGAGTCACGGGCCCTGCGGCTGACTCATTAAAGGAAGGTCCTATTACTAAGATAAATTTAATAACAATAAATAAATATCAGGGACAATCTCACACAAACTAAGCAAAGATTGTACTGTGGGTATCAGGCGATAGTAGACAAACTTATGTAGATAAAATAATACTTATAAAAATAGAAAATATTCATAACCCAGGAACAAACATTGGTGCTCATCATACAAACACTTTTCGGCCGGGATTCGAACCCGGGACCGCCAGCTTCGTAGGCCGTTGTACAACTCACTGAGCCAAACGTGTCGCCAAAATAATAAGTCATTTGGTATGATTATCTTAGCATCGGCGAATATAAACCTGTTACTGCTTTACGTATTGCTCTATCTGCTGTTTATCGCGGTCGATGTATCAATCAGTAGTGAAAATAGAGGGAAAATGGTTAAGTATATACCGACGATTCTAATTGCTCATCACACAAACATTGCCCTGGCCGGGATTCAAGCTGTTGTGCAACCAACTTAGGGCTCGTCCAGAAATCATGTGATCATATTTGGCCTACTTTTTGTTAACTTATTGTGAAAATTTTGATCTTGGCTGAATAGCCACAGGGTCGTTGCCCGTTGCTTTTGCATATTTGTGTACAGATGGCTGCACTGTCCCTCTATGATTAGTGTTCTTGCTGTGCAATTACTTATTAGTTCGAATAAAACAATTTAAGTGGATTTTCTCAGTTTTATTGAAGAAAAAGCCCTAATCCTAATTCTTTTGACCTTTTCCTCCCCCTTGGTGATATTGGGGGATTATAACGCTACCCCCTCTACCCCATTCAAGATCACGTGTATTTTTGAGATTAAGTATGATTAAGTTAGTCATTGAGTAATTTCGTAATTTTTTGCCTTTCCTGCTGTGTAACAAAATTACACGTGATGTCTTCTCGGACTGTAAGGGACTATTAGGAGGACACTGAACCAAAGATATATATATATATATATATATATATATATTTTTGTATGTTTCGTTGTGGCTTCATCACGCCTAAACGGCTGAACAGATTTCAACTGTTTTTGATACACTGCGGTAGCTGGGCGTCCACAGATGGGTATGGGATACTTTTTACCCGACTACGCTGAAGAAAAACGAGGGTTTATGACTTTTTCGCGTCCGCCAACAAAGTTGCGGGCGCCTTCTAGTTGCTTAATAAACCATATGTACTTTTACGACTTGAACCAGTGCCTTGAGCCAGACCGAAAACCATAAACCATATGTGTTTGCGGAATTCTCTCTGCTAACAATAGTAGGATTTTAAATTAGCTGGAGTAAACTGACAGGTGTCGAGAAAGAATTTTACAGAAGTATACATGAAAATACGTGTAACCGGTGATATTAGGGTAACTTTTATTCATAAGATATACTATACTTCTACCATAATGAAGTAATCACGGTCGACGTGTGTCTGTAAACGTCAGTTTACTCCAGCCAATTAATAATCCTACTTATGATAAGGCTGATCTGATTCTAGTTAACACGTGATAAACCGGATATTATGGTCATGTCATAGAAACTTAGTTCGTAAATTGTTATTTAATACCGCCCGACCAGTAGTGAAGCTATGAGTTATTATTTTAATGTGTTAAGTATCTTCATTATCCAGTTTACTACATTGCTATTTATGAATGATTTATGGAGGAAAATTACAGAGAAGACACCTATAAATAGGTGTTTAAGCTACCTATTCATCACATACTTTTAACGTTATTTTTACCCACGAACGTACGACGGTACATGAGTCGCAAGGAAATGGCCTAAACAGAGATTTTAACAAATCTCTAAGGGATATGACCAAATCACGCACGATGTTACAATGGCGATCCATTTTACCATTTGCCTAGAAAAAAAACAGTCCTTTGATCAAACCCCTAAATCAATTTAATGAAATGATGAAATCAGCCAAAAGAAAAGCAGCAACTCGATTTTTTATTTCACCAGATTTGTATAGTGATTTGATAAAATCCCTGAAACACGTCAGTGAGTTGACAAAACGATCTCGCAAAGTCAACTTGTTTCATCATTTCACATCTACAAATTTCAAATCAATTCAATCATTTCAAATCATTTTACGACTAAAACCATTATGTGCTACAGCACCCGATCGTCCCCTTTAAGTGGGTAGTGCGTTAAGTCGAGGTTACCCTGAAGCTGCTGCTGCGGAACTAGAGACCTCGGTGATGTGCGTACAGCGGCACAAGATACTTGTTTTCATATAAAACCTATGAGTTTTCTTCGGCTGTGGACGGAGTAACAGTTTTGTGAAGTTAAAAGTCACCGGTCACAGCCGTAGTGTCATATCTAGAAGGTCCTAATTTACGTCTGTAGACGGAGCGTCAGTGAATGTGTTAAGATTAATCGAAAATTTAAGCAATTTTTAGTGATATTTTTGTCAATTCTAGTATATGAAACAGGTTGGTTTTCAGATATATCTTTTTTGAATATATAACCTATTCAGCGAGTAACGCGGTAACATATTTGTTTAAAATTTTCGTCGAAAGAAAACAAATCCGAAACCAGTCTTCATTTTCCGTTTTTTGTCTAGTTTGTACAAACGACAGATTAATAAACGGCTAAATTATGTAAAAATATCATTCTTCCCTTTATCTTTTACGTAATTAACTTAAATGTTAACAAAACATAATAATATCTTCGATTAGGTACATTGTACTTTCACGAAAGAACGAACGATGTGAGTTTAAGTAAAACAAAGTAAGTTGGTATAAATGTTATGTATTATATAAATTCCTTACAAGCTACGTAAATACATTATGGCTCGCAATGTCAATCATTTATCTACACAGTAATTAGTCGATAATAGCTATATTTACAGGTACAACCATATGATACTTCGCTTACTTTATTATATATAATACTTAGTATCTTGAGTTCTAATCTAGGTATAGTCAGCATAAAATAGTTTTCAACACACTTGCTCGTAAAGTGGCTCTTATTACACCGTTTTTATGGCTGTAATCCAGTCCATTACACACGCGTGCTTTTTACATTACATAATCGCACTAGTGCCTCTTCATTACAGTTTTTTTTAAACTTCAGCAAATAGGTTTTAGGTACAAGAAATATTGTAGGTTATTTTAATAAATCGAAACTGGTACTTGTAAAAAGCAATTAAGTTCATTAAAATAGTCAGTTTATTATATTTTAATGTTTGGCTGATTGGCCTATTAGCCTTTGCCTCAACGTGCCTCAACGCTCGTGCGCGCGCTTAGACAAATGCATCGGTCGCTTCGCGCCATTTTGATTTGATTTGACATATGTAATATTTACAAATATTGCATATATAAGTATGATTATTTTTTTTAAATGTCAATATTATGTAAATAGTGTCAAGCAATGATACTTAAAATATAATCATTATGTATGTACGTAAATTTAAGGTAGGTACTCATGACGGACTAATGTAAAACTTACGACTACAGGATTGGTTACGCACGCACGTATAACCTAGAGCAAATTTTAAGTAAAGTACGATTGTTTTTTTGCTTTTTTCCTCGCAAGTGTGTTGAGAAACGTCGTATGAAACTCGTGTGCATTGGTCATTACACTCTCGGCTTTATACAGCACTCGTCTACGACTCGTGCTGCAAGATATAGCCTCGAGTGTAATTACCAACGTACCACACTCGTATCATAATGTACTAATGTAGCATCCAAAGTGCCAAATATATTGCAACTCATGTTTATTCTTATAGGTATAAAGATATGTGACGATATACAATTATACAGTATATCCCAGAGACCGACGATAATCCTAAGAGGAGCAGCTTAAAAGCTATCGATTTGACCCCATGTATGTTCTGCGGATATTCAAAATCTTAGTAGCAATTATGGATTTTTTCCTTATAACCGTGTTACAGATAGTCCATAACTTTGAGTGAAATATTTTGGTTTTATTAAGCATGTTTATTTTGAGTAATCAGCTTTCCGTGTTTGGGTTTATACGAAGTATGTAAAATCAACTTTGCGTGATCACTCAAAAAAAAAGAACAGGCACATGTTTTTAAAAACTTCAGTAGTTCGTTATAGTTGAAATGATGTACGACACTGATGAAAAAATAAACACTTAAACTTAACGATTATCTGTAGCATGGTTATAAGAAAATAAATCTAAAATTGCTATTAAAATTGTGACAATCTCGCAACCTACTAAAAATGGCAGAACATGAATGTGAGTAAAATCGCTTTTGAGTTGCCTCTTAGGATAATCGTCAGTCTCTGGGACATCCTATATATAGCGCTTTAGATGCTACAGTTTATTTAACGACTGCGCCATAAAATCAACTTGTAAATGGTTGTATCTCGACTAAGCGAGACAATTATACACAAAAAAAAAAATTAAAAAAAGAAGTATTTAATGCTGACTGTTTACGAGCTGTTACTGAGAAGTGTCGCCGTGCAGCCGCTGCACTTCCACTGCACATTGAAAATTGAACCATTTACCTTACCATTAAGGTTCAATTTGGAGTGCAGTGGGACATGCGGATGCGGTCTGCAGCCCATCTCGGAATGCCACCTTAAGTGTAATAAATGGTTCGGCAATAATAAAGTAAGCGAAGTATGAAAATGTAAGGCTGGTTACACACAATATTTGGTTTGGGAGTACATTTGTACCGGTATTTTTCCATTTCACAGACAAACTGAATCCATATATATTTCATTGTTTTTAAAAAGGTTTGTTTTATAGCAATACCTTATTATTAAAAGCTTCAGAGAAAAATGTTTTCGATAAAATATTATGTCGACGAAATGTTACCTTATTTTATCGAAAAAATATTTTTCGATAAAATAAGGCCTATACCTTACTGTACATTGTGACATACTAATACAAATACTCTTTATTGCATACCTCAGATACACAGAAATACAGAACATGACAGTAACGTTCGAATTAGCAGAGGTAAACAACAGGCGGTTTTATCGCTAAATAGCGATCTCTTCCACACAACCTTTGGGGAAGCGGAGTGTTTAAAAGACAACAATTTTAGTTGAGTGGGTGGCGAGAAACAGTGACATAATGACAGGGCATTTTCAAATAAGTAGTGTATTTCTACGCGTAAATACAGTCTTTAAAGGGAGCGCTCCGATCACGTTCAATCCGTCAAAAGTTCTAGTTCGGTCTTGTAGTTCCTTTAGTTCAGGAGCGAATTATAAGATTTGTGAACGAGTATTCATTCCAATATATAAACGACGCGAAACTAATGCTCTGAAAGAGTCTCGTTTGTCTAGTTTACAACGATCGTAGATTAAAAAATTTAAATTATTCATTCGTTCTTTCTCTTTCGCTCCGTTTCGCTCATCCGTTAACCGATTGCTACTCCTGAACTAAACCGATTAAGATCGTTTATTAGAAACTAGTTCCTTTCATTCAGTGACGGGATTTCGTGCCTTTTAGTTCTTAGTTCCTGACCGACTCAAGCCTAATATATATCTTCGGATTAAAATCTCTATCACTTGCCAGTTGGACATGAGTCATTGATTAGTGTAAAATCGCAATAAATGTTGTTTATTGTGCGGCAACACAATATGCAAACATAATAAATACAATTAATTTACTACGTAATAAAATGTTCACCTCTTGTTACAAATCAACAATCATTATAATTAGACATTTATGATTAATTTAAACGCGTTAAGTATTCGAATAATTTATACACAATGCAAAACGAGCTAGCGAGCAAGATACTAATACTATCTCGTTCACACATGCGTGGTCTTAACAGGTGTGAAAGAGATAGTAGCATCACGGTGGTGTGTTATTGTCTTCGCATTCGTGCCACCACGAAGAATTTAATGAGTAATTAATACAATGTCTCGTTCATAGACAAAGACTTATAAAAGTTAGCCAGAAAAAGTATGTTTTGAGAGTGTATGCCTGATTTATTTCGAATAGGTACGCCTTTAAAATTATTATCCAACAAGTCAATACGACGTATGAGAGTAAGCGCCATCTAGTAGGAAAACTGTTTTAAAGGTAGTGAGGAGTCAGGATCATTAGTCTGTAGCACAGTAACTAAGTACTGTAGGCTAATCACTAATATTGCAATAATTAAGAATTATTTAGAAAAAAATGGCTGACTGTTGAGTTTGTACGGATTTATTCTCAACAGTGGTCTCCTCTTGAGTAATGCCGTAGAGTCAGACTTGTAAAAGAGTCATTGCGATCTATAATTACACAATGTATGCCAATTAACTATGTGTTGGGATGGGATATACATCAGTGGCGTGGCGTCCATATAAGCCGATTCCCACCGGGTTGCCCAAAAAAGGCAACCACCTTTTTCTTTAAATATGAGTAAATGAATACGCTTCGGTTTCCCTTTGTAATTTTCTTGACACCACGCCACTGATGTACATATAACTTCAAGTGCTTTGAATGTTACAGACTATTTGATGCTGAATGATGATGATATAATTGACTATGCATAGAATACACTTACTGTCACACTATACATACACACTATCTATCACTCATACATTAAAATTGCTGGCCATAGGGGCTTAGCGTCACAGCACTCCTTTCCATTCCAGACGGTCTAGGCGATTCTCTAATAGGACAACCCCATTCTGCCAATCCGACTGCCGAAACAGCCTAAAGGCTTCGCAAAAAAAATGCATACAAAACTTACTTGTACAATAATACTCTGCCCTAAGTTTGTCTGTGCTCTGGGCAGGTTAGAGCACAGACAAACTTAGGGCAGATGGTTAATTGCTGTGTTCAACATCACCCCAAGTAGCTGATGGCTGATTTTAAACTTCATAGTTAATGCACAGTGGTATACTGCCTCGGATTTCATTGTATCTTATACACTTAAAGGGAACATTGCCAATGTATTTATAACCGCAAGACATCCAAATGCCCTTATTGTACAAAGTCACTAAAGCTACCTTGAAAATTCAATAGATTATCGACTCGATTTCGAATTCACTAATAGAAAAATGGCACCCCTGCGGGCCTATAATGGTCGCGTTTATCACGCGTTAAATGATATGATAACACGTCTGTCACTCTCGCACTCACGTACGTGTCAGAAGGTGACGGCAGCTATGTCACTTATTTATCGCGTGACAAACGCAACCATCATAGGCCCGCTGGCCGATACCAGTTACCTGAGAATCGCACAAGTAGAAGGGCATAATGAACGCCATCTTTCTATTAGTGCACTCGGAATCTATTGTTCCAAGAAATATAGTAGATAATCTATTGAACTTTCAAGGTGGCTGTAACGAGTTTTCACAATATGGGTATTTTGGTGTTTCGCGGTTATACACACAATGGCATATTGTTCCCTCTATGTGGAAAGGACCCTTACTGAATTTTGCAACCAATTTTATTATAGAAATACTTAACGCATGCGAGTGAAACCAAGCTACAAATACTCGTCTAGTCTTATACTTTGTCAATATATAAAAAAACGAAAAAAATATGATTTTGAGGCATTTTACTAAAACGTTGATATCTCCGTAACTATAAAGAAAGTGCCTTAAGGACCCTTTTCTGATGGAACGTCACCTATACTTCAGAACCTATTCGTGCGTAACCAGCCTTACAATATAATGACTACAAGGCATATTATGGCTTTGCTTACATTAACTAAGATATAATTAATATGTACAATTTTAAATTATATTTTTGGTGGAATGTACTTGTACACTTTGTGCAAATTCATGTTCAACAATCAACAGTTTATTATTAAAGTCTTCAATCTCCCCAACGTCATAACGTCGGCACTTCACTTTGCTTAACATTAAATATTGCGTTCTATTTCTTTTCTGTGTCAGGAGAAGGTAAGATTCGAGTCGGACTCGTGCACTGAGAGTTCCATACTCTTAGAACACGGTATTACACATGGTTTGGTAGAGTTTGGTGTCCCAGAACAAGGGACTCATTTGGGTCTGGTCAATATGAAAATTTTCGTTATATGAATATCCAACTCTCCTCTAAGGTTTTCATATCTGGGTCTAATGTCCTGATCAAGTAAGTGAGGGCCGGACTCCATATTCTTCAGTACTTGTGGATACACATTAATCTTCATTTGGGTAACAAGCTGCCTGCCTCTTCTCTGGACCTCTCTCATCACCATACTGAAGCCTTCAAACCATCAAACCAACTTGGATTTCGGGCAAATGTGGTTTTAGCTGCTATCCCGAATATCGGAATGTAATGGATATGTTTGTCATGTTTTAGTAATCACAAGACACTCTTCTCTTCATTTTAATTCGTCCACTGCTTTACAAAGATCTCACCCAAGCACCTCTACGACTCGTCTAGCGTGATCCACATCCACGGTTTTTTTTTATACTACTAAGGTGGCAAACAAACGTACGGCCTGCCTGATGTTAAGCAGTCGCTGCAGCCTATGAACGCTTGTAACACCAGGGGTATAACGTGCGTGTTTCCGACCATTTAAAAACCTATTCACTCCCCTCTTAGAACCTCATACAGTAACCTCCAGGGAAAATCGTGGCAGGGAGCACATTCCACATTCAGATGGTGCGCGGTGGAAAATTCCTTTGATAACGCACAGTCGCGACCATTTTGGTTCCAAGGTGTGTGGATGAATACCCTACCGATGGCGAGCGGTTCGGAAGGTAGAAGGTGGCTTCACAGCTCTTCACAGAATCATAACTGTTTTATTGATACAACATCCTGATTGTTTTCAATAAAGAGTGTTAGAGTAGCTGACCAAATAGTTCATTCGAGAAGCCCGGCTTTGCAGTAAATTATTGCGATGCTTTGTGAAATCAATTCAAACAACTTGATAAAGTAGAAATCGCATAGATGCTGCGGCGTGCAATGGGTTTTTGGGCAAGGTAGGCAGTTGCTCTGTGCCTATATGGAGCCATGGTCGTTCGGGGTAGGCTGTTTCTCTGTGGCTATATAGAGCCATGCTCGTTCTGAGTAGACGTTCCTCTTTGCGTATATGGAGCCATGGTCGTTCAGGGTAGGCTGTTTCTCTGTGGCTATATAGAGCCATGGTCGTTTAGGGTAGGCAATTTCTCTGTGCCTATATAAAGCCATGGTCGTTCAGAGTAGGCAGTTCCTCTGTGCCTATATGGAGCCATGGTCGTACGGGGTAAGCTGTTTTTCTGTGGCTATATAGAGCCATGATCATGGAGGGTAGGCATTTCCTTGTGCCTATATGGAGCCATGGTCATTCAGGGTAGGCAGTTTTTCGGTGTCTAGTACATTTGTGCCTATACGAACCGCACTCCACTGCATAGGTGATCATTGATCACCCACTATTGCTCAAGGATCGATACCCAGGAACCAGGCGAAGACCCTTGAGAATCACTAGACTAAGACGAAGCTGTTTTTCAAGGCGACAATTATAGAACATCGCATCGAACATTTTAAAAGGTTAGTTACGTTACTGGTCATATGAGCCGAAACACTGATTACGTTTTCGTGGTAATTATTCATACGATCAAACCTCTTATGGTCCTTCGAACCGTCTTGATTATACGCCGCAATTAGGAAGATGACAGCGATGCCCAGGAACCATCCATGATCCAAGTAGTTTCCATCAGGAAGGTTATTCTTGTACTGAAATACTGGTTGTACTGGCTGAAACGCGGGACTGAGTAGGCTCTAACTCTCTGGAAACTTCGGTGTTAGGTCAGTTGGAGTGGTTCCTCGCTGGGTGCGGGGGCGGGGGCTGAAGCGCGGGGTTGGCGACGGCGATGATGCTGTCGCCGCGGGCCGCCACCACCTGCGGTCTCTCCTCTGCATCCTGGAAGTGATGAGGAAAGGAGTTAGACATGAACTTTCACCGCCAACGCCAGAGAATGAAGGAATTTGTTATCGGGTACCCGAGGCCAAAGGAATTCCTGACGCTACCATTGGTATCTACCATCGGTTTATGGAGATGGTAGAACAAACCATTTAGCAGCAAGAAGGGATAATTGCACAAAAGATCCCAGTGAGTCGGAAGTGTATTCGTAAGGACCCCTGTTAGTAAGATAAAATAAGACATGAATTTGAAATTAATATATATGAATACAAAATTTGATTGCAAAGGAAAAAATCAATGCGACCTCTACAAAATTACAAGTAGGATTCGAACAAGCGACCTTTTTTTTACGCAGATTTGCTCTCCCAACTGAGTTACCGTAGCTTGGTTATGTAGCTTGGTCACGGAGGGGGAAAAGTCATAAATCCTCTTTTTTCTTCAGCGTAGTTGAGTAAAAAGTATCCTATAACCATCTGAAGATACCCAGCTACCCGTATACCAAAAATAAAATAAATAAAAACATGTTTTGATTCAGTGACTTCCAAATAGTCCGTTAAAATAATTTACATATATTTTTTTAAATATGTTCAATGTACAGACGTTTTTTTTACGACTTTATAATAGTATAAATTATAATCAATAATCATAATTATTGGTTTGATCTCTTCAGTGTATTCTGATCAAAGTTGTCAAAACTTATGGGAATCCAGTGCAGTGCTAAGCAGAGGCGTTACTTTGAAGTTCAAAATTCGAAGTTCGTATATCAGCGTCCCTTTCCGTCTCATGACAATCTATATTTCAATGAGCGGGACGGTAAGATCCTTAAAATTTCAATCTTCGAGTAGCCCATCTCAAGGTAGATGGTTCAAATATTACCGGTGGCGGAGTGCTGGTGCTGGAGTAGGAACAGCGAGAATCTGCGTCGTCGCTCTCCGCCTTCACGCCCCACCAGCTGAAATTAACAAAGGCTGAAATTAATACAGGAATTAATCGACCTATATAAACTCTGGAACGAAATCTATCGGCAAGGAACGAACATTTTTGAACACTCTTTAGCGATAAAGTTTAACGCTGTTCGATTCCTTAACGCTACTAAATTATATAGTGAGTTACTAGATCATATATATGTTGTTACTCTAAATTAGATTTCAGTCGCAGGGTATTTCAATTCGGTGACATATTTTTTTTATGAACATTGATTTCGGTGGGAGTCCCTCATTTCAATGATTGTAAAATCTCAAATATCTCATGAACCATGAAATCCACCGGTAGGCCTAGCAATTTTTTTTTATTCGTTTGTTCATATATTAATGACGGACAAATAGTGAAAACAAATTGACCACCGAAGTCAAGCTAAATGGCTCAACTCAGAGAATCACCCATAGCGAGATTAGGTATACCATCATTTTTCTTCAGTTGTTTACCTGTGATTAGAATTGCTTCTGGCGGCGTCAGGACTGGCTCGGATGCCGTTGCCTTCCTCGCCGTCCTGCACAAACACACCTAATGTCAGTTTCAATAGAACATGAAGATCCTGAATCTTTCATGCTATTTTTGTATCATTGATAATTTGGTTAAATTTAAAATCAAATTGAAAGATCATGCTTCCCTGTGGGTCTATATTTCTTAAAAGTTTGCCAGTTTTGTAAACTCACTTATGAACAAGTAGACGTTACTAAGTGAAGCCAGGCAATACCTTTAAATAGTATCAATAACCAGGTTCTAGAATAATTTCTGAATTTACTATGTCCAAGGAATTTGATTTACTTTCATATAAGAATAATATGTAATAAGTCTATTTCTGTGTTAAATAGTAAACTTTTACATAAAGCTTGGAACTATAAGAGAGAAGTTTGCAACGTAAATTATCGAAGCACCAATTAATACAGTTAGGCCAGCATGCATTGCAAGAAATTGCCTGTCAATTGTTACCACCACATTTCTTACCTTGCAGGCAATCTGTTAGTAAATGAAGATTTCTACTTACCAATACCAGTAGGTAAAAATCCAGGAGATCTAAATAATAAGAAATCTACAGTAATAATGCAACAGAATGTTACAAAGCATTTGATACTGTATCAACCATGCTTACCTTTACAATAAATAAGAAATATGTAACCAATGTAATTAAATTATTGATAATCCTATTAAATTAGATATTATTGATTTTAACCTTATGATATCTATTATTTATATCTTAGGATTGCCTCAGGGTTAGATCCTTAGCCCAATTTTATTATAACTAAAGTTAATGTTGTCTTATTGGAATACAGGGTAATAATAGGTGCAGACCCTGCGTTCCAATAAGCTATAGCCTTGAATGAAAGAGGGAAATCGAATTAGAAATATTTTTGTCTATTAGTTCATTTTCTTATTAGAATATTAGACCATGTGACCAATGATCTGTCATAAAACCTCACAGGGTTATAAATATCTATAATCTGCATCCATACTTTTGCATCATTGTGAATTTTGTGACTAGCGAGTATGAAATCAATAGTCGTCATGACTAGTGGTCATTAAGTTAGATTATATTCAAGTGGCTACGATATTGGGTCTTTACTTTAGAGCAGTCTTATTGTGTTCCAGCTAGATTATAATTAGCACCAGAGTTATCGCTAGTGTTTTTCAGTGTTCGTTAGACCAATGTTACATTCAAGATATTAATACTTTTTTCTTCTCTAATAACCGATCGTGCCTTTGCTAGAGTTGGATTAGTACTAGAGTTATCGCTAGTGTTAGGTATCGTTAGATTATCTTAGATTCAAGTCACTACGATGGGATTAATATTGACTGCCATAAAATCGACTGTCATAATTTTTGTTTGCCCGATTTTTTTCCGAAACCGTTAACTTTTCAGGATTGCCACAACACAACTCAAACCTAATGAGTTAAACAGCATGACCTTTTCAGAGATCCTAAAAAAATTTACGGTTTCAGAATTGGGATGAGCCAATTTTTTACGAGGCATGGTCATTCAAAAACCATTTCGAGGAATAGGTTTTATAAACCACCTGCAATTATAAGATTTCAAAAATTTGTTTTGTGGGATAAGTTATTCGTGTTTTTAAATTTGAGTTTTATTTGTCTTTACCTAACCCTAGTACAGACGTCAGTCAGTGACGTCACTAGAAATATATCTTAGACAATACAACAATTTTACTCATCCAAATCTAAAACGAATGGAATTAGTATCTTAGAATAGCCTAATTTAAGAAAAAGAAACAAGGGCATTTTTTGGTTCATCCCAATTATGACAAATGATTTTATGACTAACATTACGACTTTCAATGATTATGGGTAGCATAAGGGTCCGATTACGTTGCTCTGTTCTACATGCCGGTGGTTTGTTATCGTGCTGCTATACCAGGGCCAAAATCAACTGAGCGAGTCATAAACATTAGAAGACATACCCGATGCGTGTGCGTGAAGAGATGACTCACCGTTGCGTACGCACACGTCACGCAAGCGGAGTGTCATCTTTTACGAGGAGTCGTAAGTACTTTACGAGTACAATGCGCACGCCACGCGCACGTCTAAATGCACGCCACGCCCACGCAGCCGATGTGTCTCGGCCTTCTCGCTCGCTCTTTAGAAGAAACAGCAAGTGCAAGCGAGTGGTCCGACTTAGTGCTTATGACTAACGTTCAGTTTATTAGCGCTACAGTGAACTAGCGTTAGGTGGGTAGGTTAGTAAGCTAGCCGGTGAGGTCAACGTGCGCGACCTGGCGAGGCCGCTTGGGCGAGGGCTCCTCGTCAGGCTCCTCGCCGGCCGCCGTTGGAGGGAGGCTGAAACAAGAAAGATTTCCTTTAGTAATCTATAGCTGTTTTAGGAGCGCTAGTTATAGACTGCTACATTAGATACAACAAGCAAAATGTAGATGTTGGCCCAGTCATTTTAAGCGTTTCACCTCGGAATGAGAGATAAGCTGGAAACTTGTATAAACCTTCGTATTGATATTCTAAAAGTTGTCTCATAAAATTTCGTGTCGCGTAAGTTATTCAAATTCAAATGTCACGAAAAACTGTTTTTGTGTGGCGCAGTACCGGTCAAGGTGACGATTAGGATGTTATCCGGCAGTGGAAAAGTGGAGATCTTTCGGCTGCTGATGATGATGACAATGATCATGACGACAATTATTATGATAACAATGATTACGATGACAATGATTACGATGTCAATGATTATGATGACAATAATTACGATGACAATGATTATGATGGAAATGATTACGATGACAATGATTACGATGTCATTGATTATGATGACAATAATTACGATGACAATGATTATGATGGAAATGATTACGATGACAATGATTACGATGTCATTGATTATGATGACAATGATTATGATGACCATGATAATGACAATCATGCAGTACACACCCGTGCTTAGAGTAGTGCAGACCGGCGCGCCGCACGAGCTGCCGCGCGAGCGGGAACAGCTCGTCACGCCGCGTAAGCAGCGCCGGCACGCAGCGGCACATCTGCGCCGCCGCCTCGTTCACCATCACCTGAAGAAAACCACTTGATGTAAAAACTATAATTGAGTTCGATTTATCTACTTTCTCGCTACTGAGGCCATAGATAAAAACAAGATGTGCAACGTGAATTTATAATTACCTCATGTAGCGTCAACGGCTTCTCCGGTTTCCTCTTGCAATCGAACCTGCCGTAGATCGCAGCGTACTTCCTAATCTCCTCCATCCTTCGCGGGTCCGACTCCGGCATCATCATCACCAGCTCCAGGTCCTTGCACATCTTCTTCTTTGTATTCTGAGGCTTTGGTTCCAGCTGTGGTAAGTGCTTGCTCAATTTCTCGGCAGCAGCCGCTAGCTTTTGTACGTGAACGTCTAGTAGGACTGGTGTTAGCTGGACTGGTGATGTGACGGAGCTCGGGCTGGAACCCGCGGAGGGGGGGGCAGGCGGACTGAGGGGAAAAGCTTCTAGAAGCTGTCGTCGTGACTGGAGCAGCCGCGGGTGACGAAGGTAGGACTATTTTAGTGAAATTGTTCGCATGAACTGGACTAGCGTTGGGTTGGGAAGCGGTGGAGCCGCAGCTGTTCTCAGGCGCTCCAGGAGATGGGCTGTACATAGGCCGGCTTTCTGGGGAGTTGACAGTTCTGGGTAGACTAGGCAATGGGGGCATGTTGAGTAATCTTTGGTTGCAGACGAAGGGGTTCTCGGTGGGGCAGAGGTTGGGCACGATGGGGATCTGGAAGAGGGCGGGGTTGTTGACCCATTCCTGAAGGGCCTTCTGGAGCCTTCGTACGTGGAGGGGCTTGGACGCCATGCCGACCAGGGCCATGATCTCGAGGAATTCCTCTTCGCCAGCGTCGCATAGTTGCTGGACGTCGTCGCCGCCTGAAATATGAATAGGGTACAGCATGAATGTTTTTAACCGCTTTACGTAACAAAATATCATAATACCGTAAAAACGATTTCAAAAAGTGAAATAAAAATTAAAATCGGCCGAGAAATACGCATGATATAGGTATTTTAAACTCGTATACTCTGATTTTTAATTCAAGACCAAAATTTTACGTCAACGTGCGCACTTTTGCTGTGATCACTGCATACTGGTTTAAGTTTCAGTATTTTTATAAATAAAACTTACCCTAATATTACTGGTTGCACGATTTCTCATTCATGTTTTTATGAAATAATGTTTATTTGATGAAATAATCAAGATGAAAACTGTCAGATTTTGGTCTTGAATTAAAAATCAGAGTTCAATTAGACAGCGATATGACAGAGAGGTTCAACATGTACCCGTTACGTCATAATCCACTACGGCCATATAAAACTCCATATTAAATTCTATTTTGCTAGAAAGAGATAGAATGAAATTTTTGATAGCTTATATCTTGGTTATTTTTATAGTGATTCGAAAAAAATGTTCTCTACTGTTGGTTACATTAATGAGCTTTTAATAAAGCAAAAACAAAAATTCATGCATATTAATTTTTTTGTGTCAGACAATGTATAAAACATGTATGAAGGAATACTATGATTCTTATATGGTAGCATCACGAATATTGTTTCGATTTCATATAAGAAATACACAAAACAGTTATGATTAACTAACTATTAATTGTTGTATTGGTTTTGGTATATTTCAGTTTAAATAACAACCAAACGCTAATGTACCTACGTTATTTTCTCATTTGAATTGCTTAATAAAATTAAATTACCTGTTAATTAATCTGTAGAGCATTTAACTAATGGAGATGACAAGCCGTGTCATTACCGAACAAATTGTTCATGCATTTTCAGCGGGGGGGAGGCAAACACGTACAGCGCACTACGGAAATATTCCTAATATTATGCGTACAATTAAAATAAATCAACTACAAACAAAAAAACACCCACACACTGACAATATACCGTGTAAACCAACCGGCGATTCCGCAATTAGTTTGGCAGATGGAAACGTATTCGTATGGCATCTCCCGTGAGTTAATGCTCTAAGATACCTAAGGATGTCAATATTTATACAATAGGTATAGTCTGGCAAAAAAGTCTTGAAATTAAAAAGTGGCAACACTGTAGCGTCATCCCTTACAAATCGATCTTAGAAAAAAGGGACGACACTACAGTGTTGCCACTTTTTTATTTCAAGACTTTTTTGCCAGACTATATGCAAATAATAACGCAGTATGAGTAAAAATCAGAAAAATATTCCAAATTTGGACCTATCCCAACATGAGCATAATAATTTTTTAGAAGCTTAGTATTTGTATTCATTTATTTCTTGGTTCCCGAAGTAATGTGCTTGACTGAAAAACTTAATTTGCATAATCGCAAGTAGCCAAAGAAAAGCATTTCAAACAAATGGGATTAACTATCTTCGAAAGCCCTTATAATTTCTCAAGTCCAAAAAAAATAACCAATTCATCTAATCCCATGCCAACATTAATATGCAAAACTAGCGGGGCAAGTTCATTCCGCTGTCATTGTTCGGCAAAAACGTGTGATTCAATAAAAAAGTTCAATTCACACATTTAATTTAAGCAAATATGCAAATTACTACGTGACCATTTTGCAAAGGAAAAAAAAAACAAAAGATAACCGGCCAAAACCCTTGCATCCGAGGTAATGGCTAAAAAGTAAAAATTAAGAAAAAAACAATTTGCATGAGATAGGGCGTCTGCGTTTTTTAGGTTAGGTTATGGAAATGTTGTTTTTGCGCATCTCCTGCGATGAGAAAGTGTTTTTTCTTGCGTTCCTTCGGAGTATAAGTGGTGGGTTTGGGACAAAACAATGCGGGCGTTGTATAAACTGAACTAAGTTAGGTTAAGGCACAGGTAGCCTACTATTTATTAAATAATAAATGTATACTGGCGGAAGATTCCAATCTTCTGAATATTATTTGACACTTGTTTTCTTGAGACATAGAGAGCGTTCAAGTATTACGTAACGCAATTTTTGGAGAATTTTGACCCTCCCCCAATGTAAAGCGCCGTAATGTTTTTTTAACCCCCCCCCCCCCTAGTAAAACGTTACGTATCCCACCAAGTGACTGTTTCATTCCATTTGAAATTTTGAGAAGAATAATGTTAAAAATGCTTGAGAGAATGTACGCGACCGTTCTGAAGGGTTAAAAAACAATGTTACGTAACGCGCACTTCAAACCCCCCTCCCGCCCCTGTAACGCATCGTAACGTTTTACAAGACTCCCCCCCCCCCCCCCAAATTCGTTACGTAATACTTGAACACTCCCATAAGCAGATTTTTAATGACGAGAGGAAACGTGTAAATATATCATCTATTCTATACTATTATATAGTTGTAAAAATAGAATGTCTGTACATTGAAGATATTTTCAAAAATTAGATTGTTACGGACTATTTGGAAGTCAATAAATCGAAAAATATTTTTGTATGTTCTTATGTGCCGTTGTGGCTTCATCACGTCAAATCGGCTCAACGATTTCAACTATTTTTGGTACACGGATAGCTGGGTATCTCTAGAAGGTTATACGATACTTTTTACCCGACTAAGCTGAAGAAAAAAAGACGGGTTATGACTTTCTCCTCCGCGAACGAAGTTGCGGGCGCCTCTAGTACGTAAAATTGTGATGATTTTTTTTTTATTAATATTATTATTTGCATGCACTTGCAGCTGGCTCTTTGGTAAAGCTATGATTATACAGAGTGTAAAGAAACACGGGAAAATATTTATGTAATACTTACGACAGGACGTAATGAGTACTTGTGTAAATTGCTGAACACACATCAGAGTGATTAAGAGTTACTATCCTACTTCGCCATATAAAGCAGATTATTATGTACGCCTCTATGCTTCCACTTGGTATCCTGCTTGGTAACCTCCCGTTTATTCTGATGTATTAAAAGGCTTTAGTGTTATGAAAACGCATAGTAGGTATAGATTTTTCATACCGATTTATCAATTAGTGTATCTTTGTCCATTAAATACAGTGTATAATCGGGCAGGTGTCAAGTGAAAGAGTCAAATTCTCACTTTGTCAGATAATTTGAATGGAAAACGCCAAAATTAATAACTGGTTATCCTAAGACGTAGTTTAGAACAGTTGATTGATCTGTAAAACTAATTAGTATATTAAAATAATAAAACTGAAGTGTTGTAATTACAGCTTATTTTTAAAGTCAGTTTTGCATCTGTCTTTAATTTAATGTAGTGTCTAAATTTTGTGTTAATAGACTTGATATGTAATTATTTATTAGTAAAATTTAAAAGCGATGAAATATGATTTATCAATTGTACCATTTTTTCGTGTTCAATATTATGTACCAAATGAAAACCAATCTTTGCATGTTGACTTTTATTTTAGACTAGCTTTTGCCCGCGACTTCGTCCACCTTAAATTCGTTTAACGCGGATAAGAGTATTTTTCCGGGATAAAAAGTAGCCTATGTCCTTCCCCGGGACTGAAACTACCTCCATACCAGATTTCATGCAAATCGGTTCAGCGGTTTAATCGTAAAGAGGTAACACAGAGACAAACAGACAGACAGACGCACTTTCGCATTTATAATATTAGTATGGATTAAGACCTAAGTAATTGTAACGTATTCTAACAAATAAATATTTATATTTCTATGCCATTTTCGTCTTCAGCAAAAAAATGGTACCTATAGCCCAGCTAGGTGCGAACTATGTTTTTGTTTGGGAAACTCTGTATTACGTACCCATCTCAAGAAGCGTGTCATAGTAAGCGAGCAGGCTGGCACGCTGCATCACGCGGTACAGCTGCAGCTCTGCCTCGTTGGCCGGCCGTGACGTCACCACCACTGCGAACAATCATAACACCTTTTGTTAGGAGTCACCCTGGATATAGCGTTATTCACAATTCTTTTTTTTTAAACAACTTAGGAGAGGTCGTAGGGTATAGTGCCTGAGCTAGAAGTTTCGAAAAACCCATATCGATAAAGATGGTGCTTAAATAAGGTATGGTCAACTGGGAAAAGTGCATCTATGGGACAATAGGGAATATGCATGAATTTTAATTTTTGCTTGATTAAAAGCTAATTCATGTAAAAAACAGTAGACAAAAATATTTTTTCGAATAACTATAAAAATAACCAAGACATAAGCCATCAAACATTTCATTCTATCTCTTTATAGCAAAACAGAATTTAATATGGAGTTTATATGGCCAGAGTGCACTATGACGTAACAGTGCATATCGGACCTCTCTGTCTAATTAGTAGTTTAAAATGCCTGTATCTTGAGTATTTCTTGGTAGATTTAAATTTCACATTTTGAAATGGTTTTTACGGTATTTCTATATTTAGTACAGAAAAGCGACAAAAAAAAATCATGCATGTACCCTATTGCGTCTATGGGCCAAATGCATCTTTTAAATATTTGACGGTATCCGAACACTTTAGAACTGCCCTTACTTCCCCGCCTAATGTTTGGCTCTAATACAACGAGAGCGTAAGTCAATATGTTTCTAAGACTTCATCAAAAAACGCATTTTCCCCGTACACGGAATTGGCACAGTTGATCTTACCTACTCATAAATAGAAAAGATGTATTATTTTTTCAATGATCGATTCGGTTTCTTATGACTAGAAAATGTATATTATTTGAAACGTTAATCGATATTCGAAGTCAGGCATAACGGCTGGGAGTTAAAACGCCTCATACAAATCGAACGACAGATATGACGTACGAGCGTTTTCTTATTTAGGACGGGTAGTAACATTTTGTATCACGTCTTACAAGTCACCGTGTAGTGAACCATAAAGAATCACAAGGAGACGTTTAATTTTCTTTTGGACACCAAAAAAAACTGTAATTTTGCGTTGCAGTAAGTATTTCAAATGGAAAAAAATCTTTAAGAGTCCCCGGTAAGCTCGGTTCTTGATACAAACGTAGTTACGCTCTCATTTTAAAACGACCCGCTAGTTGGGTCTGAAACTTTGTACTTAGAATAAGTTAAGGTACATGCAGGCCTGTAATTAGTTTATGTAGCTTCAGATACCATCGAAAGAAAAATACTGCGAATTTAAGAGGGTTTACCCGCTTAACTGGCAACGTCGCATATTTTTTGGTTTTCCTTGATTATTTTGAGAAATATGAATGTAACTTGCACATGTTTTCAATAAATTCATTAGGTTTTCGGTAGTTAAGCTGGCACAATTCAAAACTTCATGTTAATTGCCACAACTAAGGCTCTAAAAATGAATTCATGACTATATCTTGTTTTGTAATTAAATAAAGGCAAAAGCGGGTGATAGATGAATGAAACCCAACATGATTCCTCAAGATGTAGGGTATAAATTGAACATACCTTTAAGTTTCATTCAAGTACCACAAAATAATGAAGCAAAATGAAAAAATATGCGACGTTGCCAGTGAAACAAGTATAAACGCTCATAAGTTTTTCATACAAAACTTGTTTTTGCTATAATTCGTTCGTTTTTTAAACTGGAGCCATATAAACTAATTACAGGCCTAGATATACCTCATGACTTTGTATATGAAAAGTTTCGTTTTAATCCAACGCGTAGTTTTAAAATGAGAACGAAACTCCGTTTGTATGGGAAGGAGAAATTCGGCCGAGCTTGCCAGGGACTCTTAATTCACATTTTTACTTTTTAGGCACAGTTTGATATTTGTACGTTTGTTTAATATAGCCGTTATGAAAAATGAATGCATTTCATTATCGATATTGAGTTAATAATTCACGAGGGATAAAATATAAGCTGTTTTTTCTCATATGGCAAGTTTTTATCACACCTTACGTACTACTTTCGTATAATTGGGATGTTGACCACTTTTGTCAACTTTTTACTTCGGTATGTTATAGAACGACCTTTCAAATATAGGAATATTGGTGAAAAATCTACTTCAATGTTATAGAAATTCCCCACTTGTTAAGTTTGTCCCAGTACATAATAGAAAAAATAAAGTTTAGACTTAGTGGTTAGATAAAAATGGGACAGTAATTGGTTTGATTTTAAGAAGCGAATGTAGCTAACGAGAGCCATAAAATTCCTTTTAGTAACACAGGAAATAAACTCTAATATACTAAAACGCAATAGCATCCAAGGCTTCCAGAAAGTTATAACGTTCGTGTCCCAAACAATTTAGCGGCAGACTCGCGTGAGGAGAAACCCGCACAAAAAACAACCCCTTCCAATAACAACCCTACCTATTACCGAAAAGAATCGCCAACCGTTACCAGACGAAAATGAAAAGGTTTTATATAAAGGGGTCTTCTTTTGTTCGGCAGAACGGGTTAAGTCCCAACGCCCTTCGCGTGGTAAAAATATCGAGCGTCTATGAAAAAATGTTGCCACCCCACAAATGGCACCCTCGTGCACTATTGGTTTTTATGAACGAAAAAAATGTGGGGTGGGTCTATGACTCCACCTCTCGCAGGTAGAAAAAGGTTATATATGAAAAAAAAATGGTAACAAAAAATGGGTCAGGTAAATATGTATTACATGTAGTCACAATGTCATCTATTAAATGATTTTAATACGATATTGGGTATTTATTTTACACCCTCAAAAATAGAAAACGTTTCGATTAAATAATACTTCGATAGAAATTTTGAATTTGCTCTCAATTCAATAGATAAGTTGATTAAATCTTCGCACACAGTTACATTTAAACCAGAGTAGAAAATAATTGTAGTTCTAAAATTCGAGTTACCGAGTATTAGGGTACATGCATGAATTTTTTTATCGCTTTCCATAACAAAATATCAAAATACCGTAAAAACTATTTCAAAAAGTGAAATTAAAATTAAAATCGGCCAAGAAATACGCATGATGTAGGCATTTTAAACTGCTAATTAGACGGCGATTTGACATAAAGTTCCAACCTACTGTTACGTCATAGTACACTCCGACCATATAAACTCCATATTAAATTCAATTTTGCTAGAAAGAGATAGAATGAAATGTTTGATGGCTTATATTTTGATTCTTTTTATAGTTATTTAAAAAATATTTTTGTCTACTTTTGGTTAATGAATGATCGTTTAATAAAGCAAAAATAAAAAATCATGCATGTTCCCTATTATTTAATTACCGGTACCTAATAGGTATTTTACAATAATTAAAAAACAGTTTCAGACAAACAGGACTATATATCTAAATACTAGAATAACTGGCAAGAAAGTAATAGTGTCTTAAAACTACAAGCGTTCAAAATATTACAAATAATATCGTCGATCCGACACCACTGGTTACTTTTATTATTTTGCATATGTAATTCAAATTAACCAAAAAAACACATGAGAATATCCCTAACAAGCCCTTACGCAACTCTTTCTAAAATAAAAAACCTGTCTCACGATCCGATGTCCAAAAAACGCATTAGCATAATCTGTGCTTGCAAAAAAATCGCCACGCAGCGGCCTTATGAGAAGGGACGCGCTAACCCGCGCTCGTTGTCTTTTTTTTTAATTTTTACTTTTTTTCTGGTCACGTCAGAAATTTGCATACGATTTCAATGTTCTTAATTTCATTCGCGAGTCTCACGGTGCAAGAAAGTTTTTTAGTGTTTGAAAAAAATGTCTTGGGAATTTGGGACCTATGTAATTATAATATTTAATTTATGCATTTTTTTCTGTTGTTTAGGATATCGGCGCGCTGTAGGACTACTGTTATTGTTTTTTTTTTCACTTTTATAACAATAAATGTATGAGAATAAGTATCTCGTCGTTTTAGTTTCGGAATAAAGTTTTACTTCAAGAATATCTGCACTGATCTATATTATAAAGTTGTAAATTGAAATGTCTGTACATTAAAGATATTTTTCTCAAATATGCAATGAAATGTCGCCATTACGTGCGTTCAAAGCATCACGTTGCGGGTGGAACAACTTGAGATTTCTGTAAGTAATTTCATACAAAATTGCAGGCCTAGGCTGGGAAGTATTTTTTTTTTAAATTTTTATGTAAACATGGCACCTGTGTTCATTAATAGGCTAAACAGCTGAATAATATTTTTTAATTTTTTTTCTTGTAGCTGAATGGCTTCACGCCTATTACACACGAATTGACGTTAAGAACACAAATCTGTATAGTTCATATGTTGATGAACAAATTTAAAATATTGTCTATAGTCTATACGTAAGTCACCAGAGACCATAGACAATATTTAAAATCCTCTGCATTTATTTTATTTATTATAGTAATTAAGATTCTTATTATCAAGTTGTGCATAACGGCCCTAATAGGGTCTACTCGAACACTACACACGCGAAATACGGAGGACTTCCCTGAAAAAAAAAACATTATGATGGGATTGGAGGGAAAATTTAAAAAACTTCTGTTATTAGTTATTTTTTTTTGGTGTATTTTTTTATTTCATTGCACATGTTTGAGAAAAGCACTATACATGCCTCTGGCCGTGAAAAGTGCTTGCCGGCATCGTATCACTATCCGGCCTCCCTACGGTCGGCCGTCTATACCTACTCACCCGGCAAGCACTTCTTTCCCGGCGTCTGCAGTAATGTACTATAAAACAAAATAAATGATACAGAACATTTAAAGGTCACTGGATTGAACAATTATTATTTTTATTTTTATTTTAAAAATGATGATTTTATCAATAATATTACACTTAAGTTAAATGATCTGATTAGGTTTTTCTGGGTTTCCCTAATCCTTGCAGTAAATGTTGGATCTTATTGTATTTCTCCCAGCAAACGTTCACTCTCATGTAACTGACATTTCGAAAGTGCTTGTAACTAGGCCTACTTGAATAAATAATATTTTGATTTGATTTGATTTGTTTTAATTATTTAATGTATGTTTGTATGGTCTCGTTATGGCTTCATCCCGCCAACACGGCTAAACGTATTTCGACTATTTTTCATACACCTACAGATGGTTACCTATAGGATTTTTTTTTTACTAGACTATGCTCAAGAAAAAAGTGGGTTATGATTTTTCTCTCCTCCGCTGAAAAAGTTGCGGGCACCTTTTAGGTATAATTATAAAGTTGTAAAAATTAAATATTAATAACTTGAAGATATCAATAAAAAAGCGGCCAAGTGCGAGTCGGACTCGAGCACCGAGGGTTCCGTACAAAAAGAAAATAATAGTTCACGGTTTATGCATAAGGTTTATGTTTGTGAAATGAAATGTTTTTTTTTTTTTTTATATTTGAGTTGATTGAATGAAAGGTAAATTGCGGTTTACGATTCATGACTTATTAAAAAAAAAACTACTTACTAGATCTCGTTCAAACCAGTTTTCGGTAGAAATTGGGGTGGGGGGGGCATATTTTACCACTTTGGAAGTGTCTCTGGCGCAAACTATTCAGTTTAAAAAAATATATATTAGAAACCTCATTCATTTTTTATTCGATTGGGTTTGATAAAAAAAAAGTTTCAGTTCTTAATATGGGGAACCCCCGAAATTTATTGTTTTTTTTTTTCTATTTTTGTGTGAAAATCTTAATGCGGTTCACAGACTACATCTACTTACCAAGCTTCAACAATATAGTTCTTATAGTTTCGGAAAAAAGTCGCTGTGACATACGGACGGACAGACAGACAGACATGACGAATCCATAAGGGTTCCGTTTATTGCCATGTGGCTACGGAACCCTAAAAAGTGAACTATTTGAAGGCCACTGAAACAATAAATATTTTTGGATTTTTTGTTTGTTTGTATGAATGTATGTGTCTTTGTGGCCTCATCATGTCAAAACGGCTGAAAAGGTTTCAATTATTTTAGACGTGATAGGTAACGTTTTATAAATAGATGAACGCCGGCTGTACGCACTAAAAACCATGACATTGTCACGTCTTGACGACCGGTTTGGTTCAGTGGGAGTAACGTAGCCTGCGAAGCTGAGGTCCTGGGTTCAAATCCCGGTAAGGGCAAATATTTGTGTGATGAGCATAAATATTTGTTCCTGAGTCTTGGATGTTTTTCTATGTATATAAGTAATATACCTATTAAATATATCGTCGTCTAGTACCCATAACGCAAGCCTTATTGGTCTTACCATGGGACTAGAGCGATTTGTGTAAATTGTCCTGTAAGATTTATTTATTTATTTACGTTCCGCCTGAGCCGAGCGTGCAAGCGAGAGCTCGACAAGCGATAGAGAGGCACGATCGGCCTAAGCGTTCGGCTTGTGAATTCATAAAAGTATGCAATTTTTCATCAATATTTCTTATGACGTTAACACGTAAAATAAAAGTCCGTAACCGACTTTACAGTCAACCAATTTCATTGGTATAAGGATAGCAGGATATTCAAGGATCGTTATAGGATACATTTTGAGAGTAGTATACAGCTTTTATTTTCTCTGTAGACGAAGTTACTAAACTACTATAAATGATTCAAGAGTTATTTGTTTTATTCTTGAACCTAAGATAATTATGTATTATATGTAATGGAAACCTATTTAATTATAAGAAAGCTACTGCGGATTACGTCATAATTTAGAACACAATTTACTTACGCGCTGTAACCACTCTGCGCTCCGCTCTGCGTTTAGATTGGGGGCGTTTTTTTGACCGGACTCCCACATCCACACGTTGAGTACCCTTCTGTCTTTTAAAATGTTTGAACGTTTTTTATTTACAACTTCATATTTGTTCAGTATATGTGTCGAAAACCTACCATTTATATTCATAATATGTATATACATTTATAAAGTTGTAAAAATGAAATGTCTGTACATTGAAGATATTGTCAAAAAATATATACTTATTGTAAAGGTCTACTTGGAGGAGCTGATTCAAAAAACATGTTATTTTTAGTTCGTTTGTATGTGTCGTTGTGGCTTCATCACGCCAAATCGGCTAAACGGATTTCAACTATTTTGGGTACACGGGTAACTGGGTATCCACTGAAGGTTATAGGATAATAATAAAAATAAAAACTTTAATGTAGGCACATAAAAAGAAAAAAAAATAACTCTTTTAACCGACTATGTTGAAGAAAAAAAGAGGGTTGTGACTTTTTCTCATTTTTCGACGAACACTGGTCCATTAAACATGGAAGTTTTAAAACTATGTCACCTAGAATGATATTGTCGTTAATTTCTAGTAGACTTTAGTATTAAGTACGTACATAAGTAACAGCTGATAAAAATTACACGTAAGAATCGTACTCAAAATTTTAACGTAGTTCTTTATTTTGCTTGTTTTATGATCTTATATAATTTTTACAAATTTTGAGATCAGGCAACTTCCCTATTATGTCTTCACAAGATTATGGTAAATAAAGAGATTTAAAAAAGTCTATTGCAAGCTACACGATGGAAGAGCCAAGACAGTGATCCATTTAAGGCTAGATTTTTTCTACTTCCCGAAAGAGTTCTAAGAACTAGATGTAAAATATATTCTTCTTCATAGGCGACAAAGCTTAGAATGAGAACTAAATTAGTGTAATAAACCAAAAAAGTTACTTCTCTGTTTAACCGAATATCAACCAACTAAATTACCATGATAAAAGTAATCCTGTTTAGTTTCCAGTAATTACCTACTCTCTTACACGTGCATACGAAACCGTGCGAAAATCACAACTAATTCAAACCAAATACAACAATAATTAGCCTAAAAAACCCGCCCCTGATGTTCGGTAAGATAAAAAACCAAAGACAATTTCTTAGCGGATAAACAAGAACGCGCTTTTGTCATTCGAAATTCGAATGCGATTGACAAAGGACGCGCGAATGCATAGAACACGGTAAAGGCGCTAATGATAGAGGCCGTAACAAAACAAAGATGGCGGGATGTGTTCGTGCATACGATTAGATATTTTTTCGCACTTGCACCGTGTGATTGATATGCGTAATACAGTCTTTTATGAATATTAATGCCTATTGTGAATACGCTAACGACGTGAAAAAATCTTTGTGTTTTTTACAGAAGCTTCCGTGCGAATATTACGTTCGGGTGTCTTAGCGTAACTTTCTATGGTAAATTGAGAGAAAAAGTGAATTTGAATAAGGATAATCCATCCTTTGCGTTGAAAGCGTTAAAACGTTACATCATATTGATTAAATACTAGGTACGTAGTACCTTACCTACATTTGTCTATACTTTTATAAATAAAGTTGTAAAAATGAAATATCTGAACATTAAAGATATTTTCAAAACAAAAAATGACACGGACCATTTGAAGGGCAATGAATCGAAATATATTTTTTTGTACGTGTCGTTGTGGCTTCATTACGCAAAATGGCTTAACGGATTTCAACTATTTTTGGTACACATACCTGTGCTACCATAGCTAGGCATTATACATCCACAACTGGTTTTAGGGTATTTTTTACTCGACTATGCTGAAGAAAAAGAGGGTTATGTTATTTTTTCTCCTCCGCTGACGAAGTCGGATATTTTTTTTTATATCTTCAATGTACAGACATTAATATTTTACAACTTTATAATAGTATAGATATCCTCGTAACCCTCTACTGTCATATAATATGTATACGCAAATACTGTGGTCAACATTTAGGCATGTAACACATTCTGAATTCAAATTGAAAAAAAGTTACAACCGCACAAATGCGATTCCGATTCATGTAAAATTAGGCCTATTTCATTTGAAATAAAGTTGGAATTTTACTACGATATTAGCGTGTATAATTTAGTATGTTTGAAAGAAGGGTTGACCCAACTCTTCCGTTGACGACTGACAGATGGTCGCGCCGCGTCCAGGGTTGCGATGAATAAAAAAAATCGAACAAGACATTTTATAGCTGTTCAATTACGGGTTTTTGTTTGTTTTGTGGACTTTTAATAGATGAATTAAAGATAAAGTAATGGCTGTTTCGTTCGTTTGAGCCTACAAATAGTAATTGCATAAATAATTAAATTGTTTTGACATTTAAAGGCCTCGAATGTAGAGTAGTGTTTTAATTCCGTGACGTTGCGTATCTCTTGTCTAGTACAGAATACTGATAGAACTTTATTTACTAAGTAGCAAGTTTGTCAGTGGATGTGATAGAATAAAATCATAAACCTCTTTTTTTCTGCAGTGTAGTCAAATAATAGTAGATTGTTTGACAAGGGGCTAAAATAAGCCATTATGACACGAAGTTATTTGGACGAGCACCCGAAGTGAGCGAGGACAAATATGTCTGAGTGTCATAATGGCTTTTCGCCACGTGTTAAACACTCTGCTTTTCACTTCAACTGCGAGAAAATAAAAAAGACTTAACATTAAAATTGTATATTTCATGAAAAATAAAAAGTACAGTTTGAGCAATTCTTTATAGTTAAATTGACAGCTTATATATTTTTTAAAACTAATAATGGCCATAGATAATTTTTACTTTTTAATGTAAAGGGGTGCAATACGATCAGAAATTTTAGCCAATCTGATAAGGTTGGTTTGTTTGTTTTTAATTATTCGTAAGTAGTATGTAGCTGGCCGCGAGATTTTTTTTTTCAGTTTCATAGAAATTTGTATGGGATTATATGGCTTTCTTTTAAACCCTAGGGGCTAGATGTACTATTTTAGTCTCGCTTCGCGAAGCTAATATGACTTACTTTTTGAGCAGGAGAAGTGAAAAAAGTATTCTGTAACTATGTGTGTATGTCCAGCTACTCGTGTACAAAAAAAAATTAAAATCCGTTTAGCCGTTTTGGCGTGATAACGCTACAACGACTCATACAAACGCATAAAAAATAAATATATTTTTTTTAGATTTAGTGATCTTTGAATAGTCCGAATCACTTTTTTATACCTCCCATTACAGATGTTTCATGGATGAAATCCAAACTTAATTGAAATAAAACAATTTAACGGATTATATCGCGTATATTATCTCATTTTAGTTCCCGACGTTTCGGAAGCTTTCCAGCTTTCCATGGTCACGGGAGGACATGGAAAGCTGGAAAGCTTCCGAAACGTCGGGAACTAAAATGAGATAATATACGCGATATAATATGTTAAATTGTTTTATTCCAAACTTAAGGTTAAGATACACCTTTGAAAAATATACACAACTACCTAGTGATTAAAAGTGACTATTAGACGATGCAGATTGCACAGACGAAACCAGTTCTAGTCTAGGAGCACTAAAATAATTTCAAAATTTATTTGTGACGGTTAAATGGAATTTGGATTTGTATGCCAGCTATATGGCAAATTCATAAGATATCACTTAAATTTAAATTCAAATTTATTTATTTATCAGATAACATTGATCCATTTTGTTAGTAAAATACATAGTTTTAAAGATAAGTGTTAGTAAATAATACATTAATAAGTATGTGGAATGTCAATTACAGACAAAACTTAAATTCTAAATTTGACTTTATGACATTAATTAAATTAACAATTATTGGGCATTCAAATCAGCCGGCAATCATGCTGAGTATGCTGCTGCATAAAAGAGATGCTACTTTCTTTCGCCAGATGGCGTGAAAGCCGTCCGTGCGGGCTTCAGTAAACATCTTTGACGCGCTGCAGAAGCGTGGCAACCCCAACAGCGCCCTAAATCCATTATTATACTGGATCCGCAGATACATAGATATCTCAAAACTTACCTACATTCAACCCTACACCAATACTAATTGGGATGTCGACACTTCTTGTCACTTTTTTTCTGTGGTATATGTTATAGAACGACCTCTCAATAAAAGAAACATTGGTGAAAAAACTACTTCAATATCATAAGAAGAACTCACCGAGGTACAATACTGTTAAAATCACATTTTTGGACTTGCCCAAAAAACGCTCCATACTAAAGTTTAGGAATGTGTGACGTCACACGTTACCTTGTATGGGGAAACAGAGAACTTTCTTCTACAGCTATGTTAAAACTTGCACTTGATAACAAACGTTACCATACATTTCATTGGTATCATTTGTTACTAGAAGATGCCCGGAACTTCGTTCGCGGAGGAGAAAAAGTCATACCCCTCTTTTTTTCTTTAGCGTAGTCGGCTAAAAAGTATCCTATAACCATCTGGAGATACCCAGCTACCCATGTACCAAAAAATTTTGAAATCTGTTTAGCCGATTTTGCGTGATGAAGCCACAAAATGATTTTCGTTTTAGTAACCTCCAAATAGTCCCTTACAATATATATTTTTTAAATATGATAAATGTATAGACATTTCATTTTTACAACTTTATAATAGTATAGATTAATACTTTCATAATTTAAAAATGGACTTTCCCACCCAACTCTAAAGGCTCATAAAACAAGCTACACGTAAAGTGTCGAACTACCATTTCGGATCAAAATTTTATTTTATTTGAGTCAACCCAATTTAAAGTTCTAAAATTAGGGTTGTGCAACATAATTTTTACTTTTTTTTTTAAATATCGGATCGAAGGTGAGGTGCTAACTAGCCGCAGGGTGGAGTATCAATTAGACAGTCTAATGGGAACATGTGTAAAAGGCATAAGTGGCGCTTCGGGCGGTTGTGGCTTTTTCAATTTATACGCTGTCTGTGGTAATTGTTTTTTTTTTTTTAAAAGGGCTATTTAACTGTCATTTTTGTGCGTAATTTTGACTACAATTTCACCTGATAGAAAGTAACTATAATCCCTTTAGCTTTTTAGCGTGATGAAGCCACAACACAAAATAAAATAAAAATATTTTTCGATTAAGTGACCTCCATTAGTCCGCTACCATCTTTTTTTGGAAATATGAATGAAGTGAAATAGAAAAAGAAATAATTTATTCTTCAATTCGTTACAAAGTTATAAACAAATGTACAGACATTTTATTTTTACAACTTAATAATAGTATAGAAGATTGACTATTTTCAATGTAATTTTTTATTGTTTAAATTGTGCTATCGTCAGATCCTTACTTTAATTACAACAGATATATCTATCTCTTGTGATTTTTTACCATGTTAACAAAATGATCATTATTTACTTCATTATTCCTTATTTTTGACAAACATGATATAAATTCGTGTAATATTGACATAAGCAAATTTGTATTGTTTTATTGTAAAACAATTAGTTATTTTTCATGCAAAGTTGTTATTTGGCGCGAGTGCTTGAATTGAAAGCTGATTAAGTGAAAGCATCTCGAGTGTTTCAAGTATAAACACCTGAGTGTAACGAAGCTTTAAAGGCACGTGAAGCGAAATAATTTAGCAGCTGTGCGAAACACAACTTTTCACCTCACTACAGCGAGTAAAATGTGAGATGTAAGAAAAAATATGAAATTATAACAAGCCGATTACTTTTTTTCCTTTAAAACTAGTGATAATGAACCTACGAAACACACTCATAACAAAACAAATAAATAAACATTATAAAAAAAAAATCGAACTTCAAATGACATTTCCACGCTAGCGGATAAAACGAACTTTTCCACGGAGATTTGGCGCAGTAAATGTAGCTTTCCAGCGAGTGACGTGAAAATAATAAATAAATAAAATAAATAAAAAATGATTTATTGCCACAAAAATAAAAATAACACATTGGCATGCCAGAATTAAACTAAGTACCTACTATTATGAATTAAAATTGGGGATGTGGCAATAGGCTCAGGCTCAGCGTATGCTGTGGGCCAGGGTCGGCTGCACAGCGCTGTTTTTCAGCCTGCACCTTATGCATAGATAGTTAGTTAGTTACAGTAGCGGAGAAGAAACTATCATATTGGTGTATTTTAAAAGTTTTATAAAGTGAAATTGCCAGACGCCATATTTTTTTCTCCGCTACTGTACATTCCATAGCTGATAACGAGGGACACATTGTCATTGTTTTAGCTTAATTACCTACATTTATTTTTAAACAAGGGACCAATTAACAATAATAATAGCTATAATAATTTTATCTTAATAATATTATTATTATTATATTAATATTATCTTATCATATTTATGACTGCTAAAGGCACTAGCGGTCATAAAGCGAGTATACAAACATCGGTACATTTCTGAGCGACTCTAGTCTACATTACGTAAATATTGTTTATAGTGTCACGGGAGCTGGAAGAAAGGAGCACGAGACCAGAGACAGGATGTTTATTGAAGTATTTAATAAAGGAAAAGAAAGGCACGTTTACGTGCCTAGTATTATAGATTAAGATGTGTTGCCAGCGACAGACCAACAGTATCGTACTAGATTCAAATAAAGTTTATAGATTAAGTCACTCAGGAACAGAGTCACTCAAAGCACTAGGATCAGGAATAAAGGACTTATGCTTGAGGCTTAAAGATTTTAAAATATTATTTATGAGTAAGATGACTTAGACCGAGATCTGATCAGATCCGAAGCTCACAATTGAATCAATCTCGAGCGTGTGTGTTCGAGTGTAGAATTTTAAATAATTTTGAATTTTCTGTCAGAAGAATACTTTTTAAAAGCTGCGCATAGCCAGACTGTTTCTAAGCAACGAGTCGTAATGCACCTCGTTACAATAATAGCATGATAGTAACTAAATAATAACCTACCTACCTACATGCAATTTCCACGGAATGTTCTTATTTTCTTTCAGAAGCCATTTTTGCCGCAAGACAATGCACCCCGCTTAATATTATCGGATTGGCGTGTATTATTTAATACCTGAATCGATTAAAGCTTCTTATACGTCGCATTTTAGGCAATCTGACATGACACGCATTTTAATTCAGCCCATAATTACGAGCAGTATCAAACGGCCGAATCGGACGAACACATGCCGGCCCGCGTTCTAATTTCTTTATTATATTTGATTAACCCTTCAGTAATTACAGAACAGATGCAAACCTGATTAATTACTAAAAAACAGGCACCTGCCCAAATCTCACTTTCGAAAAAACTTATAAAAACCACTCTTGGTCTAATCTCGTATGTAAATCGACTAGTCACTGTCTTTTGTTTTTTGTCGGTTCTGATTTGAGTCGGAAGTCGTGTGAAATCCGTTTTTTTCTCGAGATATTAAGAGCGTACGTTTTATTGGAGACGGCTTTGGGTGATATGCATTGTTCTTTTATTTCTATGTGCTGTTCAACTAATTTACTGGCAATTAAAATTTGACCCCTTAATTTCAGGTGACTCAGCTAGCGCAGTCGTGTGGCTGATCTTTCCAATAACATTGGGCATAGCCCCGTGGCGTGCGGTCCTTAGAGAAACAAAGGTACTGCCTACCCTGAACGACTATGGCTCCAAACAGGCACAGAGAAACTGCCTACCCTGAAGCCCTGAACGACCATAGCTCCATATAGGCACATAAAAACTGCCGACCTAGCAGAGGCGTGGTGTCAGGAGAATTAGAAGGGACGCCGAAGCGTATCCCTTTACTCATACTTAAAGAAAAAGGTGGCTATAAGCCTTTCCTTGGCAATCCGGTGGGAATCGGCTTATATGCCACGCCTCTACTATCTTAAAATATGCCATGTAGCCATCTGCTCCTCTAGCTCCTTATTCCTTCGTCTCAACTTCTCCAGCTTCCATCCTCATTCCTTATTGATACCCTTTTGCTCGTGTTAAGCTAGACTAATAAACGTATGTTTCGGTAGGTAGGTACTCATACATAATTAATAGGATGTTAATTGTACTTAAATACAAATACATTTTGATGCGAAATGGTATATAGTTTTTATGATAGAAATACTACGTTCTTTATTAGTTTGAAAGAGCTTGTTTTATGAGCCTTTAAAGTTGGGTGGAGTTTTTAAGTATGAAAATATTAAGAACTATTAATACCATTGAATAACCCATGCAATGTATCGTAACTTTGATTATGAAACCGTTTCGATAAACGCAAGTTTTAACATAGCTGCAGAACAAAGTTCTTAATTTACCCGCAAAAGGTAGGAACGTGTGACGCCATACATTCCTAGGTTTTAGTATGGAGCGTTTCTTGGGAATGTCAAAAAAGGATATTTTAACATGTTTGTATCTCGGTGAGTTTTTATGTATCAGTATTTTTATATTTAAAGGTTGTTCTATAACATAAAAATTGTCTACATCCCTATTACATTATATATAGGTACTTACTTATTTTATTACACAAAATTCCTCAAATTATGCAAATAAAGATTTCGCCCGAAACGTAAAATAGTACATTTCGCGGAAAGTATGTCATTACTTCACGAGTACCTAGATATCTTGCCACAAGCCGGAAGCGAGCGGCAAGACTCGGGACGAGTTGGGGACGAGTGAAGAATGACATTTACGCACGTGTATCGAACGACGATTTTTAATACAGTTGCGAAAACATAAGAAAAACAACAGGTACAATATCGATTGTTGCCGTTGGAAACATAAAACATGCTTGCAGTAAGAAAAAAAACGCCTCTTCTTTGACAGGCGTTTCGGCAGCTATTCCGTTCCATTCAGACAACTTATCAAGAAGGGGTTTTCAATATTAAAAAGTAAACGTGTTATAATGATGAAAAGGTACGTAATAAAATTTAAAATATGTATATTTTTTGTATTCTTACATTCACAGTATGTTTTTATGTTGATTACGACGTTTAAATGAAACTAATATTAACACTCATCAATAAGTAGTCATGAGTATAAAATTTTAAAAAATGGAATAGTGCTTTTCGCACGCTAAACAGCTACGTAAAGAAGCAAATTTTTGAGCAACTGTATTAAAAACAAACTATTCTTTACTCTACTAACTCTTTCAAAGTCCATCCACGCAAGACTCAATCCTTATTCGCTGATCCCCAACAGGAGGAATTATCATAAACCGTTAGCATTGTGTCCTAGCTAGAGGGTTCTAGAACAAAATACTCTTTTTCTAGCTTAAAAATGTGGTCAAACTGGTCGCCCCACGTAACGTGCACAATCCACACAAAATCATGCAACCCGACACCCGTGGTCCAGCCGACCCTCATTTGAATCTTCTAAATTCAAAAACATCTTACCGGAATAAAAAAAAAACATGTCAGTGGGGTCATTTATTCCCACAGACCCCGCACCTTACGGCCAGCGAAAACAAACTAATAATTTGAACCCTTCCGCGTTTTTTAGCCATAGACAAACCATAGAGTACTTCCGTGAGAACATCAAACATGACCATAGAGTAAGGAGGAAAAAATAAAGAGGGCGAGTGGACAGTTGGTGAGTTATTACTGGAAGATAAAGAGCCATCTGAGCTGAATAGGAAAGGTGAGCGATTCTTTTTAATCTTATTTTATTGATCAAATTGTCGATAAGGGTTATGTAGACATAGTTGCTGGAAAGTTCTATAGGGTAAGTATTGTTACTGTGGTATTTTAAACTACTTGAAAATAAGTATTAAGAGTACAATCTTAGTACAATCATGTAAAGACAAATATTAGTGCGCAGGAATTTGCCGGTCTTTATTTGTATTTATTTATCAAAACATCGTAGGCTCGATTCCGCAGGCCTACAAATTTGCTTATACCTAATACTGTCATGATCATGAAGAATCGATTAAACCGATACATAAGCAAGGTAATGGTTTATAAGTTTTTTGACGACCGACTTGGCTTAGCGGGAGTAACGTTGTCTGCGAAGCTAATGGTCTAGGGTTCAAATGCCGGTAAGGGCCAATATTTATTCCCGAGTCTTGAATGTTTTCTATGCATATAAGTAAATTATATAATATATAGTATTTTATGTTAAGGCTCTATTTTATTGTTTCTGTTGTTGGTGTGCAATAAAGAATTGTTGTATTGTACATCTATTAAATACTAGTAGGTGCCGCCCGCAACTTTGTCAACGGAGGAGAAAAAAAATCATAACTCTCTTTTTTCTTGCGCGTAGGCGAGTAAAAAGTATCCTGCAACCGTCTGCGGATGCCCAGCTACCCGCGTGTACGAAAAATGGTTGAAATCCATTCCAAAATTTTTTTTCGATTGAGTGACCAAAATATCTTCAATGTACAGAGATTTAATTTTTACAACTTTATAATAGTATAGATATCATCGTCTAGTAACCAAGCCACAAGCCTTATTGAGCTTATCATGGGACCATTTTGATTTGTGTATAATTGTCCCGTTATATTTATTTATAAGTAAAGCCGTGGTAAGCTTAAATACCTTGCCTACCCGAGATAAGTGTAGAGTTATTTGCGTTGATTTCTGCAATGTTAATTAAAACGTACCATGTAGGTAATAAGAATGAAATAATCGGTAGATAAGTAATTGTGCTACAAGTCGCCTACAAAGTACAAACGCATTCTCACGTTGGCATCATTAGGTTTTTTATCAGGCTTTTTCACTCCTTTATAACTCGCCCTCTTGATGCCTCTCCCTTGCCTTCCCAGTACAGGTGTCTGTATAAAAAAACCTTATGAAGCGTTAACTATAGACTATAGAGCGATGTGGGTTCCCGCGTTTTTGTGACAGCCCGCCTTTTTTCGTAACAAATGAAAAACAGTGTGAGAATGCCGTGAGAGGTTAATTCAATATTTACGTTTAATAGTTTCTTGATTTATAAAGGTACACTGCATATCGTAATTGGCCTGAAAAAGTTAAGTTACTACAATTTATACGTAGAAACTGATTAGACATGCCATTATTATAATAAACTGCACAATAGGCTATCAGCAAGATAATGGTTGCATGCCGAAGTATGCATCTTCGTATCGTAAAAGTTGCGAGCATAAACGCAACAATTTAATTAATTTTACAATTTCATACTAAAAAGTAGTAAAGTAAAATTATACTTTTACGAAATAAAAGCAAATCTACATTTAATTTATCAGTAGGTATCTTTAGATGGCACCGACGACGAAATAGCATTAATAAGTGAAACTTAAATAGTGCTCATATACCTCAAGACTTACTAAAATATGATCAAAAAAGTTATATTAAAAACGTACATTAACGTGCTTCTATGGCATAGAATAAAATTAAAAATAATGACATTCGAATTTGGAACGACGGGCCAGAGACACATGTTACTTCCTTTCCGATGCTGGCCATCAAAATCAAAACCCTTTAAAAACACAACGGCGGCATCCGCAATCATTCAAATTAACAATTAAAAAGAAATAAAACAAATCTATGCTCGGGCGGGAAACAACTGACGTTTGTTTTTTTTTTATCTAACAGGTGGTAAAGGGTTAAGGTGGTGACTAATGCTTATTCCTGGGTGAAAGCGTGACAAACGAACAGACAAAATATTAACATGTGTTGTATTCGTTAATTAATTTGGGGAAGAAATTGAAAGTTAACCCTTTCCCTCGAGGTTTCTTAATAGATTATTGAAAAACAAATTTATTTGCCTTTTATCTATTGGATACGCAACAAGATCCAGCACCTATTTCAAAACTGTTGTTTTTAATCTTAACCTTGTTACTTGCAATAATTTAATTCCCTGTTTACGTATTGTTATTACGTTTTAACAGATTTTTTGTACCAAACATCTGTGATAAAAAAACGTTCCTCCACAAAATGTCAGTCGGATTTCCTTTATTAAAAAGCCGTAAAATAAACAATAAACTCTATTCCTCAGAACCCTATCATCAACGACAATGTAACACTGACCCATATCCTGTGAGCCGTATTCATATAGTATTAAGGTGTATGTTTGTGTAATGAAGTTGTGTTGGTTTTGTATCAAGTCGTTAGTGGGTCAGGCGACAGACTGAACCAAGGTTTTTTTTTGCTCTTTCTGATGGGTTGAGTCTATATTGAGTAATGAGTGTTAATAGTTTATTGGATAAGGTACAGTACACGTATATGTACAAATATGGTTCGCTTGGAAACATTTTTGCTCAGCTGAATCGATTGAGTTTCCACTAAACTTGTATAAGTACAGACAAAAAATCGGTCAAGTGCGAACCTGACTCGCGCACTTTGAGTTCCGTACGAATTTTCATTTATTCAGACTTAACTGGCCGGTTGAGTTAAGTTTGCTTCTGGTATCTATGGCGTCACAAACAAATGAGGGGCAAATGCAACCAAACCGGATTATTCAAAAATTATTTATGGTGAATAAAAAATAACACAACAGATATATGGTTATAATTTTCCTGTGATTAGATTATATAATTCAAGAAAAAGCAGAGTTTTCGCTCGATAAACTTCGGTGATACTGATAAAGGGGAGAATGGTATTTTTTTCCAGATATTCCTTCATAAATAAAATTTAAGAACAAAAAAAAATATTATCCAAAAATGTGCTGATCAAGCCTAATAATTTACTTTTACCGGGACACGGTTCTTATAAGATGGCATATCGAAGGTTTTTCCTAACATAGGTACAAAAAAATTAAAACAAAAAATCTTATTTTGCTTATAATTTTAATTCTATAAGTTTTGTAATGTTTTCTTGGAGAATTACGCATTGAGTTTATACTTAAAAACATATATTTAAGATAGGCTAAGTAGGTACTAATATAGTAATAGATAAGAGTTATTTAGAAAGAGTTGAGTTTGTTTCGGCTTTCTACTCAACAGTGGCCTCCTCTTAGGAAAGGTCGTCGAGTCAGACTTGTAAAAGTGCCCTAGCAGCCTACTTACCGAATAAAGATCATTATTTCATTAATAAATTCAACTTCGGTTGACATAACAACAGAGATAGATCTCTCTTGTCTCCTGTTATGTGCAAAATTCGTTCAAAACTTGCGTTAGAACAAATTAGATAGATTATAAATAGTTTTTTTATTTTTTTTAAAGGAATGTTATGGCCTGGTATCTAGAATTATAAATAAGAAAATTAAGGAATTTTATGGCCTGGTATCTAAATTATAAATTGTTTTTTTTAAGGAATTTTATGGCTTGGTATCTAGAATTATAAATAGATTTTTTATATTTTTTAAGGAATTTTATGGCCTGGTATCCTTTAAGCCAAATTATATTATAAATAGAAGCGTGTGGCCAGTGTTGCCACATATAAACCACTACCCTAACATCTCAAGCCTCACCAGTCCGTCACGTCCAGTTTCCTGTCTCGATCTCCCTTTGACATTGACCGTGATTCCATCACCCGTGCCGCTCCCTATCGCACCCCATACGTCAGACAAAGACAGGAAACCAAAGGGGTGTGATTCTAATCTTCGGCAGCTGTCTTGGCAGATGTTACCGGACATCGGGAAGGTATCTTTACGATTGAATACACCCGTAATATCTGTTTGATAGGGGTGTTTTTTTAGTTTTTTGTGTGGTATTAACCTTGGTTGGATTCTTGTGGCAATCTTATGTTTGCAGTTGAAACATATTTTCACTATTGGAATTTAAGGGTGATTTTTGAAGGGTGTGTCAAATGTGTGTTTTACAGAGGTCGTTGACCCGCATTGACATGCATTGGAAGCGGATTGATATTTTATTGATTGTTTGACTTCGAGACAGGTGTTGATTTAATTTTTATGGTTATTTTTGGTTTTATGATTTATTGTGATGGTTTTTGATGCGGGCTTTATTATACTTAGTAATTTTTACGTCTTATAACCATCAGTCACTTACCCTTATTTACTTATAGCTGTTGCCCGCGACTTCGTCCGCGTAGAGATGCAATAGCTTACAAAGTTTCATCCCATTTTTCGTCCCTAAAAGGGATGAAATGTGACATAAATTATAGCCTATGTCCTATTCTGATATATAAGATACATAACTGGAAAGTTCATAAGAATTAGTCCAGTAGTTTTTGAGATTAAATGGAACGTATATACTTTACATAGTTTATAATGTAGTAAGGAGTCTAACATTTCCAGTCAGCCTGTTATCTTGTCTTTTTAAAAGAAAGAAAGATAACATTTTTATTCGTTGACATAACTAACAATTATTGTATTTCCGCATTTATAAAAAATCATCATTTCAGCCATAGGACGTCCACTGCTGGACTCAGGCCTCCTCAATGGATTTCCACATGGGCCGGATAGAGGCGACCCGCATCCAGCGAGCCCCAGCAACCCTAACCAGGTCGTCGGACCACCTTGCGGGTGGCCGCCCCACGCTGCGCTTGCCGATACGCGGTCTCCACTCGAGAACCTTTCTGCCCCAACGGCCATCGGTTTTTAGAACTATGTGCCCTACCCATTGCCACTTTAGATTGCTTACCCTGTTTGCTATGTCGGTGACCTAGCCATGGAAAGGGCTATGCTCGGGATTTCTCTACGGGATCGAATCAGGAATGAGGAGATCCGTAGACGAACCAAAAAACAATAATTATATTTATTCAGTGTTTTCATTGAAGAACAGCGCCATCTCTCCTGCTGTTCAATACTTGCTGGAGAAGCAATGGGACAGAGACGTAGCGTGATACGCACATCTTGGAGCACGGCTAATGCGCTTAGTTTAGTTAGTGTTCGAATATTTCAAGTCACGTACGTAAAGTTGCGATAGTTCAGTTGGTCAGAGCACTTCTGCGTTAAGAAAGATATCGCAGGTTCAAATCCTGCTTGCAATTTAGTGGGTCGTATTGATTTTTTCCTTTACAATCGAACTCTGTGTTACAATATTAATTTGAATAAATATGGGTATCCACAAATGGTTATAGGATACTTTTAACCCGACTATGCTGTCGAAAAAAGAGGGGCTATGACTTTTTCTCTCCCAAAGTTGCGGGCGCTTTCTAGTAAATAAATAAATAATTGCTTTTACACAATTCATAATTCAATCATTGTCTGAGTATCCTAGTCGTCAAGTCGTCAGATTCACGTTTGGATGATCAAATACGGAAGTGCGAGCGAGACAGCGTGCTTCGTTTAATAGTTATTTCCTGCTGCGCTTACTGCATGATAATTCAATAAGTTTGCTATTCACGTTATGCATGGAATTGCAATTTAGCTCCATAATTCAATCCATAACAGTCCAGAATAGTTTATCATAAAACCGCAGTGAGTGTTGTGGACAGTATTGTAACTAACAGTGAGATGAAGACACCTTCGACAGTTCTGAGTTAGAAATCACTTGTTCAACTCTACTAAAAAAAGGAATGAAATGGTTTGTCTCTATGATAGAAATCCTAAAAAAAATTGAGTTTGATATCTTACGAGTAGCTTGTTTTATGAGCCTTTAAAGTTGGGTGGATAAACGTTTTTAAAGTACGAAAACATTAATAACTAACAATACCATTGAATAACCCATGAAATGTATGGTAGCTTTTGTTATCAAACCGTATCGATAAATGCAAATTTTAACATAGCTGCAGAACAAAGTTCCTAATTTCCCCATACAAGGTATGAAGCGTTTTTTGGGATAGTCCAAAAATTTTATTTTACCATTTTTATAATTATCTCGGGGAGTTTTTATGAGATTGAAGTCGTTTTTTAACCAATATTTATATTAAGATTTTCTTCTGTTTCCGCGATGATTACTCATTGAAATAAAACAATTTAATGTCCACCCGTGACCATGGAAAAGTGAAAAGCTTCCGAAACGTCGGGAACTAAAATGAGATAATATACGCGATATAATCAGTTAAATTGTTTTATTTCAATCAATATTTATATTATTGAAAGTTTGTTCTATATCATACCACAGAATAAAGTTGTCAACTACCCTATTTTTTACGAATTTTACATACATAGAAAGAGACGAAACTTTATCACTCACATAATATGGAAATATAATATTATGCATATAGGCAAGTAGTTTATTTATAATAAATAATACAGGGACAAGCTTACACAAATCGACCTAGTCCCAAACTAAGCAAAGCTTGTACTATGGGTACTTGGCGACGATATACATAATATATAGATAAACTAGCGGCCGCCCGCGTATTCGTCCGCCTTAGATTCGTTTATCGCGAATAAAAGGTATTTTTCCATGATAAAAAGTAGCTTATGTCTTTCCCCAAAACTCGATATTTTACTAATCTAAATTTGAAGCATATTACCAAGATTTCAAGTTCCTAGCGTAAAAAAATATTTAATGTCCATACAAATTTTCATCCCCTTTTTCGTCCCTAAAAGGGATGAAATTTGACATAAATTATAGCCTATGTCCCATTCTGATATATAACTGGAAAAATTCATTAAAATTCGTCCAGTAGTTTTTGAGATTAAGTGGAACGTACATATACATACTTTCACTTTTATAATATAGTAAGGATAGTCAGGAAGTAAGGATTATAATACTTAAATACATAGAAAACATCCAAAACCCAGGAACATTCGTGCTCATCACACAAACACTTGCCCTGGCCCTTCGAACGAATCCGAACCCGGACCCGGGACCGCCAGCTTCGTTGGCCGTTTTGCAACCCACTGAGCCAAACGTGTCGACAATTTATAAACTGTGGTTCCATTGCACTGCTTGTAAAAGTCTTACGTTTCTCAGTCCCTGATCTCAACGTACTGTGCATCATGTGTTAACTGTGCCGTACTAAAAGAACTGCTTAAGCAGTGCCTCAGATTTCTTAATCAAGTTATATCCTGATAATTTTACCACGATAAATTATTACTTTATTACTAGAGAATAAGACCTGTGTTCGAGTGGCAGAAGCCTGCCTAAACGGTTAACATTGTTCGTAATAGCACCGTACCATGACCGTTTTGAAAGTCTAAACTGCCTAATGACATACAATAAGAAGTAAATTGAATCGTCTTCAGTTAAATCAGTTTGTGTAAAACATCTAATGAAGCTTTTTGAATAAATTTGGCATAATTATTTGTTTACGGCACAAATTTGCCCTAGGGGTCGTGTTATTGTTTATACAATGTGAAATTTTGCGGTTGTTTTTCCGTAAAAGTGTTGATTTGAAAAATTACTGACTGTTCAGTTTGTATCGGCTTTCTTCTCAACAGTGGTCTCCTCTTGGGAAATGCCGTAGAGTCAGACTTGTAAAAGTGCCCTTGTGGCCTACTTGCAGTATAAACTATTTCAATTTGAATTCCCGCAGCGAGATGATTTGGATCGTGATACTGAAAAAATTTCCTCAAGGAACATAGGTCGAAATATAAAAAAAATAATTCGACTTCCCATAGAAAATATGCGATCAGCTGATCAAGTCTACTATGGGGAGTCGAAATATTTTTTTCATATTTCGACCCTTGTCCTTGGGGAAAGTTGTTCAGTATCATGTTTAAAATCATCTCGCTACGGGAAAACAACCACTGAAATTTCACATTGTATAAATAAAAAAGCGAATTTGACTTGATGCCGTTCTGTTTTGTCAGAAGAAGAGAAAAAATGGCTGACAAAATTATTGCCATGTAAAAAAAAATACTTTATTGTTGCAATATTAATATAGATTGCAACATTATGTACACTCGACAGCAAAAAGATCGGGTCAGTGAAATGCCATTTTATTTGATTTGATTAGATTAAAATAGTGCAGGGTTCTAAAGATTTTTTAATCCTGTCTTGATCTTTATTTAATTTCGTCTAAATTGCAAACATAAAAAAAAATATCGTGTTCTTATTTTAATCGGACTCGTAAAAACTTAAAAACCCATGACAAAAAAGACGGTAACATAGCGAGATAACGCAAAAATCGTCATTTTCGGATATTGACATTTTTATGAAGGGATCGCGGAAATTGCTAATACAGTTGCGAGGAATCGTATTTTATGTAAATTGTACGGTGCACGTATCGCACATTGCCGTCTCTGAGGCGTCCCAATAGGGATTCATGTCATAATATACGGCAAGCCTCCATTCTTCTTGTATAACTTGCATGTTTGATACTCGATCCAAATAAAGTGATTTGCCCAGTTTCGTGATATTGTAGTAGCAGAGTCCCGGTGAAACGACGATCATGAATAAAAATAATGATAACGCTATCGATGCGAAGTTTAATTTCCATGATCCTTTCTTGAAACCTCCTTTCCTGTTCTCTTCTACTTAAAACTAGTGGCAAATGATTAAAAAAGCCTTCTGCTAGTATTTAAATTAAATTAGGGTAGCCCGATACTTTTACTGTCGAGTGTAGAATACAGTTGAAGTTTGCCTACTCTCTCTTGAGCGAATTAACCAATACCTATGCTAGGTATAGTCACCAGTATTAATATCTGCCACAACAAAGCGCGCATAAATATCTGACACTACTCTATTTCTAGGGCCGGACGTGTCAGATATTTTCGCCCGCTTTGTTATGGCAGATATTGATGCTGGTGACTACCTACTGTGTGTTTGTTAGTTTGAAATTTTTTCACGCAGCGATTTCATAAAAAAAATGCTTAAAAATATTCCCTCTTCACTCTAAAACTAAGAGCATCTAAGAACGGCAGATGCTATACGAATACATTCCCCTCTGCCAAAGTAATCGCGAAATCTCCGGTTAGTTTATATGGTAAATTGACAGTGTGTGGGTGTTGTTTAGAAATAGGAATATTACCGTAGTGTGCTGTTACATGTTTACCTCACCCTCCGCTAAAAATGCGTGAAAAACTTTGATCGGTAATGACATGGCTTGTCATCTCCATTTGTTAAATTCTGAGCACTAAAACGATTGATTTGAATTTTAACGATGCAAATTCTTGTAACATAAGTAATTTTAAGATTGAACTCAATAGAACAATATCATTTATACGTCTATTTTAAAAAAGCAACGCACCACGATAGTTTATAAGCAAATGAAAAACTACAATCACGACTCCCTCGCAACAGACAATAGACAATCGTCTCATATTCAATTCAAATAAAGAACGACTTACGCAAAGATGCGTTCGAAAACAGCGGTTTATTTTTTCAAACCTTTCTGTTCTTTTCATTCATTTCTCGAACCTTGCAAACTTAGCATAGTTTCTAAAAGTGGCGCCACCGTCCATGTTAAGAAATGAGATTTGTACCACATGGCTTTAGTTCTAATTCTCGCCACTGGTTGAGATAACTTTGTGATATAGCTTATTCAACAATGCGATTGTAAGTTGTGTATGCAAATGCCATTTAAATTGTTGAAGCTATGCAGTTTTTGTGGCTACTGAACGAGTGATGTGAGTCGGAGTGAAGCATCTGTCATTTCTGATATTAAAACGGTCGTCTACATTCGAAAGGAAAGGAACACAAATGACTAGGTTTTTTATCGAGTCGACTTTTTATGCTGAAGACGTGGTGAGTTTTAATTAAAGAGATGATGCGTAAAATAACTTTTTCATATTGTAAGACAATGGCGCCTGTTTAGTAAGTTGATCCACGACACGATTAACATTTTTGATAGCGCCATTTCGTAACTTCTCAAAGTATTTTATTTAATCGTCACAATTTTTTTACTTATTTAAGTATATCAACCCTCCATAACCACGAGTGGTGAATTAAAAACGTAATAAGATATTACGAACACCATATCCGATTAAATATTATGTTTTACATAAAAGAAACGGCAGGAGCTTTATGCAGTACACTAATCTTCCTTTGTCAATAACATACTATAGGGTAGATAACTATTTAACAAACAAAAATCCCTCATCTGTAGGCAGTACCGACCTCGCGAACCGTTTCTCGAAGAGAATCGCCACTGTACCTCGAGCATAACTGTGATACGCGACTCTGTCTCTTTCCTTTCAATACAGTGCGAGTAAGATCATATTTTGCTTTTTTTCTTCTATTATAATAGTAAAATTTATATGTACCTCGGTACAGAGAAACTGCATTTCTTGGCGAAATACCCTGTCCATGCCACTGGTACTCCTTGGTATTGTTGTATTTACGTGCGTACTTCTTTAAGCGGAAGACGGTTTATGCGTAATTTCATGCAAATTCTTATACGCAACTTACGTAAGTGAGAAGAGTGAGCGTAACTTATTGCCACAACTAAGATTATTTACCAGAATAGCACGGAATAAGTTGTCTTTATCTTGCTTTCCGGGTTTTATTTTGTCATTCGTGAGAAAATAGGGTCCGAAGGCGTAAGAGGCAAGGTACTTATAACGAAGTTTATAATTACAGACAAAACTGAAACAAGTAGGTTGCACGAATGCTATAGATGGCTCAATTAAGTTGCTGGAAGAGCACTGAATCCTAATGTTCGTTGCCTGATATGTCAAATAGATGACAGGAAGAAATATGCATCATGGAGGAAGGAATGGAAGAATTTGGAGAGATATAGTATTTAATAATCGACAAAAGTATACTCAAAATGAAGAATATGATTAACACGTTTGACGCCGGCAACGCACTAAGCCCTTACGTTATGCCGGCCGAAATCAAGGACTATTAAAACAAAAGGACTGACCATCTCCATACAAAACGCCATCTATGTATAAGAATATTTTTTTACAATTATTCAATTATAAAATCGTTAAATGTTTAGTTTTGAAGCGCCATCTAGTTTTTGCCAGAATATCTCCTTGCGATCGGAACACAATCCAAAGTATGACAACTGTCAGTCCTCTTGTTTTAATGGTTATTGGCCGAAATGAAATTTTGATCACAAACGTTTTGTCACTAGCACTCAAACATAAAATCACGCAAGCGTGTCAGCGGCATAGAAGTAAGAATTTTTTGATCATAAACGTTGCGTGTTGTGTCAACATACACATCTTTACTGTACATTTAATTTGAATTTTTAATATTACGATTTCGCCAATAACAAAGCTGAAACATAAAAACACGCAAGAGGAGTAACAATTATTTGACGTGATAATATGACGTCGGTTTTGACTTTTAACCCTTATCAAAATATTGTGAAATTCACACAACTCTTAAAAAAATAACAAACTGATTCGATTATTAACGATATGATGTGATAATTTTACGATTATAAATCAATCTTCAGAATGATTATCTGGACAAATAAAACAGAGCAGTAAATATTGAAGTCCAATTTTAGTAATTTGAACTAAACGAAGGTGACGGTTTATTAGAAACATAATTACTTATGTAGGTAAATATGCAATGTTGGAAAATTATACCATAAATCTCATTAATGTTGTTCAATAAAATCCTCAAATTATGAACTGCATAAATAATTATTACACGCTGCGTTGATAATGCCGGATGAGTCGAACTTGTTTTTAGGTCGTCTCGTCTCTCAACTTGAATTTTCATGAGTGCAATATTTATCGTGTTGACGCCATTAAGAGGCGGCGGTGGCTGGCTTTGCGCCCTTTCCATATTCCCTTTATTTATGTCACAAAAACGATATACCTTTATCGGGCCCGTTGCTTTTTTACAGTTTAATTCTCGAGTTAATGGCGGAGTCAAATGACCGTCCGTAAGAAACCGCGGGAATTTCAGCGATGCCCGCGCGCTTTTAAAGGTATTTTTTTGGGCACGCTCGGCCGACGGCGGTTTTCGGTTTTTTGCGAGGGCCCGATGAAAACCGTAATGGCATTTTATCGTGCATAAGAGCGGGTGGAATCATTAATTATTTATAATAAGCGCTAGCGATCGTCGCCATATTTATTTCGCTACCGAAATGACATATTTCGTTGGGATTTGCAACTTTCGCAATGTTTTTCCGGCGGGACTGTATGATTATGTATGCTTTTATTTTAGGCTCCACGTTTTTTGTTCTCGCTCGTTATTGGATATAGTAATCTCCAACATGCTTGCACATGGCTGTCCAAGTTATAAATCAACTACATAGATACATATCATTGTCGTTCAGTTCTTGTGATAACATAACAATGAAGCAAGAACTTTATTTTACCAACATGTTTGATTGCATTATTTTTATTTTTTTACTGCAATTACTCCGAGCGTTGTCGACTCTAAAAAGCACTTACATTTATTTTTAATTCCAGTGCTGGCGCATGTGTTTCCTGTATAAAGCCGTATTTTTAAAAAGAAAACAGGAAGTGCTTCCGAGGCCGTATATCAAGAATATAGCGCATGTTCTTAAACTATGTATAAGTAGGATTATTATGATATTATGCTGAGGTTGTGTAAAAATTGGCGCGAATCTCCATAATATGTAGATTGCACACGTTGTGGCTTAAGAAGCAGTTTTTGCGAAAGAATATGCATTTAAGGGGAATTTAATTATGCGCATGTTTCAGTTTATAATGCATTTCGGTCGTAAAAAGTTTATTAATTCTGGTATTCCAATGACTGAAGAAAAATTCAGTTTCATGTCATATATTTCGGAATACGTATTAATGTTGCTTATAGGAATCGCAAGGCCGATAGAGGATTGAAATTACTACCCCATGGCATATCTATGAGATTATTCGGTCTTTGGCCTACAGTGGCGATGGAAATACACATTACGGCGGGTCGAGATACATTGACGTTACCCTGAAAGTGTCGCAGTCCTTCACGTATGTAAAAATGGCAATGTACTCCAGTTACCTCACCTTCGTCTTCACTCGCGAAAATGTGTAGTGCAGCATTAACAATTTCGGTAATAATATAACGGATGATAACAAAATAAATTAATTGTTTAAAAAAATACTAGAAAAGTCTTGTAAAGCGTGTTTACGCTTTACAAGACTTTTCTAACAAATTCAAACACAGCTATGATACGATGTTCCATTATGAAGTTCCAGTTTATATCTTCCGGCTCCATCATCAATCAGATCAGTTCGGCAGTACCATATTATTGTATTGTCATCAGAACTACACACAGCTGCCAATTTTCATGACGCTACCCTTGAAAGATGGTTAAATTAGTTACCTTAGATTTCATTACATAGTTAGTTACATACAGGTCGACCTAATAAAAGCGTGTTAAAAAAGAATACTTTTCAGAGTTCATACTACACCACAGTTAAAAAAGTGAGTAACTATAATATCAATTAGGTTTTATAGTGGAATATTTACAAGTTTGCTATTTACATAACTATTTATTTATTTAACAAACAAGTATATAACTTACTATTCACTATTTACATTAATAGAAGCTAATGGTCCAGACAAGCGTTTAATGATATAGTGTGCAGTAACAGCCCAAGAACACCAGGGCCTGTGCTAGGGATAGTTACGTATTGTGTGACAGCAGGGCTGGATTTAGATGTGTGGAGGCCCTAGGGCAACAAAGGAGTGGAGGCCCCCTGTCTATATAAATACAATCAAAAATAAGACTTATGCGAAATTAAATTTTAGCGTTAACAAACGGAATCTGCCGAGCTTTTTTAGAAGTAAAATCGTTGATGATTTAGTTGTAATCAAGTTCCCGGAGTAAATCACCGATGTCAGTAAATCAATGTGTGGAGTAAATCCAACCGCCCCTTTTGTCCAATAATTTGTTAATCAGAATTCGGTATCGCTCTGTACTTGCTATGAAGTCTATTGTCAGGGCCCCTCTTTTGTAGAGGTCCAGGGCCCTAGCCCCGGATGCCCTCCCCTAAATCCGGCCCTGTGTGACAGATTTCTCAGAGAGCGATCGATGTTCATACTTATGAAGATTTGAAGAACGCCCGTGGTCAGCTGTTTGACGAGGTCTAGACATACAGTGCGACCAAAAAGAGGAGAAATTAAATGAGGGCGCCACTTTCTACGTAACTGTCACATTTTTGACGCAAAATGCTTAAACATGGCAACAATTTAGTATGGATTTATTTTTTAGTTCCATTATATTTAATATCTACTCTTTTAGGTCGCACTGTAACGTTGGCACAAAACCTTTTATCAGTTCGACACAATTTTGAGGGTTTTTATGTACTAAAGTACTCAATTAATCGAAAGACTTTTCAATCGGTTGACATTGCGGAAGGTTTTTGAGGTTAAAGGCAAATAACTATCGTCGTCCAAAATAAATTATTCTCCTTTATTACTTCGGATCCAGCGTTTTATTTAGCACTCCAGAGCAATATTATACATAAGCTTATATTTAACTTGCAATGTATGTTTGTTCGGGTGGAATCTTGCAAGTTAAATTTGACCTACTTCCCAGTTTCCGATCGGACTAAAATTTGGCCTACATATGTAAAGGTGACAATGCAATAGTATGATAATATCGAGCTGATCTGGTGATGGAGCAGGAAGGTGCTCATAGGAAGTCTGTAATAAAATAACGCAATCCTACCGAGTTTGGGCTCTTTAGAATCGTCCCGGTGAGTAGTTGATGGACGTTTAAAAATAAGTACAATAAAAGCTTGTCACAAAAATGAAATTTTTGACAGAAACTTATTTTAAAGATCATCAAATGTATGGTTAAGAACGTTGATTTTTTTTACAACATCTTACTGTCTCATGGAATCCTTATCATTAGAATTACTATATACCCAAGTGGGTAGCTGGGCATCCCAGATGGTTATAGGATACGTTTTAGCCAACTACGCTGAAGAAAAAAGAGATTTATGATATTTTTCTCCCCCGCTGACTAAGTTGCGGGCACCCTCTAGTCTATACCATTATAATGCTGTAAAAATGAAATGTCTGTACATTGAATATTTTCAGAAAAAATATTGTAATAGACTATTTTTGAAGGTTACTGAAACTAATTTTTTTTTTGGATTTCTTGTGTGGCTAAACCGTTTTTATTATTTTTCGGGGCATCCACAGATGGTTATTGGGTACTTTTTACTTGACTACGCTGAGTAAAACAGAGGGTTATGATTCTTTTTCTGTTGACGAAGTTGCGGGCACCTAGTGTTTATTAAAGACTAAACCAACCGGGTGTCGCAAGACGCAACGTAGCGTGATGTCCAACTTAATATGTCACAGTTATGTTTTTGCGTGCACCGCCATTTCTTTTTAACACAGACTGTTAATGGCTTGTTTATGCAGAAATAAACTTAAATACGGTACACTGAGCGAGGCGCCTAAAAAGGCTTAATCGACCGCTTATACGGAAAGTAGGTCTTTGCACCAAAACGGCGAAGGACTGTTTAAAAAATCCTATAAGTTTATTTGCGTACAACCTACTTATGCTCCTGATATGATTCTAGCCTTTAATTTAATCAATGGAGATGCCATAGCCTCGCTCCTTCGGCTTTAGGCGCCACATCAACGACTTGAAAATGGTCGTAAATAGGCACAAAAAAAAGCCCGGATACATTTCTCTCTGTCAAATTAACGGCAAAATCGCGGGTAGGTTTGTACAATACATATTATAGCTTGCTAAATACTTAAATACAAACAGACAATCAGCCACTGGAGTCTGGCAAATGAAAGATGAGAATGAAATCAACCGCGAAATTTAAAAATGTAGCTGCAGTGTGTCTGTATGAGCTAGATATAAACAAATTTAAATGCTTTTTTTAGTAACTAATAACTTAATAATTAATAACAAAAGCAATTAATTTGTGTACCTCTAGCTCATACAGGCAAACTACAGCTACATTTTTAAATTTCGTGGTTGATTTCATTCTCATCTTTCATTTGCCAGACTCTAGCAATCACTTTTGTAGTACGTTAAGATAACTTTATATACTCTAATTAGGCTCTAGTATCGTTAGCTTAAATCTTTCGGGTTATTAACGGTCACGGTGTACAATGACAGCGTGTGGGTGTTTTTTGAAAAAAAAAATCAGCAAATATCAATGTGTGGCGCATATTTCGACAGGACTTATAAAAACACTTTTAGGTTTCTAAAAAATAATTTTGATTTAGTGAATATTTTCGGAAATAATCGCTCAATCAATTTTTTTTTCTAAACGTTATGTCCAAAAAATTTTTTAAAAAAAATTCAATTATAAAGCTTACTTAATACTTCCAACGAAAAGTGTTTTCAACTTGATCGGACATACATTTTTAAGTTATTGCCAAAAAACTACGCTTATCAGCAAAAGAACGTAAGTGCCGGGGAGAACGCTCTTTTGTTAGTGTTGTTTTTCATTAGTGTTAATTTTTCAACGTATTTTTTTCATCTGTAGTGCATTCTTTGTATAAAAGGCTGCGGAACCCTACACTGAGCGTGGTTCGACATGCTCTTGTTTTGTTTTATCGTGTGCGTTTATAAAATTAGGGAATTTCCAGTATTCCTCGCCTCGCGCTTTAGAGCATTTAACTAATGGATATGACAAAATGTGTCATTACCGAACAAATTTTTCATGCATTTTTAGCGGGGGTACCGTTATATCATTTTTTTTTCATTTTCGTCCTTTCGGACAGGCTACGACCATAGCCCATACTGCCATGACTTTTCGGGTTATATCATATCATTTGACATTGAACAGTCATTTTTTCTTTTTCTCGCAACTGGCCACTTATTTATACTTCCATACTAATCTGTCTGTCTGTCTGTCTGTCTGTCTGTTACCTCTTCACGCTTAAACCGCTGAACCGATTTGGATGAATTTTGGTATGGAGATATTTTGAGTCCCGGAAAAGGACATAGGCTACTTTTTATCCCGGAAAAATACGCTTATCCGCGATAAGCGAATTTAAGGCGGACGAAGTCGCAGGCAGAAGCTAGTTTATTATAATAATTAAAAGAGGTTGATGTTCAATGAAGATAAGAGAACTTTTTAAAGACATCAACATATTAACCGTAGCGTCCCAAAATATTTATGAGAATATTATTTATGTTATTAAGAACCTAGAGTCTTTTACTAAGAATTCAGATATCCACAATTTAATACAAGAAATAAAAACAAAATCGCTATTAGAAAGTTCCGCGTTCGTAAAGTAGCCAAATCATTCGTAGGCCAATGTATACATTTTTATAATAAGCTACCAGATGATGCTTTAAAATTACCGTTTCCAGCTCCCAAAAATTACTTAAAAGAGTCCCTAATGACAAAGGCATATTATAGGGTAGAGGACTATTTAACAGACAAAAATGCATGGCCCAAATCAGAAACTAAATAATTTACTTTTACCGGGACACGGTTCTTATAAGGTGGCATATCAAACATATGTAATTTGTTTTAAATAAAAAAACATTATTTTGCTTTTTTATATTCTATTTTTTTTTCACTTGTATAAGTTTTGTTTCATATGTTTTCTTGAAGAACTACGCATTGAGTTCGTACTCAAAACATATATTTAGGATAGGCTAAGTACAAATATTGTAAATTGTAATAGATATAAGAGTTATTTCGAAAAAATGACTGACTGTTGAGTTTGTTTTGGCTTTCTTCTCCTCGGTGGTCTCCTCTTGGGAAACGCCGTAGTGTCAGACTTGTAAAAGTGCCCTTGTGGCCTACTTACAGAATAATAGTATATTACTGCAGAGGGCGGGAAAAGTCATTACGCGGATGAGTACGGTTTACTCGGCTACGCCTCGTCCTTCAATAGTTACGAATCCACGAAATGACATTCCTGCCGAGGCATGTATACTGCTTTTCTCCAAATATGCGAGGAAATTTGACACATGTTTATGTAACTTATTTTCGTAAAAATAACACGACAGATAATATTTGACAAAATGAAATTCACGTTCCCGCCTTAGTTATTTTTAAATATAGTAATGAAAATAAATAAAAAGAAAACCCATAGCAATAGTTAAAATAAATAATTACATTATTACTTTTAGTTGAATCGGCAATTCCTAAACGCACAACATTAAAAAAAACATACCTTTGCTACAATATATTTATCAGTTCCTGAAGATCATTAAGACTTAATAAACTGTATTATGATTTGGACATGATAATTATTGATATTTTTTCTATTATTACTGACATTAACCATGCAGTAACTAAACGCAGAAAACAATTCGAGTTTTTTTAATCTCGGTTTTTGTACGTTACTATTGGCTGTATGGTGAATTTTCAGTCTTGGATGAAATTAAAAGTAAAAACCTGCACAATAATGTACACTTCTTTTTAAATTGATTATCGTATCAACGTATATAACGATGGACCTCGCGGTGTGTTTTTACTACATTAATGGGAACATTTCCGAGCAAGTTGGAGAAAAGATCATTATTTCATTATTATTATTAAAGCTCTTTGTTTTAGGATTCTATTGGAATACTGCAACTTTGCCCCATATGATATGAAATCAATTAAAACTAAAAAAACGAGGCAGGAAACAGTAGTTGCACCCACAGTGATCAAAATATGATCAAAAATACGGAAACCACATTTTCCATATTTTAGGTTCAGGACCCTTTGAACTGGAAGGTCGGTGGACTTTTTTACCTGTCATCCTAACTGGGTACTAAGGTTTTTAAAGCAATTTTGACTTAACTTTTCACCTCACAAAAAAATCCAACAAAACCAGATTTTTTCATTTAAAACTAGTGACAATGAACCTACGCTACAGTCTCATAACTGCAATCTCATAAAACAAGCAAATAAACATATTAAAAAAAATTTGGAACTTCGTATGACTTTATTACGCTAGCGACTAAAACGAACTTTACCACGCAGATTTGACGCTGTAAACGGAACTTTTCCGAACTATTGATGTGAAAAGCATATTTTTTACCTATAATTGAGAAAGAACAACTTGAGTTGAAAATAAATATGTTTCAAGGAAACATTAAATTAACATACATATACACACGTTATACGTCTGTATATCCCATTCTAAAGCCAGTTTTCATTAGCCCGCGATTTCCCAAGACAGCCGGTTTTTGCCGCGCACAATGAGAGCGCAGTTTTTCCGCGGTTTTCCACGGTTTTTCCACAGACAACATAGACTGGCGAGTTTTTGTTGCCGCCGGAGGACTGGTTTTGGTCCTTGAACGTTCTGCCCGATACTGGAATGCTGTGTTTATTGCATTTTTATAGGTTAAAAAAAAGAAGTAGGACGTGACTATCGGGATAATTAACAATATTACTATAATAGGTTTTGTCTACGTTTCTCGTGTTTTTGTATGTTATCAGAGAGGGACTTGTATCGTTACAGAATACTATGCTTTTTGTAGCAATGATAGGTATATACGCCGCACTAGTCTTGGTAGGAGTATAAAATATACCACGTCGCGATGACTTTCGAGACTTCTATAGTATTATAAAGTTATAAAAATGAAATGTCTGTAATTTGAAGATATTTTTAAAAAATTAGGTAAAAAAAGAATACCTAAATTATTATCAAATAACTATTAGAATTAGGATGTTGATCACTTTTTTCTGTGGGTATGTCATAGAACGACCACCTTCATAATGGAAACATTGGTGAAAAAACTCATAATAACTCACCAATAAACAACAATAAACTTTATAAAAATGCTCCATACTAATAGCCTTGGAACGTGTGACGTCACACGTTCCTACCTTGTACGGAGAAATTGAGAACTTTGTTCTGCAGCTATGTTTAAACTTGCGTTTATCGAAACGGTTTCATAACAAAAGTTACCATAAACACGGGTTATTCAATGGTATTATTAGTTTGACGACACGTTTGGCTCAGTGGGTTGTACAACGGCCTACGAAGCTGGCGGTCCCGGGTTCGAATCCCGGCCAGGGCAATTGTTTGTGTGATGAGCACGAATGTTTGTTCCTGGGTCTTGGATGTCTTCTATGTAACTATTAAGTATTATAATTTATCTATATAATATGTATATCGTCGCCTAGTACCCATAGTACAAGCTTGGCTTGTTTGGGACTAGGTCAATTTGTGTGAGATTGTCCCTGTACTTCACAAATGGACTTTCCCACCCAACTTTAAAAACTCATAAAAAGTTACACACAAAGTATCAAACTCAATCTTTTTTTGGATTTCTATCGTGGAAACTGCCATTTCGAATATTTTTTTTTCAGTATAATCAACATCCCAATTATAACAGTTATTTGGGTCATAGTTATGCGGTACAGAAATTTTAGAGGACAATTTTACACAAATCCAGCTATTTCTATGGTAAGCTCTATAAGGCTTGTTTCACTAAAATAGTACTTAATGCTAGATGCTTGCATATTTGCTTACATAATTTGTGAAGTGGCAACGATCAAGAGCGTTGCATCCGTCGTGGAAAGCATTAAGCCCGAGGGCGCAAAAAGCGCGCCAAGACAAAGCGGCAGAAAAACGCAAATTACCGGTGCGGGTTCGATTCCCAGCGACTGACTTTTCTCCGAATCGCCTTTTTGCCTAATATCTCGTAAAAACTTATATTTACTTAATGATGGTAAGGAATTTTTATTAGCTTCGAGATTGCATCTAAATAGGTCATACAGATGTAACTTCAGAGCCAGATTTAGGGTTCTGGTGGCCCTGGGGCAACGAATGAGAGGAGGCCCCTAGTGATTTTCCTAATTAATTTTTTTTTTTTACAAATTTCATTCGTGCCCCGATGCCTCCAGGAGAGTATTTTGAAATTTGACGCCCTGGGTCAATAAATTTCACCGCCCCAGAAGTTAAAGAGGAAAACCGGCCAAGTGCGAGTTGGACTCGCGCACCGAGGTTGCCGTTGCTACGCCGCTCCTGGCTGTTTGCCGCCCCGGGCCATGGCCCCCTTGGGCCTTGGGTAAATACGCCCCAGGGCTCTAACCCCGGTTGCCCTCCCCTCAATCCAGCCCTGTATCTAGAGCATTTACTAATGCAGATGACAAGCCGTGTCATTACCGAACAAATTTTTCATGCATTTTCAGCGGGGGGTGAGGTAAACACGTACAGCACACTACGGAAACATTCCTAATTCGACAAACACACGCAATGAAAAGAAATTACACACAAACATGAAAACACCCACAGACTGACTATTTAACGTATAAACTAACTAGAGATTTCGCGATTTATTTGGCAGAGGAGAATGTATTCTTGTGACATATCTAGTGATGCTCTAAGAGATGTAGAGACAATATTGTGCTTTCAGCTTTTATAAGTAAGCCGAAGATTATTGTATTATGTATATATGTTTTTTTTTGTTATAATGTTCGCACATACTTAAAATATATTTACAGTACGCCAAACTGTAAAACAGTTTGTGGACGTCGCGTTCTGACAATACAATTCTTGTGCAACGTTATGCTTACTAACTACATAAATATAAACTCTTTACTTATACCGAACCGAAGATATTTAAAAATAATAATTGTAAGGGATTAATATTTTCTTCTATTTCCGCGATTATTACTCATTGAAATAAAACTATTTAACGGATTATATCGCGTATATTATCTAATTTTAGTTGTAAGGGACTATACGGAGGCCACTGAATCGAATTATTATTTTTTGTATGAGTCTTTGTGGGGCTTCATCACGCCAAATCGACTTAACAGATTTCAACTTTTTGTGGTTCACGGGTAGCTGGGTATTCACAGGATACTTTTTATACAAGTACGCTGAAGGTAAAAAAGAGGGTTATGACTTTTTCTCTTCCGCGAACGAAGTTGCAGGCACCTTCTAGATGTAGGACGTAAAAACAGTAGAACAAATACAGAAAAATAATATATGTGTATAAAGGCGAACTTATCCCTACAAGGGATATTCCAGTTAACCTTTGCACAAACGAGAGAAAAAGTAAACAACAAAGAGGTTAGACAGAACGAACAAGTTCATATGCAAAAAGATACTAATGGCAAATTTTTATACACTTTTAGCGGTACTTCGTCAGTCAACAGAAAAAAAATTATACCCCTTTTCTTTCCCCTTCCCCTTCAGCGCAGTCGGATAAAAAGTATCGTACGAGTATCACCATCTGTGAATTCGGTTATCTGTTTTGGCGTGATGAAAGCTACTACGACATACAAGCATATGAAAAATCCATACTATATATATGTATTCAATTACCTTCAAATAGTCCTTTTAGATTAGTGGTGTGGTTATGGTTTACTGGATCTTTTCAAAGCATGTCTCTAGTTCGATCCTGACCTATGCCAACTATAAGTCTTTAGTAGGTAAACAACTCAGAACCAACAAGAAGTTTTTGGACGACATAATATATACTAGGTAAACCATTTGTTTGGCAGTGCGGTAGGCTCAACATTTTTATGTACTGTACATATAAAAAAAAGATGATCAAATTGTACAGTTAAATTATTATTATTACGTAATTTCAATTATTAGGTAGCGTTCAATTATCGCGGCATTTCTTTTTTTAGAAAACTGCAAAAGTAAGAAAAAAAATCATAATGCCAAAAAGGACAAGAATGTAATACCAAAATTTCACAATATATTTACTGTCAATTTACTTAACATCTCCGTTTTTGCTCAACTATGAATATGTACACAAAAATGTACGTTTTTAACATGTAGTAGCGACATATCTAGGCCATAAATTAGTTCGCTATGGAATTCCATTAATAAATATGAGCAAAGTTTTTAAGTGCATGTGTGACTTACTGGTTCCATTCACGTTGCGACCGATGATCTTATTGGACCCGTTCGGTGCGGGGGCGGCGCTCCGTCCCGCTTCCTCGCCCGGACTCTCCATCTCCCTCTCGCTCGCACACATCAACTAAACGCAAATTCAAAAACACCGAAAAAATAACAAATTACATAATCTGAAACTGGCAGAAAACGCTGCCCAGAAAAAGAAAAAATATCTAAATTATTTATGGTTCGAAATTCGAATGGTTTTAATTTCGTTCATTCACGATCTGCTCAAATTGAATTTGACAGTTCGAAAGTGCGCGGTTTCGGCGCGTGTTTTGGCGGTCTACGGTATGGTCGTGGCCGGTTGACGCGCGCGCCGCGACTGACGGAGCCCCATGCAGCTGCACCCAGCCCCGCCCAGAACCCCACGACATACCCCCCCACGTGGCCGCCGCTTTCCTTGCCCTCGCGCTTACATAAAAAAAGTCCACCAATTTTTGTGTGTGTGCGTTATGTGAAAGGGTAAAGTTTCGGTTGAAATCTGTCTTGTTATTGATCGTTTAAATTGAGATATCGTATTAAGTTGACGCTCTAGTTAAATTCTTGACAAATACACGTATTCGATCACTATTTTAAACTGTTTGATTATATAGAATACCTAATTATATAATTTGTAGTTTTAGGAGGTAGTCAGAAAATCATTAGATAACCTTTTCGTATTTTCTCTCTATAATAAGGTTACTGAAAACGACTGCAGTTATGACCTAGAAACCTAGATACCTCCTGCATTATAATTATAACGATGCGATGACCAACTCTATAGGTTATTTATAGTGAACAGATGTAATTTACGCAAGTGTTGGTATTTAACAACACCTTTATCAATATTTCTCGTCCTTTTTTAGACAAGATAGTCTACTTAGTAGTATGTAATACGTAGTAACTTTGCCTACAAAACTAGCGGTATTGGGCTCGAATATAAGGGAGCGCAAATATTTGTGTAAGATTATGAAAAAGTAGGTTGGGTTATATGGGTGTCTAGTATTCATAACGTAAGCCCATTAGAGTTCAAATTAATCAATCCTGTAGGTATTAAAGTAAAATTATCCGATAACACTTATTTATTATTATTTGATTTAAAAATATAGAGTGGGTATTTCTACTTATTTAAAAATGATTTAACCAACATCACCTTTACGATTTACCCAGCAACGGAGGAGAAAAATTCACTATCCCTACTTTTTTCTTCAGCCTTGTCGGTTAAAAAGTCTTCTTTATCCTATAAACCATCTGACGTGGACACCCAGCCACCCGTGTACCAAACACGTTATAGTTGAAATCTATTTAGCCGATTTGGCATAATGAAGCCACAACGACACAAAAATAATCTAATAAACATATATTTTTCGATTTAGTGACCTTCAAATACTCCGTTACATTTCTTTTTTTTATATCTTCGATGTGCAGACATTATTTTTGCAACTTTATAATAGTATAGAATAGATTATTAAATTTACAAAATATATATGGTAGGATAACTGTATTAAAAATGATTTAAAAATGTAACTCTATTAAAGCTTTAAACGTTTCCATATCTTCATTCGAACAGGTTTTAGGTACCTACCTGAATTTTCATTTAAATTTAATCTATGCAATTTACCAACAAAGAAATTTTAATAAAAAAAAACTTCCTTTTTAAAATTGGCGCGTTCGAGAAGACCCGTTTAGCTCGAAACATAGTTTTTGCACATCATCGGATACCGTTGGCGGCGTTCATTTTATAACTTTTTTATGTTCCAGGAAAGCCCTGAGTCGAATTAAGCTTTAGTGATTATCATTTTTAATTTGATTTGAGCACGAATCGATTGAGTTTTTGCGCGTGAGTAAACGGTCTGGGTCGTGGTTGAGCATAGACCAAATTAGAGCACTTCGATTTTTTTTTGGGTCCCAGATCTATTTTGTATCCTAGTCTAGACTGGAACCCTTGTCAATAATTTACCTAAATTTAAGTTGAAATTGTTTTGGCTACTATAGAATATTAGGTTTTTTCCTGCCGTGTGGCAAGTAGACATCATAATATACTAAAACGCTCGTTTGAAATTACAAGTCTTATAAGTAAATTATACTTAATCTTTAAGTTTATTTTCCTTTGTTAATGTTGGCAGAAGAGTAATTGGGATGTGGCCTGTACTCAAAAAAAATTCAATTTTAATGCGAAATTATAGTTTAATTGATAGAAATCCTTAATAGGAAATTTGAGTTCGATACCTTACGTGTAGCTTGTTTTGAATGAAATGAAATGAAAATAACGTATTCAGCGGGCCTATGACGGTTGCGTTTGTCACGCGATAAATAAATGACATAGCTGCCGTCACCTTCTGACACGTATGCGAGTGCGAGAGTGACAGGCGCGTTATCATATCATTTATCGCGTGATATACGCGACCATCATAGGCCCGCTGAACTTGTCCATAGTTATAAATAAATAATAATAATGAAAATCTAAACATTAACACAAAAACAACAAATAAAAACCGATTACCACGGATCACCCCGTCCCCGCGGTTACCCGTTTGTGGTAGCCCCTCCAACGCTGGTGAAGTGGGCTGGCATCCCACTCTGAGTAGGGTGTTCGAGGAGGTTTTATGAGCCTTTAAAGTTGGATGGGAAAGTCCATTTTTAAAGTATGAAAATATTAATAACTAATTAATAATACCATTCAATAACCCTACAAGTAACTTTTGTTATTAAACGTTTCGATAAACGCAAGTTTTAACATAGCTGCGGAACAAAGTTCTTAATTTCCCCATACAAGGTAGGCCAGGTACTGATAGGAACGTGTGACGTCACACGTTACGCTAGGCTTTTGTATGGAGCGTTTTTTGGGTAAGTCCAAAGATGTGATTTTACATTTTTGTATTTCGATGAGTTTTTAAGTGATTGAATAAGTTTTTTCACCAATGTTTCTATAATTGAAAGGTCCTTCTATAACATACCATAAAAAAATTACAACATCCCAAGTGTGTTGTGTTGCTTAATGTGTTTTATAACTGTTCGCTGTATTTATTTATATTCTAGCTAGCCATTCCTATCGTCATGTAGTACTGATAATACAAGCCTTATTGAGCTTACCATGGAACTAGTTCGATTTGTGTGAAAATTATCCCGTACCCGTAGTATTTATTTATTTATCCGCTAGGTTCTGGTAGAAGGGGAAAACCCAAGAAATGCTGGCTTGGCGTAACCAAGAATGACATGCGTGCCAACGGTCTTAAAGCTGAGGATGCAGAAGACTCTGTCACGTGGAGAAGAAAATACGGGAGCTACCTCGGGGTCAAGAAGCAATAAAGTCTAATTTACTCTACATATTTTATTATTAGTGACCCCCTCTAAACTATCAAGCTTCGACCGCGCCTGAATAGAAGCTTCAAGCCTATTGCAGACCAGACGTAACCTGTATATAGCCTGTGTTTAATACAAACATCGTTTCCAGCCGGTTTTTCACGAGATTTCACAAAAAAACCACGCTAGATTTTCCCACACAACTAGTGCCGTTAGTCCGTCATCATATCAACATAGTTCTAGCTACCTGCAACCTTTCACCGCGGAAAAACCCGCAGCGCCTTACTGGACGGATATTATTTGCAGAAAAACTTAGGCCACGAAACGCGCGGCGAGTTAGGCGGTAGCGGGAAGCGGAATGCAATCATCAAGGAAAGAGCTCGAGTGGATATAGTTAATAACTTCACCCATGATATCAAAAACCGGCCAAGTGCGAATCGGACTCGCGCACCCAGGGTTCCGTACAAAATAACGCTACAAATGACCGTATCTGTGAAAATCCAGTGTTAACAGAGCCCTACACCTAAGCAAAATGTTAGCGGTGTATTCATTTTATATTGGTTACTGATATAGAAAGACAGACATAAAATTATACGGGTTTCAGTATTTGTATCTGTGAAAATTAGAACTGTCCAGCTATCACAGTTCATGAGACACAGCCTGGTGATAGACAGACAGACAGCGAAGTCTCAGTAATAGGGTCCCGTTTTACTCTTTGGGTACGGCGGAACCCTAAAACGCGATACCCACACTCCCTGTCCCATTGCTTCTGCAACAAGTATTGTCAGTGGTAGTAATGCGCCGATGGTGCTAGTTCGATCATGTTCGAAAATTTCATGCGATACGATGTAAAGTTGCGGTAGCTCAGTTGGTCATTTACGTAAAAGGAGGAAGGCTCGAATCCTGCTTGCAATTTAGTAAGTCGCAATGTTTTTTTTCTTTGCAATCGAAGTATAGTAAGACCGCCTGTTGTTTACCTGTCCTTAAATGTATTGTTTTATGTACTTTTGCGAAGTGTGCAATAAAGTTATTGTATTGTCTAGTATTATAAAAAACTCGGTTCTGGCGCTTCGCCGGTTCGCTTCGCTCGCTCACTCATTTTAATACTTTTATTGACACCGAGTATATCATATGATGTTATGTCACCCGATCATTCAACAAAGTTTATGTTATATTATTACAAGTTATTAGGAATGTTTTTATGATTATACAGTATTAATATATATTATATATACCAACAACCTTATGTATTTCGTTTTATACATTATATTTATTATGAGTTTTAATAGTAGTTAAATAAAATTATGTTATTGAATGGCACCCCTCTGGTCCATGTGGTTCGTTTGGGTTAGGCTATCGAGTATAAAAATGATATTGAAGAAAAATGGAATCAATATCATAAATGTTTGGAGGGCGATTGACACTAACGCCATCTAGGTAGTCTTTCCAAAGGTACGCATGTTCCTTAAATACAGACTCCACCAAAGGTTCTATGTTCAATCGATTTATCCGTTAAGTACAAATGGAAATTCGTCCACTTGAAATGATCAGTTTGAACTTTGACCAAAAATAATACAGTTTAAAATGAATTTTGGCAATAGGTAATGGTGCTGAAAAATAATTATAACCAAATTTAATACTTTCGAACTTTATCAAATTAGTAAATTTTGTATCGTTCGAAAGAAATACATGGACATGATTCTATTTTCGACGATATTCTGAATGGAAAATTTTCCTTGTTAATGTATTTAAAATTGTTTTTTTTCCGGATGTGACGTATAATTTCGAATATTTCTATGAAACGTGGTCACGCCAAGACTCGAACTCACCACTTGTGAGAGCAATCATATTTTTTTTTGCGCTTTGTGTTGCATCTATGTCACAATAGATAGTAATGTGGTGTTAGCTTTCCCACATTAAAAACACATAAACACACAAAATTGTGTTTCACAGAAATACTTCTTACAACAGTGCCCCATCTCTTCGTTCGATTTGACACTGCTGTAAAGGAAGGACAGTCGCAATGTGAACAAGTGCAATACGTGTTCTCATAGATGGCGCTAAGGCTATAATACCGATAAAAAAAATGATACATGGGTCAATTCGAGACGATTGGCACAGTGCTCGCTGGTGGAGGGGTTGACACGCTCGACGCGTCATCGAGAGGTACCGGGTTCGAGTCCTGGTGTGACCACGTGCGAGAGCAATCGTATTTTTCTTGGCGCTTTGACTTGTATCTACGGTACAACAGTATAATTTCCATTGGTACTCTATGACAGTAAATCGTGCTGTCCTATATGGGAATGCTGCCGGTTGGTTGTCAAGCGTGGACCCGCCGTTTCCCTGGCCCCAAGGGCTCTCTCGCCCGCCTATTTTCTCACGCTCGCCACTCACAACGCGTTTCATTAAAAATACGATTTTCATCAACCTACCTGCGACTGTGCGTTTTTGCGCACATTTTTTAACACATATACATAGGAAATTGTCGCGTTGACAACTTCATGACAAGTTGCGTTATGAGTGTTAGGAAAAAAGAGTGAGGCGGATCTGTGCTTGAAGGTTTTCTTGAGAGCTGATACATTTTGCGGCAAGTTTTTCTGACAAATATATAGACTATCCAATAATTTCATGTGAATTATCTTATATCTTAGATTTTAATCAGGTTTTAGTTTAAAGATAAGAAAATACCGGACATGAGCATGACGGGCCTTGCTTAGTGAAGGGTTCCGCAGCCGTTCATACAAAAAATGCATTAGGTGCTAATAAAAAAAAAACATGGTATGAAAAAGTGCACTAGCACAAGAGCATACCTATACGCCACTTACGCCCTTTTGCGGAGAAGCACAGGTTTTCTGTACAAAAACAGTAATATACGATCATGTTGAAAATAATTTTCATTGAAAGTATTAAAGCTTTAATTTTGTAAACTTTTCATGTTTTCCGGCGTAAGGTTTAGAAAATAAAGGGAGGGACACAATTTATGCTATTTTCGGAGCGATTATTTCCAAACAATAATCACAAAGTCATTTTTTTTACTAAACTCAAAATATTTTTAAAAGAACTGTCAAAGTATATGCAAAACATTGATACTTGCTGGAAAAATGTTATACAAGACACCTATATTCCAAATTTCATCAATATACAGCTTGTAGTTTTTGAGTAAAATGCCTGTGACTTACGGATGGACGGCGGACATGACGAAACTATACGTAAGGGTTTCGCTTTTTGCCAATATGGCTACAGAACCCTAAAATTTCAGTGAATTGCGTCAATCAACTGATTATAAGTCTCCTTCGTTACTCTTTAAAACTAAGATTTCTTCTTCACTTCGTGAGCTCGTCCAAATAATCACTTCGTGTCATAATGGCTTATTTTAGCCCCTTGTCAAACAATCTACTATTTTGTAGTCAATATAGTTCCATTTTACAACAGTCAAGAGAGTATGTTAATAGCCTATATTATTGTATTTTTCTAAGTAAATCTGTCAATGTTGTCTCCTGAGTTACCGGATTAAATAACTACAAGAAATGTTTTTTTCCTTCTCTTTCTTGGTCCACAAGACCATTTTAGAGGTTCTGTAATGGGTATATATCCTATCCTGCATGAAATGTTTGATAAACATTTATGGGTCGGGCCGCGGAGCGTTTCAACCGCTGCACTTTTATGTAACGAATATTTATATCATAAAACTCTGATGCTTTTGACATTTTATTCACCAGTAATTTGTTACATAAAAGTGGCCGGCCGGCCCTTATATTCTTATTTACATTTTTGGACCCCTTTAAATAATTACCTACAGAATTTTCTGCGGTGCTCTGTAAAAGCATAATCTTGTAAAGTCAACTGCAAAAAGATATACATAATAAGTCTGTTCAAAAATAACTTCGCTTTAATAATAATGAAGTAATGATCTTTATTCTGTAAATTGGCCGCAAGGGGACTTTCAAGTTTCACTCTACGGCATTTCCCACGAAGATACCACTGCTGAGAAGAAAGCCGAAACAAATTCGGCAGTCTGTCTTTTTTTTAAATAATTTCCAGCTATTACAATATCAGTATACTTAGCCTATCTGAAATATATATTTCTAAGTATAAACTCAATGCTTAGTTCTCCAAGAAAACACATCCAAATTTATAAAAGTAACTTAAAGTTTAAATAGTTAAACAAAGAGTCCACTCTATTACCCGTCAATAGAGTTAAGAGAAGATATTTTAAGCGGACTAATCTTTTATATCTTTTTGCAGTTGACCGTACCTAAGAACAAGGCCCTCTTTCTACATGCGGGCGCCCCCGAGCACTAAAAAATAAGGGCCGTGGGGTATATATATATACTTAAAAATAAAATTTAGCATTACTAAAAAAAAGTTTTTTTCATTTTAATATGTTCTGTGAATTTCATGTTATTTATTTCCAATCAGAATCACAAGCTTTTTCGGTCCTAATTGGACAAAAAAGATGTCCCAAATTTTCATTCATATTATGTTACCACTTTCCGTATGTTTTGTAACACAAAGGAAAGTTTCAAAAATATATGGAAAATTTTGGAAAGTTTTTTTTCCTATTGGGACGAATAAATATCGTGTTGTAAAAGTTTGCGAAAATGTCACAAGAAAATAAGTGGCAATTTTTTTAAGAAATGCTTTAAGAGGCCTCGTTGTATAAAAGATCGTTTTAGATTTTTCGGTGCCCCCGTGGGATTGGGAGCCCTGGGCACGGACCAAGAGTGCCTTATGGGAAAGTGTGGCCTGCCTATGGGTTCAGTTTCTCTCTTCTCTTCTTATGTGTATGCTCTTGGCAGAGCAGCGCTAAGTTTGTTAGTTCGGTCAAGCAAATACTATTTCGTGCAACAAACATTTTTCCATTTTGTGTTTATTTAAGAGCGCTTTCGTATTTTTGGTAAAAATAAGCGTCAGAAACTAATTTTTGACATTGTGCTTTTAAGACACAGGAAACATATTTTTAAAGTTCTGATTCGTTATTAGCATAGGTCAGTTCCTTATTTTCAGAATAGCGGCCTCATGTTTTTAGAAGCACTGAATATTTTAACGAAACTCACCCGATTACGGACAGTAGTTTTCTGAAGAGCGCGCGAGTCATAAGTTTGAGTCCTTGAAACTTTGTGATGTCATATGAAAACCTAGTTGTTTCTATATTACTCACAACTAGAGGGCGCCCGCAACTTCGTTAGCGGAGGAGAAAAAGTCATAACAATTAAAATTCGTCCAGTAGTTTTGAGATTCAGTGGAACGTACATACATACTTTCACGTTTATAATATAGTAAGGATATGGATATATCAGGGTTTTCTCCACATCTAACATCCACCAATCACAGCACAAGATTTTGACACTTCTTGTCAATTAGACCTTACGTCACGGTGGCGCCAACTGGTGATATTTCCATTTTAGAAAACCCTCATTGAAATATTTCCTTATTTCACTAAGGCCTCAATTTTTTGTTATTTTGTAGATACATATGTAAATCGTTTTTATTGTACCATATTGTTCAACAAAATCTTACTTTCAGTCTACTCTGCTCGTAATAGTAATAAGAGATAAGTATATAATATAAACCCTTAAAATATACATACATATCATAGTACAACTACCTAAACAAGATATAAACTAACTTACCAAAAACTGCATACATAAACTAAAAACTAAAATTTTATAATATACAACTTCATACGCAGAGGAGATATCATTAATAGTCCCCAGTAACCTTGATTCTCCATACAAACGTAGTTACGCTCTCATTTTAAAACGACTTGCTAGTTTGCTCTGAAACTGTGTACTTAGAATAAGTTAAGGTATATGCAGGCCTGTAATTAGTTTATTTAGCTTCAGATACCATAGTAAAAAAAATACGGCGAATTTAAGTTTTTCATACGAAACTTGTTTTTGCTGTATTTCGTTTGTTTTATAAACTGGAGCCATATAAACCAATTACAGGCCTAGATATACCTCATGTCATTGTATATGCAAAGTTTTGTTACAATCCAACACATAGTTTTAAAATGAGAACGAAACTACGTTTGTATGGGAAGGCGAAATTCGGCCAAGCTTGCGGGGACTCTTAATATCTGCCACAACAAAGCGCGCATAAATATCTGACACGGCTCTATCTATTTCTAGGGCTGTTAGGACGACGTGTCATATATTTTCACCCACTTTGTCACGGCCAGTTATCGTAAAGGTACCATTTTTAGTGCAGCGACCATGGTAGAATGCCATAGATGTGGCAAATTTCAACCGAAATGATGGATTAGGGTTACAGTCGACAATATTAACTATGTTTAATCGTTGAAATTGGTATTTTCCACATCAATAGCGCAATACCATGATTGCTGCACCTAGGGTTACCAGATGAAAAATTCAAAAAGAAAAGATCTGATTTTAAATTGAAAAAGCCTAAGATTTTGTTGCAGTTTGAGAATTTTGTCTTTTAGGAGAACTATTTTTGGTTTGTATAAGTTTTTATTAAAGAAATCTGTAAAATGAACTGTATTATATTGAAAATTAAAAAAAATACTGAGATATCCTGCAATTTGCAAAATCCGGCCACAATCCTTAGAAGAGTCCAAAAATCCTGAAATTTCAGGACAAATCCTGAGAAATGGTAACCCTAGGTGCACCAAAAAACCTACCAAATTTTCTGGTTATGGCATATAAGTATTGATGCTGGAGACTGTACCTAAACTTAAGTGCTGAGAGGTCCAGTGCCTGATTAGAACGTTTTCCTACCTCTCTGCAGACGATGATAATATGAGTACGTAAGTCGTCGGGTATTGGGTCACATTTTTTATATCCAACTTCAGTGGTGACAAGGAGCTGCAACAGCAATAAGATATGGCAGGACTATTACTGACTTGTAGGTAGTAGCCATACCGCAACCACATTTGGGTTTTAATAATTTTGAAGCACGGGACGAGTCTATAATGTACGTCCTTAGTTTAGGACGTCGGGTCGAAATATGATAATGATCTGATTAGATTTTTCTGGGTTTTCCCTAATTTTTGCAACAAATGTTGGATCATATTGTATTTCTCCCAGCAAACGCTTCGCTAATGTACTGTACCTGACAATTCAAAAGTGCTTGTACCTAGGCCTACTTGAAGAAAGCATTATTTGATTTTATTGATTGATTAATTAATACAATTAGGTAGTTAGGCCGGAACGAGTACAATAGGGATGATGACTAAATTTTAATTAGTCCGCCATGTAGATTTAAAAAAAATATTGGACACGTACTTTTTCTTTTTTTACATAATCGACAAATAAAGGCGATACATTGAGTCAAAATGTCGCGTGACGTCACTCCTAGGTGCCTAGAAATTTTACTTAGGAGTGAGAGTGAGGTCACAAGCCCCCTCCTGAACTTTATTGCGATTTATTTGAGTATTTTTTTATTATTTTGAAAAAGCAAAACATACGTGTCCAATATTTTTTTCACTTCTCCTGTTCAAAAAGTAGGTCATATTAGCTTCGCGAAGCGAGACTAAAATAGTATATTTAGCCCCTAGGGTTTAAAAGAAAGCCATATAATCCCATACAAATTACTATGAAACTGAAAAAAAAAACTTGCGGCCAGCTACATACTACTTACGAATAATTAAAAACAAACAAACCAACCTCATCAGATTCGCCAAAATTTCTGATCGTATTGCAGCCCTTCACATTAAAAAGTAAAAATTGCCTATGGACATTATTAGTTTACAAAAATATATAAGCTGTCAATTTAACTATAAAGAATTGCTCAAACTGTACTTTTTATTTTTCATGACATATACAATTTTAGTGTTAAGACTTTTTTATTTTCTCGCAGTCGAAGTGAAAAGCAGAGTGTTTAACACGTGGCTAAAAGCCATTATGGCACTCAGACATATTTGTCCTCGGTCACTTCGTGAGCTCGTCCAAATAAGCACTTCGTGTCATAATAGCTTATTTTAGCCCCTTGTCAAACAATCTACTATTTATTATCTAGCTGACGGACTTATTAGAATTTTGATTTTCATATCCCGTCATCATGTCTATTGGGATGTTGATAACTTTACAAAACTTTTTTCTGTAGTATATTATAGAAAGACCTTTCAAGATAGAGATACTGGTGAAAAAAGTACTTGAATCTCAAAAACTCCCCGAGATTATAACAATGTTAAAGTTACATTTTTGAACATTCCCAAATAACGCTCCATACTAAAACCTAGGAAGTGACGTACGTCACACCTGTATGGAAAAATTAGAAAGTTTGTTGTGCAGCTAAGTTAAAAGTTCCGTGTATCGAAAAAGTTTGATAACAAAAGTTACCATACATTTCATGGATTATTCAATGGTTAGTTATGAATATTTTTCTTACTTTAAAAATGGACTTTCCAACCCAACTTTAAAGGCTCATACAACACGCTACACACAAGGTATCGACCCAATCTTTTTAGGATTTGTATCATAGAAACTAAGATTTTGCATCATTTTTTTTTTATTATTTGAATACGAGTACAGCCAACATCCCTATTAAGCTAAAGGGAGTTAAAGTTGCGGGTGCGCTAAACCTAGACCAACTTTAGATAGGTAGGTACATGGTTCTAACCCCGGTTAAAAATCTAATGAATAGAATATACTTTCTCAAAGTTTGGGTTTTCCTTACAATATGTATGGATACAACGATTTCGTCGCGGATGTTACGTAAGTACCTATACCAACGTGCTTAGACTAATTGAAATCTGACTGTTTTCACATTCGCGGGTGTTGAGGGTTAAAAATCTTACTTCAACATTTTAAAAAATTATATTTGCTTTGTTTTGTTATGCCCGTTAACATTTTACACTGAACTACGGACCTTAACATTCAAAGCAAAAACGAAAGTATCCTAAACCGCAATAGACATAAATATTTTACCATTTCTGTCCAAAGCATCTGCCCGGAAAAAACATCATTATACATAAACGCCCATTCTCGAAACAAGAATTTAATCAGATCGTTTTTACAGAACGGCAATTTCGGGAACGCATTCGGTGCGCGCGGGAAAAACTTCAAGATGGCGGGCGCGGGCGTCCGATGCAAATGACGCGCTGAAAAAGCGCGTGGCTGTAAAAACTTAAAGGAACTCATAGTATTTCATCGGCGTCGCCAGTTATTGAGCGGGGTTAGTGTTTTTGCACAAATTCCCGCGTTGGCTGCGCGGCGGGTTTTTGCGGGACGGAGTCTGGGAACGCTACCGCAGCGCTCCGCGCGGCAAAAACACGCCGCCATTGCCGCGAACCGTTGCAAAAACGCCGCGACATATGGATAGAATTAATGCGGCTCTTTTAATTTTCTTCAAGAAAGCGCGGGAGGAAACGGTGTAATGAGTGTTGCCAGCCGCAAAAACTCTCCGTATAATGACGTTGCTCATTTTAAATCCAGTTTTATTTTTCTTGTTGGACAACGTGTAAAAAGAAATCAGGAATCTTACGAGTGAGGACTTATTCTTATTCCATTAGCCGCTAATAAGAGCTTTTTCTTGGCGGTAATAAGCAAATTGTCTTATTAGAATAACGTTAAGTGGGCCCGCCAATATGGGTCACGTGTAACGAGTCTCATTGCGCGCCTACTTTGTACTTCAATGACTTAGTTGTAATAAGCATTTAAATGTTTAGATGAAGCTTGGTACTGTGTCAGAACCAGAGTCAATGAAATTAAGTTTAGCCTATTACAAATCTTGGCTGCCGCTGATCTGGGCCCTATGCAAAAAAAACATCGCACAATTGTCAATTTTATAGAATTGTACAATAAATAAAAACTTCGATACAATCCATACTAGTCCATACTTCCATACTAATATTATAAATGCGAAAGTGTGTCTGTCTGTCTGTCTCTCTCCCACCTCCATTATTGCCACCATCTCCCCCGGCCTCAAGGACATTAAGGAGACGATGAGCACGCTCGAGTACGCGCACCGCGCCAAGAATATCCAGAACAAGCCGGAAGTCAACCAGAAGATGACCAAGACCGCCATGCTCAAGGAATATGCTGAGGAGATTGACAAGCTGAAGAGGGACCTCGCAGCCGCTAGGGACAAGAATGGTAAGTCTTAATAACACTGACAAATCTATACTATCCATACTAATATTATAAATGCGAAAGTGTGTCTGTCTGTCTCTTACCTCTTCACGTTTAAACCGATGAACCGATTTGGATGAAATTTGGTATAGAGATAGTTTGAGTCCCGAGGAAGGACATAGGCTACTTGTTATCCCGGAAAAATACCCTTACCGCGATAAACGAATTTAAGGCGGACGAAGTCGCGGGCAGAAGCTAGTTTATTATAAATTTGTAAAAATGAAACGTTTGTACATTCAAGATATTGAAACAATATATTGTAACGGACTATTTGGAGGTCATATAAAAAAATTAAATTAAATATTTTTCTATTCAGTGATCATTTCATTATTTGTGACAGTTTTTGGGAAATGGTCCCACTTTGTCGATATGGAGTTATGAGTAGTTCCTAATACTACGGATCATACGCTATCTTTTGGTGAAAGATATATGTCTCTAGGTGCCATAGTTATTTTTTTTTTAATTCTTCAAATTTGCAAAAGTGAAAAAGCGACAATTGAAAAAACGTTGGTTAAAGTTTGGGACGACAAAAAACACACTTATACTTTGAAGTTATGGAGTGGTTAGTATCAGATGAATTGGCATACTTTAAGGATTTCAAATTCTAATAATTAATCTAACCTTAGTTAACCGAACATAAAAAGAGAACGAAAATATTTCAATCCTGAATATGGGTTTATTTTCTATATTTATAACATGACACGCAGATTTATCATTAAAGTTGTATTTATAAATGTATTATCATGCTAAAAAAGACAGAAATAATTCTATGGATCCCTTTAGTTAGTTATTATTTCAAAAAGTTAAGAAAAACAGAATTGAAAAATATTTTAATATATAACATGAGATTACTTAAAAAACACACTTATCGAGCATAAAAAGTATTAATATCAAATTCTTAGTACTTTTTTATGCATTAGGGGAGGTGGGGGCTGCAAGTGCCGATTTTCCAATAACATAGAATTTCATTATGAAAATGATAGGATGAATTTTTGATATATGGAAATATCAAAGAGTTGTTTATCCGTTTTTGTAATATTATAGTGATTTCGGCTTATATCTCAGTAGTTATTTTTTTACAGATTTTATTTGACAAAAGAAACAAAACAAGTTGTTCCACCCGTGAGGCAAATTGTTCCGCTTAGATTATTAAAATATAATGTGAGAATTAAACGGGTTTTTGTAAATAAAACAATCATTAAATAGATTTCTAATATGTTTTACACATATTATAATTTCTCTCAGATGCATAACTGAACTTTAAAAATAACAAAAAAACCTGAAACTTCCAAATAACTATTTCTTTTAAAATTTAAGACATATTTGACATTCATCAGGTTATAAATCTAGTAGGATACGTAACTAACTTTTAATAAATAACATAACTGATAATTTTCAGATAAACTTTTTATCAAATTAACTAACAATTGAGATCTATCAACTTACAGGGACAGATTTATGATATGTATATTATGTATTATAATTACTGTCAGACTTATAACTGAACTTTAAAGACAACAAAGAAAAACCGCCTTTTTGAGCTCCTATATCTTCTTTGGCTTCAGTACCGTCGTGACTCCAGTCTCGTCCATGTTCCAGATTCTGGACGGAGTCAACATATGTTTAAGTAGAATATCACCCAGCTTAGTGAAAATTCATTCACGTTATATTTATTGAATGCGATGCACGTCCAAGACTGGTCGCTTCTGCGGTTCTTATCGATAATAATGGGTTCCTCTTTATAAATCCAGTGAACCAGTCAGCACCAGCTTAACAATTATTGTGCCACAAAGGGCGAATATTCTTCAAATTAAATATTATAGCACATTCATCTGCGAGTTTTCGCACCTCTCCTGGCAGCAAGCCGAAGTATATTGAGGAACACCTTAAAATGTAGTCCACTGTGTTTCTCCTATTCCACAGTAAATACTGTCCTGCATTTATATCCTGTAGTAGGATCTTTACCGGCTTTCAATTTATTAACAAATCGACGTAGCGTCATGTGGCAAATATCCAGTTCTCTGGCATTTTTTTTTACTTTTTTCCCTCATTAATGACAGTATTTGTAGCTTGACGCAGTAATGTTTCGGAGGTTTCCCCTTTATCTGACTTTCGTTTGTAACATTAAAGGTTCGTTGGGGTAAGTTGTTCCGCGGAACAAACAGCCCCTACGGGAGGGAACAAACAACCCAATTTTTTTTTTTTACAAATACTGCCAAACCACCAATTCAATAGGATGAATTCAAAAACACTTGAACTACAGGACACCTTACTAATGTCACTACAAAATAGGAAAGTTACATCTAAATCGGGCCATAATTGACAAAAAGAGACCAAAAAGTTTAAACACGAAAATTTACTAACGTGGTGTTTTACGAGCTCGGTGCACACCGCCACTCAGCCGCCGGCGCTGGAGTAACTCAGATGGCCGCCAGCGCGGCGAGTCACCTGATGCTCAAACGGCACTTTTCACACGTATTGCTATCTCTTTTCTTTACAAAGTTATTGCCATCGGAACAACTTACCCTGGGAACTTGCAGCCCCGTCCTCCCCTATAAAGTTTAGTGATTTGCTATAGGTAGCGTCCCACTTTGTCGATTTACTAAACTTTAATGCTTGTTCAGTGAAAAGTATGTGTTTGGTATATTTATCCCATTTTATGTATGAGATAAAGGTTTGTTATTGTTAATCTATTAGTCATTGATAGTAATGTCGTTTGTTTGATCTTTTTTTACGGAATTTGAACGGAATTTATTTCCGACCCAAGTTCAGTGTCCCACTTTAACGGTTTGGTTTCGTTCGTATGGACATAGGCTAAAAATATACTACAAGTATAAAATCAGCTTTTAAAACATAGGTGTAATGTTTTTCGAGTTAGTATTTATATAAATGTTATTTTATATCTACCGGTTAATTATATTTATTTAAATAATACTGTTTTTTATTTAGCGGAATCATCAATAAAAAATGCCATTATCGATGGTTACCCAACCCTACTATTCATATTTCGTATTTTTCTTTTCTCCTGCTCAAAAAGTACGTACTTCGTGAAGCGAGACTAAAATAGTACATTTAGCCCCTAGGGTTTAAAAGAAAGCTATATACTCCCATACAAATTTCAATGATACTGAAAAAAAAAACTTGCGGTCAGATACTCCTTACAAATAATTAAAAACAAACAACCTGATCAGATTGGCGAAACTTTCTGATGGAATTGCTCAAACTGTACTTTTAGTTTTTCATGAAATATACAATTTTAAAGTCTTTTTTATTTTCTCGCAGTCGAAGTGAAAAGCAGAGTGTTTAACACGTGGCTAAAAGCCATTATATGACACTCAGATATATTTGTCCTCGCTCGCTTCGTGAGCTCATCCAAATAATCACTTTGTGTCATAATAATGGCTTATTTTAGCCCCTTGTCAAACAATCTTCTATTTTTTATTCGTATTTATTATGCTGTACTTTTCCATTCATTTTTTATTAACTTTTGTACATAATAACTAACTAAAGGGATCCATAGAATTATTTCTGGCTTTTTTAGCATGAGCATACATTAATAAAACAACTTTAATGATGAATCTGCGGGTCGTGTTATAAATATAGAAAATAAACCCATATTCAGGATTGACATATTTTCGTTCTGTTTTTATGTTCAAGCCTCCGTAACATTCCAAATTTCAAACTACTAAGGTTACATGATTTTGACTAATTTGAAATCCTTAAAGTATGCCAATTCATTTGATACTATAGTAAGTTATGGAGTTATGGAGTGGTTATAACCACTCCATAACTTCAAAGTACAAGTGTGTTTTTTGCGGTCCCAAACTTTAACCAACGTTTTCTCAATTGTCGCTTTTTCACCTTTGCAAGTTTGAAGAATTAAAAAAAAATAACTATAGCACTTAGAGACATAATTTTTTCACCGAAAGATAGCATATGCTTTCTCATGTTACAAACTACTCATAACTCCATATCGACAAAGTAGAAATGTTTCCCTATAATAGGCACAAATATGATATCGACGATTTTTTTCAGTATTTGACAAAGTGGGACGCTGGGCACTAAACTTTGAGGCCTTAAAAAGTGCTTAAATTGGTCATTTATGGGTCGACATCAAAATCATAGGTTTATTACAGTATGTTCTATCAGTTTTCATTGAAAGTCGATTTTCGGTAGGCTTTGCCATATTTCACTAAACTGCCCGTAACTTCGAAACTAGAATCGACAAAGTGGGACGTTTTACTAAACTCCCTCACATTTTTTGAAAATATCTACAATGTACAGACATTTCATTTTCACAACTTTAAAATCGTATGGATGACTTTCTATAACAATAAGTATAGGGCGAAGCCGAGTCGGCACTGGGGTAGCTGATGGCGTGGCTCCTCTCGTCCACCAGCCAGCTCATTCGTCGAGCTAGAGACTATTGGGTACTGTGGTAACTCAAGTGTCCCCGGGACTTCAATAGCTGGAGGTGTGCGTGCGACTCCGGAGGGACCCGGCTGCTGCCCCAACTGAACTGACTCTTAAGTGAATCGTGTCACAAAAAAAGAGGCAAATTAGAAAAAAAAAGCGGTCAAATGCGAGTCTGAGTCACGCACCGAGGATTCCGTACAAACTTTCACTTATTTCGAATTAACTGGCCGGTTGAGTTAAGTTTGCCTCTGGTATCTATGGCGTCACATACAAATGAGGGGCAACTTAACCAAAACCGGGTTATTGTGGGTTGACGACACGTTTGGCTTAGTGGGTTGTACAACGGCCTACGAAGCTGGCGGTCCCGGATTCGAATCCAGCTAGGGCAAGTGTTTGTGTAATGAGCACGAATGTTTGTTCCTGGGTCTGTATTATAATTTATCTTTATATTATGTATATCGTCGCCTAGTACCCATAGTACAAGCTTTGCTTAGTTTGGGACTAGGTCGATTTGCGTAAGATTTTCCCAGATATTTATTATAGATATTTATTTATTCGAAAATGATTTTTGGTGATTAATAAAAAGTAACAGACAGATCTATGGTAAATAGTTATAATTGTTGTGTAATATTAATATTAAATTATATAATTCAAGAAAATTTCTGATTATTTGCTTTTTAAACTTCGGAGATAAAGATAGGAGAATGGTATTTCTTCCACATTTTCCTTAATAAAACGAATTTAAGGAAAGAAAATTGTTTGAAAATGTGCAGATCCAGCTCTTTCAGACTGAGTCGCACCATAAGGGTTCCTTATTTACCTTTTTGGTACGGATCGCTAAAATCATTAGCTGGCAATATGGAATGCCTAGAAACGTGGTAGGTATTACAATTTGACAGTTTTTTTTATAAGTCAAATTGTTGCCATATAAAAAGTTTTAGTCAAATCCTTTTATCACAACTCGCTGGTCATGACTCTACCCTCGGCCTGAGACCTGACTGTTACGGGAACGGCCAGTGACCTAGGCAAAAGACATGTGCAATCTTTAATACTTAGGCTGGAAGCAAACATTAGGGGCTCCCATACGCGAATGACCTTCGATCCGTATCTCTTCTCTTTTCTGTGTTGTATATGTCTCATCGTGTTGACTACCACCGTTGTTAACAATATACTGTTTCAGTTTATCTTCACGAGTCACCGAAACCGAGATAAACGCCATCAAAATTATATAACAAATTTACGACAAAAAAACAGTTTTTGCTACTTTTCTTAAAAACTATAGAACCTATTGAAAAACCAGTTGACAATTTTACAGTGAACATCATTACTCACTTATTGGTTTTACTCTTATGTCTAAGCGTCGCTTGACGGGGGAGCCTATACCAATTTAAAATAGAAAAAGGAGTTATAAAGTATTATATGTGTATTTTTATATATTTTTTACGTTAATTTATTATATATCTATCATATAGATTTTTTTCCTGTAGCCCCTTTTTTTGTAGTTCCCTTATCAGAAATTCAAATTCGGAATTCCGAGAGCCTAGCACAGAAGTTCGATTTTTTGTGTCAGGATTTTTTCCTGCCAGTACGTAGAATAACGCTTTCCTGAAAACGCTGCCGAATTGAAGGCTTTTTGCTCTTCTAAGGGCGCTAAATAAGAAAAAGCGGAAAAGTCGTCGTTATTGGGCGATAAGTGTGTGAACACATGGATCGCAAAGAAATACTTGCACGTAAACACGGCACAGCGCCGGTGCGATTCTGAATGAACACTTTTGTTTATTTTTTTATGTAATGAATGGCAAATTGGCAGGCGAGCCACCTGATGGAAAGTGGTCATCGTCGCCCATGAATATGTGCTACACCGGAGGAATTTGTGTGAGGTGGTTCAACAAAAATGTATACGAAAGCTGGGTTCGGGATGACGTCATGCGGTATTTTCCGATCTTCCGACCCGAACGCGCGCGAGATTTCCGAGCCGAACGTCAGGTTCTTTTTCCATTCGTTAAGTATAAGAACGTATGCGGCTTGTTAAACATTTTGTACAAAAGGGCCATCAGGTCTCCAAATCTGAATTTCTGATTAGAAAATCGAATCAATAAACCGAATGTTTGCGCCCAGCCTTACACGGAATACTCTTAGTGGCGCCATCTTCAACGAACTTCAAGTCACTAACGTCATTATTTATCGACAGCTTTTAAAACGCTCTGTATAGTACCAAGGACTATTACTAAAACAAGAGGACTGACCATCGCCATACAAAAAGCCGTTCCCCGATGTGTACAACGCCATCTATGTATAAAATTTTTTTTTTACAATTATTCATATTTGCAAGCGTGACACAGTATTTAAATGTTACGATTTGTTTATTATTAGCTATTTGCGATATAATTGTTACTATACTATGTTTCTTTATTCAATTATAACGTCGTTAAATGTTTAGTTATGAAGCGCCATCTAGTTTTTGCCAGAATATCTCCTTGCGATCGGAACACGACGATCCAAAGTATGGTAACTGTCCTCTTGTTTTAATGGTCCTTGATAGTACATTTGCTAACACTTGCGTTGTACCCTACGGTGTTTCCTTGCTTAGAAGTCTATATACTTCGATTGTATAGCATTAAATAGGGTAAACAACTTGCGTGTCTTTTAATTGAAAAACACTTTAGAAAAATAAGACACAGCAATTTTTTATCTTTATCGTTATTATTTTTACTATATTATAAACATGAAAGTATGTATGTACATTCCACTTAATCTCAAAACTACTGGACGATTTTTTATGAAACTTTCCAGTTATGTACCTTATATGTCAGAATAGGACATAGGCTGTAATGTATGTCAAATTTCATCCCTTTTAGGGACGAAAAAGGAGATGAAAATTTGTATGGACAGTAAATATTTTTTTGCTTGGAACTTGAAATCTTGGTAATATGCTTCACATTTAAATGAGTGAAAAATCGAGTTTTGGGGCTTTCCCCAAAACTCGATATTTTACCGGTAAAAGGTTTTTATCCCGGAAAAATACCTTTTATTCGCGATAAACGAATCTAAGGCGGACGAAGTCGCAGGCGGCAGCTAGTATGTAATAATTATTCTTATAGCAAGGATGGCAATTTACATTATTTTTTTTCATAAGTGATACTTAGTTACTATTTTTTAAAGCGTTTTTCAATACGAAGACATGTCAAGATTGTTAGCCCTTTTTCTAATGCAATTAAAAAATAGAAATATAGTAAAGAACATTACGCAATAAATGTACGAATTGGTCATTTTTATGGAGAACCGGCCAAGAGCATGTCGGACCATGCGCAGTGTAGGGTTCCGCAGCCGATACTACAAAAACAAATGCTGCAGAAGAAAAAAATACGATGTGAAAAAGTATGTGATGAATACGATGAAAAAAATACGATGTGTAAAAAATACGATGTGTAAAAGAGCGTATCGTTACGGCACTTACGTCCTTTTATTGAGAAGCGCAGTTTCTCGGCTAAAGCCCGAAGATGGTATATCCGATCATATTAAAAACAACTTTCGTTGGCAGTATTTATTAAGCATTACCTTTGTAATTTTTTTGACCTACTGTTTAAAAGATAAAAGGGGGAGGGGTGGGACCATTAATACAACTTTCGGAGGGATTGCTTCCAAAATATTCGCTTTGTAATTTTTTTTTAGAAACCTGAGGATGTTTTTAGAAGAACTTTCGAAATGTGTCAGACGTTGGGTTTAGCTACTAAACTAAGTAGCGGCTTATACAAAACACCTACTCCAAATTTCATCAACACATCTTGTACTTTTTGAGTCTGACATACGGACAAGAAAACTATAAGCATATAAGGGTTCAGTTTTTGCCATTTTGCCTAAGGAACCCTAAAACTTAAACCCTAATATGATCACTTTGTTGTCCGTCTGTTCGTCTGTGAAGACCCTTTTTCCTCGGGAACGCGTGGAGGTATCAAGCTGAAATTAAGATCAAATACTCATGTCTGCAACTTCGAAGTCAAAGGCAATCAAAAGATACAGTCATTAAAAAGGTGTTTCCATAATAGGGTCCTGCCAGTTGTCCTAGAAACTTGGTATTTAAAGGATCTCTTGTAAACAAAACGAAAAAAAAAACTAAAAGCCTCAATTTTTTATTTTTGTCAGCCTGTGTACAAACCAATATAAAATGACCCAACACTGCGTATATTTTGCTTAACAGCAGGGCTCTGCTAACACTGGATTTTCATAGATACTGTCGTTTTTATTAGCCTATATTTTGAACGGAACTCTTTGTGTGCGAGTCCGGCTGGTCGTGGCCGCACCTGGCCGTTTTTATTTAATTAAGTAAAACAACTATTTCCCCATAAATTATGCAACACAACGAGTCTAAATTTCGAATAATGCATGCATTTTTTTGGCTTAGAAGACCTTTATTTAGGAAAAAATAGTAAAGGTTGCAAAGTTATGTTTATTGAGTAAGACGAGTAAGGACGGACATACTTAACGCTAACGCGTGACTAATTAGTACCTAGTACCTGATTCGAATGCTACCATATAGCATATTATCAATTAAAAAGCCTGCCTCCTTCACATTGGAATATAATCGTTAACCGAGGCGACAAAAAGTTTAATGGCAGCTTGAAAGTATTAAAAAGTTGAAGGTGTTTCAGCCAGCGAGAAAGCTACCAACTTACAAAAAAATATGGGGTCACTCAACACGTTTGAGTCCGGTTTCTAGAAGCAATTTATTTTAAACGGTAGAAATAAATCCCAAAGATTACCGGTTACCTTACTTGGTTGCGTAGCAGTAATTACAAAGTTCATTGAAGTTGAAGTGAACTCGGTTTTTAATAGTTTACATTTTTATGGCTTTAAAAAATAAACTGGACAAGCTGTGAATTTTTTTGCGTATCATTTGAGTTATATGTTTTAATTTGTAAACAAAACGTGACAGTCGTCATCCACAAACATTACACTTACAAAAATATTCATATATTTCGAAGGAACTTTGCGTCAAATGAAACGTTAATATAAATATTGCCATTCATGATGTATTTACGAAACAGTTTACATGCGTTATGTTGGCTGCCATGATAGTACGAAAGTAAAAAGTAAGTCACATCATACATTATGTGAACTTTTTTACATATCAATGGACACAATATTTCATAATATAAAGTATTTTGAAGACAATTTGTGATTTTAATGCTATCTCTAAATGATATTAATAATCTTAAAGCGAATCTTACAGCACGCCTTATATATTTTTTGGTATGGCAATTCGGCCCAAACCGAAATTTGAATTTTGTTTGAACGACTTCGGTCAACGGACTCCCTTGACAATAAATTGGGGTTTGACGCATTTTATATAATTTAGTGAATTGTCTAGGTAATTAATTAACAACCATTCAGTGGAACAATCACAGTGTAAAGAATTTTATGTGTGTAGTGCAAGATGACGTCGGAAAAGGCTTCTCGGAGGGATAAAAACCAAAACATCCAAGTGTTTGTGAGGCTAAGGTAAACTTGTATTATTTCTACTATTTATACCATAATTCCTGTGTCTAAATACTCATTACACCAAAATCAAGCATATATTCCTCTTTTCTGATAATTGTGACATACTTGGCTTAGGTGTTTGACCTTATTTGGCTATTGTTTTGAATGGAGTTTTAGGCCGTAATTACAAGCGTCTTTGTATCGTGCTTCACTAGATCCTTTCTAAATCCTTTACACATTGTCGATAACGTTGTAATTATTACATGAAGCGTTTAGGTTATTCAGTATTTACCATTTCAAAGTAGTTACTAAATTGTCAAGCTTAGCATGAGTCATGGAAGTATGCCCCAATTTACAACTCAATTTCTGTGTTAACAATAGCCTTAAAATACATGTGACTTCCAGTAATTACTTTGCATAACGATTTAAATGATAAATAGTAATATGAAACTGAAATGTTTGGAACCTAATCAATCATCCACCTAGTGATCTAAGCTGTGATCACAGCAGTTAGCCGTATGAATGTTTCATGAACCCACATACATTTTGCCTTGAATTTCTACCGATATTACATAACATTTGATGACTGGTTGGGCTCAGCGGGTGGGCCCCTCTTTCCCACTGGGCACTCTGGGCTCGTGCCCAGGGGCCCCAAAATATCTTAATCTACATGTGTTTTGCAGTCCAGAGGTCTCTAATTTAATTTTTTTGTGCCCTAGCACCCTCCATTTTTGAGTGCTTGAGGGCCCCCTATTCCTGAGTGACCAAGTGCACCCGCATCTATAAAGACGGTCTTGAGTGGGAGTAATTCTAATTAATTCCAATTCTAATGGTAGTGGCTATTCCAGGCTACATAGCCTCCGTATCACTGTGACCATAGATGATCTGTTGTGATTGCCACCTCCTATAGTTCCCGATCAAGTTCTGTTGATTGCAAAGAACTTCAGAACTTCTTTGATTCGGAGAGTCTTTTTCTCTTCTGGGCACAGTAAATGTTTTCCCAGTATAGAGCTGCGGTTGCGTGTTAGGGAGGGGCAGTCCATAAGAAAGGGTAAAGGTGTGGTCAGTGGGAGTAACATTGCCTGTGAAGTTGAAGGTCCTGGGTTCTAATCCCGGTAAGGGCAAATATTTGTGTGATGAATATAAATTAATATATTATTTATATTTGTGTGATGAATATAATTTGTTCCCGAGTCTTGAATGTTTTCTATGTATATAAGTAAATATTTCATTGTCTAGTACCCATGACACAAGCCTCATTGAGCTTACCATGGGACTAGTTTGATTTGTGTAAAAATTGTCCTGTAATATTTATTTATTTATAAATGAAGTTTCAGAAGCTGTTTAACACTTTTCATCAATAGTAAAAACTGAAAATATTGGTGAATCTCTATCACTTAGATTTCAATATTTCTTCTTTTGCCATTGATATAACTGATTATTATTATTGTTAAGAATAGGCAGAAACTGGAATAAGAAATCAGAGCAAACACTTTGTCCTTGTAAGATACAGTCTTAAGTCTTTTTTCTATGGCCTCGGTGCTATCACTGCAAGGTGAAAGTATCAAATCAAATATTTATTCATCTAACATTGGTATAATACATGATGTTATTACATATATTGTTTGTTGTATCACAATGTGGTGCCCCAGACACATACAAATTTGATAGCAAGCAACATGCACTCATATACAGATTACAATTTACACTAAAAATTATCAAAATAATAAATATGTTAAATAAATGACATCCCAATGAACTAGCAGCCAAGTTAATAGCCAGGGAATATGTTAAAAGATTAAAAAGAAAAGATATATTTTCAGATTGAGCCTGGCTCCTTGTGAAATTAAAAAGTGTGGGTGCTCTCACTGGATGACACACTCGACATGACAACCATTACATAAAATCTGCTTATAGTACTATTGATTGATAAAATTAAAATACAAAAAAAAAAGTTTTATTATCACATTGTTTAAACTTACTAACTAGTTTTCCCTAAGGTACCCATCAAATGAATAATAGGTCTTTTTTACTAGCAGAGGCGTGGTGTCAGGAAAATTCCAAGGGAAGCCGAAGCATATTCATTTATAAGCCTTTCTTGGGCAGCCCAGTGGGAATCGGCTTATATGGTCGCCACGCCACTGTTACTAGATACTCTTTGGCAGACCTCTCGGTTTTAACAATGTCAGATACCCTCTTTTTTAAATTAAAAACTGTTATGGTAATGGTGCCATGCCAATGCTCTGCTCTTTGATAAGACAGGAGTTCCTGAGATATATATATATTAAAAAAATGGATTGGCACGAATTTTCACACTCACTTGTGAAGCCTAGGAATAAATGTGTATGTATAGACTAAATGTATTGTATAGACATTGAAATGTCAGTATGTTCAGCTTAATAAGCATGTTAAAAATATATTACATACTAGCTGCCCGCCCCAGCTTTGTATGGGTGTACTCATATATTTTTTGTCCCACTCACATCCTTCTGTTAAGTCATGTTATCGACTATGCATGTAGCACTACCAAAATATTGTTTGTGAAAGTGTAAAATGTTCAATATACTGCAAAGATGAAACTTTTCGATAACCAACTTCTTCATTTCCAGACCGTTGAACCAGCGCGAACGCGACATCAAATCCCTGGGAGTGGTGGAGGTGGTTAACGGGCGGGAGGTAGTAGTCCGTCAGTCCCAGCAGTCCATACACACTAAGAAGTTCACATTTGACCGGGCCTTTGCACCCAACACTAAACAGGTAGGCTTCTTACTTTTTGTTTTACAAATATCATGATAATAATCACACTTTTTGCAATTTATTAGTGGATCACTCCACTAGCGTTATTATTATAAACAAAGATCAGAAACAAATGAATTTTTTTTTCGACGATACTGTACTTGAACCAGTGCCTTGAGCCGCCTAGGCGGCGCTACCGGCTAAGGAGTCGGATGCACCATACAGAGATCCAATAAGCAAGAACAGATGACAAAATTCGTCGACTACTGGTATGGACGATTAGCTCAGATGGTAGAGCGCGCTGCCCCGGTCTGGCTCAAGGCACTGGTTCAAGTCCAGTATCGTCGAAAAATTTTTTCATTTGTTTCTGATCTTTGTTTATAATAGGTAAGCTTCTTTTTTCTCTTTATATGAACCACAAGTTTTATTGGGGTTCAGTGTTTTTAATGTGGGAAGATTAACACCACATTATTATCTACTAGCTTCTGCCCGCGACTTCGTTCGCCTTAAATTCGTTTATCGCGGATAAGGGTATTTTTCCGGCATAAAAAGTAGCCTATATCCTTCCCCGGGACTCAAACTATCTCCATCCAAATTCGGTTCAGCGGTTTAAGCGTGAAGAGGTAACAGACGGACAGACAGACACACTTTCGCATTTATAATATTAGTATGGATATGAATTCTGTGATATAGATACTAATCAAAGCACAGAGGAAAAAACGATTGCTCTCGCAAGTGGTCGCACCAGGACTCGTATCCGGTACTTCCTGATTCCGTCAGGTGTGTTACCCTTTCACTAGCGAACACTGTGACGTACGCATCGTATTTATCCATCCGCTTTGATTTACCTATAATACCTTTTAAAATAAAAATAGGTATCTATACCCCAATACGGCAACATTTTTGGGAAGCGCAAAACCCGCAAAATTTAACGCTGGGCACAAAATAAGTACACAATATGCATTTCCTCACAAAAACGTTGTTTAGGCATGAGAAACGTGCCTACTCTATGCCTCTCTGACTATCATATAACTTGTATTCTTTCGCACACGTGTACTGCTAGGGTTGTCACTGAGTCTACTTAAAATTTTTACAACTTTATAATAGTATAGATAAATATAATTATTTTTGTAACATTTTCAGATAGAAGTATACCAGCAAGTGGTCAGCCCGCTGATCAAGGAGGTGCTATGCGGCTACAACTGCACCGTGTTCGCCTACGGGCAGACCGGCACTGGCAAGACGCACACCATGGTTGGCGAGAGCACTGGGGACGAAAACGTCAACTGGCAGAATGTGAGTATACAGGGTAGACTGTGGAGTCGAAGAAGCTGTATCAGGGTTGAAAACTTGTGATTTTTTTCACTTTTGAATTTCGAACTTTCTTTAATTTAAGAGTTCAAAACTCGATTTGTACTTTTACGAGGTTAATGCTGGAGACTTGCATTTGCTTGGAGAGGAGAATTGCACGATGCGTGCGCATCCAGAACGAGTCGTTATATCTAATTATCGTATACAATTCCCCAGGACCCCCTAGCCGGTATCATCCCTCGCGCCCTCAGTCAGCTGTTTGACGAGCTGCGTATCTCCAACACCGAGTATACTGTACGCGTGTCCTACCTGGAGCTGTACAACGAGGAGTTGTTCGACCTCCTGTCCACCTCCGAGGACAACTCCAAACTGAGGATCTACGAAGATGTCACCAGGAAGGGGGCCAATATTGTGAATGGACTTGAAGAGATTACGGTGAGTTTTAACGAATATTCTGGTCAGTGCATGCCTGGAAGTATACAATGAGGAGCTGTTCCATCTGCTGTCCACCTCCGAGGACAACTCCAAGATCTGGATCCACGAGGATGTCACCAGGAAGGGGGCCAATATTGTCAATGGACTTGAAGAGAATATGGTGAGTATTAATGAGCATTCTGGTGAATACACGCCCGGAATTACATAATGAGGAGCTGTTCCACCTGCTGTCTACCTCTGAGAACAACTCCAAGCTCTGGATCTACGAGGACGCCACCAGGAAGGGGGCCAATATTGTCAATACACACAAATGGACTTAAAGAGATTACGGCGAGTTTTAATGAGCATTCTGGTAAATACATGCCTGGAAGTACAAAATGAGGAGCTACTCCACCTGCTAAGCTCTGGATCAATTTCAAACACAATGTACATTTTTTATGAATGAATAAATGAAAATGAAATGAAATGATCTATGACAATGTCACCAGAAAGGGGGCCTATATTGTTTTAATGAGCATTCTTATCCATGTCTGAAAGCATATGATGAGGAGCTATTCAACCTGCCGTCCACCTCTAGATCTGTGAGCATGTCACCAGGAATAAAGCCAACAATGCCAATGGACTTGATCGTTTAGTGGTGAGTTTTAATGAGCATTCTGGTCAATACATTGCTGTTAATGAGGAGAGCAATGGTAGGGGTTTCTTTTCGTGATAGAATCAGAAATGAGGATATCCGCAGAAGAACCAAAGTAACCGACATAGCTCACAGGATTGCATCGTTTAAGTGGCAATCGGCGGGCCATGTAGCCCGGAGAACGGATGGCCGTTGGGGCAGTCAAGTCCTGGAGTGGCGACCACGCATAGGAAAGCGCAGCGAAGGCTGGCCCTCGACTAGGTGGATGGATGACCTCGTAAGGGTCGCGGGGAGTCGGTGAATGCGGTCTGCGCTGGATCGCACCCTCTGGCGAGCTATAGGGGAGACCTATATTCAGCAGTGGATGTCCGTGGCTGATAGCTAGATAGATAGAGAGGCCTGACCTGCTGTCCATCCCCGAAGACTACTCCAAGCTGAGGATCTAGGAGGATGACACCAGGAAGCGGGCCATATTGTCAATGGTCTTGAAGAGATTACAGTGTATTGATACATTTGTCTGACCTAGTCCACCTCCCAGGCCTACTCTAAGCTTTCTTAAGTCCTCGGATTCTGATCTATGAGATATCAACTGAAATAAAGCCAACATTGTCACTGGACTTAGAGATTTCGGTGACTTTGTCTTTACTTTAATTACCTAAATACTAGACCACATAGCTCCAGGGGTTAACATTGTTAATGGACTTGAGTATAATACTGTGTCTTTTTTATAAAGTTAGTGTTTTTCCAGCTTTATTATTTATTGGTGTAAGATATTTATTCCTCATAAGATTTTACAAAATCACTTTCTGAGAAAAAACATTATTGACTTAAATCTAGGTCAGAGAATAGGTAACATGCAAAGTGGCCGAACATAAACTCGACGGAAAAAAGGTAACACAAAGTACGGTAAACGGCAGCTATTAATGCAACATTGTAATGGATGCATGGTGAGGGCTCGTTGAACCGTAGTATATTGTTTAACCAAGGGTTGAAAGTGAGCCATTTCACCCGACATATTTCAGCCAATAGTTCGACAGTGAAATGGGTAATTTCACCCGAGTAAAACACTCTATTTTTCATTTCGTCTGTGAGGATGATATAAAAATAATCATCATCATCATCATCGCAATCGCAATATGAAAAGCTTTTATTTTAATAATATGACGTAACTCAGTTAGTTATCTTTGACTCTTTGGCTAATCGTAACAATAAAATACTTTGCACCCTAGGGATGGAAAAGCTATTTTTTACCCAGCTAAATAAATACCCATGAAAATTCAACTTTCGGAACGGGAGAGATGAAAAAGTATTTTATTTATTTTAGATATTTGATATTCATTGAAATAAAACAATTTAACGGATTATATCGCGTATATTATCTCATTTTAGTTCCCGACGTTTCGGAAGCTTTCCAGCTTTCCATGGTCACGGGAGGATATAATCCGTTAAATTGTTTTATTTCAATGAGTAATAATCGCGGAAACAGAAGAAAATATTATATTTGATATTGTTTTTATTTATTTATTTTTGAAATTTAATATTGTTTTTATTTTAGGTATACAACAAGAATGAGGTGTACAAGATTATGGAACAGGGGCAAGAGAGAAAACGTGTTGCTTCCACGCTCATGAACGCCCAATCTAGGTGAGAAATTCATTTATTATGATTCCATATACATAAAATTTCCTATACATATTCATAGTGCAGGCGTATCTATACTATTGTAATTTGTAACGGTGAATCTAAGTAATATTTAATTGAAGGTGCATTAAAAAATACTGGATTCTGAAAATACGTTCCATAATGTAAACTGAATATTTGAGTGACTTGCCGTGTGTGTTTGCCAATCGTAAGTTCAACCGAGATTTTTTTTTTAATATTTTGATGTTATCAACGCCATCTAAGATCTTATGAAACCAATGTCGTTACCGGATAGATGGCGTCTCGTTTCGCTGCAAAGCAAACTTTCTGACAAATGTCCATGCAATTATGCTGTCCAGTGTACATACTAGGGCAGCCACTGACGTCGGAGTGACGTCATACACAGGATTCATAGTGACGTTACTAGGACGTACACGATATCCACAGTAAGTATGTCAATTTCAGAGCGTTTCAACCGCACTCATTAGTGTCACCGCTTTAATGGTGCCTTCTATTACAGATTCGAATGAGATACTAGACCTCAGTGGCGTGGCGTCCATATAAGCCGATTCCCACCGGGTTGCCCCAAGAAAGGCTTATAACCACCTTTTTCTTTAAATGAGTAAATGAATACGCTTCGGCTTCCCTTGTAATTTTTCTGACTCCACGCCTTTGCTATACCTCCTGTGTAGAGGTACTGAACCTCTAAACAAAATCTCAAAATGCCATTCGAATTCGCTGTGGCTTCATCAAGGCTTAATAAAGGATTTCAGCTATATTTGGTACACGGGTAGCTGGGCATACCCAGATGGTTATGGGATACTTTTTACCCGGCTGCGCTGAAGGTACGGGCACCATATATAGTATGACCAATACCGCTCCTTAGGTATGCGATCCATCAGGTATGCGCCTTAGGCATGCGAGCGGCGAGACGGGGGGCAGACGACGGTAGAATGACGAATCATGGGCTGTTCTGCCCCTCCCCCATGTTAGTCACACGATAGTAAAATACATTTTTCTCACCTAGCTTTTCATTTGAGTATCAGGTATTCATAATTTAATATTTTTTACCCTGGTAATAAGTACCATTGTTGTCTACGAAGTCATTGCACTCAATTTACAATACACATACTATTACGGTTATAAGCAGCCTAATGCATAACTGAGTCTGTTCCTGAGGTATGGGAGCGGGGCGGCAGGGGTGTGTTTACGGAACGTCAAACGACGCGTAACTTCAGGCATTGGTCCCGCCGCCGACGATGAGCGAGAAGCGAATAAAGCTAGACACTAGAAACGAGTTGGCGAGAAGTGAGTGTTTAGCTCCAATAGTTTTGTCGCTCGGCTATAAGCGAGTGTTAGAGTGGGACGGGCTATTACTCGCACCACTCATTGGGTAGGTCTCGCAGCTTGAGTTCCAACCGTCAAGCGAGCATCGCTGAGCGAGTACCGTTACGCTAGTTTTATCTTATAGCTCATATCGCTGCGACAAACTAGTAGACAGAGATATAAATAAAACAATTAAACGGATTATATCGCGTATATTATCTCATTTGAGTTCCCGACGTTTCGGAAACTTTTCAGCTTTCCATGGTCACGGGTGGACTGAGATATATTTTTGTCCGTAAAAGTTACAGTTTGTGCAAACTAACCACTTTGAAAAACAAATAAAGGTGTACACACATGCCAGATGGGCCTAATCTGTAAAGACAGTTACACATGAGCCAGTTATTTTCTTTTAATAATTTACCAAGCAGCATTTCACAAATGAGGCGTACTGAGGAGAAAAGAAACGCTGCAAAGAAAAACTCCCAGACTACCTCATTACTAATTATAATATTTTAAAAACAGAGACTATTAAACTGCTTTTTAAAAGATAAGATATTTTTACACACATTCAGAAATTAAGGTTTTGCAGTCATGTGTCTCGCTTGTTCCTTGATGAGATGTATTACAGGATCCCAAGCTGGTGGTAGCGACAACCCATCTTCTCTATTGAGAAGAAAATATTAGTAGACAGAGAGTTCTCACCGGCAGTGTGAACAGCCAGCGATGAACTATTAATATATGTGTCTCTTTTACTAACGCAGGTTCTATATCTTTTGTTCGTATCTTGGGCGAGAAAATCGCCGATAGCTAATCGCTTCTCCGCCCTTGGTGGGACCAGTCCCTCAGTCGGGCGGTCAGGCTTGTATAAAAATAGCGAGACAGGACACGTCACGTCACTTGTCACCCCTCCCGCACCGCTCCTATACCTCAGGAACAGACTCGGTTAAGCTTTAGACCTGTAGTAAACATTTTGTGAATATTACAGTGAGAATCCCAATGGCAAGCCACTATTGTCCTAGTAAGTTGTCACTTACGTCTATTGGAAAGTAGACTCATTTGGTACCCCATTTTGTTTTGTTTATGTTTCCTCTTACACACACATGCATAATTGAAATGAATATTTGAAGGACAAGTTTGCTTTTGGGTCGCTTTCTGTAATAAGGGAGGAAGCATATACAAAAGATAATTTTTAATTTGTATGTAGTTTTCAATAGAACTTACACGTATATAACAAAGTAGTCAGTAACTTACACTGTTTAGAATCAGAGCTTAATAAAAGTAAGTTATTTATTGCTTAGTATGAATATTAATAGTTGTCTTCGTAGTTCTAATGGGGACGTTGCATTAAGAAAAAAAAATAGGCATTACTGTATATGTAAAGGTTCGGAAACACTACATTTTAACAATAAAATTTTCATTTTTCATATCGATGTTGCATTCTCAATACATCATTATAAATTAAACGCTACTATCCTATTATATACACATATTCTCCTTGTGAGAAACTGAACTCATTGACATCATAAACAAATGATGCAAGTTCCCAATTAGTGATGTTTCATTTTCATTATCATCTTGGGATTTAGTTTTTACTAGTATTTTTGGCACAAATGATGTTAATATTCACGACACTTATCGTAAAGTATTTTAGATGTATGACACCACTTTGCCATCTTGTAGTATTGTGTAGATACGTACATAGATATATACAGGGTGAATCCTAAACGGTGAACAGAAATATTATATTTCGATGTACTTTGTATGGTGATTTAGAATATGCGGTTCTTATGGCAATTATATAACATTTAATATTATTTTTTTCTGTTGCCGCGATTATTACTCATTGAAATAAAACAATTTAACGGATTATATCGCGTATATTATCTCATTTTAGTTCCCGACGTTTCGGAAGCTTTCCAGCTGGGTCTCCTTCGGAATCCCTAATGTCGTTTGTCCTAATGTATCATTTGCCATAACGCATTTTTTTCAGAAACTGTTAATTGTTCAGGATTTTTTAAAAGATCGTCGTATAGATAGGTTAGGTTAGGTTTGTTTTATAACAATCCTGAAAAGTTTACAGTTTCCTAAAAAAATGCGTTATGGCAAATGATACATTAGGACAAAAGACGTTAGGGATTCCGATATAGATCCTTTCCAGCTTTCCATGGTCACAAAACATTTAATATTGTTTAGTCATTTCGGTCTCACACACATTTTCTTTTGGTCACCCTACTTAGCTTGTAGTGAAGTGAATTGTCATTCATGTGTCAAATGCGTAAACAATGTGAGGTGACCATGAGCTATGATGAAATAACAAGGATTTTTTATAGAAAAAAGATTATGTAATCTCTTTCCCCTGATCATCGCCCTAAGCAGCTTTCGGGCTGGTTAGGACTAAGAAAAAAATATTTATATTCACGATTTGGGATTCATCCTATATGATTATGAAAAGTTGAAAACAATGAAATATCTTCACATTTGCTGTCATAAATTACTTGCAAGTTTGTACGAAGTGGCAATTTTAAAACAATGCTTTCAGTTTTCCACATAAAACGTTAATCAAATGGAGTGACAAATCAACACTTTCGCGACCGCAAACACGCTATGTGGGCGCTCTGCTTGTAATAAGCTTTCGCCATTTTTCTGGCCCCTCTACACGATCGCCGATTGATAATCCATACTAATATTATAAATGCGAAAGTGTGTCTGTCTGTCTGCTACCTCTTCACGCTTAGACCGCTGAACCGATTTGGATGAAATTTGGTATGGAGATAGTTTGAGTCCCGGGGAAGGACATAGGCTACTTTTCATCCCGAAAAAATACCCTTATCCGCGATAAACGAATTTCAGGCGGACGAAGTCGCGGGCAGAAGCTAGTTTATCTATATATTATGTATATCGTCGACTATGGGTTTAGTACAAGCTTTGCTTAGTAGTTTGGGACTTGGTCGATTTGTGTAAGCTTGTCCCTGTGTTATTTATTTATTTATCGGCGAGCAAATGCGACGCGGTTATACGTTAGAAAGCGCACCATATATTTCCATCTCATTGTAACGTATTACTGCGTCCTGCTTGCCCGCCAATGATCGGCGATTACGTAGAGGGGGCCATTCCACGCGCTAAGAAATTCGTGGTCGTGAAAGTGTTAAAAATTTGTCACAGCTGTTCTAATTACAAATAGTATGAAATAGTAAATATGCATGAAATTTTATTTTTGCTTTAATGAAAACTCAAATTGTTTTTCACATAATTATAAAAATAAATACAATGTAAGTCATCAAACATTAGATTCTATCTCTTTCTAGTAGAACAGAATTTAACATGCAGTTTAATTAATGGCCGTAGTGTTATGTGACGTAACAGTCCATGTAGGATCACCATGTAGGGTCAATTCGGTGTATAAGTAATAATTAGTAGTTTCAAATGCCTACAGCAGCTAATACTCAAAGTGTGGTCCGCGGAGCCCTAGGGCTTCCCACAGCTTTTACAGGGGCTCCATGATACTATAGGTTATAATGAAAATAATTAGGTTGCAGAGGTTGTCTGCAATCTTTCGTAAGTGAAATGTTTCTGAATATTATTAGCATTGTTTTATTGAATTAACATAGTGCAGGTGATTACTTAGATTAAAACAATACTGCCTCCGGTAATAATAAAGAATACCCATAAACTACTTTTTTATTATTTAAGGGCTCTGTGAAATATTTCGCTTTTCAATAGGGTTCCGCCGCCAAAAAAGTTCGAGAACCGCGGGCCTAAAGCATCACTTTATTGTAACTTTAACACAATGTCTTATTTCCAGCCGCTCCCACACGGTGTTCACGATAGTGGCTCACATGAAAGAGAATAACCAGGAGGGCGAGGAGCTGGTGAAGATCGGCAAGTTGAACCTGGTGGACCTGGCCGGCTCCGAGAACATCAGCAAGGCGGGCTCCGACAACCCCGCCAAGCGCGAGCGGGCCCGCGAGTGCGTCAACATCAACCAGAGCCTGCTGACCCTGGGCAGGGTCATCACGGCGCTGGTGGAGCGCCATCCGCATATACCGTACAGGTGAGATGTTCGCATGGGTGCTGTGATGGTGTGTGGTCCAGGCTACGAGCTGGTGATATTGACAAGCTGAACCTCAACCATCAACCAGAGCCTGCTGACCCTGGGCAGGGTCTAAGTACTAAGGCGGATTTAATATAGAAATTGTACTGCTGTTATTCTTGTACGCTGTGACTGTGGCATATCCACTTAATGACTACACATTTTCCCGAATATTTTCAAAACTAGTTACAATTAAAATATTAAGAAAATTTTCTTTGGGTTCCTTGATAATGGATTAACAAAATGGGGTGTCCATTTAATATTACTTGGTAATTTAAACTGTTGTCAATTATCCTATGACGATATAGGTACACCCAGCGAAACATGGAAATAAACAAGGGTTTCATATCGTGTCATTTCTCATTTGTAACAACTATCTGCGACTACGCTTGTCGCGTGACGTCCCTGTCTCTCTTACGCTTTACTGTGTAGAAAGAGATAAGTAATATTTTTCGGACGACAAAGAGTTGCATGGCGTAGTGTCTCAGACGTAGTGATTAGAATTCCTGTTCTCTTACTTGGAAGGAGATTTCGTAATTTGCCTTTTTAACTATTTTACAAATTCATATGGTTCCTTTCCAGAGAATCGAAGCTCACTCGAATCCTCCAAGAGTCCCTCGGAGGTCGCACGAAGACCTCCATTATTGCCACCATCTCCCCCGGCCACAAGGACATCGAGGAGACGATGAGCACGCTCGAGTACGCGCACCGCGCCAAGAATATCCAGAACAAGCCGGAAGTCAACCAGAAGATGACCAAGACCGCCATGCTCAAGGAGTATGCTGAGGAGATTGACAAGCTGAAGAGGGACCTCACAGCCGCTAGGGACAAGAATGGTAAGTCTTAATTACATTGACAAATCCATACTATCCATACTAATATTATAAATGCGAAAGTGTGTCTGTCTGTCTGTTACCTCTTCACGCTTAAACCGCTGAATCGATTTGGATGAAATTTGGTATGGGGATAGTTTGAGTCCCGGGGAAGGAAATAGGCTACTTTTTATCCCAGAAAAATACCCTTATCCGCGATAAACGAATTTAAGGCGGACGAAGTCGCGGGCAGAAGCTAGTAATATATATAATACTGATGCGAAAGTGTGTCTTTCTGTCTCTCTGTCTGTTACCTCTTCACGCTTAAACCGCTGAACCGAGTTGTATGAAATTTGGTATGGAGATAGTTTGAGTCCCGGGGAAGGACATAGGCTACTTTTTATCCCGGAAAAATACCCTTATCCGCGATAAAAAAAAGGTTTAACGAATTTAAGCGGACGAAGTCGCGGGCAGAAGCTATCATTGCATTTACGTCGAACGGCCTACGAAGCTGGCGGTCCCGGGTTCGAATCCCGGCCAGGGCAAGTGTTTGTGTGATGAGCACGAATGTTTGTTCCTGGATCATGGATGTTTGATATGTATCTAAGTATTATAATTTATCTTTATATTATGTATATCGTCGCCTATTTAGTACCCATAGTACAAGCTTTGCTTAGTTTGGGACTAGGTCAATTTGTCCCTGATATTTATTTATTGGTATTTTTTGAAGAGGTTGTAGGCTCACAGATACAGATTATAGTAGGGGACAAGTAATGTAGGATAAAATTGATTTCAAATTAATCATTTCAAAAAAAAAAAACTAATTTTAAACCGCCATCAATTACTTACTTAGAAGAATTGATTCCTGATCACCGATTAACCCTTTATAGGGCATAATCATCTACTGGTGATACAATAAAACTATTTTTCACTTCTCCTGCTTCAAAAGTACGTCATATTAGCTTCGCGAAGCGAGACTAAAATAGTACATTGAACCCCTAGGGTTTAAAACAAAGCCATATAATCCCATACAAATTTTCTATGACACTGAAAAAAAATCTCGCGGTCAGCTACATACTCCTTACGAATAATTAAAAACAAACAAACCAACCGGCCCTCCCATTGCCTAACGCGTTTTACGCTCGCAATCAGAATCAAGTGTCATGATTTTGTATGGGCTATGACAGTTGATTCGGATACCAAGTGTCAAAATTTCGCTAGGCATTAACCCCCCTGATCAGATTGGTTAAACTTTCTGATAGAATTGTTCAAACTGTACTTTAAGTTTTTCTTGAAATATACAATTTTAATATTTTCTTCTGTTTCCGCGATTATTACTCATTGAAATAAAACAAAACGAAACGTCGGGAACTAAAATGAGATAATGTACGCGATATAATCCGTTAAATTGTTTTATTTCAATACAATTTTAAGTCTTTATTATTTTCTCGCAGTCGAAGTGAAAAGCAGAGTGTTTAACACGAGGCTAAAAGTCATTATGACACTAAAGACAAATTTGTCCTCAGTCACTTCGTGAGCTCGTCCAAATAATCACTTCGTGTCATAATGGCTTATTTCAGCCCCTGTCAAACAATCTACTATATGTTTATAGGTAGGGCTTTTTATTGTTTTTCACAAAACCAAACATAAATAAAATATTCCGTCTGCCAGCGTGACTCTGCTTTGCCTCAGATCACCTATGGAATGCAGTGACGCATGGTTTCGCACGCAGGGGAAGCTCCATATCATATGATTTGCATATTATTTTAACCCTTTTGTCTTTTTGTTTGGTGCTACACATCCTGCAGCGTTTATATGTCCGCGAATATTGTCGACATGTGGTCTGCGACGTTAATATTAAGAAGCTCCTTAGCGACAACTTGTATAGCCTTTACACTTTGTCGGAACTGCCTGTACACTAGGGCAGAGGGAATATATTTACCGCTACATCGAAAGCGTATAAAAAAAATCACTCAAATCCAAAAGTAGAAATTCGACTAAATACAAAGACTACATACATTAATTATATAAATAATTAAATTCGGGTCTAGATGACATCATCTTTCGCAACTATAAAAAGTGCTTGCTGAGTATAAAAGAGAATGAAATTCGTGTTTCTATAAACTGTTGATAAAAACGCACTTTTTGGAAATGACATCATTTTATTTGGTGGGGGGGGGGGGTCCAAAATCGTCAAAAATAGATGACGTTATTTATGAACAGCCCCCTATACAATGTATCATTTGAAAGCCGCGAAATGTAAAGATGAACAAAAATTTAACAGCAGGTGCAGAAATCCACTTGTTTTCGCACTTGTAACCGTCACAGACAAAAAAATATGTCTACCGTTCTCCACAAATAATGTTGTCATAGAAAAAAAACGAACACTCGATTCGTTACGGAAAAAATAATAAAAAAGTGGTGAGAGAAATATTCCCGCTACTTTTTAAAGGGTTACGAATCACCGTGTATATACCTAAGCATATGATTAATATTTAATTTTCCTCTGCAGGCGTGTGCCTCTCCAACGAGACGTTCACCGAGATGAACCTCAAAGACGCGGAGCAGAGAAAGGAGATACAAGAGCTGCTACTTAAGAAGCGGGCCATGGAGGAGGAACGAGATCGCAAGGAGGCGGTGTTCAACGAGCTGAACCAGACGCTGCAGGAACGAGCCAGCGAGCTGGAGCGCACGCGGCGCGCTATGCAGACCACGCAGGCGCAGCTCGCCAACACCAAGAATGTGAGTTTGCACTTGTATCGCCACCCCTTCCCCACTGCATGACTTTGATATTGCTCATCTATAGCCCGGCAACCTCGTTCGTGACTCTACCATGGTCTGCGGGCGACGGGGGGAAAAAGCAGCACGGACGGAGCACTATAACCCCGCCGCGCGCACACTTCATAATCAAAGCCGTTTAAGGGGCTAATCGTCATTTAAAATGAGGGGGGGGGGGGTTGGTCTGGACATCGGATGATGGTAGCATGACGAAGGAGAGGTGGGGGGTCATTTCCAAGATTGAAATTCGTGCTTGTATAAATTGTTGCTTAAAACGCATTATTTGGAAATGACATCATTTTATTTGGTGGGGGGGGGGGGGGGGGGGTCATTTGAATTATGATTTTAGGGGGGGGGGGGTTAATAATTGTAACAAGTAGTCACGAAATTTGAAGAGAAGCTGACTGGGCTCTGTAGCTTAATTGGCAGAGCGTGCGCCCCGCCCCGGTCTTGATATTTTTTCATTATTTGAATCCTTGTTTTTCAATTATATGTTTATTAATATTTTCATACTTTAAAGATTTATTTTCCCACCCAACCATAAGGGCTCTTAAAAAAAGGTACACGTTAGATAATCGCACCCAAAATTTTAACATAGTTTTTTATTGTGCTTGTTTTATCAGGATTTTATATAATTTTTACAAATTTTGAGATCAGGCAACGTCCATATTGACAAGTGACAATAAGGCTTTAAATATACTGTGCATTTCCAGATACTTCAAACCACGAAGATCCAGTGCGAGGAACAGCAGCATCTAGTCGACAAGCACCGCGCCACGGAGGAAGAGTTGAGCGCGCAAGCCAAGGACATCATCGCCGTCGCGGACACGGCCGCCGCACACGTGAACTGTCTCCACGAGAGCGTCGACAAGCGCAGGTCTGTACCCCTGTAGTGGTAATAATAATTATTATTATTTCCAAAATAACATCTTTTACAAAGTTTTCTTAAAATCGAACTCTACCCCCTAAAGGCGCAAAACCTGTTCTATAGGATAAGCAGCACTCCTCCCCCTAAAATTGCTCGATGTTTCGCAGTGTTCATATATTACATTTATTAACATAAATTTAAACCATAATAAAAATAATTATACATCGCTTTTCAAATCTTCAAGTTTGCGTGCGTATGTGTGTGGGTGTGTGTGTGTGTATGTAAGCGTGCGCAAACACGCGCGTGTGTGCTATTTTGACATGTACTGTTTATTGTACACGTATATACGTTATAATATTTTCTTCTGTTTCCGCGATTATTACTCATTGAAATAAAACAATTTAACGGATTATATCGCGTATATTATCGCGTATAGGTCCTCCCGTGACCATGGAAAGCTGGAAAGCTTCCGAAACGTCGGGAACTAAAATGAGATAATATACGCGATATAATCCGTTAAATTGTTTTATTTCAATGTATATACGTTATTTTATTATTTATTTTATGACCGTTAGAAAAACCTCAGTTTCATCATAGTTCTTACCTTGTTACCAAGTTGTCACTGTCTTCTTACATTCTGACTTAGTTTTTGGGTAAATATTTAAGAGTGTATTAATCTTGTTATAAATATACGACCCTTTGAAATCAAAAAAGTTTGCCAAAGTTTGTGTTATTTTTAGTGAAGAAAGAATTTTCCAATAAATTGTCGTCTGCTAGAATTTTGTTGGATGCACTGTGTACTACTATGATATCTAAGAACAATAGATAGAATATAGATTTGCCGGACACTTAATACTTTGGCAGCTGAGTATAGCTATTGGCTGGGATAGGTAAAGAGCAAACAGTGCATAACCTTTGGGACCGAGCGTTGTGCAATTTCAAGGGAAATCAGGGACGTCTTTGATGCTCCGCCCCATGCAGAGATGCAGTATGATATAAGAGATTGGCAGAGAGCCCGGTAAACTCTTCTAAGCAAGATGTTATCAGCTACATATCTTAAATTTTTGAATACATATATAAGTTTACGCACTCTCTTGCTGACTGCTTCCATGTGTGTTTTGAAATTTAAGAATGAGTCAATATAAACACCCAGGTACTTTATTGACTCTGTCCTATCAATAGACAAGCGCAGGTCTGTACCCCTGCAGTTGTAGCTTAGATACGGCACTAGACGTGGGCCCGATGAGGTGCCCCAACCTTCAGGCTTCAGTGCGAGGAACAGAAGTATCTGGTCAGCAAGTACCGTGTCACGGAGGGAGAGCTGAGCGCGCAAGCCAAAGACATCATCCTTAGACAGGATATAGATCCTGTATTCTTTCTTTAATGTAAACGAAGTCCATCACCTAGACCGTATATGACGAGCGACACCTATATGCCACTGAATAGGTCTTTTACCACAACATCTCGAGGGTGCACGCCTGCTTGTCCTGGTTGGGAGATAAGAACGACCATAACAGACTATACGAGGCAAATTCATAATTAATTACCGATGCAACCTTCAAGCTTTCCAGACAAGAGCTAACTCCCACTTGAAAGGCCGGCAACGCGCTTGTGACTCCTCTAGTTTTGTAGGTGTCTATTGGCGACGGTGATCGCGTACCATTAGGCGATCCGTTTGCCCTCTATAACATTAAAAAAAATGGCAGCCATGGTCTTCAAAGTAACATCTAAAACCATTGTGACGAATACCTACTTTCTGTCTTGGGTTGGGCTACCGCGGTATCGCTTTAAATGTTATGTGTGCTGTTTTATAGACGCAACCAACCTTAATTTACTCCCTCTTAGGAGATGCATTTTTACAAGCTTTTAGGTTCGTCTGTAAGTATGTAAATAAATCTTTCAAGTTAAATTTAACCCGTTTGCCGGTTTCCGATTGAGCTAAAATTTGGCATAGGTACTTGAAAGTTAGGTGACAATATAATATTTTTACTCAATCGAGCTAGTCTGATGATGGAGCCGGAAGGTGGTCATGGGAACTTTGTAATACAATAACGCAATCCTACCCAGTTTAGGCTCTTTAGAATCGTCTCGGTGTATTGATATAGGTTTAGGGCATTTCTAATGCCCTGGAAAGAACAGTCTTAAACAAAGCTTGTCACAAAAAAATATTTATGTTACAGAAACTTATTAATCTCTTTCCAGGATGGTGGAGTCGACGAACATACAAGTGACGCAGAGTTACCGGCAGCAGGCGGCACAGCTGCGCGGCAACATGGCGGCCGGCGCGCAGCAGTTCGTGGACGCGCTGCTGCAGGCGTTGCGGGCTCTGCACGACCAGACCGGTGAGGCTGGTGGAGTCAGGGACCTCGATGCATGTCCGAACGGGATTTTCAAGCATAGGTGTTACCCACAGGACCGGATATACCCTTAATCTGGGTCCGCTGCGTCATGTTACAAACAAAAAATTGTATTCTTATAACTACAAAAATCTAAATAATGAAAATGAAAATTAAGTCTCCTAGTCAGTCTCTAGACATATGAATAGTTTGTATAGTATATCATTTAAGTATCTCACAAGTTTGACACCGGTCCCATAATGTCCATGTGTAGCCTAATGGTTGACTGGTCTAGAATGCTTTTATGGCATTAAGTCTGCTATTTGTACTTTCTTGTAATCTATACTATTATGAAGTTGTAAAAATGAAATGTTTGTATGTGTCGATGTGGCTTCATCACGCTAAATCGGCTAAACGGATTTCAACTATTTTTGGTACACGGGTAGCCGGGTATCTCCAGATGGTTATGGCATACTTTTTACCTGACTATGCTAAAGAAAAAACGAGGGGTTATGACTTTTTCACCTCCGCGAACAAAGTTGCGAACGTCTTTTAGTTTGCAATAAAATTTAAATAAATAAATTTAGTCTGAAGATTAAATTCTGCTATTTCCAATTCATATAATTTGTGACATCAAAATTATCGAACGTGACGTACTAATTTAAATTTTCAGATGATCACTCGTCAAGCAGTGCAAACAGTTTAGAAGATAACAATCGGAAACTAGAAGAATTAGTGCGGAACATACTCGAAGTAACAAATGAGGTAAGACGAGGTAGATCCGAAACCCCGTTTTATGATTATTTTTTTGCCATTTGTAATGCATTGGTCCCACCAAGGGCGAGGAAGCGATTAGCTATCGGCGATTTTCTCGCCCAAGAAACGAACAAAAGATATAGATCCTGTGTTAGTGAAAGAGACACATATTTTAATAGTTCATCGCTGGCTGTTCACACTGCCGACGAGAACTCTCTTATATATGTATCACTTTTATTGACACGGAGTTTATATCTATTGCGCGTTTCTTGAGCGAGTTGGGCGAGAAAATTGTCGATAGTTGCTCGCTTTCTCGCTGGCGGTGGGACTAGTGCCTAATTAATGAGAGTGATGTCACAAATGTACGAATTCAATAATTGAAATCTAAAAAATACGACGTCTTCACATAGTATTTGATAATCAATGAACAGAATTAACGTTTTTTTTTTTTTTTGTCGTTTTACAATCGTTATTTTTGCAATTATTCACAGGACATTTAGTCAACTGGTAGCGTCAATGGTCGAAAGAAAGACTAATCGCAAAATTACCGCAATTGGTGATATGGCGGTAGTTTTGAGTGGCTCGTTTTTTCCGACTGATTCTGCGTATATTATATGCCAATGGACGAAATTTAATGTTTTATGTACGTAGTGTAAAGAACTAAGGAGAACAATCGCCATATATTTAAAGTGTCCGTCATCAAAAGGCGTCGAATTAGTGATGCCACAGGAGCGAGCGTCTAAAATAAATAATAATAATGGGTCTCATTCGGAATCCCTAACGTCATTTGTCCTAATGTATCGTTTGCCATAACGCATTTTTTTCAGAAACCGTAATATTTTCAGGATTTTTTAAAAGATCGTCGTATAGATTAGGTTAGGTTTGTTTTATAACAATCCTGAAAAGTATAGATATAGATGCAGAACGCAGGATTGAGTAGTATTTCGATAAAAAAGTTTTGTAAGCGGCTGTCGACTTCATAGAATCTTCCTATTCTAGCTTCACTCTGGTCAGATTGGGAACGATATTAATTACTGCCCGCTGGTCAATTTTCATTCATTGTCCAGTATGAGATTGTACTCCTTACCTTTTATATTATTGTGCAGACGAAGTCGTCAGCTCTTGCCGCGCACGCGTCTGTATCGGCGCACGCGCAGCAGCAGCGCGCCGCCGCGCTGGGCGCCGCCGCCGCGCACTGCGCAGGCGCGCGTGCCGCGCTCGCCGCCTGCGTGCGCGCCGCGCAGCACGCGCAGCTGCGCGCCGGCCAGTGGGACGCGCCGCACACCATACACACACTGCTGCAGGGATGGGTGAGGGCTCTTGTTGTTAGCACATTGTACGCACTGCGCAGGCGCGCGTGCCGCGCTCGCCGCCTGCGTGCGCGCCGCGCAGCACGCGCAGCTGCGCGCCGGCCAGTGGGACGCGCCGCACACCATACACACACTGCTGCAGGGATGGGTGAGGGCTCTTGTTGTTAGCACATTGTACGCACTGCGCAGGCGCGCGTGCCGCGCTCGCCGCCTGCGTGCGCGCCGCGCAGCACGCGCAGCTGCGCGCCGGCCAGTGGGACGCGCCGCACACCATACACACACTGCTGCAGGGATGGGTGAGGGCTCTTGTTGTTAGCACATTGTACGCACTGCGCAGGCGCGCGTGCCGCGCTCGCCGCCTGCGTGCGCGCCGCGCAGCACGCGCAGCTGCGCGCCGGCCAGTGGGACGCGCCGCACACCATACACACACTGCTGCAGGGATGGGTGAGGGCTCTTGTTGTTAGCACATTGTACGCACTGCGCAGGCGCGCGTGCCGCGCTCGCCGCCTGCGTGCGCGCCGCGCAGCACGCGCAGCTGCGCGCCGGCCAGTGGGACGCGCCGCACACCATACACACACTGCTGCAGGGATGGGTGAGGGCTCTTGTTGTTAGCACATTGTACGCACTGCGCAGGCGCGCGTGCCGCGCTCGCCGCCTGCGTGCGCGCCGCGCAGCACGCGCAGCTGCGCGCCGGCCAGTGGGACGCGCCGCACACCATACACACACTGCTGCAGGGATGGGTGAGGGCTCTTGTTGTTAGCACATTGTACGCACTGCGCAGGCGCGCGTGCCGCGCTCGCCGCCTGCGTGCGCGCCGCGCAGCACGCGCAGCTGCGCGCCGGCCAGTGGGACGCGCCGCACACCATACACACACTGCTGCAGGGATGGGTGAGGGCTCTTGTTGTTAGCACATTGTACGCACTGCGCAGGCGCGCGTGCCGCGCTCGCCGCCTGCGTGCGCGCCGCGCAGCACGCGCAGCTGCGCGCCGGCCAGTGGGACGCGCCGCACACCATACACACACTGCTGCAGGGATGGGTGAGGGCTCTTGTTGTTAGCACATTGTACGCACTGCGCAGGCGCGCGTGCCGCGCTCGCCGCCTGCGTGCGCGCCGCGCAGCACGCGCAGCTGCGCGCCGGCCAGTGGGACGCGCCGCACACCATACACACACTGCTGCAGGGATGGGTGAGGGCTCTTGTTGTTAGCACATTGTACGCACTGCGCAGGCGCGCGTGCCGCGCTCGCCGCCTGCGTGCGCGCCGCGCAGCACGCGCAGCTGCGCGCCGGCCAGTGGGACGCGCCGCACACCATACACACACTGCTGCAGGGATGGGTGAGGGCTCTTGTTGTTAGCACATTGTACGCACTGCGCAGGCGCGCGTGCCGCGCTCGCCGCCTGCGTGCGCGCCGCGCAGCACGCGCAGCTGCGCGCCGGCCAGTGGGACGCGCCGCACACCATACACACACTGCTGCAGGGATGGGTGAGGGCTCTTGTTGTTAGCACATTGTACGCACTGCGCAGGCGCGCGTGCCGCGCTCGCCGCCTGCGTGCGCGCCGCGCAGCACGCGCAGCTGCGCGCCGGCCAGTGGGACGCGCCGCACACCATACACACACTGCTGCAGGGATGGGTGAGGGCTCTTGTTGTTAGCACATTGTACGCACTGCGCAGGCGCGCGTGCCGCGCTCGCCGCCTGCGTGCGCGCCGCGCAGCACGCGCAGCTGCGCGCCGGCCAGTGGGACGCGCCGCACACCATACACACACTGCTGCAGGGATGGGTGAGGGCTCTTGTTGTTAGCACATTGTACGCACTGCGCAGGCGCGCGTGCCGCGCTCGCCGCCTGCGTGCGCGCCGCGCAGCACGCGCAGCTGCGCGCCGGCCAGTGGGACGCGCCGCACACCATACACACACTGCTGCAGGGATGGGTGAGGGCTCTTGTTGTTAGCACATTGTACGCACTGCGCAGGCGCGCGTGCCGCGCTCGCCGCCTGCGTGCGCGCCGCGCAGCACGCGCAGCTGCGCGCCGGCCAGTGGGACGCGCCGCACACCATACACACACTGCTGCAGGGATGGGTGAGGGCTCTTGTTGTTAGCACATTGTACGCACTGCGCAGGCGCGCGTGCCGCGCTCGCCGCCTGCGTGCGCGCCGCGCAGCACGCGCAGCTGCGCGCCGGCCAGTGGGACGCGCCGCACACCATACACACACTGCTGCAGGGATGGGTGAGGGCTCTTGTTGTTAGCACATTGTACGCACTGCGCAGGCGCGCGTGCCGCGCTCGCCGCCTGCGTGCGCGCCGCGCAGCACGCGCAGCTGCGCGCCGGCCAGTGGGACGCGCCGCACACCATACACACACTGCTGCAGGGATGGGTGAGGGCTCTTGTTGTTAGCACATTGTACGCACTGCGCAGGCGCGCGTGCCGCGCTCGCCGCCTGCGTGCGCGCCGCGCAGCACGCGCAGCTGCGCGCCGGCCAGTGGGACGCGCCGCACACCATACACACACTGCTGCAGGGATGGGTGAGGGCTCTTGTTGTTAGCACATTGTACGCACTGCGCAGGCGCGCGTGCCGCGCTCGCCGCCTGCGTGCGCGCCGCGCAGCACGCGCAGCTGCGCGCCGGCCAGTGGGACGCGCCGCACACCATACACACACTGCTGCAGGGATGGGTGAGGGCTCTTGTTGTTAGCACATTGTACGCACTGCGCAGGCGCGCGTGCCGCGCTCGCCGCCTGCGTGCGCGCCGCGCAGCACGCGCAGCTGCGCGCCGGCCAGTGGGACGCGCCGCACACCATACACACACTGCTGCAGGGATGGGTGAGGGCTCTTGTTGTTAGCACATTGTACGCACTGCGCAGGCGTGCGTGCCGCGCTCGCCGCCTGCGTGCGCGCCGCGCAGCACGCGCAGCTGCGCGCCGGCCAGTGGGACGCGCCGCACACCATACACACACTGCTGCAGGGATGGGTGAGGGCTCTTGTTGTTAGCACATTGTACGCACTGCGCAGGCGCGCGTGCCGCGCTCGCCGCCTGCGTGCGCGCCGCGCAGCACGCGCAGCTGCGCGCCGGCCAGTGGGACGCGCCGCACACCATACACACACTGCTGCAGGGATGGGTGAGGGCTCTTGTTGTTAGCACATTGTACGCACTGCGCAGGCGCGCGTGCCGCGCTCGCCGCCTGCGTGCGCGCCGCGCAGCACGCGCAGCTGCGCGCCGGCCAGTGGGACGCGCCGCACACCATACACACACTGCTGCAGGGATGGGTGAGGGCTCTTGTTGTTAGCACATTGTACGCACTGCGCAGGCGCGCGTGCCGCGCTCGCCGCCTGCGTGCGCGCCGCGCAGCACGCGCAGCTGCGCGCCGGCCAGTGGGACGCGCCGCACACCATACACACACTGCTGCAGGGATGGGTGAGGGCTCTTGTTGTTAGCACATTGTACGCACTGCGCAGGCGCGCGTGCCGCGCTCGCCGCCTGCGTGCGCGCCGCGCAGCACGCGCAGCTGCGCGCCGGCCAGTGGGACGCGCCGCACACCATACACACACTGCTGCAGGGATGGGTGAGGGCTCTTGTTGTTAGCACATTGTACGCACTGCGCAGGCGCGCGTGCCGCGCTCGCCGCCTGCGTGCGCGCCGCGCAGCACGCGCAGCTGCGCGCCGGCCAGTGGGACGCGCCGCACACCATACACACACTGCTGCAGGGATGGGTGAGGGCTCTTGTTGTTAGCACATTGTACGCACTGCGCAGGCGCGCGTGCCGCGCTCGCCGCCTGCGTGCGCGCCGCGCAGCACGCGCAGCTGCGCGCCGGCCAGTGGGACGCGCCGCACACCATACACACACTGCTGCAGGGATGGGTGAGGGCTCTTGTTGTTAGCACATTGTACGCACTGCGCAGGCGCGCGTGCCGCGCTCGCCGCCTGCGTGCGCGCCGCGCAGCACGCGCAGCTGCGCGCCGGCCAGTGGGACGCGCCGCACACCATACACACACTGCTGCAGGGATGGGTGAGGGCTCTTGTTGTTAGCACATTGTACGCACTGCGCAGGCGCGCGTGCCGCGCTCGCCGCCTGCGTGCGCGCCGCGCAGCACGCGCAGCTGCGCGCCGGCCAGTGGGACGCGCCGCACACCATACACACACTGCTGCAGGGATGGGTGAGGGCTCTTGTTGTTAGCACATTGTACGCACTGCGCAGGCGCGCGTGCCGCGCTCGCCGCCTGCGTGCGCGCCGCGCAGCACGCGCAGCTGCGCGCCGGCCAGTGGGACGCGCCGCACACCATACACACACTGCTGCAGGGATGGGTGAGGGCTCTTGTTGTTAGCACAAGCCCTGAGCCTGAGGCTTCGGGCTTTAATGACTCGACGAGTTTGTAATTCCGTTAACGCCCGAGTAACACAATGTTTTTCATCACACTTGTGAGGAAAGTAATAAATTATTAAGTCAGAGAAAGCTTGTTATTGCTACTTTCAAGTGTCACAAGTCACAATATTGTGTCATAAAGTGTCATAGATGACATAAACAAAGGTTTCGTTCCGAAACTATTTGTCAGTTTTTCTTGCATACAATCTTTTACGTAAATTAATAATTGTAAAATAGTATACTCAAGCTATTTTAACGTATGTAACTATAGCGTCGACGTGTATTTATTGATATTACATTATGTATGATTTAAATTTGTTGATCTTGACTAATTCCGTTCGGTTCCGTTCTAAACCTGGCATATTAGAGTACCTACTGAATACAGTAAAAAAAAAAGTCATTACGCTCATAACGTTAATAGAATTAATTAAAAGCCCACGGTTTTAATTAAAACCTTGTCGCTTGTTTTGCCTGCGTGTAATGACACCGTTTACGAATAAGTGTGATGAAAACAAATCAATGGTAATCAAACTCAAATAATGCTAAGGCGTTTAGTTTTCATATTTGACAGGTCATACTGCCAGATTGTGCCGATTTTCAAAACAAAATTTAATAAAAAAAAGCAAAACTCTGAAATAATAGTAAACTATAAATATTCCTAATACAGTTAACTGTGCCATTTTAAACATAAAATGAATTTAATATTACTAAATAATAAATTTACACCAGGAACACTATTATTATACACTTATTTATTTGGAATCTTAGGGTAGGTTTTTACAATATATATAAAGTAAAATACAAAATATAAACACATTATAAAAAACCTAACCTAGCTACCGGTGGTTAGGGCTGCACAGAGAGGAACATCCTGACAATGCGGGCCGTGTCCGGGATTACTGCCTTCTGTAACTGACCCTTGATCCAGCCATCTAGCGAGAGTCTCTTAAGATGTTCGTCGAGACTCTTCGCTATAAAACCGTTTACCGAAACGATTATTATTATTAGTATGCTGAATTTTAGTTTGTGTATTTGAAACATTCCATATTATCATCCATCACTTGGATATTGCGGATACGGATGTAACGCAGCAGTTTTGGAGAAAAACTTTTTAATTTGGCTGTATACAACTTGTGCCTTCATTTTATTTCCAGCCATTTTAAACTGATTAAAGTGTACAACTAGACAATATTGATAATCGTTTGCAACATTATTGTCGTACAGCTATTTCCGATTTAAAAAAATTGTGATAGACCGGACACTGCACTTCGCCTTCTAATATCTAGACAATAAGGATGACTTTTACTGATATTTTTGAGAAAAATATATCACCTTTGAAACACTAACTAATTGACTATTGTTTTCAGCTATCAGACAGCACGCAGCGCGTGGCTTCCCTAAGTCGCACGCACACTACATTTCACACAAAGAATTGCGAAACCGAGCGTCGCCGTACTGAGCTGTACCGACGCCAGCGAGACGCCAGAAAACAACGCGTCGCGAAAGCCAGCGCTTCCATGGATGACGCTTTAACTGTCAGTATTACGCTTTTTAGAGCCTTTAAAGGTGCGTCCACATTTGTATCATTTGCCCGATCAGATCTTCGTCGGGTGGCATGATCGCGTGTCACGATCACGCGTTTGGACGTTGCGCCGATCCAATCGCTCGAAATCCATGTTGCTACGCGTATCACACACTTAGATCGGACAAGTGCGGCGTGATCGCCACGCCGACAGTGAGCGTCCAAGCAGCGCGATACGCAGTCATGCCACGCCACGGTGATCGGATACGAGCAAATGATACAAGTGTGGACGCACCTTAAAGTGGGTAGGTCTGGCCTCCTTACCAATAATCTGATTCAGTGGGGGTACGCAAAGCCAAAAAACCGGCCATGACCATGTCGGATCATGCTTAGTGTAGGGTTCCGCAGCCGATCGTACAAAAAAATGCACTACAGATGAAAAAAATACCAAATGAAGAAGGGCACTAACTATTATGTTTGAAAAAGTAGTTATGTTAAAACTTGCGTTTATCGAAACGGTTTCATAACAAAAGTTACCATATGTACATTTCAAGGGTTATTCAATGGTATTATTAGTTACTAATACTTCCATACTTTAAAAAATAAAGTTTCCCACCCAACTTTAAAGGCGCAGTAAACAAGCAAGGTATTCAACTCGATTATTTTATCATAGAAACTACCATTTTGCATCAAAATTTTATTTCTTATTGAATACAGTCATTATTGTGTAAATATGCCTGTCGTACTTACAATTACAGATGCCCTTGACTTATTTAAAAGGATTATTAAAAAATATGCATGTTTTACGCCCGAATCGCTATACCATACAATAAAATATAAATACCCATTATTACAGACCTCGTAAAACAGAGTACAGAAAACAATACATTCAAGGAGGTAAACAACAGGTGGTCCTATTGCTCAACAGCTATCTCTTCCAGCCAATCATTTGTAGTGGGAGACGTTTAGAAAAGGAAACTGTTCGCTATATATTATTTTGTTAAAATTTTACAGCAATTAGAAACCGAAAAATCGCTACTAGAAGACCGCCTCACAAAGCAGCTCACAGACATCGAGCAGGAGCGTCGCGACGCGGAGGCTCGCCTCGAGCGCTGGGCCGAGGAGGAGCGCCGGCGGCTGGCGCGACACGTCGAGGCGGAGAGACTGGCGCTCGAGGAGCGGCTCGCTAAGAGGATAGCTGATGTGGACGACGAGAGGAAGGTGCTGGAGGAACGGGTCCGGTGTATCGAGGTAAGGAGCTGAGCTGTGGAGGAAGTGTCTCAATCCAATTTACTTCACAAACTAGTTTATAAGCTCATTGAAATAAAACAATTTAACGGATTATATCGCGTATATTATCTCATTTTAGTTCCCGACGTTTCGGAAGCTTTCCAGCTTTCCATGGTCACGGGTGGGTGTGTGTAAAATGAGATAATATACGCGAGTGAATGAGTAATAATCGCGGAAACAGAAGAAAATATTAGTTTATAAGCTACAAAATCTTGTAATACAAAATAAGTTTGTTTGTTTGTTGTTGGTAAATAAATGTCCTTTTATTAAGTGCCCGCGGCGGGCGCGACGCGTCGAGGCTATAAGACTAGCGCTGAAACAACGCGTGGCCACGAGTATAGCTCGGGTGGTGGACGCGCAAGGGGTCTGTTGTATATTCTCTATTAATCCTTTCTTGTCCTAAATAGTAAACACCATTCTAACCTAAAAATATGCATTTAATGCCAATACCAGCTGTTTCCTAGCAAGGAAATAAATATAATGTATGAAATTGGCAATGTGGCCCTACAAATATTAATTCTATACAATGGGAGTTTAAGACAAAAAAATGTACTTTTAGATTAGAATGTTGTTCTTTTACTATTTAGGACAATTAAGGATAAACAAAGTATAGGTGACTTCAGTATGGGGCCGTTCTCGCAGGCAGCAAGAAATAAAACCCTCTGTCCTAATACTTGTCGGAAAAGCAATGGGACAGAGACGTAGCGTGATACGCACATCTTGTAGCAAGGCTAATGCGCTTAGCATTACAAAATAAAAACGACAGAGGGCGCTACTAGTATTGAAAAGATTGTGTTCGAATATTTCAAGTCACGTACAAGTTGCGATAGCTGGTTAGAGTACTTCTGCGCAGGTACAAGTCTTGCTTGCAAGTCAGTAGATGACATTGATTTTTCCATTTACAATCGAACTCTTTAATAATATTAATTTAAAAATAAAACTTACTGCATGAGGTATTGGAGATATGGGTCACTTGTAGTTTGGTAGAATACAGTTAGTATACGAATAGCTGAATTATCGTTTTATGATTTACGGGAATAACCTGTCTGCCATATGTGGTACTGAATCAACAACAACATACCAAATTCTGGTATAAAAATTTACTGAAGTTGCATTATTGATTAAATATGCTTGCTTTTATTGATTCAGTCATGGAGGCTAGAGCAAATGGCGGCAGTTGAGGCAGAGAACAAAATGGCGGACAGCGACCTGACGGAGTGCGAGGTGGGCGCGCAGGAGTGCCTCAAGTGCATGGACAAGCTGGAGAAAGATGTACTTGAAGGTAATTATAACGGTGTACTGTCCTGTAGTCAATATAACACGTGCACAGAATGTAGGTGGCAGAGGCGTGGCGTCAGGAAAATTACAAGCTAAGCCGAAGCGTATTCATTGACTCATATTTAAAGAAAAAGGTACACTAAAACTGTTCCCTCATATGCCCTGGCACAGTATAATAAAGAGTACTACGTACAGTATGGACACTCCCTGCTTCCTCGCGCGGCTACCTCGCAGTTACCGGCTGAGGTAACTGAACTGTGAGCGTAAAGAGCGCGGGGGGGCGGAGCTTGCGGGCGGCGGGCGGCAGGGAGTGTCTACAGTGTGGCGCCGGCTTAGTCTTCACTGGTGGTAGACAGTATGAATTTGGGGAGATTAAAAATTTGTATTTGACTTACAAGCGGCCTTTTAGAAAGGGTAGTATGGAATTCCTTAAATCCAGGTGTTAGTGCTGCTATTGAGCTTAGAGCTAATAAGCCTTTCCTTGGGCATTCCGGTGGGAATTGGCTTTTATAGACGCCGTGCCCCATGGCACTGTAGGTGGCAGTGTGTGTCAGAGGCCAATAAAGAAAGAAACTATGCTACTGCTTTCGTTTTAAGTAGGGATGTTGCCAAATTTTACAGCCTCCTTGTTAGATGATTAAAAAAAAATACCATTACATCAGAAATAAAGCGAAAAAATCTTAATGGATTTGTAATACAAAACTTCATGGTTACGCAAGTTTTGTAATTATTTTTTAATCCAAAATCAAACAAAGTTTTTTCAGAATTCTTATAATTCAAATAAAACAATTTAAATGAAGTTTTTCACGAAAAAAATCATCTCTATTCTGTCAAACTTGTTCAAATTCTTTTTTTAAATGTATTTTTTATTTAATGTGAAAACATCACACAATATTTAAAATTACTATATTGATACTTGCTATATTGTTATACTGTTCCGGTATAACAGAGACGCTGGTTCGATTCCGGCTCAGACTGCAGTGGATCGCAATTATTTTTTCCTTCTACTTAGATCTTTGTATCAATGTAGTTATTTGTTGAAATTCTGTTATGAAAATAGGTCCGTACATTACCTTGATTTTTTTCCTATTTTCAGGTACAACCGCCATGACCGCAGACCTCGAAGCATTCTCGGGCAACATCGTGCAAGTGACGGAACATTACAACAAGGAACTTATGGAACTAATCACGCAAGCAACCCAACAGATCGAGGTAATGGGATATAGCCTCGCTCTGCATTTTATATCGCTTGTGTAACGGGGAGTGCTCCGAGGAATTGTTCGGATCGAGCCCTGCGGCATTTCGGTTCAATCGGTCAGAATCTGCGAAAATCGTGTAAATCTAAAATAATCCGTACAGTACCACGAATATAAGTTACATCGGCAATCTTCGGCCATCCGTCGAGTGCTAACAAGTACCGAATGAAACCGAACGTGTGACCATTTCAATGAAGACTTTGTTGCACTAAATGTAAGGTACATATGCAATGACAGGCGAACTCGTGCGCCAGACAAAAAAGCGGGCGCCAGAGCTGCCGGCGTCGCGCGCAAAATGTTGGCCAATGAGCGTTGAAGATTTTACCCGCGCAAACGCGCTGCCTTATAATTGGTTAATCTGTTTTCAAAAAATGCTTTCTGCGCAGGTACATCGTTGTAACTTATATTTGTGGTTCTACTGTAACTAATATCGACCTTTTTATTCTAAATAAAAAATATCGTGTTCAAAAATGTAGAGCTCGGCGTCGTCAGCGATGGCTGCGGAAGAGCAGTCTGCGCAGGAGCTCAGCTCCCACATGGACGAGATGCTATCCGGCATTCTGGACTCCGGCAAGAGGACGTTGGATGATGTGCTGCAGAATGTTGAGGTGAGAATATTTGCTCATAGCTTCTTTCTATATCACAATAAAATTCGTTTGACTGGTAGATAATGCTATGCTGTAAATTCCGTATCGATTACATGATTCGATTTCAATGCAGGGCCGGATTTACCCTCAGCGGCACTCTGGGACGTTATGAATAATGCCGTTTATTTTTAAAAGGAAAAAAATATCCGTCCCTAAGCCTTATATTTTGTGGTCGTGTGCACTAACTCTTAAAGTATCTCTAGTGTCTATTCATGTTTTCTATCCAAAATCTTACAATCCCCGTTTCCATCAACACGTCAGTAATTATCAGTGATTGTAAATTTGGTAGCAGTTTTGGTGCAGCGTTCATGGTAGAATGCCATAGATGTGGCAAATTTCAACCGAAATCATGGATTAGGGTTACGGTCGACAATATTAATTATGTTTAATCATTTGAATTGGTATTTATCTATACTATTATAAAGTTGTAAAAATGAAATGTCTGTACATTGTAGATATTTTCAAAAAAATGATTGTTATGGACTATTTGGAGGTCATTAAGACGAAAAATATATATTTTTTATTTTATGTATGTTTGTATGTGTCATTGTGGCTTCATCACGCAAAATCGGCTAAACGGATTTCAACTATTTTTGGTACACGGGTAGCTGGGTATCTCCAGATGGTTATTGGATACTTTTTACCCAACTACGCTGAAGAAAAAACGACGGGTTATGACTTTTTCTCCTCCGCGAAGGAAGTTGCGGGTGCGTTCTAGTTTACAATATGTTTGCTCGAATTAAATGAAGCATTCAGAGCAAGAGCAAATCGTCCCGTAAGTTGAATTTTTACTCGCTTATGTCCGCTTCATAATAATTTCACCATAAAAATGTATGATTGCAGAGCATTTTTAAAACATCGAAGCGTACTTCCAAAGTTTCGTTAATACCCAACTGTATCGTTTTTCCATAGGCCATCGCTTCATCGACGATTTCCTCGCTGGGCGTGGTCAGTTCGGCCTCCGCTTCCCTGGTTAGCTCTGCCCGCGCCTCCCTCGCCGCACACTCCTCAGCCGTGCACGACGCGACGCGACGCGTGCAGCAGTTCCAGCTGGACCTGCAGCACGCGCTCTCGCAGCACGACCAGCTCGAGGCCCAGCGGCTGGGGGAGCAGTTCCGGGTCTACTCGCCCACCGGTATATTCTCTACTGTGATACAGTCTCCGCACACTTCAGCCGTGCACGACGCGACGGCGCGTGCAGCATTAATAAATAATATTGACGTATTTTTCATTATTTTACGTAATCAAAAAATAAAGGCGGTTACATCGAGTCAAAATGTCGCGTGACGTCACTCCCTGGTACAAATTGTACGTAAGAGTGACGTAACTTTAATGCGATTTATCGGAGTATTTTTATTTTATTTTGAAAAAGCCAAAAAATACGTGTTCAATATTTTTGTATTATCTAAATGACGGTTGATTTTCATACCCCGTCATAATGGCTATTGAGTGATAATTGGCACTGACTGCGGCCGGCGCCTCTTTCGTCCAAACAAGCAACTAGGACAGACGTGTGTTAATTTCTATCCTCTAAGTTCATATTATTTGGATCCCAACATCGCTCCTACGCGTGTGTTAATTATAAGCATTTTTGCGTGCAATACAATTAGTTAAAAATTCAAGTGCAGTGTCGCAAGTGATTATCGCTGAGTTGCTATCGGCCCCGCGCTCCCCCTCGGGTAAAAGAGACTTACCTCATAATTTGCCTCTCACTTCCACCCGTTGCTTCCGGCGAAACCCGACAGATTCCCGAACGCACTCTGTGTGCTACGAGCTACGCTAACTGCGTCTACGGCGTAGCAGATCAAACTCTGCTACTTATAACCACAGCAAATAAACAAAACACACAAGATGTCGATGACGTCCCCAAAATGTAACTCTGAGCCTGAACTGGCTAGCTGCGGTCTAGCAGACACCCCCAACGAGCACGTCACGCTCCGTGCTAAAAGGAAGAGACTACAATCAACCTGGAGCACGGAAGTCTCAGAGTTGCGAGACGAGATGAAGGAGCTACTCACGTCTTCGGCTGCCCAACACGAAGCTCAAATGAATAAATTATTCCCCATACTGACCGGAATACAGCTGTCTAATTCCAAGATAGAAGCTTCCATAGCCTACCTCGCAGAGGAAAATAACGACCTGAAAACTAAGGTTCAACAACTCGAGGATGAGCTCAAGTTTAAAAATGAACAAATGATACTGTTAGAGGACAGGCTGGAGGAAAGCATGAGATTCAATTACAGAAAAATGATTGAAATAAAAAATGTTCCCTTGGAGGATAAGGTGTCCCAAGAAAATCTGGCCTGTATGGTTAATTCCTTAACCAATAAATTAGACATCCCACTATCGAGCTCGGATATATGTGACATTTTTAGCGTGAAAAGCAAAACAGATAAAAAGTCAATAATAGTTGAGTTTAACTCAACGATAATTAAAGATAAAGTTCTAAAGGCGGCTAAAACATATAACACTCAAAACAAACCAAGTAAGCTGTGTGCCAACCACCTGGGCCTCGACAGAAGTCCTGACACTCCGATATTTATTTCTGAACGACTAACGCCAAAAGCTTCGAGACTCTTCTTCTTGGGCAGAGATCTCAAGAAATCAAAAGGCTTTAAACACTGTTGGACATCCTATGGCCGCATCTATGTGCGTGAAACGGACTCGTCGCAGGTATTCTGGATAACTAACGAACAACAAGTGCAAAGACTTTTTAATCAATGACTACATTATAAGTCCCTAGCTCGCCTCATCAATAAGCCGCAAAACTTTCGCTACGTAAAATCTCCCTGTAACTTATTATTTTACTTATCTAGTAAGACTACTCGCCGTGTTAAAATATGCTATCAATTTATATACAACTTGCTATCAATTTATATACTCTTTTTAAAAATAAATTCCATGCTTGCAAATATAACAAAACCGACTATTAAATTATTAACAAATATGATTATGTACAAAATTATAATAAAACTGCTATGTAAAATACAGGTAAGAACCCAGTTCCATTTGCTAACACAAACTCTAACTCTTTTTATCACATTGACTATTTTACATCTTAATTATGGCACTAGGTGAAATTCTAGATGAATTAGACGTCCTGAATAACAATCAAAGTTTTAACTGTTGTATCGATGATTTACCTACCTATTTACCGAAAAATAAACCTGCTTATTCCATTATAACGCAAAACATCAGAAGCATTTATAAGAATTTGGATGATCTAGACGTAAATCTTTGCTCTTTGCAACAAGTAATAGATATATTAGTTCTTACTGAGTGTAGATTAATTGAAAACAGACCTCTTCCATTAAAACTGAATTATTCAGGTTACAACACTAAAACACAAATAACGCAAAATGACGGAGTCGTGGTATATATTAGTAACTCGATTCCTCATACGGTAAAAGAAATCTCACTGATTGAAGCATCTTGTCTCCAAATATCTGTTTCTTGTCTTACTATTTTATGCATCTATCGCTCACCGTCAAATACAAATACAGGCAATTTTGTTTCTTCGTTGGATAGTTATCTAAAAAATAGTCAGCTTGGTAATAATGTTATGATAACTGGGGACATAAACATAAACATTTTAGTTCATAATAATTCAACTCAAAATTACCTCGATAGGTTGGCGGCCCATGGGCTGCTGCCTGCTCACAAAGAAAATACTCGGATAAATAGTTGTCTAGATCATGTCTTTATAAACTTAAACCCTAATTTATATTATTCTAAAACGGCTATACTTAATACTACCATTACTGATCACTTTATGACCCTCTGTAATATTTATTCTACTTCCGCTAATATGTTAAAATCTAACACTAAAGTTGTCACAGATTATTCTAAAGCGCTTGTTTTGTTTACGAAAAATAATTTTGATGAGCTACTACTTATCACTGACCCTAACCTACTAACAAACAAATTAATATCTCTCATTCAAAATGCGTTTATAGCATGCACAAATACTGTAAAAATTCCTTGTAATAAGCGGATAATAAAACCATGGATTACTCCCGGTGTTCTGAAATGTATCCAACATAGAAATAAACTGCAGAAAACATTGCGACATGACAATTCAAACGAGGTGCTTAAAATTATTTATCGACGCTATAGGAACTATTGTAACAATTTATTAAAACAACTAAAACAAAAATATGAACGTGAGCTTCTTAATAATGCTAAAAATTATAATAAAAAACTATGGAATACACTAAAAACAATCACTAACCTAAACAAAACAAAACAAAAACATGATGAACTGTTAAATCTTTGTGATTCCCCTGATAGATCAGCTAACTTAGTAAATAAACACTTCATAAATATTGGACAACATCTTGCTGAGCAAATAATAACAAATTCGACGTTAAATATTACGACATACTTAAATACAATAAATTCGCATGTGTCTTCTATTGGTGTCGTTTATCCTGACCTCCAAGAAATCGAAAAAACAATTGTAAATTTAAAATCGAACTCTGCGTCTGGGTGGGACAATATACCATCCTCATTTATTAAAATGGCAAAAGTAGAATTAATTCCAATTATAGAACATTTAACTTCACTCTGTTTCGCTCAAGGGATTTTCCCTGCCTCTCTTAAACGAGCCATAATTCACCCAGTCTATAAGGATGGGGACAGAGATGACGTTAACAACTACAGGCCCATATCAGTCTTGCCTTCCTTGTCTAAAATATTGGAAAAACTAATAAATAGTATACTTACAAAATTCCTAAATAAGTTTAATCTCTTGTCCCGAAGACAATTTGGATTTCGCGAAGGTCTGAATACTGAAGAGGCAATCTTAGAGCTAACAAACTCAATTACAACCCATATTGAAAATAATAAAAAGACTTTATGTATTTTCCTGGACCTGAAAAAAGCGTTTGATACGGTCTCTGTCCCTATCCTTATTAGCAAATTAGAATCAATGGGTATTCGTGGGCAGTTTTTAAACTTAATTAAAAGTTACTTAAGTGACAGAACGCAAAAAGTTAAACTAAGCAACGATGTATATAGCAAAGATGAATCGGCAACCCTTTACGGAGTTCCCCAGGGAAGTATCTTGGGCCCAACACTTTTCCTGGCATATATTAATGATTTAACTAATATCCAGCTTCAAAATGGTCTAGTAATCTCATATGCAGATGATACTGCGCTTCTATTTCACGGTGATAGTTGGGAGGAGGTGTATTCGTATGCCGAATCCGGTCTGGCTAAAGTTATGAATTGGCTTGAAATTAACTTACTCTCATTAAACATTAACAAAACCAATTATATAACTTTCTCGATTTTAAGAAACTCGCAACCAGATAAAGATAAGCATATTTTAAAAGCCCACACCTGCGTAAATCGATCAATAAGTAATTGTACTTGCGCGGCCCTCAGAAATGTCACTTCAACTAAATACTTAGGTGTTCATATTGATCAATTACTTTCCTGGAATCAACAAATCGAAACAACCGCCAATAGAATACGAAAATTAATTTGGTTATTTAAATATTTAAGACATATCTCTGACAAAAACCTATTGATATATATTTATAAAACTTTAGTTCAATCCATTGTGCTCTACTGTTTACCAGTTTGGGGTGGGACACATAAAAGTAAACTCATAGCTCTGGAAAGGGCCCAAAGGTCCATCTTAAAAGTACTTTTAGGTAAAAGCAGAAGATACAGCACCTCTGACATATACAGAGATTGTGATGTTCTCACAGTTAGACAATTATATATTTCAAACTGTATTCTCAAAATTCATAAAAATTTGAAACGAGATGAAAGTATATTACATAAACGTAATCCCTATTCCGTAATAAAAATACCTAAAATTAGGACTAATTTTGCTAAAAAACAGTTTAAAATTGCAACAACATTACTTTATAATAAAATAAATAGAACTGAGAAAATTTACCACTTAACCTATAGAGAGTGTAAAAATCAAATAACAACCTGGCTTAAGAGTAAAAAGTATGACGACATTGAACTATTACTCATGTCGTAACCCTAAAATTTTGCATTACTATAACTAACATAAATCCGTAGTAAATGTATGTTTGAACTCAAAATTGCAGCTTCCTATGCACGCGTGTAATTAGCATGTAAGTTACGTACTTGTGAAATTGTTTAATATAACTAAATAATTTAGTTTTAAGTTAATCTCTTATACTATGTTTAGTTAATTTGTATTTTTAATATAAGTACAACTTGGATGAAAGAGCGAATTTCCTCCTAATAAAAGTTTTTAACTTAAAAGAAGGATTCGTCAACTTTGTAAACACAATTGAAAATAAATAATTTTGAATTTGAATTTGAATCTCATAAGTGACGCTGTCCCTCAGGCAAGACCCCGGCGCGGCAGCAGTACCGCTTCCCGCGTGCGCTGGCCGCCACGTCGCCGCACGCGCGCGTCCTGGCGCGCTTCCGCGCCGCGCGACACCACTCCCGCGAGGTGAGCTCCTACCCGCTACTCTCCTGTATACATGCTGGCCGCCACGTCGCCGCGCGACACCACTCCCGCGAGGTGAGCTCCTACCCGCTACTCTCCTGTATACATGCTGGCCGCCACGTCGCCGCGCGACACCACTCCCGCGAGGTGAGCTCCTACCCGCTACTCTCCTGTATACATGCTGGCCGCCACGTCGCCGCGCGACACCACTCCCGCGAGGTGAGCTCCTACCCGCTACTCTCCTGTATACATGCTGGCCGCCACGTCGCCGCGCGACACCACTCCCGCGAGGTGAGCTCCTACCCGCTACTCTCCTGTATACATGCTGGCCGCCACGTCGCCGCGCGACACCACTCCCGCGAGGTGAGCTCCTACCCGCTACTCTCCTGTATACATGCTGGCCGCCACGTCGCCGCGCGACACCACTCCCGCGAGGTGAGCTCCTACCCGCTACTCTCCTGTATACATGCTGGCCGCCACGTCGCCGCGCGACACCACTCCCGCGAGGTGAGCTCCTACCCGCTACTCTCCTGTATACATGCTGGCCGCCACGTCGCCGCGCGACACCACTCCCGCGAGGTGAGCTCCTACCCGCTACTCTCCTGTATACATGCTGGCCGCCACGTCGCCGCGCGACACCACTCCCGCGAGGTGAGCTCCTACCCGCTACTCTCCTGTATACATGCTGGCCGCCACGTCGCCGCGCGACACCACTCCCGCGAGGTGAGCTCCTACCCGCTACTCTCCTGTATACATGCTGGCCGCCACGTCGCCGCGCGACACCACTCCCGCGAGGTGAGCTCCTACCCGCTACTCTCCTGTATACATGCTGGCCGCCACGTCGCCGCGCGACACCACTCCCGCGAGGTGAGCTCCTACCCGCTACTCTCCTGTATACATGCTGGCCGCCACGTCGCCGCGCGACACCACTCCCGCGAGGTGAGCTCCTACCCGCTACTCTCCTGTATACATGCTGGCCGCCACGTCGCCGCGCGACACCACTCCCGCGAGGTGAGCTCCTACCCGCTACTCTCCTGTATACATGCTGGCCGCCACGTCGCCGCGCGACACCACTCCCGCGAGGTGAGCTCCTACCCGCTACTCTCCTGTATACATGCTGGCCGCCACGTCGCCGCGCGACACCACTCCCGCGAGGTGAGCTCCTACCCGCTACTCTCCTGTATACATGCTGGCCGCCACGTCGCCGCGCGACACCACTCCCGCGAGGTGAGCTCCTACCCGCTACTCTCCTGTATACATGCTGGCCGCCACGTCGCCGCGCGACACCACTCCCGCGAGGTGAGCTCCTACCCGCTACTCTCCTGTATACATGCTGGCCGCCACGTCGCCGCGCGACACCACTCCCGCGAGGTGAGCTCCTACCCGCTACTCTCCTGTATACATGCTGGCCGCCACGTCGCCGCGCGACACCACTCCCGCGAGGTGAGCTCCTACCCGCTACTCTCCTGTATACATGCTGGCCGCCACGTCGCCGCGCGACACCACTCCCGCGAGGTGAGCTCCTACCCGCTACTCTCCTGTATACATGCTGGCCGCCACGTCGCCGCGCGACACCACTCCCGCGAGGTGAGCTCCTACCCGCTACTCTCCTGTATACATGCTGGCCGCCACGTCGCCGCGCGACACCACTCCCGCGAGGTGAGCTCCTACCCGCTACTCTCCTGTATACATGCTGGCCGCCACGTCGCCGCGCGACACCACTCCCGCGAGGTGAGCTCCTACCCGCTACTCTCCTGTATACATGCTGGCCGCCACGTCGCCGCGCGACACCACTCCCGCGAGGTGAGCTCCTACCCGCTACTCTCCTGTATACATGCTGGCCGCCACGTCGCCGCGCGACACCACTCCCGCGAGGTGAGCTCCTACCCGCTACTCTCCTGTATACATGCTGGCCGCCACGTCGCCGCGCGACACCACTCCCGCGAGGTGAGCTCCTACCCGCTACTCTCCTGTATACATGCTGGCCGCCACGTCGCCGCGCGACACCACTCCCGCGAGGTGAGCTCCTACCCGCTACTCTCCTGTATACATGCTGGCCGCCACGTCGCCGCGCGACACCACTCCCGCGAGGTGAGCTCCTACCCGCTACTCTCCTGTATACATGCTGGCCGCCACGTCGCCGCGCGACACCACTCCCGCGAGGTGAGCTCCTACCCGCTACTCTCCTGTATACATGCTGGCCGCCACGTCGCCGCGCGACACCACTCCCGCGAGGTGAGCTCCTACCCGCTACTCTCCTGTATACATGCTGGCCGCCACGTCGCCGCGCGACACCACTCCCGCGAGGTGAGCTCCTACCCGCTACTCTCCTGTATACATGCTGGCCGCCACGTCGCCGCGCGACACCACTCCCGCGAGGTGAGCTCCTACCCGCTACTCTCCTGTATACATGCTGGCCGCCACGTCGCCGCGCGACACCACTCCCGCGAGGTGAGCTCCTACCCGCTACTCTCCTGTATACATGCTGGCCGCCACGTCGCCGCGCGACACCACTCCCGCGAGGTGAGCTCCTACCCGCTACTCTCCTGTATACATGCTGGCCGCCACGTCGCCGCGCGACACCACTCCCGCGAGGTGAGCTCCTACCCGCTACTCTCCTGTATACATGCTGGCCGCCACGTCGCCGCGCGACACCACTCCCGCGAGGTGAGCTCCTACCCGCTACTCTCCTGTATACATGCTGGCCGCCACGTCGCCGCGCGACACCACTCCCGCGAGGTGAGCTCCTACCCGCTACTCTCCTGTATACATGCTGGCCGCCACGTCGCCGCGCGACACCACTCCCGCGAGGTGAGCTCCTACCCGCTACTCTCCTGTATACATGCTGGCCGCCACGTCGCCGCGCGACACCACTCCCGCGAGGTGAGCTCCTACCCGCTACTCTCCTGTATACATGCTGGCCGCCACGTCGCCGCGCGACACCACTCCCGCGAGGTGAGCTCCTACCCGCTACTCTCCTGTATACATGCTGGCCGCCACGTCGCCGCGCGACACCACTCCCGCGAGGTGAGCTCCTACCCGCTACTCTCCTGTATACATGCTGGCCGCCACGTCGCCGCGCGACACCACTCCCGCGAGGTGAGCTCCTACCCGCTACTCTCCTGTATACATGCTGGCCGCCACGTCGCCGCGCGACACCACTCCCGCGAGGTGAGCTCCTACCCGCTACTCTCCTGTATACATGCTGGCCGCCACGTCGCCGCGCGACACCACTCCCGCGAGGTGAGCTCCTACCCGCTACTCTCCTGTATACATGCTGGCCGCCACGTCGCCGCGCGACACCACTCCCGCGAGGTGAGCTCCTACCCGCTACTCTCCTGTATACATGCTGGCCGCCACGTCGCCGCGCGACACCACTCCCGCGAGGTGAGCTCCTACCCGCTACTCTCCTGTATACATGCTGGCCGCCACGTCGCCGCGCGACACCACTCCCGCGAGGTGAGCTCCTACCCGCTACTCTCCTGTATACATGCTGGCCGCCACGTCGCCGCGCGACACCACTCCCGCGAGGTGAGCTCCTACCCGCTACTCTCCTGTATACATGCTGGCCGCCACGTCGCCGCGCGACACCACTCCCGCGAGGTGAGCTCCTACCCGCTACTCTCCTGTATACATGCTGGCCGCCACGTCGCCGCGCGACACCACTCCCGCGAGGTGAGCTCCTACCCGCTACTCTCCTGTATACATGCTGGCCGCCACGTCGCCGCGCGACACCACTCCCGCGAGGTGAGCTCCTACCCGCTACTCTCCTGTATACATGCTGGCCGCCACGTCGCCGCGCGACACCACTCCCGCGAGGTGAGCTCCTACCCGCTACTCTCCTGTATACATGCTGGCCGCCACGTCGCCGCGCGACACCACTCCCGCGAGGTGAGCTCCTACCCGCTACTCTCCTGTATACATGCTGGCCGCCACGTCGCCGCGCGACACCACTCCCGCGAGGTGAGCTCCTACCCGCTACTCTCCTGTATACATGCTGGCCGCCACGTCGCCGCGCGACACCACTCCCGCGAGGTGAGCTCCTACCCGCTACTCTCCTGTATACATGCTGGCCGCCACGTCGCCGCGCGACACCACTCCCGCGAGGTGAGCTCCTACCCGCTACTCTCCTGTATACATGCTGGCCGCCACGTCGCCGCGCGACACCACTCCCGCGAGGTGAGCTCCTACCCGCTACTCTCCTGTATACATGCTGGCCGCCACGTCGCCGCGCGACACCACTCCCGCGAGGTGAGCTCCTACCCGCTACTCTCCTGTATACATGCTGGCCGCCACGTCGCCGCGCGACACCACTCCCGCGAGGTGAGCTCCTACCCGCTACTCTCCTGTATACATGCTGGCCGCCACGTCGCCGCGCGACACCACTCCCGCGAGGTGAGCTCCTACCCGCTACTCTCCTGTATACATGCTGGCCGCCACGTCGCCGCGCGACACCACTCCCGCGAGGTGAGCTCCTACCCGCTACTCTCCTGTATACATGCTGGCCGCCACGTCGCCGCGCGACACCACTCCCGCGAGGTGAGCTCCTACCCGCTACTCTCCTGTATACATGCTGGCCGCCACGTCGCCGCGCGACACCACTCCCGCGAGGTGAGCTCCTACCCGCTACTCTCCTGTATACATGCTGGCCGCCACGTCGCCGCGCGACACCACTCCCGCGAGGTGAGCTCCTACCCGCTACTCTCCTGTATACATGCTGGCCGCCACGTCGCCGCGCGACACCACTCCCGCGAGGTGAGCTCCTACCCGCTACTCTCCTGTATACATGCTGGCCGCCACGTCGCCGCGCGACACCACTCCCGCGAGGTGAGCTCCTACCCGCTACTCTCCTGTATACATGCTGGCCGCCACGTCGCCGCGCGACACCACTCCCGCGAGGTGAGCTCCTACCCGCTACTCTCCTGTATACATGCTGGCCGCCACGTCGCCGCGCGACACCACTCCCGCGAGGTGAGCTCCTACCCGCTACTCTCCTGTATACATGCTGGCCGCCACGTCGCCGCGCGACACCACTCCCGCGAGGTGAGCTCCTACCCGCTACTCTCCTGTATACATGCTGGCCGCCACGTCGCCGCGCGACACCACTCCCGCGAGGTGAGCTCCTACCCGCTACTCTCCTGTATACATGCTGGCCGCCACGTCGCCGCGCGACACCACTCCCGCGAGGTGAGCTCCTACCCGCTACTCTCCTGTATACATGCTGGCCGCCACGTCGCCGCGCGACACCACTCCCGCGAGGTGAGCTCCTACCCGCTACTCTCCTGTATACATGCTGGCCGCCACGTCGCCGCGCGACACCACTCCCGCGAGGTGAGCTCCTACCCGCTACTCTCCTGTATACATGCTGGCCGCCACGTCGCCGCGCGACACCACTCCCGCGAGGTGAGCTCCTACCCGCTACTCTCCTGTATACATGCTGGCCGCCACGTCGCCGCGCGACACCACTCCCGCGAGGTGAGCTCCTACCCGCTACTCTCCTGTATACATGCTGGCCGCCACGTCGCCGCGCGACACCACTCCCGCGAGGTGAGCTCCTACCCGCTACTCTTCTGTATACATGCTTCCAGTGCTAGCACAAACAATGGAAACCACTCGGACTGAATGGCCTCGCTGAAAACTCCGAATCGCGCATATACTCCAGTCATTTGACGGTTTCGTAAAACATAATATTATAGCTTGATTTTTTTTACTCCAATTTTGTAACATATTCTGAGACACTAACCGATAGTATTTTATGCAATCGTTATATAATGTTTGCTCTTTATAATCGAGTACCGCGTTTAGGCCGCGAAGCTTGCCGAGTGGCTTAATTAAGGTACGAGACTTAAAAAGTTAATTATATAACTATTGTATACAATTCTACTAGTATATATAAAGTACAATAAATAAAATACAGCTAAAAAAAAGAATTGCAAAAACACAGCGTTCTTTTTTTGAAATTCATTTTAGTTCTGCGCATATAGTATAAACCATAAAGTATAGATTGATGTTCCAATTTAAAAAATATGCCTTTTTAGTATCATTCGCGGAGTTCTTATTCACAGATTACACGAGTAGAAAAATACTTTACTTTTACCGGAACACATAACAAAAGAGTTCATGACCGTCAATTAGTCTGTATCACTTTTTTTTTAATATCTTCAATCTTACAATTTTTCAACTTTATAATAGTAAAGATTAGTCCTACGTTTGATGTTGACCACAAAACCATTGAAGTACTAACAAATCCCCTGCACAGGACTGCGTCGTGGTGGAGTCGGACCCGGAGACGCGTGCGGCGTCGGACTGCGAGTCTTGCGTGTCGGAGGACTCGGCGCTCAGCGAGTTCACGACGCCGTCGCCGCCCGCCGAGCCGCGCGGGCCGCCCATCGTCAAGTGCACCTCCGAGACCGACATCTACTACAGAAAGGTGACATTCATAAACATACAAATAAACATAGCGACGCATCGCTAAACAATCATTTGGAAAACATGGTTTGCAACCCGTTCTCTGATTGGTCCGCAGCGGACTGAGGGGGGACTGATCGCATACAAAAAATGCGCTAGCGCTAGCTTATACCATAAGGCTGTAAACGACAAAACGGCTTTTTTCGTAAACTACAAATAATTTGAAAAAAATCTAACTAACAAACAAAAGTGCGTATTTAGACTAATGTACAAAAATTAAGAGGCTTACATGGTCTATATTGGCATTGGTACATGAGAATGTCTGTTTTAAAAGAGGATTCTTTGATATTGTTTTCCCTATTATAAAAGTTAAAGAATCGTTTTTCTGCAACTGTCAAAATGAAGTCAATGAAATGAGGAATGAGGTTATGAAATATCACTTTTATATGTTTTGTAATAGCTGAGAAATGTTAAGATGGCTTACATCGAAATTTCCAATTCGTCGTCTTAAGTGCTTATCCTGTCTCGACACGGAGGCAATTTGCGCCAGCCAGTAACACACCTGCACACCTTACACATACTACCCCTTGAATTTATCTGCAGACCAGAGTATTACTAATTGTAATATTTTTCATGTTGTCTTATTTTCATATTAGTAACTCATAGTCTCACGCTTAGTTTACATAATATATACGCATTGTTATCTCATGGTTAGTACACTCCTAAGCCCCGAGATACAGGCCCAGCCTAGATCGGGGTCTGCAAGATATATCAGTGTATTTTATTAAAGCGTGTTTTTGTTGAATACATGTATTGTTATTCTTATATAAATAAATATCAGGGACAATCTTACACAAATCGACCTAATACCAAACTAAGCGAGGTCACCTTGTAACCTCCCGTCGTCACAGCTCTCTTTTGCTCGGCGCTGGTTACATTTTCCGCACTAACTACTCCCGATTGCCAGATGGGCCTAATCTGTAAACACAGTTACACATGTGCCAGAAGGACTTAATTATTTTATTTTACTAATTTTCCAAGTATTTGACAAATGCAGCATTTATTTAAATGAGTAATAATCGCGGAAACATGAAAATATTTTGATGTTATGCTTCCACGATCTTCATACTCTCGTCACTCGCTAGACTGAAGGAACTCATCTTGTATGCTGTATTGATTATTAAATTGTGTGTCGCAGCCGGCCGGCAAGGAGAACAGCAGCGGTATACCTCCTTACCGCGTCGTGTCGCACAAGAAGACGTCGCGGCTGCCCGCGCCCACCAGCCACAAGAAACCGCTCATCGAGAGGAACGACTGACCCTATTTAATGTACCCATTAACTCCAAAATGGCTCTAAAAGTCTATACGTATAGAAACTGTAGTGCTGCAGGATTATAACGTACGTAAATTACGATTTCAGACGGCTTAAGGATGAAAATCAAAAATTTTACTTTTTTTCTTCTGAATATTGATTTTGTGGGCTCATCTCACTCAGAATCGTTCAAAAATTCGAACTTATAAAAAGTGACTAGAATTTTGCATGTAAAAATATTTCTCAGTTTCGTTACGTATATAGAAATAAAAAAAACAATCATACTGAAATGTAACGATGGAGATTTTGGACACTTTTTTCTAGAAATAATACATTTTTATTTACACATTTTTGATTTTCACCCTGCGACCCACTCTGAGTCATCTGGTACTAGAAGTGTGATGTGTATGACGTCGCATGCAAACGAGATACGAACTCACCTTTAAAAATATTCTTAATTCGTAATTAAATCTAAAAACTGGCAATTTATCAATGTTCTTGGTCCGTGACCATTTAAATGTAATGCTTGGTTAAGATAAATCCAAACCCAAATTATGAGGGTTCATAAAATAAAATAAAAAGCGCTTCGAGAAAAGGTAGATAGTGCCCTTTCGCTTCGCTTAGCTCTTGGCAGATTACACACATTTGTCATAAGCATACGTGTGCTAACTCTGGGCACGAATACTAGGGCCGATTTCGCCAACATTTAATTTACACCAGAATGGCTACCCCAGTATAATTTTACTCTAACTATTTACTCGATGGTTAACGTCAATTTTGAATCACCACGCTAGTCTTTCGCATAGTTTCTCGGTAATGTTGAACGAATGAATTGAATTAAATCGTAATGCACCCAAGTAAGATACTTTCTCCCATGCTTGAGCAATGGTGCTGCGTATTTTTTTAATTTGTTCGGGTAATACATCAATTGGGAAATAAGTATGGAATTCACTTGACGCTGACAGTGACAATACTAATCTACGTCTAACAGTTTACTCAGCCGAACTTGGCGGTATAAGATTTTACTCTAGAGTTCATTTCATCATTAGGTTAGGTTTTTGGTGAAACTTAAAATGAGTTTACTCGCGAGTAGTCAATTATTTATTATTGGAATAAGACGAAGAAAGGTTGCTGAAATCGACCCTAAGTTACGTGATTTTTTTTCTTTTCGTAATTATTTTTTTACAGTATTGACATGTACAATAATTCACTGATTTAAAACATACTTCGATCGACAAGCATATTACGACAGCGTGTTATGTTATTATAGAAACGATAATTTTAGTAGGTATAATTATTAAAAATACGCATTTTAGGTGTAATTATGTTTTTGTAAGGATATTTACGTGGGAAGCCGTGCTTTGAAAGAGTTGTAAGGTTTGCACATTTTTTTTATATAAAATAACTAGAGGTCGGATTAGGTAGTGTATATAACTTTACCAAAACCTCTCGGGAGGACTTAATTGAGAGTGGTTATGAGCACCAAAAATAATGATTGATTTTTATCGGATGCGGAATTTCTCGGATTAATTATTAGTAATAAATCACTCGCAGGGTCAAATTATTCATTAATAACTATTGTCTAATGCGGAAAATTCTAATAAGTTGACAACCCAAAAGTGGATATACATAGGTCCGTCGGATATACTCGTAGGACTGACCCCTAGAGGGTATTTATGTGTATCAATGAACACCGAACCGACTAACGTACTTGTACCCGTCAGACGCCGTGTCCCGTATCCATACATATACCTGTCGGCTGACGTGTCCCGTATCCGTACATATACCACTCAGACGCCGTGTCCCGTATCCATACATATACCTGTCGGCTGCCGTGTCCCGTATCCATACATATACCCGTCAAGACGCCGTGTCAAAGTTCAAAAGTTTTATTTGCTAGAATTATGGTACAATACAGGTGACAAATACAATATACAATTAACAACATAATTCACCATTACTATGGCATTCAAAATTTTGTACTTAAATTAATAACATGACATATTTAAATTAAATTAATAACAGACGTGTCCCATGTCCGTACCTATACCAGTCGGCTGGTGTGTCCCGTATCCGTACATATTCCTGTCGGCTGCCGTGTCCCATATCCGTAACCAATTTTGACCAATTCCATATTGGTTATTTGGAATTGTAAGCCGTTATGGATACGGGACACGGTTACAGATGTGTCCGGTTCCGGCCACGGCAGGTATAGGTACGAATACGGTATTAGGCATGCGAAGGGTTAAGTATTATAACTTATACAGGAAATCCCGCATTCAATAAAAAAAAATGTTGGTTAAACCACTCTTAATTACGTCCTCACGCTAATTTTAGGTAAATAGGTGCTCCCTATTCCGGCCTCTGAAACTAACATTAGAATCAAGAGAGATGCGTTTTATGAGTGATTTTATTATTAAATATAATTATTTTGTATTGTGTAAAAGACGAAGTATAATACATAGCAAACCGCGTTTGGGATTTATCATTTATTGACTTTATTCGTGACACTGAAGTTATTGGCTTACTTCAGATAGGGAAGATGCATTATTTTGTTGCAATGATACCCATATTATGATACCCATCGAAAACTAAACGTGCCCTAAAAAGTGCCCTAGTAAAAGAGCGTATTTCCACGGCACTTACGTCCTTTAGCTGAGAAGCGCAGTTTTTTGAAAATACCTCAAAAATGTTATATTTGATCATGTTGAAAAACATTTTTGTTGAAAGTATTTATTAGGCTTTCCTTTGTAATTTTTTTTTCATATTTTTTGGACATACCATTTAGAATATAGAGGGACACAATTTTGCAACTTTCAGAGCGATTATTTCCGGAAATAATCACTTAATCATATATTTTTTTAAAAGAACTGTCGAAATATGTACTACACATTGATATTAGCTGAATTTTTTTTTTACAGTTTCAGTTAAAGCCCGACCAGGAAAATAAAATACCCGCTCTGGGGGCGTTAAATTAGCAATAATTATAGCAACACTAAGTATGACGTACCTACCAATCATGTTGACAACATGGTCGGAGATGTTATTTAGAGGAATAGAGTCTAATCTTACAGACTTTCCTTCCGACAAATACTTCATCATATTGTAAATTACTTTTTTTAAGTGACTTAATATTTTTCGGCATTTTAACGCACAAATAACTCACAATATCCCAGAAACAGACCACGCACAATCAACACCTCACTTTGACAACAACACAGATGGCTTTAATTACTGTAAAGTTACTATTGCCAGTAAGAAGAAATTAGTTCCAGTAGTTTTCCGCAATATGGCGAAGTTTTTTATTTTCCTGGTCTGGCTTTACATTGGAGTGCCCCCCTAGAAATATATTGTATTTTGTATCCGCCCCTGGAAATATTTTTGTTATTTAACCACTAAACTAAGTAGCGGCTTATACAAGGCATGTACACTCAAAATTTCATCAATATACTTCTTGAGTAAAATGCTCGTGACACTCAGTGGCACACGGATGGACGGACGGACATGACGAAACTATAAGGGTTCCGTTTTTGCCATTTTGGCTACGCAACCCTAAAAAGATAACACTTTTTTTTTTATTTCACTTATCAATGCATAAAAATATATTTATTCATTTATTAGCTTCTGCCCGCGACTTCGTCCGCCTTAAATTCGTTTATCGCGGATACAGGTATTTTTCCGCGATAAAAAGTAGCCTATGTCCTTCCCCGGGACTCAAACTGTCTCCATACCAAATTTCATCTAAATCAGTTCAGCTGTTTAAGCGTGAAGAGGTAACAGACAGACAGATAGACACACTTTCGAATTTATAATATTAGTATGGATTTAACACATTTTTAACTTACTACGAGCAGAGCGCCCGCCTAGCGGGTTGCCGTGAAAGTTCAGTACCTAATAATGAAAAATAAATGAATTGCATCTTCCCTGTTGGACTTGAGTGGTAAAGGTTGGTTATGCTTAAATAAAAGATTGGTGTCTTTACTTCGTCACCGTAAATCTAAACCACAAGCCTTCGCATACTATATCAACTCGTCAAAGCGTAACATTGAAATACCCAAAGATTGTCTGGAAGAAATCGCTCTTCATACCTGTTATTTAACTCTACTTGTAATTTTATTATAATAGGGATGATGACAAAATTTTAATTATTAATCCGTCTTGTAGATTAATAAAAAATATTGGACACGTATTTTTTCTTTTTTCACATAATCTAAAAATAAAGACGATACATTGATTCAACACACTCCTAAGTACAAAATTTACTAAGGAGTGACGTCATGACCCCCCAGTCCTAAACTTTAATGCGATTTATCTGATAACTTTTTTTTATTATTTTTAAAAACCAAAAAACATGTGTCCAATATTTTTTTTTTATATATAGCTGACGGCCTAGTTAGAATTTTGATTTTCATACTCAGTCGTCATGCCAAAGACGTCATATCACGTCAACGGAAAATTGAGCCTCAGACATCGTAACGTCATTTTCCGCTATACGGTATCATACAATTGGTTTATTGATTGGCGTGTGGCGATTTCGCGTCAACACGTTGGGCGCTCAAAAGGTTAAACGAAGGCCGCTGGAGCAGAGGCTCTCGAGTGAACATTAAATGAAACTTTCACGTTGTAAAATTACAAGCTGCCCATCGCTAGTTGGAATAAAGGTTGGGTTTAAAATTAAGTTTATTTTATTCCTGGGTAAGTTTCCGAATATTTAAGTTGTTTATAAGATAAATATGTATCTTCTGCTATGTTTGCTTGGTATAGACTGGTGGTATGTTTATGTGGTATGAAATTGGGCTATTTGCTATGATTGTGTACGTAGATTTTTACTCAAAATATGTTAATAAAATACTATACGTAACCGAAGCTACCGAGTATTATTTCGTTCAACGACGAATTTATAAACAGCTGTAGTCGTGTCTAGAGTGTACAGTCTAGGGCAAAAATAAGTAAACACCACAAAATGTCATAAACACATATATATATTTATTGATTTCAGCAAGGCGTTCGATACTCTCCAATATAAAACATTGTATTCAAAGCTCCTGCGGAGTGGTATACAGGGACCACTGTTAGATTTTATAAAAAAACTATCACACAAATCGCTCCACAACGGTAAAAATCGATAACACCTGCAGTAACATGACAACAACAGACCGAGGAACGGCAAAAGGTTCCATATTCGGACCGACTGAATATCTTTTATACGTTAACGACATGTGCAATATATTTAATAGTGGTTCCGTATATCAGTTCGCGGATGATACCTGCCTTGTAGCTGCCGACGCCGACATTACTAAAGCCGAAATAATATTAAATAAATAAATATTACGGGTCAATTTTACACAAATCGAACTAGTCCCATGGTAAGCATGGTAATATTGCAAAACAACTTTAACTTGCTGTGTGCGTGGGCCCACGATGTTGGTCTAGTTATTAATTACGACAAAACTAAACTCATGCATATACACTCAGCATATAAAAAATGTAACAATAAACCAACAATCGTGGTTCATAACCACCGGTGCTTACACAGCAACATGCCTCGTATGTGTGAGTGCGACCACCTGCAACTTGTAGACAAGCATACTTACCTAGGTGGAATCATAGATAACAGATTCAACTGGGCGCCTCACATTGATTATGTATGTAACAAACTGCGAGCTATCTTATCTCAATTGTCAATCTTAAAATATAAATTACCCTTCAGTACTCGTAGAATGCTATATATGTCACTGGCAGAATCTATAATAACTTACAGCTTAAGTAGTTACGGCAGAACATTCAAAACGTATTTAGATAATATATATAGAATACAATTGAGTATGATTGAAATAATTGTACCAAATTCGGTTAGGAATAAATACAAAAACGACGACAACGAATTATTTAAGTATTGTAAGATTATAAATGTTTATGACAAATTTAAAATGTTGCTTGTCTGTGACGAAATCTCAAATATATCTAACTTGAAATATAGAACAAGACCCTCGGATTTAAGGAGCGAGTTACGTTTATCTAGATATGTACTTCCATCATGTAGTAATACTTATGGGAAACGGATGTGGCAATACCTGTTACCTTATATTCTAAACGACTGGCCTAACGATGTTTGTCAAGACCTAACTAAAAACATGAAAAATTGTAGCAAAATTATAAAACACATGTTCATGTCTTCTAATTAGCGCTCGGACTGTCGGCCGCCTGGACGGCACGAGGTGGGAGCGGGAGCTGAGACGGCGATGACAAGTTTCTTTTAATGTTAAATAAATAAAAATAAAAAAAATATATCCAAACCGTATTGCGAAGACAATAGAGTTGTTGTGTACAAATTATTGAGACTCTTGGTGTGTATTTATTATGTTTGCCCTTGACTGTACTATAATACCAAGTATAGTACTCAAAATAGTGGTTCAGACCAACACAGAACTTTTGGGTTTATTGTAACTCGTTCGAAAAACCAAGGCCGAAGTTTTAGAAAAGCTACGCCTAAAGATGGGTGAAACATTCGTACTTACATTTGGTAGTCATTCTTGCCAAGCCGTTAAAATATCAGGGCTGATTTACTAGCATTAATTTATATCAGTACGCGAGGAGTACGAGGATAATTAAATTTAATGTCTCATGTAATGTGTATTAATAAATAATAAACTAGTTAATTGTAGTTGAAAAGTTCTAAGATTTAATGCATACTGCTTCGATGCAGCCATACAACTCTGAAGGTAAACTCCGAGATTAAATTATTTTTAACGCTGTCTGAGACAATCTTTCTGCTGGTGAGCGTGCTAACAGGCCACTGTTCTCTAAACAAGCATATGCAGACGAGTGGGAAATTTTACAAGGTAGTGCAGGCTCTGCTGAGGAAACGCCTACCTATGCACTTTCTCACGGACTGCCTCTCACTAATATGTAACCGCAGCTCTGCTAGGAAAACATTTTTGGGTACGGGTATGGGACAAAGCATAACCACAGGTGTGCGAGTCGTTTTGGCAGACGTAGGATCAATTCATCACGTTTATTCCATGTCTAAGGGTATTGAAACAAAAAGCCATAATTTTCACAATTTTATTAGCAAACAGACAGTACTTACATTACAGTACTTAGCTAGCACACTGACTCGAGCAATTCCATCCCCGAATTGCTGAACCTAAGTCTGTTTTCCATACAATATGTTTGGTAAACTGCCTCGGCAGAGTCTGTGTTCAATGAAAACGCTATGTTCAATGCTGTTACACAAACATTTTTACAAATAAATCGGCTATTTTGAAAACTAAAAAATGTGTCATATAATTAAATTTATAAAGGTGCGTCTACGCTACTAAATTCGAGGCTTGTTAAGACGACACGAATTGTGCTTGACTTGTGCTCCGCTCGTCTAGTGTAGACGCACCTTAATAATGTTCATAGTTATTTAAAAAAATACTTAGTATTACGGAAAGCTAAGAACAAAGAATTTGTTACCTAGCCATCTTCACTATCGGTATACTATACCAAATTCTTGAAATATGAATCAATTTATTTCGCCCATCAGCATTGCACATAACAATTCTTAATCTATTTACAACGCTCATTTAGAGCCTAATCGAAATTACCTGACGACGTTATGGCTTGAAATTCAATAAATACATAAAACACGTAGTTTTACACCATAGCCTTTGCTCCTTTATAGGTAGAAATAAATTGCTAAAATACTAATCGTCCTATCCCTAAAGATCCTCGTAACTATACATTGAGCCAATCTTGTGGTCCAACGCGACAGGCCAACGAGTAGAGGGCCAAGTCAATCCAATAATTTACTTACGTTGTATTTATTAGCCTAAGTTTTAGGAGATACCATACTGTCGTATTAGAATAACCTGTAAAGATAATTGTGTGTTAAAAAAAAACATTCCAATTATTGTTAAGGAACCCAAAATAATTTATTATAGCTTCAAATTTTGAAGATATTCAGGAAAATCTGAAAGAACAATGGATTATAGTTCCTTTGCTGTTCCGCGAACTAGTGCCTTTGTTAGATGTGACAATAAATTGTGCTCACATGCGCATATTTTCATGCAGTTTCCATAAAAAAATTACGCATGCAAACACAATAAACCAACACCAAACTTTTTTTTTTTCTCGGGTGGACGCCGTCACCGTCAACATCTCCTGCATCTCCTGATGATGCCTCGTAGAGAAGCGAAACACGTGTCGAGGATTATACTGTTTGGTGTTGGTTTGTTGTGTGTGCATGCGTAATTTTTTTATGGAAACTGCATGAAAATATGCGTATGTGAGCACAATTTATTGTCACATCTAACAAAGACACTAGTTCGCGGAACAGCAAAGGAACTATAATCCATCGATCTAGTATGGAATTCCGCAAAGTAACGCCTGAATCTATCAATTATTTAAAATCTGAAAGAAGTTTACAATCCTCTAAATGACGTCATTAGCTAAGTTGTAACAGTTACAGCGCACAAAAAGAACAGCAGTACTATTTCTGTAATAAATTCGTGTTAGGCTGGCCACATACATAATTCACGTAATTTTTATTCGGTTTCCGTACGGAATGACGTGTGCAAGCGAGACAGGGCTACGAATGTATGTGGCCAGCCTTAGCTTCTGTATGATTTTCTACGCTGCGACTGTCACCTTTCACCTACCCTATATATGTTGTGTACTTTTTTTAAATAAAGAACTGAATATTTTTTTATGAAAAATGTTGTTATATTTAATTTATATTGTACTTCATCGGAAAAAGCATGGTTACAAAAATAAATTTTGTAATTTGGATGATTTTCTTTCTGGAAATAAGTTTAAGAAGTTTTGAGACTTTGTAAGCAATGCATGCAATTAAAGCGTCAACTGTGCTCCTACAAAACTCAACTAGGTGGCGCCACCATCAGCGGTAATCTTCGACCGGTGATAGCATTCGTAACGCCATCTAGTAATACTGCTATTATTTTGAATATACGTGCATTTATTAGACAGTAGTACTCCATGAATTCCATACTTTTTACGTAGGAGTCAATTTCACGAATGTCGCGTGTTACATACACTACACCTGATTAAATATATATGCTGTGTGAGATTGTGAATTATTGCCCTCTGCTCGGTGGCCGCTGTAAGCACCTAACACAAAAAAATATTTAGGATCTTTCCGGACAACGTATATACTCACGTATCTGTATATAATAGTTATTGTTTGGTTTCTGTACTAAAACTAATATATAACTGCTCTAATTAAACAAAATGATATCAAGGCTTCTCAAGATATGTTTAGAGACAGTCTCAAAATGGATAAGTTTATCAAGTGTTTTAAATTAATTTAAATCTTTTATTTCGTGTTACACGACACATACATATTCCAATACATTTACCTACTTTAATAACACTACCACAGAATGACGCACAGTGTGACATAATAAATAGTACAATCAGGCTCACCGGCTATCATTCTCAGAATGGTACTGGGACTGTCCCGCACCCGGCGCACCAAGGATGCGGCACGCTCGCACATGCTGGCATAAAAACATTCGACGCGCGCCAGCGCAAACATCTCTGATGCTACAGAAACGAGGCAGTCCCGTTATCACCCGGAACGCATTATTATACTGGACTCGGAGGGCCCTATAGGTCCGTTGCGAATACAACACCCAGAGGCTGTAGCCTACAGATCCCGGCAAACCTCTTGAACAAAAATGGCGGATCTGCGCATGTACATTTGTACGTAAATCGGTTTCTGCACAGTCAAGGTTATGCTCATGAAGTTTGCCGACAACAGTGATTTACTGTCTCTAAACAGGGTAACCTTGACCTCCCTGGAGCATCCTGCAAATCTCCGCGTTATCATATTCGCCCGCACGAACAGGGCCCTCCACTCCCGTTCGATGTTCAGCGGGCCTATGATGGTCGCGTGTATCACGCGATAAATGATATGACAACGCGCCTGTCCCTCTCGCACTCGCATACGTGTCAGAAGGTGACGGCAGTTATGTCATTTATTTATCGCGTGACAAACGCAACCATTATAGGCCCGCATGTCATCCTTGAGATTGGCCGCAACGACATAACCTAGATATTTAAAGTGCTTAACTCTATCCATGGGACATGACATAATAAATCGTAGAAAGTAAAGAATATTAAACGACATACTATCTTGCCTTGTCTCTTGGCGTCTTCTTTATGAATTTTACTTCAAGTAAATTATTTACATATCGAAAGAAACCCTGATTGATTACGTGGGTCCTAATATTTATGTAGTAAGTATAAATAAGCTTTATATCAACGAGAAGACTCATAAGTAGCACCTAGTTTTCTCAAAACGGTAGGACTAGTGGGTCTGTGAGCTGGACCTCGCGAGTCTGTCTTTGCAAAGTGATTTTCTTAATTTTTCAACCCCCATGTCTCTGCTATTTTGAAAAACATCCAATAACTCAAACAATAAAAATATTTATATAATTATCGGAGAAATTGAAAGATCTTCTAAAAATTACAAAATAGAAAAAGCAATTTTTTTACCAATAAAAATAGAAGACTTCCATTTGTTTCATAACGTGTGCAATAAAATTGTGTATTGTGCAATAAAGTTTGATTTACTGGACATATTTAATTATTAGTGACCTCCTCCTAAATTTTAGGCTGTGAAGGACTGTAAAAAGACACACTTTTATGGACCTAACTAGATTTAGCGACAACATAGAATCTAGGTTCGTGAGTTTGTCACAAATAAGCGAAGCTATTTTACAAATAAATACAAAATGGCCTCCGACCCTGTGCACTGAATAAATAAATGGTGGGAGAGAATAAATGCCGCCGAAATAAATTAAATATTCCTAACTTACACTAACTTACACTAAACAAAAGCTTATTTATTTACATTCAGAGTGAAGTTAATCAAATACAAATTTTGACTTTCATTCACTTTTAACATTATTTAGTAAATGCGTGATTATTCTTCGCGATTTATTCGCAGATCAATTTATCCCTGAATATATAGTTTATTCTACATTTCGGTACGCTGTTGCGTAGACGTGATGATACTTAGCCCGGTATGAACCTAGACTTGCCTAACAACAGAGTCTAGGCTACGTATAGTTAAAATGTATTGCTACCAACACTGCTAGCATAATTTAGCTAGCTTTTATCATCGCTGAGTTTGATATGCTTGAAAGTACACACCTATCGAAGCGGAGCTGTTTGAAATGGACCAATCAGGGTGAGTCGCTGTGGAAACCTACACAAGTAAATTCGAAACTGATATACGGATAGGATTGGCAGCCTAAGTATAGCCCCCAGCCGGCGATGTAGCCCCGTCCACATGAGAAGTCAGTTTTCAAAAGCGCTTAGTTGCATGTTGATCGTATTCAAATTTAGGGAAATGTATGTAGGGTTTTCTAAAATGGAAATATCACCAGTTGACGCCACCGTGACGTAAGGTCTAACTGACAAGAAGTGTCAACATCGACCGATCACAGCACAAGATTTTGACAATTCTTGTCAATTAGACCTTACGTCACGGTGGCGTCAACAGGTGATATTACCCTCATCTCATTTTAGAAAACCGTCATTACGGAATATGCATGAATTTTTATTTTTGCTTTATTAAAAGCTCATTCATGTAACAAACAGTAAAGAAAAATATTTTTTCGAATAACTATAAAAATAACCAATATTTAAGCGATCAAACATTTCATTCTATCTTTCTAGCAAAACAAAATGTAATATAGAGTTTAGATGGCCGTAGCGTACAATGTCGGACTTCTTCGTCAAATCGCTGTCAAATTAGTAGTTTAAAGTGCCTATATCATGCGTATTTCTTGGCCGATTATAATTTCAATTTTTGATATCGTTTTTACGGTATTTTGATATTCTGTTAAGAAAAGCGATAAAAATGCATGCATACATACATTCCCTCTCTATCTAATCCATATTAGGGAGCATACGGAAACTAAAGGTCTTTTGAAAAGATGCTGTAATGTCATGCGGGCAATTTGACACTTGGTATCCGAATCAACTGTCATAGCCCATACAAAATCATGACACTTGATTCCGTTTGCGAGCGTCAAACGCGTTAGGCAATACGGGGGCTGGGTACAGGCGGCAAAAGTTATGTTAGCGTAATTTTTGCTGTCCATATATGTACATCACCTTTTAGGTTTTAGTAAACTTTATGATCTATTGTCGTGTTTAAATTTATCTAAAACGAACAATCAGCAAAGCCATAATAGGTTCGAGCTATCGATCAGCATACTACTGAGTTTCTCTATTCCGGGTTCTGTTGTCATACTTATTTTCTTTATGATTCAGATCATGCTGAGCTTTCCGAAGTTTCGTAGAAACTTTTTTGTAGTAATGCCTGCAGATTTTTTTCGGAATTTTGACATATTTAGTAGAGGTCATGGACTTCTAAGAAATAGTTTGAAATTCATTATAATCTACAGTATGTCGGCTCACGTTCGTTCTGCCTGTTTCCTAAAATGTCTACTGTTTCTTCAAATGATATTCTTCCTACATTGCAGAGGCGTGGCGTCAGGAAAAATACAAGAGAACCCAAAGCGTATTTATTTACTCATATTTTAAAAAAAGGTTGTTTTAAGCCTTTCCTTGGGCAACCCGGTGGGAATCGGCTTATAAGGACGCCACGCCACTGCTACATTGTCCGTTTACTATAATGTCAACTTTTTATAGTCTGTTTTCTAAATTGTCTGCTTCTCAAATTGGCCTACTTCCCACATTGACAGCTTCCTACGATGTATATATTCTTAAAGTGTCTTCTCAATTCGGCGGGATCTTTTTTGTATATGTATATGTTCACCGAAAATAAATAAGTAGTAAGTGTGAACCGATTTTATTAGGTTCAGTTCTAATGATGGGATGATGTAGATATTACAATAAGCGGACATTATAGGAAGCAGCCCATTCTTGGAAGTGGACATAATAGGAAGTGAGCATTTTAGGAAAGTGCCATCATAGGAAACATTTTAGGAAAGAGACGTTCGTTGGAAGAACATCATTTTGAGAAACAGAAATTTTAAGAAACGGACTGAACGAGCCTGAGTTAGTATTTCGACTCTATTCATCCTTACTTGTACATATTAAACAACATTCTACCATACAAATATGCATTTAATGCCAATACCAGCTGTTTTATCGCAAGGAAATAAATTTAATGTATGAAATTGGCAACGTGGCACTAAAATATTAATTCCTGTTACTGTAATTTAGGTTTGAATGTTGTTTACTATTTAGAACAAGTAAGGATGAACAAAGTATAAATCCATGAAAGTGATGCAGAACGCTCGAACAATGACCCTCATACACTTGCAGAGTATCTCAATACCATGTCTACTATAGGTTGTTGACGGAGATGATCTGGTTGATCCAGCCGATGAATGAGGAGACCTTCACGTAGACACCGGGCACGTCCTGGCGGCCGCAACCGAAGCCCCAGGACACCAGCCCCACCAGCTCGTAAAAGCCGTCGTCCTGGCACACCAGCGGCCCGCCGCCGTCGCCCTGGAAACGGGGATGGAAGCGTTAGAAATACTTAAACCCAGCTTAAACCATTGTCAAGCAATAAAAAATCCTTACTAACATTACAAATGCGAAAGTGTACGTCTGTCTGTCTGTCTGTTATCTCTTCACGCTTAAACCGCTGAACCGATTTGGATGAAATTTGGTATGGAGATAGTCTGAGTCCCGGTGAAGGACATAGGCTACTTTTTATCCCGGAAAAATACCCCTATCCGCGATAAACGAATTTAAGGCGGACGAAGTCGCGGACAGAAGCTAGTATTGAAATAAAACAATTTTAACGGATTTATCGCGACTATTACCTCATTTGAGTTCCCAACATTTTGAAAGCTTTTGAACTTTCCGTGTTCACGGGTTGATATAATCGGTTAAAATTGTTTTATTTAAATGAGTAATAATCGCGGACACAAGAAAATAATAGGAAATACATTTTTTTTGCATTCATGTTACACACAGAGGAAAATAATAATCGAATAACCATCAAAATAACCAAGATATAAGCCATCAAACATTTGAATCGATCTCTATTAACGAAACACGATTTATATTTTCTTCTATTTTCACGATTATTACTCATTTAAATAAAACAATTTAACGGATTATATCGCGTATATTATCTCATTTGAGTTCCCAACGTTTCGGAAGCTTTTCAGCTTTCCATGGTCACGGGTGGACTGAGAAAATATACATTTTCCTCTGCCAAAGTAACAATTTGTGCAAACTACCCACTTTGAGAAAACAAATAAAGGTGTACATACATGCCAGGTGGGCTTAAGCTGTAAAGACAGTTACACATGTGCCAGGAAGGCTTAATTATTTTATATTTTGGTAAATTATTTACACACGACACATTAACCTGGACCTGGACCTATGTCAAATCGCTGTATACTTAGTTTAAAATGTCTATATCGTCCGTATTTCTTGGCCGATTTAAATTTCAGTTTTTGACATTTTTTTACGATAGGTATAGCTGGTAGGTAGGCTGGTGGTGGACCTACCATTAGGCACACACTTAAAGGTGCGTCCACACTTGTATCATTTGCTCGTATCCGATCACCGTGCCATGGCATGACTGCGTATCGCGCTGCTTGGACGCTCACTGTCGGCGCGGCTATTATTGCCTTGCTTGTCCGATCTAAGTTGTGTGATACGCGTAGCAACATGGATCGGATCGGCGCAACGTCCAAACGCGTGATCATGACACGCGATCATGCCACGGGACGAAGATCTGATCGGGCAAATGATACAAATGTGGACGCACTAGGTGAAATAATGATCATTATTCTGTAGGTATTAGGCGGCAAGGGCACTTAAGCAAAGTCTAAATCTACCGGTATTTCCCAAGAGGAGACCACTGTCATGTAAAATGCCGAATGAAACTCAACAGTCAGTCGCTTAAAAAAAATCTTACTCATTACAAAATAACGTAGCCTATCTTAAAAATATATTTTTCACTTTTCCTGCTCAAAAAGTACGTCATATTAGCTTCGCGAAGCGAGCCTAAAGTAGTACATTTAGCCCCTAGGGTTTAAAAGAAAGCCATATAATCCCATACAAATCTCTATGACCCTGAAAAAAAAACTTGCGGCCAGCTACATACTCCTTACGAATAACTAAAAACAAACAAACCAACCTGATCAGATTGGCCAATCTTTCTGAAAGAATTGCTTAGTTTTTCATGAAATATACAATTTTAATGTTAATTCTTTCTTTTATTTTCTTGCAGTCGAAGTGAAAAGCGAGTGTTTAACACGTGGCTAAAAGCCATTATGACACTCAGACATATTTGTCCTCGCTCACTTCGTGAGCTCGCCAAGTAATCACATCGTGTCATAATGGCTTATTTTAGCCCCTTGGCAAACAATCTACTATTTACGTATAAACTCTATGCGTACTTCTCCAAAATAACCTATCAAAACTTATAAAAGTAAAATTATACGTGTAATAGAAGAAAAAATCCAATAGGTATATGTTGTTTTTTTGTTTGCTATTTCTTCTTATAAGAACTGTGTTCTGGTAAAAGTACCTAAGTTATTTGGTGTCCGGTTAGGGCTGTGCATTTTTGTCTGTCAAATAGTCCTCTCCTCTATAATATGCCTTTGCCATTAAAACTTTTCTAAGTAATTTTTGAGAGCTGGAAAAGCTAATTTTAAAACATTATCTGGTAACTTATTATAAAAATGAAATTGGCCTACGAATGATCAGTATACTTTACGAACGTGGAACTTTATTATGACCATTTTTAAACCCTCTTGACATAGGTATAAGGCTTGCTGAACGGTCACCTAAGTGTCTTGCTGTTTGTACCAAAGAACATTAAAACAAGAGGACTGACAATCACCATACATAAAGCGGTTCCCCCATATGTACAACTATGTATAAGAATTATTATTCATATTTATTCAATTTTACAAGCGTGACACAGTATTTAAATGTTACCATTTATTTATCACTAGAGGGCGCCCGCAACGTCGTTTGCGGAGGAGGACAAACTCATAACCCGCTTTATGTGCTTCAGCGTAATCTGATAAAAAGTATCCATAACCATTTGTGGATGACCATGTACCAAAAATGGTTGAAATTTGTTTAGCCGTTTTGGCTTGATGAAGTCACAACGATACATACTTACAAACATACAAAAAATATTTGATTTTTTTTCTATTCAATGACCTTCAAATAGTCCGTTTCAATTATATTTTTGAAAATATCTTTACTGTACAGACATTTCATCTTTTAAACTTTATAATAGTATATGTTAGGTGTTTACGAACTAATTGAGACTGAAAGATGTTTTTTTTGTACAATTACAATGGCAAATATGGCAGTCCTCTTGTTCTAATGGTCTTTGGTTTGTACACACCTGGCAGGCGTCATTGCCCTCCTCGCCGCCGGCGCAGAAGGAGCTGGCGGGCAGGATGAAGATCTTCTCTGTGACCGCGTTAACCTTGCGGATGCACTCCGCGTCGCTCACGATCGGTAGTTCAGCCTCGCGCACGCGCAGCGGGATCGGACCGGCTGGTAAGTATAAGAGTAGACACAGTCAACATCTATTTATGAGTAATATCATAATATCCAAAACGTCCAATATCAGTAGGCAAAAATATGTGTCGATATATTGGCACTTTAAAAGATAAAATAAAGATATATTTATTCAAGTAGGATATTTTTAAAATTGCTTTTGCATCGTCATAGCCTACATAAATAAATAAATATTACAGGACAATTTTACTCAAATCGAACTAGTCCCATGGTAAGCTCAATAAGGTTTGTGTGACAAGTATTAGACGAAGATATATTTTATAGATATATTTACTTATATACCTACATAGAAAACATCCAAGACTCAGGAAGGAATATTTATGCTAATCAAACAAATATTTGCCTTTATCGGGATTTGAACCCAGGACCTTCAGCTTCGCAGGCAACGTTACTCCCGCTGAACCAAACCGGTCGTCATAAATATGTATAATTACACCAATATAAGAGATTAGAAAATAGTCCATCAATCCAAGAAATTTGAAAATAGTCCGTAGTTTTAAGACATTTCACAACACGATACAAGAGCATTAAGAATAAAAAGTAAAATTAAAAAGATAACATGGCAACATTAAATATAAGTGGTAATTGAACGGTGAACGGTTCTTTGCACAAAGTATGTGCCATTATTTATTCATGAAGACGTATACCTACAGTAAAAAAAAACCCGGCCACGTGCGAGTCGGACTCGCGCACCGAGGTTTAAGTACAAACTTTCACTTACCCTAACATTATTATATTACCCGGTTCCGATCGAGTTAAGTTTGCACCTGATATCTATAGCATTGCAAACAAAGGAGGTGCAAACTTAACGCAACCAGGATGTTCAACAGGTTTTTTGAAAATTAACAAAAAAAAAAATGCTAGTTGAGTTATTCGGTAAACTTCGGAGGTTCATAAATGTGCAGATCAAGCCCTTTCATATCCCCCCCCCCCCCCACCCCTCAAAACCGTTTCTTTTTAAAATATATTTTAAAATATTTTCTTTTCATGTAAATAGATAACATAAATATATTTCGAGGTATGGCACAGTCGGACAGACAGACAGACAAAGTCGCACCATAAGGGTTCCTTTTTTACCACTTTTGTGAACGGAACCCTAAAAACGTGCAGGACAATGCCGTGTGAACGAAACCTAAAGACACTACCTATTTACGAGTTCAGTGGCTTGTATAATTCGTATCTGGTACTGGCAATCTCGTGTACCTAGTTAGTTAGAAAACCGTTAGCCTTACCTTAGCCGTACCAAAAAGGTCAAAAAGGAACCCCTATGGTGCGACTCTATCTGTCTGTTCCGACTATTAGAGCGTCGTATCCCAAAAACTACTTATGGTATCTATTTGAAATAGTTATAAACATGGTCAGCCCAAATGTATTACAAAAGAAACATTTTAAAATACTTATATTTAGATTTTCTACAAAAACGAAACAAAAAATTTAAACTAGGTCAAGTAGGGCATCATATGAAAGGGCTTGATGCACATTATCGAACAATTTTTTATTGTGCTTAAATTTCGTTTTATTAAGGAAAATGTGGAAAAAATAGCATTCCCCCTTTATTTTCGACATTTACCAAGCGAAGAATCTGAAATTTTCTTGAATTAAATAGTTTAATATGATTATTACAGGAAAATTATAACTCTGTCTGTGTAACTTTTTTTTAATGACCGATTGAATACCAGGTTTGGTTAAGTCTGACCCTCATTTATATGTGACGCCATAGATACCAGAGGCTCAACCGGCCAGTTAAGTGAGAATAAGTGATACTTTGTACGGAACCATCAGTGTACTTGTCCGGTTTTTTTTACGATTAAAAGGTAACTTACTCTCTCCCATGTATCCATAGCCGGTGACAGTACACCGCTTGCCAGCGGCATGACTCACGCCCCGCGCTGGCAGGCACACCAAGCACACTCCTGAAAGACACTTGAATTTATGGTACGATAACTCTGACAACACAAAACAGGTCACAATTTTTCAAGCCAAAAACAAAAGTATCAAAATCTCCATCCCGACTACTAAATTAATAAAAAAAAGTCAAGAGCGACAATTGCGTAGATGGGCAAATGCGTCTTTTGAAACATTTGAGGGTATCCGAACACTTAGAACTAGGTACCCCTAACTTCCCCGCTTAATGTTTGGCACTGTTACTAAAGCAGTGAGAGCGAGGGTCGATGTGAAGTGTTCCGTTTCTAAGACGTCATCAAAAGACGCATTTACCCCATAGACGCAATTCACCCAGTTGTCCTTTCCATAAAAAAAATATTGAAATCGACCATTGAGATTTTATTGGTAAAGAATTATCGCTGTACTGCCCCCCTTCTTTTTTTAAGTCGGTTAAATGTGTAGCCTATTTCACATGGACGGGTGCGCCAAAGTTCACATAATTTATCAACCCCGATTATTGAAACCCCTTCTCTTTCTCATACAATTTTCCATCATACGTAGACAATTTTAGACCGGGCTCACGGACTATATTAACGACGATACTGAAGACGTTGATGTTGGAGACGATAGTGAAGTGAAGACGAACGAGTGGAACGTTTTGGCAGTCTGTTTGATAGAAGTTAAAACACAAGTCTAAATTTATTTGAATGGTGAAGACCAGATAAGAGTTTTTTTAAATATATCTTCAATGTACATTGGACATTTATTTTTTACAACTTTATAATATGTAGTATAGACTTTATAATAAATAAAGTTCAAACCAAAATTACAAGCACGTGAGTGACACGCTTAAGAAATAGAAGTTTTTTCCAAATGTGACTAAACGAACCTTCTTTCAGCTCTGCTTTCCCATGCAGCTTCAGTAGCGCGATGTCGTTGTCCAGAGTCTGGCTGTTGTGATTGTGGTGGATGTAGGTGGTGGCCACCCGGAGCGTCTGCGCGCCGGGGGAGCCGTACTTCCGGGTCAGGTCGTGGTCCCCCACCCGTACGTAGATCGCGTCGCCAGACCGGACAATGCTGGAATGGATAGTTACTTAGTAGCGGTTAGGCCTTAGTGATGTGTTTTAGCCGATGAAGTAAAATAAGTATATGGGTTAAGGTCATGTTCTTATTTCGAACGGACACTTTCCAAATAAGAAAATGAAATTGACGATATTTGCAACGTTACGTTATGTAAATAGCATTAACGTATCGTCAAAATATTGGTTTTTGTTGTGTTCCATTTTAATCCTGGTCACACGGCACCAAAATGTAAACAGTGTAGGCTGTTGGAGTACCTAGGCGTGTTTCAGAATTACAAGTATTACAACCATGTAAAATTCTTTATTTTCACTCTTTAAAGTGGATACTCGCTTTTCTTTATCGCGGATTATCCCTATTTTCACAAAATACACTGAATTGATCTTAAGCATAAGATTTTCAGTTAGTCATACCAGCTGGGCTAGCATATCAAGCCACGACTTTGTGTGTGTTACTACCGTCATCTGTCTCTGTACGGAAAGAAGGATACATCCGTAGTGTGGCGTTAATAGAACTTGGTTCTCATCGGCTTGCCTAGGCATATGAGTACTTTATTTTACTGCGTTTAAAGAAAATATAAGAGAAAAAAATACTCCGGCTTTACCAACATGTTTGACGCCTCGCCACTGAGATAGGTACAGGTAATTTTTGACACAGTTGTATGTGAAGTGATGCAGTTGTATTAGAAATACTGGTATGTTGATTACGTGTCGGTTCAGAAACATTCTGGGACCGACACACGAGGATGGGGGCTGGAGGGTGAGAAAGAACATGGAAGTAGAAGACCTAGTACGCGAACCTTATATTATAGGAGAGATTAAAGCGTCCTGACTCCACTGCCTCGGGCATATGGAGAGAATGGGAGAGGACAGGGGGCGTATATAGGAGAGACGAGTAGTCGTAGACAGGTCGGGCGGCCTATATATCGCTGGACTGACGAAGACTAGAAAGACCTGAGGGACCTCAGCATCGATAACTGGCGATAACAGGCTCTGGATCGAGAGGCGTAGCGTAAACTGGTGTCGGAGGTAATATCCACCACATGCTTCGTCAACTTAAAGATAATGCATGCATGTAACAGAGTTTATCTGGAACAAGTATCGCAAGGTCTAAAAAAACAAAAATAAAATTTGCAACATGCTTCGTGAAGAAAATTTTACGCTATTCAATTCTCCATCAGCGCCATGCCCGGTCCAACGGTCCCCATTATGCTAGCAGCATTGCCCCGCTGAATGGCAACGGAGACCTGCTGAACCTGAACCAACCATGATCCCGAGCGAGAATCATTGCTCCTTTCTCTTAATCACCGCCCTAACTGCTTGAAAAGCTCGCGTGCCTCATTATCCCAAGGTACAACCGTTTCCATAGCAACCGGCACAAAATTGATTCCAAAGCAGAATACTTAGCGTGTTTCAACTTAGCGACCGTTTCCGCCGCTGAAGCCGCCGATCTCAAGTTTCTTGTAATAATTGTCTTACTTGGTGACGCAGTGAGCCGCGGTGAGTACCCACTGGGTGCCGATAAGCGCGGCACCGCACAGGTACTGGTTGAGCGAGTTGATGAGCGCCACCTGCCAGCACCACTCGCCGCGCTCGCCATCCTCACCGCCCATCACGCGGCCCAGCCGCCTGGAGCCTCGAGACGTGCTCCCTACCAACCATACATCAGAATACAATGTAACAATTTTATTTTTTGATTACGTAAAAAAAAATACGTCTACAATATTTTTTATTCATCTACATGGACGGACTAATTATTAAAATTTAGTCATCATCCCTATTCTTCATTGCACATCAACAAGAGATACCTACAATAGCATGCATGATTTTTTTATTGCTTTTCTTAACTCACTACCAAAATACCGTAAAAACTATTTAAAAATGTGAAATTAAAATTAAAATCGGCCACGAAATACGCATGATATAGATATTTTAAACTACTAATTGGACAGAGAGGTCGGATATGCACTGTTACGTCTTAGTGCATTCCAGCCATATAAACTCCATATTAAATTCTGTTTTGCGAGAAAGAGATAGAATGAAATGTTTCATGGCTTATATCTTGGTTATTTTTATTGTTATTCGAAATAATATTTTTCTCAACTGTTTGTTACATGAATGAGCTTTTAATAATGCAAAAATAAAAATTCACGCATATTCCCTAATTAGGTCACATTGTTTTTTCCTTTCCAACCGAATGGTAAGAATATGTATGTATCTAAGTATTTATCTTAATAAATTATGTCTGTAAATTACTTGCACCACCCACAATTAATCTGCTTTTTCTCAAGGGTGACTGGTAGTGGTACCCTATGGCATTAACTACACCTATAAACTCTGTGTTAAAATATTAATAAAATCAAATCAAATCAAAATATCCTTTATTCAAGTAGGCTTAGATACAAGCACTTTCGAATTGTCAGTTACAATGAGAGAAATCTATTGGTAAGTCGTAAACATGACCCTCTCAGTAGCGGTTTCTTTTAATAATAATTCTAACCAAAGTTGTAAAAACTCTTACCTTTGACACCGCAGACATATTTATTGTATTTCTCTGGGGCCCGTAGCGTTGAGCCGTACGTAGGCTCATACGGTACAGCTGTAAAATAAAGGTGAATAAGTTACGATACAATTGGGATTGTTGATTTTTACCTCGGTCGATCTCACCAACGTTGAATAAGTTTTATTCCAATAATAAATCATTAATTACTCGTGAGTAAATTCATTTTACTTTTCACTAATAATTAACTTAAGGATAAAATCTCTAAAGTAGAGAAAAATCTTACACCGCCAATTTCATTAATACTGTGCAATTATTTTGGTAAAATAAATTAATAAGATTCCACCCCAACATACATAGTTACATTGCAAGTTAATTAAAAGCTTATAAAAATGTTTGCTCACTCATGGGCGTGGGGTGCGGGGTAGTGGTGTACGGCTCGTACTGCGGGCTGGTGGCGAGCGGGTAGGTGTCATTTCGCTGAACTCCCGTCACCTCCAACACCTTCGACTTGGGCGCGCAGCATTGCGTGCCCGCCTTCTTGCACTTGAATACGTCTGTCATCTCTGCATTGCCTGCAATTTAAGATTAAATTTAATTATGAGTACGCTTGTATCAAATCACGCTTGATGCCCTACTGGGACCCATCGTGTTTTGTTTTTGTTTAATAAAGTTTTTCTTTTTCAATTAATGCGAGATAGAGATATGTCCAGATCGAATGATGATCAGTGGTCGCCGGGTTTTTGATCACGGTACGCAGTTTTCCTGCGCCTATATGACTAGCTTCTGTGTGCTATAAAGGTATAGGCACAGAGAAACTGCCTACCCTGAAGCCCTGAACGACCATGGCTCCATATAGGTCATAGAGTCATGACCGTTGAGAGTAGACAGTGCCATTATGCCTATGGATCACACGCCACCGATGATGATGAGATGGATCTCCTAAATCGACTTTAGTTTCTGGGCCTCGACTTCGATACAGGCCCTTAACTTAGAGAATTTAAAACGCTAAAAGACTAAGAGCGCTTTGGGCCTCAAAAATATTTCAAGGGGCAAGGGGGCCTTCTTTATCCCCTCCTACCTTTATAACACGAACAAATATTTTTATCATATGATAACATCAATTAGGGTTTTCTGCAATGGAAATATCACCAGTTGACGCCACCATGACGTGAGGTCTAACTGACAAAAAGTGTCAACATCCACCAATCACAGCACAAGATTTTGACACTTGTCAACTAGACCTTACGTCACGGTGGCGCCCACTGATGATATTACCATTTTAGAAAACCCAATTACACAATTACTTTTCTCGTCATAGTAAATTAAGTCAAGCTTGCTTAACGCTGCGTTCATAAAAATGTTTTCGTGCGTACAGTTCTCCAAGGCGCCACCTATGGTCTCACCGGAAGATCAGCGCTGGCTTTAGAGCCAGCATTATGCTGAGGTGGGACCATTTCGGGGCATACTTAGTTTAGTAATTTATTTTTGTATTGCTGTATAAATATGCCCTCGAATAAATGTATTTTCTTTCTTTCTTTCTAAATTCATTCTGGTTCACTCATAGTCCCGATAGCCCTTCTGGCTGCCGAGCCCAACCTATGTTCATCGGTGCCTCGCTCCTTCTTTTTTTTTATTTTTTCGTGTATCTGAGTATCTGGTGTGGACTCACGGAAGCAGGTGAAGGACAGCAGCGAGACAATGCAGGAGCCGGGGCAGTCGGGGCGCGGGTCGGTCGGCGCAGGCGTCGTCGTCGTGGTGGTGGTCGGGCGTTGCGTCGTGCGCGGGGGCACCCTGGAATCCAACGGTATAACTCAGCACTTGGAGGTTTTACGAGGGTTGGGGAAAGATGATCGCTCAGAATAGTATTCATCTATCCATACTAATATTATAAATGCGAAAGTGTGTCTGTCAGTCTGTTACCTCTTCACGCTTAAACCGCTGAACCGATTTGGATGACATTTGGTATGGAGATAGTTTTGAGTCCCGGGGTAGGACATAGGCTTCTTTTTATCCCGGAAAAATACCCTTATCCACGATATTTTTTTTTAAGGCGGACGAAGTCGCGAGCAGAAGCTAGTAATATTATAAATGTGAAAGTGTGTCTGTCTGTCTGTTACCTCTTCACCCTTAAACCGCTGAACCAACTACAATGAAATTTGGTACCCTTATATTATTCGCGATAAACGAATTTAAGGCGGACGAAGTCGCGGGCAGAAGCTAGTAATATTTTAAAATTGTAAAAATTAAATATCTGTACATTGAAGATCGTCGCTCCATCTAAGGCGCCCTACACTACGTTTGCCAAGAAGCGACATTCAGTTAATGTGACATGGTAATAACTTTTGAGGCTGACCGTACCACGTCATATAACGGCAAACAAATTATCCGTCATCCAAACAGTCTCAGTACTTTACCTACCTACGGTGAAATCAGTTATGCCCGAGCGATAGCTTAAACGGACTTCAAAATGCTTACATGCATGCTTGCCCGCTCGATTGCCTTGTAACTAACTTGTAACTTGTCTGTAAATAATCAGCCAGCTGTAGGTTAGTGTACGGAGGGGACATCGGAAAATTACAAGGGAATCCGAAGCGTTTTCATTGACTCATATTTAAACCCTTAAGCGCCAAGGACGGCAAAGCACGTTAAAGAAAAATTGTTCCTAAGACGCTACAACGTCATTTGCTGCTATAAGGTATCATTCAATTGGTTTAATTTGGTAAGCGGGTGGTACACGGTTTCCCGTCAACACGCTGGGCGCTCAAAACGTTAAAGAAAAAGGTGGTTATAAGCCTTTCCGTAGGCTACCCAATAGGAATCGTCTTATATGAATGCCACGCCACTATTAGGTTAAATAGTAGTGGTATTAGTGTATTATGGCGAAGGGCGGATCGCCCAGACGTAGAATCGCTATGAAAAATGGTCAAATTAATTAGGTACACAGGGCTTTAAGGCATGAACAAAATGGATCATCACACCAAAAGCGGTCAGCAGAGTACAATATGTGAAGTACAACCAGCAGAACACTAAAGTAGTAACAGGATCACCTGCTGTTGTCGCAGCACACAGAGCCACTGGTCTTGCATTGTGTGTGCGACACTAACACCGCGGGCCGCTCGCAGAACGCCGCCATGATGTTGAGGAGGCAGTAACCCGGGCAACGCGGCAACGGGGCCTGGAATCACAGAAACATACATTCATCTTCTAATCAATGGGATCCCGTTTCAACAGCTTCAAAAACAAGCCTTTATTGCCCTATTTGCGTTCTGCGCTACGCCATAACCTTGATATGATTTACTTCTACGAGTGTGATGGCGGTGTTTATATCGTGACAGATAGATGACAAAACAGTTGTCAATTTCTGACAGTACAGCATCATAAATATGTATACATTTTCATACCTTAACACCTTACTAAAGTGTATACATATTTGAAACGTATATGAGTGCGAGAAAGACAGATACTTTATCATTTATTTATCGCGTAAAGATACTTTATCATTTATTTATCGCGTCCAGGGGCGGATCTACTTAAAGGCTATTTGAGCTAAAGCCCAGGGCCCCAGGATATAAAGGGCCCCCAGCCCCCATTGAAGATAATAACTACAAAACATGAACTAAAAAAAAACAATCCATTAGTTCAATCAATTAGGTGGGGGCTGAGGCCCACTTACTTACTTAGCAGTATTAGCCCAGGGCCCCACAAATTCACGATCCGCCCCTGCTCATAATAAGTCTCAAAATGGGAAGTCATCTTTTGATTCTGTTATATTGAATTCCGATTACATCAAACTAGAGTTCAGGTGGTGAATAGCACAGTTTACACTAGCATAGCAGGATCAAGCCTTTACAGAGAAGCTGAAATCACGAAAGACGCCCCTGATTTGGGGAAATCAAATGCATATACCGCATCATCCAGCGCTGCATTCCTTCGACGCAAAGCCTCGCCTCAAGCCATCAGCAAAGCAAGTCAGCAACCCAATGTCTTACCGGTCGCGGTGTGGTGGGTGGTCTCCTGGTGGCAGCTACGCAGCACTTCTCATCTCCAGGGCAGTACGCGTCTTCGTCAACCTGGTCGCACCAGCGGGCGAACACCTCCCCCATGCAGTCCCCACGACACTTCCGCTCCTTGTACTTCGTAGGCGACGTCCACTAAAATAAAGAAGAAATAAGAGAAAGGAAAGTCAAGAATTAAGGTAACTTACCTGAGTCATCAGGAATTCCTTTGCTTAGGGGCATATTCCTCTCCATCTAAGTCATACAGCGCTAAGATCTCGGTGACGCAATTTGCACCAAAACAGAATGTAGCTCTAAAGACTTACCAGTGGGAAGACTGGCACGAAACGCGTTGGAATTTAGAAACAAACGCCGGCAGCTCAGACTAACAGTTTGCTTAGAACGGACTGTGTTTTTCTGACTTACCGATGAAGAAGAGTTTCGATAAATTGTTGCAGTTGAACCGACGCTAGCATGGCTCACGGCTAGTGAACCAGTTGGTTATGAAGACAAACTTTGCAGCGGAGAGAGTAGATGTTGGTATAAAACGAAGCGTACTTTCATGTAGCGCGAACATGTGAATAAACTGCTAAGTATGAGTAAGGAGTCCGGCCGTTGTGGAGCCGTTGATTAGCAGCAAACGTCTTTCAATGATGATGATGATGATGTTTCTTGAAGAATGATAGGACTTCCTTACTGGTGTAGTAGGTCTAGGCGTGGTGGGGGGTCGTCGCGTGGTGGTCTGCTCGCCCTTGGACTCCGTGGCACAGCAGGTACCCTCGCCAGGGCAGTAGGCGTCTTCATCCACATGGTCGCAGAGAAGCGCGAAGAGGCCGCTGATGCAATCACCGCGACACTTGCGCGTCGGCCCCTTGTACTTAGAGGGGGCTGTTGTAGTGGTCAACTGGAAAGTTTGATAGTAAACGTTATTCAAGATTTTATTGTCTCGCAAAATCAAAACTTTGAAGTTTTAAATTTCACCGTCCAAAGTACGTAAGAAGAGTTAACAATATAACTAGCTTACTTGAATAAGTGCTCAGCAATGCTCTAGTCATCGACACCGGGTTCAAAGGGATGACTGTGGTGACCGTTATGATGGTACCGGTAATTACGCAACACAAATCTACCTAACTCTCCTAACTGCTTAAAGCTATAGTACTTGCTTGTAGTCAGGTATCAAATACCGGTATTCGTTGCATACATAATAACCAGTGTTCAATTTCAGTATCTCGCTTACTATTACATTTTTTTGTATTATGGGCTAAATTCAAAGTTACTAATGATTACCTAAATAGGTACAATTTACATTTTTTTTTATTGAGAGTTTGTTAAGATATTTCAATTTAAATTAAAAGTAATAAGGTAATGATCCTTGCCAGGGATCGGAACCGGTATTTTTTTCATACAAAATATCCGAAATAACGATTCGTTTTCTCGTTCAATTACGAGATTTTCGTATATTTTATTAAAATTCTAGAACACGAATCAGGTGTTTTGCGATTGCTCTTATGCTAAATACAGTTTTAAAACATTCCAGAAATAGCGTGTAAAGATTAAAAAAATACCGGATACCCTGAACCCGTAGGTACTAGTAGTAAAAACTTGTAGAACTATATACATACTCTGTATTTGATTACTTACAGCAGTGGTAGGCCTCTTGGTGTGCTTCTTCTCACTAGGTACGACCAGGTCAGCTGGCCGACGGTCACCGTAACCATCCTTAGACACGCAGCAGAGCCGGCCCGACACGCAGAGATCTCGCGACGTGAGGTACGCCTCACAGTACTGCGTCAGACGATTCTCCACGCATGTGCCCGGGCATGCTATGTTGCCTGGAATAAAGGGTACAGGCGGTTAGAATAGCCAGGAAAAAGAGATGAAAAATCTTCATAGAATCAACGCTGAATTTACTTGATGGGAGGAAATATAAGGGGTACCTACACCGCGCGGGTGCTGTTCCTGCCCGTATCATGGGACGCGCACAGAGACAGCACCCGCTAGATGCAAGAATTATTGAAGATTGATGGTATCTAAATATGCTGGGTTATGGGATTGAAATGATGGACTGAATACTGGACTATTGGTTGCGATAACTGGACGACTACCAGGAAAAAGTGTCCCATGGCTAAAGGCACTCGTAGACGATGACTTGCCACTGCTACATGGGGCCCCATAAATAGCGGCACATATAGTGGCCTGAGGCCAACATCGTTGCGGAGAGCTAAGGGTGGAGAGGTGCCACTGGAATTTCTACCGAAACCCACTTTACGTTCCTCTCGACCCTCGAGCCGCAGCTCTTGCGACTCCGATCTGTCCGGCAGGTTAAAGCAAGCCAGAGGTGGGGGGCCTGACCCAACATCGCCCGTAAGGGTCCCCCAGGAGCACTTAGGTAAGTGGGGTGGCTACTCCCCAACAGCTCGCCGAATAAAGTACATATGTCTAACAACACAATTGAGTAAAAAAAAAAACATATTAATTGTGATTCGTTGTTATTATTGCACTCAGTTATTAGATAGAACCATTGATTCGCAACGATTTATTTTTTCGAAAAGTTCAAGAGCTGTATTACCTCGCGAGCGAGTCTCATGATAGGGCGCTTCAGGCAGATTTTGTGACTTTTTAACCAACGCTGTATATTATTGAGGATTAACAAGGGAGGTTTCGAAATATTGGCGGGTTGCTCGTTCTGTACAAAGTGGTCTCAAAGCTTTTGTGTCATATTGTTCTAGACCTACAACAATCAGTGACGCAATAATGTACCTAATAATTACCACTGTCTTTATATCTGTCGGGCGCAGGCGTGGTGGGGTCCTCCTCCTCATCTTCGTGTGGTGTCGTGTAGCGTGTCGTGAACGGCCGACGCGTCGTCGACAGCGTGTCGTTGCCTGAAACGGGACGATATTACATTATTATCAACATCATATTTTTACATTAGAACCGGATAGACCCTCCGTGCCGCCCTGGGCACCAAGAACAAATGCCGCCCATTTTTGATACGGAGTAAAAAGGCCGCCTTGGATTTTGCTGCCTCTAAAAATTTACCGCGTTGACAATTAGCCATTAAAACCTAGTGTAAATTCAATTCAATTATTTGTTGTAAAAACATAATTACATGTCAACATACAATTTGGATTCTTATTATAATTACAATAATTATTAAATACTAGAAGGTGCAACTTAGTTCGCGAGAAAAACTTATAACTGCTCTTTTTTTTTCAAGCGTTGTCGGGTAAAAGTATCCTATTACCATCTGTGGATACTGTGAAGGTATTAATCCTTCACCATTAATAAGAGACAGGCCGTATGTAAAAGAAGTATATATTAATAAATTGAATTAGGAACGTCAGCTGTCTCGTTCCAGCTTTATGTCGATGAGGTTTAAGTCTTCGGACAGACGTTGAATACAAAATATCAGACCCGTACCAGCTCCTCTTTATTTGATACCACCAAGAACTACATCCCCACAATAACCAGCTACCCGTATGCCAAAAATAGTTGAAATCTGTTTGTCTTTTGTGATGAAGCCACAACCAAAAATACAAACATACTTTTTTTTCTATTCAATGATCTCCAAATAGTCCGTTACAATAGTTTTTTTTTTAATATCTTCAATGTACAGACATTTCATCTTTACAAGTTTATTATAGTATAGAAGTAATCTGTCGCTTGGTAATTTACCCGAGATAAACAAATACAATTTTGATTGATTGATTGAAAGCTCACGTTTACCGCCGAAACTCGACAGTAAAGGAAATTTTTATTTCAATTGAAGAATCCGTACTCAACTGTTAAGGTACCTTAACAGATAAGCTTTTATAATTTGACTGGCATTCAAACTAAGGCGCCAAGCTAATAAAATATTCAGCATATTTTGAGAGCTCATAAGACATTACGGGAAAGTAGCTCTCCTGTGTCATTGTATACGCAGGCGCTTACTGTAAATGTCAGCTTTGCATAATCCATTCATTGCAGCCCTTCGTACACAAAGGGGCTCTTTGACTTATGCAAAACAGCCACGATCTCTAATCTACTTCTAAACTCAAACCCTAGAATATATATACACAGTGTGCATTTTTCTATACAGAGTCAAGATCTTGTCAGATTTATGCAAGGTTTTTATTTGGCGCGAGTGCTTGAATTGAAAGCCGAGTAAGCGAAGGAATCTAAATTTGAACCACGGGCGGAGCGAGTGGTTCAATTAATAGATTCCCGAGCGTAACGAGGCATTCGAGGCACGAAAAGTCTAATAAGTTTGCAGCCGTGCAAAACACACCTCACTACAGCTAGGATAATGTGAGATGTAAGAAAAACTATGAAATTATAACAAACCGATTATTTTTCATTTAAACTAGTGATAATAAACGTACGAAACACACTCATGACCATAACAGGGTGATTATTCGAGCGTTTTAACCGTCTCATCACTCTGTCCCCAATATTGACGAATCCCAAATGAGTTGTGGCGCCATTTTCGGTTGTATTGTAGAAGTCGCGGCTTTTTACAATTATTATCAAAATAAGGTTGATTGCTTTCATGAATTGTTTAATATTGCGAACAGACTAATGAGGTGGTTAAAACGCTCAACCGAACAAAACAAACAAAAAATATAAATTCGAACTTCAAATGACTTTTCCTCGCTAGTGGATAAAACGAACTTTTCCACGCAGACTTGGCGCTGTAAACGGGACTTTTTTGAGTTAGTAAGGTGAAAAAAAAGAAACCTACTTTGCTGTTTATCGTCAATAAGGACCTAACTGATTATCTTGCATGCCTTTGATTGTTGTGTTTATAGATAATGACACTACAGCAGCCGTCCCTTTCTGACAGGTATGAGTGTGAGAGAAACCGATGCTTTAAAATTTATTTCATCATCATCATCATTCAGCCGTAGGACCGTTACTGCTGGACACAGTCTATAGATTTCTACATCCAGCGAGTCCCCGCAACTCTAAGCAGGTCGGCCGACCACCTTGCGAGGGGCCTTTCGACGCTTGCCGGTACGCCACTTCATCTCATTCAACAGCTAGAGCTGATGTCCAGGGTCCAGAACATCTGATGCGCACCCGCTGTGCCACAGATGGAGGGGGGTGAGGCCAGCGTTGGTGCTCGCCTAACCCTCTAGTGGAGTCTGCGGGCTTTTTTTATTGTTCCCTTTTTTCTCACTTGGTCAGGGATGGCCATTCTTGAGGTTCTAAGATGAGTGCCTCGCTTGAAATTAATGCCTGGGTGGGGAGCCCACAACGATAAGACTCCACACGTCTAGGGGAGGGGTCGTAGCGTATTCCGATACCTCCCTCCTATGCCTCAGGAGCTCCCAGAAGCTGGAGCCGCCAGAAGGCGTCGTAGTCGAATGTTCGCGATCTTACGGCGCCCCCATTAACAGCCAAGAGTAGAGCCGCCGATGTGGTTTTAGTACGTAGGCCCTCCTTCTGAGGGGAGAGTCCCGTACAACCCTCCATCATGGCTTCTCTAGGCGTTAAAAAAAGGGTCCTAAAACATGTAACCAAGTCAATCAGGGCTTACCGAGCGGCTCGTCCACGCAGCACTTCATAGACGGGTTGGGACACTCGACTTCGTCCAGGACGTTGGAGCAGATGAGCGACGCGATGGCGTGCATGCACACGCCGGGGCAGTTCTTTGCGTCCACCTGCGTGTCCAGCGTGTCCAGCAGACCTGGAACAAGAATTAGTTTTGTTAAAAATCTGGTCTTACTGTAAGCGTCTTGTCGAGATTAGTGAAAAGTTGAATGAGAGCTGTTTATTAGAGATGCAGCGAATAGTCGTTTGGCCTGATACCGAATACCGAATGTTTCGCGTAGCCGTCGGCCGAAGGGCTGAATATTCGGCCGCCGAAAGTTCGGCCGTCGATTTTACCTACAGTAGAGTGAGTACGGAACGCACGTGCGCTGCGCGCCGTGCAGGTTGAAACTTGTCACTAATTGTAGGCAAAGTATGATTCAAAAACGCGCTCATTTACGTCAGCGCGGTGAAATAATGAAATAATGATCTTTATTCTGTAAGTAGGCCGCAAGGGCACTTTTACAAGTCTGACTCTACGGCGTTTCCCAAAAGGAGACCACTGAGGAGAAGAAAGCCGAAACAAACTCACTCATGATGAGTGAAGTGAACTGCAGCACCTCGCAAAAAAATGAATGCGTGAGTTTCTAGTGCTTTTTTTGTGTTGTTTCTAGTAAGATAGACTCTCAATTACGTAAGTGTTCGTGCTGCACGTAAACTTGTTAATTTACTATTCAGTATTCGGCCGAATAGTACGCCAGTATTCGGTATTCAGCCGAATAGTAAAAAAGCGGCCGATTAGGCCGAATACCGAATAGTGGCCGAATATTCGCTGCATCTCTACTGCTTATAACGGGTCATTTACCCTAGGGCCAAGGGGGCAATGGCGCGGGGCAGCAAACAGCCAGGAGCGGTGTAGAAACCCTCGGTGCGCGAGTCCAACTCGCACTTGACCGGTTTTTTCCTTAACTTCTGGGGCGGCGAAACTTATGGGCCCAGGGTGCCAAATTTCACTATACGCCCCTTGTTGTAGACCCCGTAACGGCTGATATGATGATGACGATGATGATGATGGTGATGGCGGTGATCGTGATCATGATGATAATGTAACATCAGAGTCAATAGATGCCTGCAAAGGTGGACGTAATATTCTCTGAAATCCATTATAACCCTCTTAGTTGTTTCACCGTGGTCGAGTAAAATATCCTATCCTATAATAACCATCTGTGCTACCCGTGTAGCAAAAATAGTTGAAATCCGTTCAGGTGTCTTGATATGACGAAGCCGCAACGACACGTATAAAAATGTACACTAAATATTCGTTTCACTGACCCTCAAATAGTCTGTTTCACATTTTGTTTAACTTTTTTTGAGATGACTATTTTACCGGTAAATGATTGGATTTCATTTTCAAAATAACGCAAACTGGTCTTCTCACCGAGACAACTTCAATTAACATTGTCACTCAACAGTCTCAACAGGCCCTATTATTTAAGAGTGTTTATAGGTAAGTTACCTGCTTAACTGGCTAAGGCGCATATTTTACAAAATAAAATATCATTTATTGCCAAGAATGAGTTACAGTATAATTTGCCTATTACCTCCACACTAGGCAAGGCCTGTCTCGTGGGGTCAATGTCTATAGTTACCACATGGAAGTAATTAACCCTACGCTGCTTCAATTTATTTCAAAATGAATGAGAATCCCATGAGTGATTCTGATTGTGCGCCGTGCAAACTGATTGCCTATATGGACCTGGTTGTGATACTTGTGATGTATGTGTGGTGTGTGTAAGTGTGAATGTGTGAGTAAGCGAGAGATTTTTAAGAATCCCTAAGGAGGTGTTCAGCTTCGGCGTAGCCAAGGGATTGAAGTCAGCGTGATACTTCGACTTTGGCTTCCCGAAGACCGCAGTATTTGATGTTACAGACTTATAGCATCTTCTTATAAATGTGTGGTTGGAGGTGCTCAGAAATCGTTTAGCGAAACTGGTTTTCGTGCGGGGGATGGGCACCTTAAAGACTCGTTTATCTTGTGAGTTTCCGTAGACATTTGTCTTGATGAGTTTATGGTGCATTTGGGCTATCAATTTACTTATTGCAAGCTTACGGACGCTGAGCACACTCATGTCTTCGTACAAAGCGGCCGTAGTGTCGAGGCTTTCTGAGGATTACTTTAAGAAGGAATCTTTGAGATCGTTCCAAGTTAATTAATACTGAGCCAGTTGCGCCACCCCATACGGTTATACAGTATGTGAGGATCAGCTGACAAAGGGCAGCGTAAATCAGTTTCAGTAGGCGTTTGTCAGCAGTGTTTCTCAGTAGTTTCATCGTGTATACTAATTTTCTTACTCGTGCTTACACTGTATCTACATGTTTTGCAAAGTTGAGTTTTTCATCCAACTCGATCCCTAGATACCGCACATACCTTTCGATTGAGCAGCAGCTGCAAGAAGACTGTTGAGTGCAGTTTGGGGTGTGTTTTTTTTTTCGTTTAGCTTCATTATTTTACGGTATTTGAATGAAACTTAAAGTTATGTTCACTACATATCCCACATCTTTATCATTTATATTTCGTATAATTCAACTTTTCATCGTGTTTGCCTTTATTTTCTGGCAAAACAAGATATACTGACATGAATTCATGTTTAGAGCTTTAGTGTAGTAATATTATGATTTTTTTGCATTGTGCCAGCTTAACTACTGAAAATTTAATGCAATTACGGGACAAAAAAACAAATCGAACTAGTCCCATGGTAAGCTCCGTTCCACAAGGCTTGTGTTTTGAGTTATGAGTACTAGACAACGATATATTTAATGGCAGTTTAATGGATATATTACTTACTAGCTTCAGCTTGCGACTTCGTCCGCCTTAAATTCGTTTATCGCGAATAAGGGTAATTTTCCGGGATAAAAAGTAGCCTATGTCCTTCTCCGGGACTCAAACTATCTCCATACCAAATTTCATCCAAATCGGTTCTGCGGTTTAAGCGTGAAGAGGTAACAGACAGATAGACAGACAGATAGACAGACAGACAGACACACTTTCGCATTTATAATATTACTTAGTGTGGATATACATAGAAAACATCACTGAGGAACTAATGTTCATACGCATCACAGAAATATTTGCCCATACCGGGATTTGAACCCAGGACCTTCAGATTCGCAGGCAACGTTACTCCCTTTGAGCTACACCGGTCGTCAATAATCACTAAGAAAACTGGAAATATACGACGTTGTCAGTTCAGCAGGTATAAATCCTCTTAATATACGATACGATATCTGATATGATATCTAGAATTAGAGCCAGGGGCGGGCGCGAGTGAACTAAGGAGTGTTATCCCGGTATACGGCGTCTACCGTTAGCCAGCGGAATGCTCCCGGGCCGGAGTGGGGCCGGACGGCCTTGGCCGGCCAAACGGTTCAAACCACAGCTGATTACAGACGAAGACATCTTTGCTGGCCGGCAATACGTTAATGTTTACTGTATCTAATTGGGACAGTAAAGAAAATGCCAACTGTACAGTTGATAGGGATGTTGAATGTACAAAAATAGAAATAAAATTTTGATGCGAAATGGTAGTTTCTATGATAGAAGTCCTAAAAAAAATTAAAGCCTAGTTGCGTGGGAAAGTGCAGTTTAAAATGATGTAAATATTAATAGCTAATACTTAGTACCATTGAATAACACACTTTATATGCCTGGTAAATTTTGTTACAAAATAGTTTCGATAAACGCACGTTTAAACATAGCTGCAGAACAAGTTCTTAATTTCCCGATACAAGGTCGGAACGAGTGACGTCACACGTTCCTAGGTTTTAGTATGTAGCGTGTTTTGGTAAAGTCTAAGAATGTGATTTTAACATTGTTACATCTCGGGGAGTGTTTATGAGATTGAAGTAGATTTTTCACCAATATTTATATAATTGAAAGGTCGTTCTCTATTTATGATATAAAATTACTAAAGCGAAGGTCTTGAAAAATGTATGAAAAACACACACGGATGATGTTTGGAATATGCTCCTCTAAACCTGTTACAACCCCCGTACTCGCGTATGAAATTTACTGAATTACATAACAACTTTCCTGAAATGTCGTAACACCATAGCAATAGTGCCTAAATTACAAAACAAAAACACAAAAAGTAGATTGTGTTGTTTGAAATTGTCTTGATTTTCTCTTTTGATGGAAGTCTCTGATGATGAAACTGTATTACCTACTTAAGTGATCAGCTTTTCCATAAATATTTTGCATCTTGAATACTGAAGAAATAAAAAGGTACAATACATATGCAATTAATAAATTGCATTAAAAAAAATAAACCTAAAGTAAATACATAACTTTTGTCTGAAATTGTTCAATCAAAACAAGAACAAAAGTAACCGTCACGCATCCCAAAAGAGCATAACCGTCTTTGCCTTGTTACCTCAGCGCACGCGCATTCCTTGCGTGCCCCAGTGGCCCAAATGTAAGGCGCGTGGCTGACAGGGCTGCCCCCTCACGTACACATGTGAATACATACACCAAACTTGCCAAAAGTGACGCCAGCGCAGTCATGGTACTTTGAATCTTATCAAGGGGATGCATCGAAAATTTAAGCTATTTTTTAGCGCATTTTTTGTCAAATCTAGTATATAAAACAGGCTGGTTTTCAGATATGTGTTTTTTTACTATATAACCTATTCACTGATTAACACGGAAACATGTTTAATGAAAATTTCCTCGATAGAAAAGTTATCCGAAAACGCGTCTTCATTTTCCGTTTTTTGTCTAGTTTGTACAAACGACAGATTAATAATTGGCTAAATTATGTAAAAATGTCATTCTTTCCTTTATCTTTTAAGTGATTAACTTAAATTTTAACAAAACATAATAATATCTTCGAATTCATAGTACTTTTACATCTGGCGCTTACGCCAAAAACCCTCAGGCATGTAGTGTATTAGCTTTCTCTTTCTTTGATGCGCGCGAGCAATAAATGCGTCCCTTATGACAAATCACGCTTATTGGCTGGCTCCACGTTTGGGGCGTGATTTACAAATGACGAAGTAGCCCCTTAACTGTTGTTATGCATATAGTATGTATTACCTTAGTTCATTATTTGGTTCTTAACTACAAGAGAGTTTTTTATTCGCGGAGGAAGAAATAATTTTAACCTTTTATTCCACAGCGTATAGTCGGTCTAACTATAAAAGTATCATAATAACCATCAGTGGGTAATCACTCAGGTAGCCTTGTATAATATACTTAAAAACCGGCCAGTAGCATGTCAGACCATGCTCAGTGTAGGGTTCCGCAGCCGTTCATTAAAAAAAATACTACAAATGAAAAAAAATCGTTATGAAAAAGTGCACTAGCAAAAGAGTGTATTTCCACGGCACTTACATCCTTTAGATAAGAAACGCATTTTATTGGCAATAACTCAAAAATAGTATATTCAATCATGTTGAAAGCATTTTCGTTGAAAGTATTTATTAAGTTTTATCTTTGTAATTGTTTTCATATTTTTGGAGATACCGTTTAAAAAATAGAGATTATATCCGGAAATATTCACTAAATCAAAACAAAATTGTAGCAATCAATATCTTTTTAAAAGAACTGTCGAAATATGTGCCACACATTGATATTTACTGTAAAAAATTGTTTCAGTTTCGGTTACATGTATGGAGTGCCCCCCTAGAAATATATTTTATTATTATTTAACTACCAAACTAAGTAGCGGTTTATACAAGACACCTGCCCTCCAATTTTACATCATCAATATACATCTGGTAGTTTTTGAGTACAATGCCTGTGACATACTGACGGACGGAAATGTCGAAACTATAAGGGTTCCGTTTTTGCCACTTTGGCTACGGGACCCTAAAAATGGATGAAATCCGCACAACCATTTAGACGTGATTGTGGCGTGAAGACACAGACAAACATACAAATAATATTTATTTTTTGAAGTACTCAAGTACTGTACTATATTTAATTTTAACAACTGGTACTAAAATATCGTACTGGAATAAGAGGTGCCCAACTTCGTTCGCGGAAGAGAAAAAAGTCATAACCCTGTTTACTTCAGTGTAGCCGGGTAAAAAGTAACCTTTCATCATCCGTGTACCAAAAATAGTTGACATCCGTTTAGCCGTTTTGGCGTGATGAAGCTACAACCACACATACAAACATACAATATATCGAAAGATTTTTTTTTCCATTCAGTGTCCTTCAAGTAGTCCGTTTCACCTTCATATTTTTTTGAAAATATCTTCAATGTAATAAAAACAATAGTACAGAAGAGGCACTTAAAAATTTGACGTAAATTGTTTTGACAGCCCTAGAGAGGAGGCGAAGATGGCCGCTGCGCCGTTACTGCGCCGGCGCGCGCCGGGTGGAAGGAAAACAACGCGTCCGGGCCAATAACGGGCGCATTAGCTCACTAGTGTTTCAAAGATAACTATCCTCCTGTCTTAATTCTTCCTTTGAGAAGACCATATGAAATCTAAGCCCTAATCTATACTATTATAAAGATGTAATAACTATAGATTTTTTTTTAAAACCCCCCTACACAAATGAACATAATACGCAAATAGGTTGAGAGTGTTATAAACTCCACGCATGTACTTTTTGTTTTACAAATATCATGATAATAATCACAATTTTTGCAATTTATTAGTGGATCACTCCACTAGCGTTATTATTATAAACAAAGATCAACGGTAACGGCTAAAGAGTCGGATGCACCATACAGAGATCCATAAGCAAGAACAGATGACAAAATTCGTCGACTACTGGTGTGGACGATTAGCTCAGATGGTAGAGCGTGCTGCCCCGGTCTGGCTCAAGGCACTGGTTCAAGTCCAGTATCGTCGAAAATTTTTTTCATTTGTTTCTGATCTTTGTTTATAATAATCCACGCATGTATATGAGACGGACACGGACGGACTAGTATTTATAAGTAGAAAATCTGTTTAAATTAAGAATAAGGCCTGTCTCGCTATTTTATGTCATTAGTAGATTAGTCTTAAGCTAGATTCTGAATAGAAAAGATATCCAAAACTCTTTCTATCCTTTTATCATTCCACCTCTGAGCCCATGCCCCACATTTGGTGGGAGATGCGGGGTATCTTAATTTGAATCCAATCGAACGTCAGGTTCTAATTTAGCTTCCAAGATTTGGTCCAAACTATCATATTAACACGGCTAACGAAATAAAAGGTTGTAAAAAGTACCCTCTGACAGAAGGATTAAGGTTATAAGACTTCACGATACAATACGAAAGGGGTTAGGCAGGCTTTTAAAAAGTATATTTAAAAATTGTTTTATTTAAATGAGTAATAACCGCGGAAACAGAAGAAAAAAAGAATATTTTAAATTATTGTCGCACATCATCCGTCTCACCTGCCATTTGTATTAGTATAGGAGATTTAATCTAACCGTGATTGATTCATTAAACATATATACTATTATAAAGTTGTACAAATGGAATGTCTGTATATTGAAGATATTTTCAAAAAAGTAGGGGGGTACATCGTACACGTCAAATAGGCTTGTGTTATAAAGCAATATAATGAGGCCGTCAGTTAGATTATCAGAAAACATTGGACACTTATTTATTCTTTTGTCAATTGAACAAAAAATATGAAGTTAAAGTTCTCCGTGACGTCACGCTGTGCGGCCGTTTTTCGCACGGCGTGTGGCGGGTCGCGCCCCTACTCCCAAACTGTAACGCGCTTTATCTTTGCCTTTTTTTGTTTGATTGACAAAAGAAAAAATACGTGTCCAATATTTTTTCATAATCAAAGTGACAGACTAATTTGAATAATATATTTTTTTACCGTATTAAAAAATCTTCTAAATAGTTTACAATACAAAAAAAGCTAGTTTTCGCCAATAAAAATAGGAGACTTCCATTAGTTCTCTCCAAAATTTTAGACTGTGACCGCGACTGGTGCCTTATTAATATAACATTTAAAGGTGCGTCCACACTTGTATCATTTGCTCGTATCCGATCACCGTGGCGTGGCATGCGACTGCGTATCACGCTGCTTGGACGCTCACTGTCGGCGCGATCTAAGTGTGTGATACGCGTAGCAACATGGATTACGAGCGATCGGATCGGCGCAACGTAAAAACGCGTGATCGTGACACGCGATGATGCCACGGAACGAAGATCTGATCGGAAAAATGATACAAATGTGGACGCACCTGAAAGGGTCGGCAATGCACTTATCGTTAGCGTCCATAGGCATCAGGCAGGCTGTACACTTGTATGCCACCTTATTAGTATAAAAAATATTGTGATCTCTGTTTAGAGCAGATAATTCACGTACACATTATGACATGTGAGTCAAGGAATGAGTAACAGAGATGCATGACATGACGCATTCACTTTCTCTGCCGGCATTGTCGGTTTTACAAAAGTTTGTCACTTGACTCCTACTTACATATAAGGTGCACTGGGGTAATTTTGGACCGCAAGCTCCTCTTTTCCACTGGGCACTTTTGGCAAATGCCCAGGATCTCTAATTTCACAGAGGCCCCGAAAGACGCCGTTTTTAGGGTTCCGTAGCCAAAATGGCAAAAACGGAACCCTTATAGTTTCGTCATGTCCGTCGGTCCGTCCGTCCGTCCGTCCGTATGTCACAACATTCTACTTTTAAAGTACATGATGTATATTGATGAAAGTTGGCGTGTAGGGTGTTTTGTATAAGCCGCTACTTAGTTTAAGTGCCGTGGAGATACGCTCTTTTGCTAGTAGACTTTTTCATTTCATGTTTTTTCATCTGTAAGTATGCATGCATAGTGCAGTTTTTTGTATGAACGGCTGCGGAACCCGGCTGGTTTTTTTTTATAGTCTAACGAGGTGTATAAATAGGATTCCGTCCCGTCTGAGGGTTCCGTACAAAATATATGCTACAAACGGCCTATCTATGAAAATCCAGTGTTAGCAGAGCCCTAATCCTAAGCAAAATGTACGCGTTGTTCGGTGATTTTATATCGGTTACTTTTCTATATTACAGGACAATATCTGTCTGTATAACTTTTTTTCAATCACCAAAAATATTTTTTGAATAACGCGGTTTGGTTAAGTTTGCCCCTCATTTGAATGTGACGCTACACACGTGAGATATTGAACTCAATTTATTTTTTAGGTTTTCTTTCATAAAGACTATCATTACGCATCATTTTTTTTAGTACAATTAACATCCCTATTGAACTTGAGGAGCAAACTGCACATTTTGTGCCTAAGGAAACATTGTACATTTTGTGTTATATTTATTTTATTTAATGTTGTACGAAATGACTGTAAGTGTAATGTGTATTGGGTAAGTGTACCTTACTTAGGTAGTATTAAACTAGCCATAGGAGATACGACACTGTCGTATTAAGATAACCTGTAAGGATAAAAGGATACATGCATGAATTTTTTTTTATCGCTTTTCTGGTCTAAATATCAAAACACCGTAAAAACGATTGCAAAATTTGAAATTAAAATTTAAATCGGCCAAGAAAATATGCAAGATATAGGCATTTTAAACTACTAATTAGACAAAGAGGTCCGATATGCACTGTTACGTCATATTGCACTCCGGCCATATAAACTCCACATTAAATTCTGTTTTGCTAGAAAGAGATAGAATAAATTGTTTGATGGCTTATGTCTTGGTTATTTTTATAGTTATTCGAAAAATTTTTTTCGTCTACAGTTTGTTACATGAATAAGCTTCCCTATTGTGTGTTTAAAAAAACTCTTACCTTTTGTATGGGCGACAGTGAACTTGTTAATCGGTACAGTGTTTTAAGTGTGCAATGGTGCAGAAAGACAGAGTTCCTATCGCATATATAGTATGAGAATGGATTTAAAAAAAAACTAGCCTATTTGAGTGTTGTTCGTATCGAAACAATACACGTGAAAAAGAATTAGTATTGCAGTTGTATGAGTTGTATGGCCGCGGACCGTTACCCGATGACCTAACGCGCCGATTTCTCCGTCCGAAAACGAAAGTACCAGCGTCGCTAGACGCGGTACCGGCGCGCGCGCACGCTTATAAGGGGGCAGCGACGAAATCGGTACATTTCCAAAAGGGTACTTGACTACATCCAGTCGAGCATTTACATCAGGGGTATTAGAGGCTAGTGGTAGTGCTAGGCGGTAAATATTTAGGGGAGACAAAATCTAAGGCTTAGGGGCGGCAACTTTTTTTTCACCTTTCTAGCTGGGAAAAGTTCCATTTACAGCGCGAAAACTGCGTGAAAAAGTTTGTTTTATCCGCTAGCGTGGAAAAGTCATTTGAAGTTCGAATTTATATTTATCTATATGTTTATTTATTTATTTTGTTATGCGTTTCGTAGGTTCGTTATCATTAGTTTGAAATGAAAAAAATAATCAGTTTCTTATAATTTCATAGTTTTTCTTACATTCCAAATTTTCCTCGCTGTACTGAGGTCAAAAGCTGTGTGTTTCGCGCGGCTGCAAAATTATTTGGCTTCTCGTTCATTGAAAGCACTCGCGCCAAATAACAACTTTGCAGCCTTGCATAACAAATAACTATTTCGTTATCAAAAATGGATGGCATTTTTCACCGTGATGCCCCAGCGCGGCACTGAGGGTAAATCCGGTACTGACTACATCCCTAAATTAGCATCTTGCTGAGACATATTCATATTACAAGCTCAGTCATCTCTTGACAGACTTTAGTCTATTTGCTCAATAATTTAACTTGGTTCTTGGAATTTTCTCGTTAAGTTTTGTAAAGGGCTAACTGTAACATACGTTTCGGAAGCTTTTCAGCTTTTGTGTTGACGGGTCGACTGAGAAAAGATATATTTTCCGCACCACTACCCACTTTGAGGAAAAAAATAAAGGTGTACATACATGCCAGATAATTAAAAAATAAACTACCGCATTTAAAGTGAGGCTTACTGAGAAGAAGCTTCTGAAACGTAGGGAACTCAAATAAAATAATATACGCGATATAATCCGTTTAAATTGTTTTATTTAAATGAGGGATAATGATAATTGCGGAAACAGAAGAAAATATTATGTATGATTTGTATTTTTTATAGAAAAATATTGTGCTAAACTTAATATCAAATTGACAAAATTTAGTCCACTGCTTGTTGTAGACTTTTAATTGACAAATAAAAGCCAATAATGATATCATCACTGCATTAAATGAAAGTCGAATCATTTATATAATTTTAGACATAATTAGAATTTATAACATTAAAATGGTTAAAACATGAGATGAATGGATTATTTCCTTTGCTATTCCGCGAAATAGTGTCTTCTCGAGTGGACACCAGAACGTCAACATCTCCTGCATCTCCTGATGATGAGTCGTAGAGAGGCGAAAAACGTGTCGAGGATTAGGTATACCGTTTGGGACGTTTCTCCAAGCCTTACAACCGCTCTGACTGTTGTGGTCGTAGCGTAGGTATTATAATAGCGGAATCCCGTGAGATAAGCCCGTTTTTAGGGTTCCGTAGCCAAAAAGGCAAAAACGGAACCCTTATAGATTCGTCATGTCTGTCTGTCTGTCCGTCCGTATGTCACAGGCGTTTTACTCAAAAACTATAAGATGTATATTGATGAAAGTTGGAGCATAGGTGTCGTGTGTAAACCGCTACTTACTATGATAGTTAAATAAAAGATATATATATATTTCTAGGGGGGGCACTCCATACATGTAACCGAAACTGAAAAAAAAAATGTAAAATATCAGCAAATATCAATGTGTGGCACATATTTCGACAGTTCTTCTAAAAATACTTTGAGGTTTCTAATTTTTTTTTCTTGATTTAGTGAACTTTTTCCGAAATATTTGCTCCAAAAGTAGCAAAAATTGTGTCTCCCCCCCCCTCTATTTTCTAAACGGTATGTTCAAAAAATGTGAAAAAAATTACAAATATAAAGCTTAATAAATGCTTCCAACGAAAATTGTTTTCAACATGATCGGACATACCGTTTTTAAGTTATTGCCAAAAAACTGCGCTTCTCAGCAAAAAGGCGTAAGTGCCGGGGAGATACGCTCTTTTGTTAGTGTTTTTTTTTCATATCGTATGTTTCATCTTTAGTGCATTTTTTTGTATAAACGGCAGCGGAACCGTTCATGGGCGAGTCCGACTCGCACTTGGCCGCTTTTTATAGCTATCTAAGGGTTCTTCAGGAAAAAAAGTAGCCACTGTTGTATAATTCAGATCTTCAATATGAAATGACATTTTTTAAAGAATTTAATTAAGGCGGACTCTTCACCTTTCGTTTTGAGTGCCGTTATGTATATTTATATCAGATGCTATCCATTTTTTGAGCTTACTTTTTAAGTCTCTGGATTTCAGTCTTAGATTTTGTATTTATCACGTTTGGGTCACAGAGGTTCTTTTTTTATACTCATATTGATTATATAATGTTCCGCGAATATCTTTCCAGACTCTTAATTACCATATGTAGGTCATAAACTGTTTTAATTCATGCCAGAAGTACACACATTTGTATGCTATCATTTCAGCTCTAAGCCTTAACTATTATGTAGGATATCAAAACTTGTAAGGAAAAATGTATGGATTTTAGATTCTTACACATAAAAAAGAATACTCAGTTGGCAATCTAATTGCGGTTTGAACAACCTAGTCCTACTGGGAGAAGTGGAGACTTAGTTTTCGATGGCTACTTTTTTTCGTGGACAATTATTTAGTAGACGACGCTGATTTCTGCCAAATGACCAAGAAACACATGATGATATCGCAGAAACCCGGTGCTAAATAATTCAACCACCAAAGTTGCCGGTTGTAACGCTCGGAGAAATGTCCCTTTTGGTGGTGGTCCGTTGTATTTCTTTGCGTATTTTTTTATGGAAACTGCATGAAAATATGCGCATTATAGCACAACTTTTGAGCTATTTATCACGGAGAAGCAAAGGGACTATAATCTATTAGGTAATCTAATATGGAATTCCGCAAAGTAACGCCTAAATCTATCTCTCTTTTTAGGGTTCCGTAACAAAAAGGTTAAAAAGGAACCCTTATGCACTCTGTCTGTCTGTCCAACTATTAGAGCGCCATATCTCAGAAAATACTTATGCTATCTATTTGAAATTTGGAATAGTTATAAACATAGTCATCCCAAATGTATTGCAAAGGAAAGATGTAAAAATATATCTTTAATTTTCTATAAAGAAAACGACTAATATGAGCGGGGCAAAAATTAGGAAAGGGCTCAATCTGCACATTATCGTTTTTTTTTATTGTGCTTAATTTTCATTTTATTAAGGAATATGTGGAATAAAATGCCATTCCCCTTCATACGATTGCATTTGAGCCGGGGGTGAGGCAAACACGTCCAGCACACTAGACGTATTCCTACCCATGTAACAAAATTTGGTACTATAAAAGTCCTGGGAACGTTTTCGGTTGTGCTAAATAGTGGTAATGGTTAGCACTATAACGGTGTTGTAAATATTTAGAGAACCCCAAAGAGGCCCTAGTTTTATCACTGATTTATTCTATAAACATTACATATTTACTCACCCGGTGATAAATTAGCTCTGTAGTTGAAGTATAAAAGTGTCGTAAAACGCTTTTTGGTACTAATATAGTGTTGTAAGCAACTATCATGTCACTAATTAGCACTATAAAAGTAAACAAAACATGCTTATAGTGCTATTCAGCACCGTAAACGATTCCAGTGCTCTTTTTTATCACACTTGCTCCTGCGCCATTTTGTTAACAAATATCGCTAAGTCATTTATGTTTTATTTCATTCGCCATTTTTGCTTAAGTGACATATGAATCTATTATTAAATAAAATAAATAAATAAATATGTTATGTAGGTAATAAAAGGACGTACTAAATAACATTCGTGGACCGTAACTCAGTCGGTACTTTCACTTGCGAAAATAATTGTATTGATAAAATCGTTATGCTGATTTCAAATTTGACAATGCCCCTTCATTATTTACGTGTTTTAATTAAATTTTAATTAATAAAATAAGGACTTGTCCCGACTGCGGCTGCTATAGTACACATAGGCTCCAGCCGTGCTGCTAATGTGCTATCACGGCAGAAAACAGCAGCCATATTTTAACAGATTAGGGTTCCATTGTCCAAATATAAAATAGTGAAGTCAAAATAAATTTATTTGAATGGAGTTATATTAAATGCACAATGGGGCATAATTTGAGATGTGGTAAATGTGTTACCACACCAATTCTAAATCTGTTAGCTTTCCTTCTCCGGAATATATCCCGATCACAAAAGGAGGTAGCTAGGGCATTTCATAAATATAACACAAAATTGGCCATATCTGTTGTTTTGAGCTGTGATAAAGGGGTAATGTCCTCACTCTCATATTCGTCATCATTATTACTGGTTTGACAAGAAATAACTTTATTGCTACAGCCCTATTGTGGTACAAAACAAATATTTTGTGCAGAACCACGTGCTATATTTATTGGACTCGCTTGACCAGTATGAAACCTTTTATGAAATACTAGTGATATATTTGATACTGAAAAGCTAGTATAGATCTAAATAGTCATATAATTATTATTTTTAGTGCTATTATGTCACGCTTTAGTCTCGTAACAGTAACACAAACTGACTTATAGAAGATATTATGCTATTTAGAATTTAAGTTATTTAGTAACTTTACAAGGTAACTTATAGTATTATTTGATACTATAAAAGAGTTTTAATGACTTTTACAGAACTCTAGCCCCATAGCGGTGTTGAGGGAGCTTTTAAGAAGCTAAAACGTTACGTAATGGGTGTGCAAATTCCTTTTATAGTGCAGATTGATTCTGTAATAGTGTTTTCGGTACTGCTACAATACTAGTACTATAAAAGTTATTTTGACGCATTATTAGTGCAAAATAGTATTATATCGTCTATAGTATTATATAGTACTATAATTGCTTTTTGCATATCTATTACAGTGCAACACTTTAAAGATTCTATTGTATGGTTCTTTAAGCGTTCTAAGAGCTGCATTATAGTACTTAAATGCTCTTTAATCTTATAGAACCATAACGCTCCGTTAAAAACCTTTAGAGTACAAGCAGTCACAATGCTTACCATTATAGGCCTACTATGTCACTGTTTGGTGATATAATGCCTTAGTTATAGAACCTTTTGTTACTTGGGTATTTCTACAAACGCACACTATTATAAAAAATCACTTACAAACAAAAAACACCCACACACTGACAATTTACCGTATAAACTAATCGGAGATTTCGGGATTACTTCGGCAGAGAATGCTGACTTTAACACCTGTTTATACTCACCTATGTTTAAACAAATAAATGTTCTCTCTCGCTCTCTCTTAGAGGGAGATTCATTATGTTATAATAAAAAAAGGGGGCAGAGGTTGTCAAAGTGTTTGTAAATGTTATTTGCATTGTTTTATTGAATTTGCATAGTGCGGTGATTAGGATTAAACAATACTGCCTCCGGTATTAATATACAATACACATAATAGTACATTGTGCACCGTGGGCGGTAGAGAAGGAATTACAAACGAGAGTACATTGAAGGCCGAAGCCGCAGGCTGAGGGCTTCAATGACTCAGTTTGTAATTCCGGTACCGCCCGAGTAACACACAATGTTTTTCATCACACTTGTGAGGAAACTAATAAATTATTAAGTCAGAAAAAGCTTGTTACATTCAAGTGTCACAAGTCGCAAAATTGTGTCATAAAGTGTCATTTGTCAGAATCTCATTCCATAGATAACATAAACAAAGGTTTCTTTTTTTTTTCGTTTGTCCAACAAAGGTTTCGTTCCGAAACTATTTTTTAATTTTGTTGCATACTTTTAATTAATAGTTGTAAAATAGTATAAACAAGCTATTTTAACTTATTTCACTATAACCTCGACGTGTATTTATTGTTATTACATTGTGTATAATTCAAATTTGCTATTTTTGACTAATTCCGTTCGGTTCCGTTCTAAACCTAAAAAAATCTTAAAAAAGTCATTACGCCCATGGCGTATTAAAAGCCCACGGTTTTAATTAAGACCTTGTCGCTCGTTTTGCCTGCGTCTAATGACACCGTTTACGAACAAGTGTGATGAAAACTACTTTTTGATTATGTTAGAGCTCCGTCAATATCGCTTTCCAAAATGGTTCCACCGGTAAAAAGTTTGATAACCGGTGTATTAATACATTACGTTACATTTGTAATAGGGATGATGACTAAAGTTTAATAATAATTCCGTCTTGTAGATTAATAAAAAATATTGGTCACGTATTTTTTCATTTTTTACGCAATCTATACATATAATAAAACTGAAGAGGGTCGAAAGTTTCTACATGGAAGATATTCGAAAAAAGTTGGCCGGGCATACTTGGAATCGATAACCGTTTATTTGTAAGCGCATCACGTGAAAACGGCTAAACAGATTTTGATGCAAACTTTACTAATCCGTCGAGAAAAACCCCGGCCAGATTATATATCCATACTAATATTATAAATGTGAAAGTGAGTCTGTCTGTCTGTCTGTCTGTCTGTCTGTTAACTGTACACGCTTAAACCTGAACCGATTGGAATTAAATTTGGTATGGAGATTGTTTGAGTCCAGGGAAAGGACATAGGCTATTTTTTATCCCGGAAAAATACCCTTATGCGCGATAACCGAATTTAAGGCGGACAAAGTCGCGGGTAGAAGCTCGTCACAAAATAAAGGCGATAATTGAGTCAAAATGTCGCGTGACGTCAAGTGCCAATTTAACCTAGGAGTGACGTCACGAGCCCCACTCCTAAACTTTAATGCGATTTATCCGAGTAATTTCTTTATTATTTTGAAAAAGCAAAAAAATACTTGTCCAATATTTTTTTAATTTGAATTTTGATTTTCATATCCAGTCATCATATCTATTGTACGCCTTGTTTTTGCCCTTGCCCAAGTTGCTAGGATACGGATACGGCACGTTCAGCTCGGTGGCATCGGTGTGGATGGTCACGTTCACGGCCACCAGTTTTCGATGTCTATGGCTGGGCAGGGACAGGCTTTCTCGCGGGTCGACGACCGCGTGACGTCACAAGCGACAACCCACGCTAGTTATCAGTCACGTAATGTTATTAGTCGATATTCGCTCGTTGGAACTGTACGAAGTTTAATTTATTCAATAAGTTAAATATTTGTAATGCATCACTTTAGTGGAAACTCCTGTAGATATTAATGGGATTTCAAGCTATTTCTTAGTAGTCCGAAGTTTACACTGAATAGCCTAAAACGTAACGAAGATTTCGACAAATTTCAAACAAATAGAAATCCCAAACCGTATTTATCTCTATTCTTATGCTATACATAGGTATGGAGATCCAATAGTTTTAGAGTTTAGTCATAATTCGGATTTTTCCATATTTGAAAAATAATAGCTTATTATAAAGTTGTAAAAATGAAATGTCTCTTAATTGAAGATATTTTCAAAAATACCATTTTAACGGACTATTTGGAGGACACTGAATTGGAAGATATTTTATTTTTATTATTTGTATGTTTGTATGTGTCGTTGTGGCTTCATCACGCGGATTCAGCTCAACGGATTTCAACTATTTTTGGTACACGGGTAGCTGGGTATCCACAGATGATTATAGGATTTTTTATCCGAAAACGCTGAAGAAAAATGAGGGTTATGACTTCCTCCTCCGCGAACGAAGTTGCGGCCATCTTCTAGTAAGTCATATCTAGGCTGTCTTTTAACTCCAAAAATCAAAAACTGAACAGAAAAAAAAAACTATTTAATTATCGAACCTGCTTACAAAATTTCAAGGGAATCGGTTGGGAAATACAACCTGTAGATCAGATCAAGACATACGAAAATAAGTATATTTCATAACATATCGAACCTGTCTGTCTGTCTGTCCGTCAGTCACCAGGCTGTACCTCATGAACCGTGACAGCTAGACACTTTAAATTTTCACAGATGATGTATTTCTGTTGCCGCTGTAACAAAAAATACTAAAAATAGTATAATTTTATGTCTGTCTGTCTATGTCAGTAAAACCAATATAAAATTATCGAACACCGCGTATTTTACTTAGGAGTAGGGATCTGCTAACACTGGACTTCCATAGATACGGCCGTTTGTAGCGTATATTTTGTACGGAACCCTGGGTGCGAGAGTCCAACTCGCACTTGGCCGGTTTTTATTGAATACTAGCTTCTTAAATTCGTTTGTCGCGGATAAGGGTATTTTTCCCGGATAAAAAGTAGCCTATGTCCTTCCCCGGGACTCAAACTATCTCCATACCAAATTTCATCCAAATCGGTTCAGCGGTTTAAGCGTGAAGAGGTAACAGACAGACAGACAGACAGACACACTTTCGCATTTATAATATTAGTATCGATGAGAGGTGATTACTCCGAAAATTCGAACATCATATTATCCGAATCGTTTCCTCATCTAAATAGTGTTGGACTAGAGAGCAAGAACATCGAATTTGCGAGAGCCAATAGAGCGTTGTACCTCGAAAAGATTTCCGGGCTCCACAAATTGAAACTGCCATGAACGATATGCTCACGCGCTTGCAATTAGCGTAGTGGCTGCGTGCGCGCGGCGCGTGCGCCGGTGGATTCCCGCGCCGGAGAAACGACTGAAAGTGAATTAATGAGCCCACTGTCGCCGCCAAGTTTCAGCGGACGTCTAGAAGGTTCCCGCTGCTTCGCGAATCAAAATAAAGTCATACCCTCTGTACATGATGCACCTCTTGTTACAGCATTGGCACCTTTTTATATATTTTCTCAAACATGCAATGAAATATTGAGTTCCTTATAATAGGCTGCGAAGTATGACGTTTTAGGTGCGGCTAGGACAAGAGGTCGTTAATGGAATTTCATACAAATCATGCAGGCCTAGGCCGGCAAAGTCCTCTTTTTTTAATTTCCGTTCCACATAAATTTGTGGTACAGGCCTCATGACATTCTGCCACTATGCGTATTAAAAATTTAAAATTGTTTTTTTTGTTGTTTAATAAGTAAATAAATAAATATTACGGGACAATTTTACACAAATCGAACTAGTCCCATGGTAAGCTCAATAAGGCTTGTGTTATGGGTACTAGACGAGGACAATATATTTAATAGATATATTACTTATATAGATACATAGAAAACACCCAAGACTCAGGAACAAATATTTATGTTCATCACACAAATATTTGCCCTTACCGGGATTTGAACCCAGGACCTCAGCTTCGCAGGCAACGTTACTCCCACTGAGCCAAACCGGTCGTCAAATGTTTATTTCATTGCATGTTTGAAAAAAAGCACTATACATACCTCGGCGGGAAATATGGGGTTGTCCGCCTCAGACCTATCTGGCCTCGCTTTGCTCGGCCGTTGTCTTCGGCCGGCAACCCCTTTCGTCCCGGCCTCTGTAGTAATGTACTATTACTAGAAGACTTCGTTCTCAGAGGAAAAAAGTGTCCAAGCTATCGCTAGTCGGTAAAGAGTTGATGTATGCGATATCCGCTCCATGGCAAGGTGGATTAAGAACTTCATCAAAATGTTTCGACCTGTGGGTAATGACGTTATTACGGTCAGTGAGGCGTTTTGATTCGTCACGGGAAAAAATGGGTCAAAGCGTTTTATAGCGTGTACCAAAAACGGTGCGCATTGAAAAAAGAGACCAGTCTGCTTGATGTTAGCAAGATGCTGCAGCTCAGATGCTTTCATCGTCCACCAACGATTTTGGACTTGAGCTGGCGCTGAACGGTTCTATGCTGAGTCCTGATTTTGAGGGGCGTCGCTTGCAAGACCTCGATGCATAATGCCTAAACAGAAAGACCCGCCCTAAGTCTTCCTATACCTACACGTATAATGACAAAGGGGAGTTGCATTGTGCGCCCTGCAACAGAACTATCAAAACCAAATTCGGTTTTGCAAGCCACATTCGTGCACATGACCGACGCTCGTAAAGGTCATGATGCCAGGTTTTCCCATTGACGGATACGTCAAGGAGGACGATATATATATCGTCGGCCAAATTCGCAAACCTCGTAACTCCATCGCATCAATCTTTACAGGAGGCACGAAACTAAACTTTAACAATATGGCGGTCGGTTATTGCGAGGTTATCTGTTTCGGTTTTTAAACTTCAACGGTTTTTTCTTAGCATTTAAGAGTTTTGCCATTATATGCGTTCAGACTTTAACTATCTAAAAGTGCCAAGACATTATTTAAAAAAAACAAATAAGTTACGAAGTTTGCGACTTATACGCGATCGAGTCCCGTTGCGTCGTGACAACAGATATAAAGTTGTATAACGGGAGTGAATTAATCTCAAACCCATATCATAGGTTTCTATGCTTGCAATAAAACATTTAATTTTTATGTTTGTATCTCGCATTGAGTCACAGGCTCGTATGTCCCGGAGTTTTGAGAGGCTTGCGTGGGGATATGGATCCAACACGTAGAGGCCCTTTCGAGAAGTTTGCTGTGGCTGTACTTCTGCTGGGACTCGCTCCTGATCATATCAATAAGAGAATACGTCCATGAGCAGGTCCCAGCAGATGATGGAACTATTGCATTTTAAGGAAAGAGATGTCGGGCTATGAAATTGTAGTTTGGATGGACTTTTTTTTGTCTATTGCAATAGAAATATGTCACCCGCCATAACCACCAAATCGATCGTTATCTGCGGCGGGTGGTGACTCGCCACTCACTTGATGGGCCCCCGTAATTGCCGTCAAACAAAACAGCCGGAAGCAACACGGACGTGAGGGCTCAGGGGTGTCGAGAGGTGTGCTGCGCTTTCTCCGAGGTTACTCGCGGCGTTATGCCCTTTAACACTTCCACCCCTGGAGCATATAGCTCTAACGCTCCTCTCTGGACAGCCAATGAAGCCAAGCCAGAGCTGAGAGTCCTACGGGTCCTCTTGGGTATCCACTCCGGCCGATGAAGACACACCGGAGGCGAGGGCCCTGACCGACTCTCAGGTCCGTGGGGTCGTCACTCCCCAACAGCTCGCCACAAGCTGCCCTGGGGCTTTATTATTATTATTATTATAGGTGGCCTAAATGGTATGCAGACAAGAGAAAAGCTTGTTATTAAAAAATATGTGTATATTTTTTTTAATGTACATGCTACGGCATGCCGTGCTGGCAAGAGATTCGTGCGCGTAATTTGTAAGGCAACCCCTGATCATACCGCGCGCTGCAATTTACATTATTTACAATCATCTCCATTATTTATAATGTAACGGATCGTAACCCACCGTCCGTCTTCGTATCCGACAGCGGCGGTGCGTAACTGTCTATAAAATGTATACAGGTGGATAATGCCATCGAAAAAACTTAGATGCTACGACTGGTTTCGAGGTGTCAATGAGTTATCGTATTAAGTGGTGGCCATGTTGATATCCATAAATATGTAACTTTATTTTTTGGCGACTGGTTTAGCTCAGCGGGAGTAACGATGCCTGCGAAGCTGAAGGTATTGGGTTCAAATCTCGGTAAGGGCAAATATGTGTATGATGAGCACAAATATTTGTTCCTGAGTCTTGGATGTTTTCCATGTATATAAGTAAATATATCTACTAAATATGTAGTCGTCTAGTACTCATGAGACAAGCCTTATTGAGCTTACAATGGGACTATTTCGATTTGTGTGAAAATTGTCGTGTAATATATCGTAAACTCAAGAGCATAAATTTCGGATCAGTAAAATACCGCTATATTTCCTGCAATAGTGCGGGCTTGCGACGTTGTTTAGTCCTGTCATAATCTTTATTTAATTTTACATCTTAACTGAAAAAAATGACAGTTAAAAAATAACTTTTCAGGTCAAAATCGGTATCGTAAAACCCATGAAAAATAAAAATGTTGACAGAGCGAGATATGCAAAGTCGTCACTTTTCGATGTAGATATTTTTATGGTAGGAACACCGAAATTGTTAACCCTTAATCAAATAACGGGAAATTATTTCCTACGACAACGAGTAAAATTTCCAAGTAGGTAATTATCCCGTTATTTGATTAATTCAAATGCAAATATTTTATTTTGGAGTTGAGATCCATAGTGATCCATCCAATACAATATATATCTATACTACACTCGGGTGCAAAGAAATCGGACCACCCCAGCATTTTTGACAATTTTCCAATTTCTGTAAAAACTGTAAGGGTGACCATAACATATTATATACCATATGACTAATAAGCTTTTCCTCTATAAATTCATCTGATTTCCGAAGGTGTGCGACCAATGCTTTCAGATTTTCAGGGCTTAGAACGTTACCGCCCTAAAAATGCGTACTGGAGTAAAACTTTTGCCTAAGGGGAAAAATGTGGTTCTAAGGAAATCGAGGAAAAATTAAAACAATTTTCAGCAATTTAATATCGTGTATTGCCTCATCTAGCCCTACGACAGGCCGTCATACGGTTTTTCATCGACCTTATTAATTTTCTTACGGTATTTTGAGGGATGCCCGCCCATTCTTCTTCGATCGCATACCTAAGCTCCAATAAAGTTTCAGGGGCGGGATTTCTGGCTCGGATTCTTCTTTTCAGCTCGTCGCAAATGTGCTCGATCGGGACTTCGTGCTAGTCACTCCATAACGCTGATGCCCACCTCCTCCAGGGAGTCCGTAGTGGTCCGGGCTGTATGCGGCCGTGCGTTATCTTGCATGAGGATGAAATCATCGCCGATAAAACCCTTAAATGAAACCACATGATCAGCCAGGATTTCCTCTACGTATCGAGGAGCAGTCAAACCGCATTCCGCCTTGTACCTGGCCCTGTGATGAACACAATGTCCGTCTTCGCTTCCAGAGAAATGCCAGCCCAGATCATGATTGACCCGCCACCATAGGCAACACGTTCCTCGATGCAGCATTGAGAAAACCGCTCCCCAGGTCTCCGGTAAACTCGTGCTCGTCCATCATTACCGAACAAAGTTATCCTGCACTCGTCAGAGAAAAGTACGGACCTCCATTGCTGAAGGGTCCAATCTTCATGTTCGCGAGCGAAGACACGTCGTGCACCGCGGTGTCCTGGGGTAAGTTTTGGGCCATTGGCAGCCCTGTGTCCGTCTTCGCTTCCAGAGATATGCCAGCCCAGATCATGATTGACCCGCCACCATAGGCAACACGTTCCTCGATGCAGCATTGAGAAAACCGCTCCCCAGGCCTCCGGTAAACTCGTGCTCGTCCATCATTACCGAACAAAGTTATCCTGCACTCGTCAGAGAAAAGTAGGGACCTCCATTGTTGAAGGGTCCAATCTTCATGTTCGCGAGCGAAGACACGTCGTGCACCGCGGTGTCATGGGGTAAGTTTTGGGCCATTGGCAGCCCTGTGAGCTGTCAATTCCTTCTCCTTCAGTCTTCTTCTGATAGTTCATCGGCTGATAGACACATTCCGGGTATCTCGGAGCTTCTGCTGAAGCTGAACAGCATTCAATCGACGATTTCGTAGCGAGGAAACAGCGATAAAACGGTCATTTCTCTCTGAAGTACTGCGAGTTTTGCCTGTTCCGGGTCTTCTGGAGAACGTCTGATCTTCGCGGAACCTCTGGTACACACGTTGAACTGATGACTTCGATAGGTTCAGTTGTCGAGCCACTTCACGTTGACTAAGCCCACTCTGCAACAGGGCAACTGCTTGGGCGGCTTCATTTGGGGTAGTATCCATGTTTCTTCAGTTTTTCAGGGTCGAGTCGATGAGAGCAGTGTTCAGGAAGACGTATCAATTACGAATGATAATTACTGGTTTTATGCCTAATGGTAAGTGGCCAATTAGTGCATGCGTTAACGAGGCAGTTGGAGGGGGGTGATTTCCACGCCCACATTTTGCACAATATCCATTCCCGCCCTTGAATATTGGTGTCATTTGATAGGGCAGAAAATTATCTATCACGTGGTATTTAAATTGTTACGATCGAGCTTACAGTTTTAATAGAAAACGGAAAAATGCTAAAAATGCAGGGGTGGTCCGATTTCTTTGCACCCGAGTGTATTATATAGTTGTAAAAATGAAATCTCTGTACATTGAAGATATTTTCAAAAAAATGATTGTTACGGACTATTTGGAGGTCATAAAACATTTTTTTTTGTATGCTTGTGTGTGTCGTTGTGGCTTCATCACGCAAAATCGGCTAAACAGATTTTCACAATTTTTGGTACACGGGTAGCTGGGTATCTCCAGATGGTTATAGGATATTTTTTACCCGACTTACGCTGAACAAAAAAGATTGTTATAACTTTCTCCTCTTGCGCGAACGAAGGGGCACCTTCTAGTAACTTATATAACTAGAGTTAGGTGTTAGTAATACAATTTAGATAGAACAGAACATAACAAAACATTTATAATTTTCGCGGCAGTACAGTGACATTAAGGGCTAATACAGTTGAGTATCCCGAAAAATGGTACCTATATTGTGAAAATAAAATTAGTGTGAAATAATTTAAAAACCCTATTACTTTTATTTAAATTTGGGGACCCGAACTTTTTCCTCTCGAGTGTTTTTTTTTTTTAATTTCATGTCAAATTGGGGAGGAGTTGAGTCAAATCTCACCGAAGGCGGAGGGGGGGGAGGCAAATCACCAAAAACGCCGCACGTAATTAATGGACGCAACTTAGCGTATCAGCATGATAATTTTCACCAGTCGCTTGCGCCCGCGCAGGTCGCGTTAGCGATGCGGCGCGCGTCCCGCCGCATTTTAAGGAAAAGAAAGCTTTGTTCCGCCGCCCTTATTAATTAATCTGGTCTGGCGCCGCGCCTGCGCGCTGACTCACTGCGCAGTGACAGTCGCGATTTGTAGACCTGTCGATGAAAATTCAAATTTTTTATAGGGTTCTAGAATTTATTCACGAGCCATGATTATTTTGGTTTTTAACCACTCACGTGCGTGTAATTTAAATTTGGACTCTATTTATATTCATAGGTACCATTATAAAGTTGGAAGAATTATTTTTTTGTACATTGCAGATATTAAAAAAAGTGATATGGTCTATTTGAATGTCACTGAATCGAAAAACGTGTCGTTGTGGTTATCATGCCAAAACAGCTAAACGAATTTCAATTATTTTTGGTACACTGGTAACTGGGGTATCCACTGATGGTTAAAGGATACTTTTTACCCGACTACGCTGTCGAAAAAAAGAGGGGTTATGACTTTTTCTCCTCCGCGTACGAAGTTCTACTTCATTGTAATATTGGACATGCGCAGTGTGACATATCACTCTGGCCAACGACGACATAATTGATGTGAAAGTTTGTTCAATCAATATTACGCAATTTATAATAACTAGAAGTAATCTGAGACTCTTTCTTCGTGTTAGATAGATTATGATTTACCGTCATAAAAAAAATATGGGGTTAATCGACTTTTATTCTGTATTTCGTTGCTATGGTTACTTCTACTGAGTCTTTCTTTAAAACTACGTACGATTTTTGATGATATTATCTATAACGAATCGGTTAGTTACATATAGTTTTTCTTACATCTCACATTTTCATCTCTGTAGCGAGGTGAAAACTTATATATGTTTCGAACGGCTGCAAAATTATTTGGCTTCTCGTGCCTTGAAAGCCTCGTTATGCAGTCGCTCCGATCGTGGTTCAATTTTAGATTCCCTCGCTTACTCGTCTTTCAATTCAAGCACTCGCGCCAAATAACAATTTTGCAGCCTTGCATAACAAATAACTATTTCACCTCACCAGCTCGGAAAAGTTCCCTTCATAGCGCCAAATCAGCGTGGAAAAGATAATTTTATCAGCTAGCGTGGAAAAGTCATTCGAAGTACGAATTTTAATTTTTTTCGTTATGAGTGTGTTTTGAGCTTTATTGAGCTTACCATGAAACTAATTTCATCCAATTCAATAATACTTATGTTATTATTACTAGACGACGATATATTAAATAGATTCATTTACTTATATACATTGAAAACATCCAAGATTCGAGTGCAAATATTTATGTTCATCACACAAATAATATACAACGTTCCGAAGGGATTGGTACGCGTTGCTGCCATAAATAGGGACGAATGGAAGAAAGAGATTGACTTGCCCAGCAGTGGGACAGTTCCCCCTGAAATAAATCGATCGTCAAATTGTACATTGCTAATTGTAAGAAGAATTAAAAACAGTAAGAATATTTAGCATTGACTGCCAAACTAAGCACAGCATAAACAGACAAGATTTAAAGCAATAAGACCAAATACTAACTTAAAAAGCCGCTGATGCGATGATACAACATCATGATTCAATATCAATGACACGCGTCATCGGAAGTCAATGGACCCCCCCCCCCCCCCCCCCCCCCCCTCGCCCTGCTGGAGAAAGTCCTGCAGACGTGGCGTGGCGGACACCGGTTTTGACGGCGAGTCAGCATGGCGACCTAGGTTCGGCTACTTGACTTATAGCGGTAACAAATTAGCAAATCCCCAAATCTGAGTTCGGATAAAATCTGATCTCTCGTACTTGTCTTATAAACCCGAATTAAATTAAGACAGACAGACAATTAGTCATTGGAGTGACAGTAATATGCTTATTTTTGTACAAAACCCTAAAATAAATATGATAAATAATTGTACATCAATACTATGGTATAAAGTTGTATATATATATATTGTATGTTTGTATGTGTCGGCTAAGCGAATTTCAACTATTTTTGGTACACGGGTAGCTGGTTATCCACACGAAGTTGTGGACGTCTACTACTTAATTGATAGATTCAGGCGTTACTTTGCGGAATTCCATACTAGATCAATGGATTATAGTTCCTTTGCTGTTCCGCGAACTTGTGTCTTGGTTAGATGTGACAATAAATTGTGCTCACATGCGCATATTTTCATGCAGAGTCCATAAAAAATACGCATGCAAATACAACAAATCACCACCAGACAGTATAATCATCGACACGTGTTTCGCCTCTCTACGAGGTATCGTCAGGAGATGCAGGAGGTATCGTCAGGAGATGTCCACTCGTATTTTTTATGGAAACTGCATGAAAATATGCGCATGTGAGCACAATTTATTGTCACATCTAACCAAGACACAAGTTCGCGGAACAGCAAAGGAACTATAATCCATTGGTCTACTACTTTGTTCAAAATAATGTGCATGTCAACAGTTACACTAGGTTTCGTCTGTACCTATACTTAACGATACAATCCTTATATGTTGCATCCCGCAGAAAAACGTATTCTACTAGTTCAAAACATGGTTATCCTGGGGATAAACCACTAGACATCGTGAGACATAGATGTCCGCTGCCAGCCGCATGAAATTTAAGATAAATTAACATTTCTTAATACCGTTGTCATGTAGTTTCACTCTATAATGAATTGAGTAAGGAATGCAACAACAAATAACAACGGCAACATCGTATTTTCTTGTCATAGGGTTCATGCATGAATTTTTTTATCGCTTTTCTTAATTCAAAAATACCGTAAAAACTATTTCAAAATGTGAAATTAAAATTAAAATCGGCCAAGAATAATGCATGATATAGGCATTTTAAACTACTAATTAGAAAGACAGGTCCGATATGCACTATTACGTCATAGTGCACTCCGGACATATGAACTCCATATTAAATTCTGTTTTGCAAGAAGGAGATAGAATGAAATGTTTGATTGCTTATATCTTGGTTATTTTTATAGGTATTCGAAAAATTATTTGTGTCTACTGTTTGTTACAAGAATGAGGTTTTAGTAAAGCAAAAGTAAAAATTCATGCATAGTCCCTATTACCTTTTAAACGTCTATAGTAGACACATAAAGGGCACTAAAAAGATTCACTCATTTCTTAAGTTTTTTATAACGCGTAGGTACAACCTGGCGGAGCCAATCACAACGAAACTGAAACCGTATAATTACGCTCGCCACCGAATTGTCGGCGGTCAGTGGGTTGATCGCCCGACCGGCCTACATCGCCGTTTACTGTTTGGTACACGATGCCAAACGCGGAACATATTAGTGCATGGTTGTACCTTAATATTTTCTTCTGTTTCCGCGATTATTACTAATTTAATAAAATAATTTAAACGGGTTATATCGCGTATATTATCTCATTTGGGTTCCAGACGATTCGGAAGCTTAGAGAAAAATAACATTATGTTATGACAAACGCCAAATATATAGTTAGTTTGAAATACTATCTGCAATAGTTTTGTAGACACGTTTTTTTACCTCCATTTTAATTAACCTGAACAATTTAAACGATGAAGCTCTCAAGTGGCTCAATTCTCTGGAGTTAGAGTTGCGGTCTTAACCCCTCTTTTTTTCGTGAGCATAGTTGGGTTAAAAGTATCCTATAACCATCTGGAGATACCAAGCTACCCGTGTACCAAAAATAGTTGAAACCTGTTTAGCCGATTTAGCGCGATGAAGCCACAACGATACATATACAAACATCCAAAAAATCCAAAAAAAATATTTTTCGTTTTAGTGACCTACAAATAGTCCGTAACAATATATTTTTTTAAATATCTTCAATGTACTGACATCTCATTTTTACAACTTTATAATAGTATAGACTAGCTGTTGCCCGCGACTTCGTCCGCGTAGAGATGCAATTTATAGGTTACAAAGTTTCATCCCCTTTTTCGTCCCTAAAAGGGATGAAATTTGACATACATTATAGCCTATGTCCTATTCTAATATAAAAGTTACATAACTGGAAAGTTTCATAAAAATCGTCCAGTAGTTTTTGAGATTAAGTGGAACATACATACATACTTTCACGTTTATAATATAGTAAGCAGTAAGGATGTATCTAGTTTTTATTTATGCCATACGAATACATAAATAAATTAATTGACGAGGTGCGTGTGCGACGGCGCGGCGCGTAATATTCGTAATTTAAAAAAAATAAAGCTTTGCTATTGAAACTCGGCCATGTTTTCCTGACATCTACCTCCGTTTACTAGAGGTGCGCCCGCGCAACGTAGAATTCAAATGAGCGCGTACGCGGGCGATATGGCGCGGGTAACGGTGCCCGAGCCGTTACACGCGTTTTTCCGACGCGTACGGCTAATGCCGATACGATGCGAGATTCGTCGAATTCCGCTGCGACGCTGATTGAGCCCTTGACCTTTGTTTCATTTATTTACTACAAGATGCTCGCAACTTCATCAGTGAAGGAGAGAAAAATCATAACCCACTTTTTTCTTCAGCTAAGTCGAGTAAAAAGTATTATATAAACATGTATGGATACACGCTACCCGTGTACCAAAAGTAGTTGAAATCAGTATAGCTGTTTTGACGTGATGAAGCCACATAAACACACACACAAAAATACAAAATTTAAAAAAATGTTTCGACTCAGTGACCTTTAAATAGTCTGTCCGACTCATATTTTTTTAGATATCTTCAATGTACAGACATCTAATTTTTACAACAACAACTTTATAATAGTATAGAAGACAAGATAGATCAAATGGCGGACTTAAAGCCTTTAAGTCGTCGCTACATGTCGACCAGTGAACAGAATTTCACGGAAGATATGTGTCCTTAACCGGTTCTTGCACAACTACTCTTTGGTGCAATCTGATGCAACATCGTGGGCAAATGAACAATACTAAGTAACCCTTCGAGCCCTATGAAATTAATGTTCTGAAGCAAGTAAACGGTAACTTTTTTAGGGTTCCGTATCCAAATAGTACCAACGAAACCCTAATAATAAGCCTCTGCTCCGCTGTCCGTCTGTCTATCCGTATATATACACGATGATTTTTAATCGGTGATCAGGAATAGGAAAATCTTAATATCTAGATAAAATTAAACTTAATTGACGAGGTCTCACGCAATTACCTCCCCGTTTAATTAATTAAAGTTAAAACATAATCTAAACGAAGAACCACTAGATACATGGTTATCCTACAGTTGAAGTTACGTACGATACGAGTCAATAAACTTTATGCATATGACAATGATAAGATTGACAAATTATTACTCATAAATTTTCATTGCCATTAATTTCCTGGAGAGGATTAGTAGGGTGACAAGGAATTTAGGATAAAATTGATTTCAAATTAATGATATCATCAAAAAAAGTTTGTTTAAATCTAGCTAATTGCGACTTTAACGTGACCGCCATCAATTACTTACTTAGAAAAAAATTAATAATCACTAGAAAAACACGCTTTACAAGACTTCTAACAAATCAAAACACAGCTATGATACGATGTTCTATCATGAAGTTCCAGTTCATATCTTCCGGCTCCATCATCAGATCAGTTCGACAATATTATTGTATTGTCATCAGAACTACATACAGCTGCCAATTTTCATGACGCTACGATCTTTGGAAGGTGGTTAAACTAGTTACTTTAGATTCCATTACATAGTTACATACAAGTCGACCTAATAAAAGCGTGTTAAAATGGTTCCTAATCACCGATTAAGAATCATCGTGTGTAATAACTCGCTTCTTCAAGAACCCCACGGTATAGCGCTCTGGAAACACCTCAGGGGGAAGATCATTCCACAACTTGCAAGTGCGTGGTAAAAATGAGCGTGATGCCCGTTTATTTTTGGGACGCTAAGCATCCAGATAGTGGGGATGTACTTTGTTTCTGAGGCGGGAGGTGCGATGCGTAACGTGACGGCGCGGTGGCACCAACTTGAAAAGTTCTTCAGAACATTCCCCATTTTACAAACGGTAGAACAAACACAGACAGCTAACATCTCCCGGACATAACACCATTAGGTATTGTTACGAGAAGTTTGGCAAAGTTGGTTGCACAACGGCTTATGAAGCTGGCGGCCCCGGGTTCGTATCCCGGCCAGGGCAAGTGTTTGTGTAATAACGAATGTTCGTTCCTGGGACTGGCATGTTTTCTATGTATTTAAGTATTACATTTATCCCTATATAAGTATGTATATAGTCGGCTGGTAGCCATACTACAAGCTTTGCTTAGTTTGGGACAAGAACCATTTGTGTAAAATTGTCTCCTGATATTTATGTATTTAGCCGCTATGACTACAAATAATAAAAATAAAAAAAAGAGCTTGCTTGCGAGACGTGTTTTAAGGTGTTTCTTGTGTAACATTTTGTATCGTATACGTAGGATACTTTTTATTCAACTATGCTAAAGAACATTTTTTTAATTTGCAGATAAATTGCGGGCACCACCTTGTTAGATGATTTTGAACATGATACTGACTGAACATACAAACAAAACAAATTTCGACTTCCTATACAAAATATGCAATCAGTTGATCTAGTCTACTATGGGGAGTCGATTTTGTTTTCATAGTTCTACATATCTTCCTTGGGGAAAGTTGTCTAGTAAATTTTTCAAAATCATCTCGCTGCGGGAAAACAACCACTAAAATTTCGCATTATATAAGGCTCTAACAAATTAGGTACAAATACTTTAGGTGTTACTATATTAAACTAGCCTCTGCCAGCGACTTCGTCCGCCTTAAATTCGTTTATCGCGGATAAGGGTATTTTTCCGGGATAAAAAGTAGCCTATGTCCTTCCCCGAGACTTAATCTATCTCCATACAAAATTTCATCCAAATCGGTTCAGCGGTTTAAGCGTGACGAGGTAACAGATAGACAGACAGACAGACTTTCGCATTTATAATATTAGTATGGATTAAAAAGCAGCTGGAGTATCCTACCCATTTATATAGGTGTTGTGAAGACAACTACATTTTTAGCAATAATTATCACACGAGTAGAGTTCGCGGCAGTTCACCGTCCGCTAGGTATGTGTTACTGTTTACATTAGTCTAGAATCGGAGAAACCGTTCGTTGCCTGGCAACCGCCGAATAATTGTTGTGCCTTCTATTTAGCGTTACACTTACATAGATAAATTGGTACAGTTAATTGACAACCTTTCATTTGTTTAACCAGACTTTATGTCGATGAATTCAAATAGAGGGCAAAAAATACAAGACATTTAATCATTTTAAATAATATCCCAATTTCATATAATAAAAAACCGGCCCAGTGCGAGTCGGACTCGCGCACCGAGGGTTCTGTACAAAATATACGCTACAAACGGCCGTATTTATGAAAATCCAGTGTTAGCAGAGCCCTACTCCTAAGCAAACTTTACGCGGTGTTCGATCATTTTATATTGGTTATTGACATAGACAGACAGACATAAAATTATACTGTTTATAGTATTTTTTGTTATAACGGCAACAGAAATTATTCTTCTGTGAATATATCAACTGTCTAACAGACAGACAGACAGACGGACTGTACTGTACTCAAATAAACATATTTTTTTGATGTGTAATGACAGTTTCTGTTATGACAGAAATCCTAAATAAAAAAAACGAGTTGGATACTTTGCGTGTATAGCTTATTATTTTATGAGCCTGGTTATTGGATACTGTTTATCCGACTTCGCTGAAGAAAAAAAGAGGGGTTATGATAAATTCTATTAAAAAACATATACAAATTATAATCAAAAATGAGAATTATGCGAAATTTAGCGTTAACATAAGGAGTCTGCTGAGCTATTTTAGAAGAAAAATCATTGAGGATGGCGTTGAAATCAAGTTCCCGGAGTAAATCACTTTCAATGCTCACGAGAGACAGCTTCGATAGACGGTTTTGTCCCATCGTCGCTAAGGTTTTTCAAGACGTAAAAGTGGCCGCCTCTTTTTAACCGACTTCCAAAAAAGGAGGAGGTTATATGTTCGATAGTTTGTATTTTTTTTTATGTAGGTTCACCGATTACTCCGCCAATTGTGGACCGATTTTAAAAATTCTTTTTTTATTTGAAAGGATATACTTCCGAGATAGTTCCATTGCCACCAAGTTGGGATCTGATGATGGGATCCCAGGGAAATTGAGGGCAATCCTCAAATTTTATAGGCACTTATAACGATTTTCATATATTTTCTTAAGCTATTTAAGTATTTGCATATGGTAGTCATCATCTCATCATGCTGAGCTGATGACGGAAGGTACAACTCCTTAATAGTTAAGAGTTAGAGGATAATTCTTTAAAAAAACATCTATTATAGGTAGATACGTTAAAACTGTTAGTCATATTATTTTTAGTGTCCCTGAAGTAGTCTCCTTATCACCAAGTCAGGATTAGATGATGGAATACCAGGGAAATCGAGAGAAACTCTCAAATATTATGCACTAACAATGTTTTGTATATGTTTTTCTAAAGTTATCAGTTGTTTTCCTCTGGTTGTCAGCATTTCATGCTGAGCTGATGATGGAAGGTACAATGAACTAACCAACTTTTACATTTCTAACTTCCAAAGACTCGAGATGCGTGCAAAGTGCCTCCTCAATCTTCCCATTCTGGGCTCTAAAAAATACTTTATGTCACTACTAAAATCAAAAAAGCAAAAAATAAAAATTTTAAATAAAAAAAGAACCGACTTCAAAATAAACTAAAAAGCCATAAATAATCTTTTATGTACGGTACGGATCACATTTGAATCACCTTTTGAAGTCGGTGCCAAACCTGAAGTAAATAAAGTTCTTTATTCAACAAAAATACGAATTACTATGACTAAATATATATGTAGGTAGATAATAACTAAAGGCTCGCCGCCGCGGTTCTTAATAGTAATAAATGAATGGTTTGGCACCGACTTCAAAAGGTGATTCAAATGTGATCCGTACCGTACATAAAAGATTATTTATGGCTTTTTAGTTTATTTTCGGTAAGTCGGTCCTTTTTTATTTTTTATTTTCTCTATTGATTTGTTAATCAGAATTCGGTATCGCTCCGTGCTTGCTATGAAGTTGTGGGGGCCCCTCTTTTGTGGAGGCCCAGGGCCCTAGCCCGGGATGCCCTCCCCTGGAGCATGTAACCGCTGCAGATGCCATACGAATACATTCCCCTCTGCCAAAGTAATCGCGAAATCTCCGGTTAGTGTACACGGTAAATTGTCAGTGTGTTTTTTTGTTTGTAAGTGATTTCTCTTTATTGTATACGTTTGTAGAAAAAGGAATATTTCCGTAGTGTGCTGTACGTGTTTACCTCACCGCCCGATAAAAATGCATGAAGAATTTTTTCGGTAAGGCACGGCACGGCATGTCATATTTATTAGTTAATTATTTATATAGATAACGTAAGTATAGTTTCTTAACTTCACTTGTTCTCTAGGTATTAAGACTTACGACATCTTTTCAACTTGTTACCAACGATACCGTACGTCTTGGTCAGAGCGCCTTAGTACCTATTTTTAATCATCTTCACCAAAAAGCTGAACTTTAGCTATGCTCAGTGCACGGAAATTATGGAAACGAATGTGTTAAAATTGGGAGCCAAAATGTACAGATGCCTCAGAACTTGGGGCTTTGAATGCCAGGGTAAATATAGTTCCTGCCTCTTATATACAAAACTTGTAAACTTGATGAACCTACGATAAATTACGTTCTCCTACTAAGTAAGGACCTACTTTTAATCTTTTACATATTTTAAGCTTTAACTATGCTCCGTGGACGCAAATTTTGGAAACAAACGTATTAAAATTGGGACCCAAAATGTACAGATGCCCAGAGTTTTGGGCTTTGAATGCCAGGTTTAATATAGTTCCTGCCACTTATATACAAAACTTCGTCCAAATCGTTAGAACTTTTCCGAGATTAACCGGTTAAAATAAATTGCTATATTAAACATAATAATATTGTTTTAAACCGAATCTGTTCACCACATAACAGGCATAGCCTAGCGTGGGAGCGCAGCACAAATTGCAACGTGTTGTGTAGGTTTTCTTTTAAATAAACATTTTTTTTTAGATACTTTTATACGTGTGATTTATGAGTCCTGCAGGAGTGACAGGGGTGATGAGGGGTGGGGTGATGAGGGGTCACACGAGCAACTTTTACTATGAAGGCAACCACGAAATTGCGAAAATAAAACAGCTAATTAAGAGTCATTTGATAGCTTTTTTTTTTCGCGCTTTAATGAATGACCCCATAGTAAAAGTTACTCAGTGTAACTCTCCATATCACCCGTGTTACTCCTGTTCATGACTCGTGAATCAACGAATGTATACTTATATCTATTTACTCGTACCTCATTTTCTCAAGTAATTTCTGTATCTATGTATACCGACTCTCGCTGTAAACGGGGCACAGTAGGCCATATATCCACAGGTCATATAACTGACCACGGCGTAAATAAAATTTCACATCAGTGACCCAAAAACGCGACCCATCTCCGAGAGAAAGTGCTTACCGGAAAGAAAGGAGCTCGCGAACGAGTCTTCTTGCGCCCGCGCCGGGTACAGGCCCACGAGCAGCAGGGCGAGCGCTGTCATCGCTGTCATGGTGGCACTGGCTGTCATGGCAACTGTCAACTGTCACTGTCACTGGCGCATGGCGCGACCGCTCGCTAAGTCGCGTGCGTTATAACTGAAGAAAGAAAGGCGTTTGGTCGGCGTTGGCGCAAAGAGTGGGCGCAGAAGAAAGTTGCGGATGGTAGGTGGATCAGTGAAGCCTCGGTGAGACCGGAAGGAGAATCGGGGATGTGAATAAATAATAATAAAATTTACCACAAAGTCTGAACACGAAAGTCTTCAACCGGTGTGTCCTACCTATCAGTAATGACGTATGGTGCCGAGACGTGGACACTTTAAGGTACGACTAGTCCACAAATAGAGTGCTATGCTCGGTGTCTCTGCGAGGGATCGTATCAACAATAAGATGATCCGTCACAGAACCAAAGTGACAGACAGTCCAATGAATTGGCAAACTGGGATAAAATAAGATACATGCAAGTGTTGTATTGTTTTAAACTTTTTACATCCTGATTCTGAACGGTCGTTTAACGATGTCATAACAATGGTCGATTATAAAGAAAGCTCTTAATATTTTGCAATGTGTGTATTGTTTAATATATGTATAAACGACGACGTGCCCGAAAATAACAAAACAGTCGTGGAAGAATACGCTAAAAAAGAATCTCAATGCTGAAGACGTAAGGTGAATACTGGTGTCGATAAAATACTTACTTAATTACTATTGTGTGAGCGATGCCAATCATTCGTGTCACGTATAAACCTATAATAGGTTTCTGTAACACGACATAATTGTAAGGTTCTTATATAAACGAAGAAAAAAAACATATATAGCGTGCTCGTAGGCATAATATGAGGCGATTTATATCTGGTGCGTCTACCTTGTTGTTCTTTGCTCAGATCATCGCTTAACGGCAAACCTCTCCAAGAGTTGAATCGCCAGTTATCATACTAATATTTAGTAGACGAGAAAATAATGTACAGCTCGCCTCGGCTTAGCTGTCTCCGGAACCAAAGGGCACTAAATCCTCAACAGATTGGAGCCAATATCAACCATATTACAGCTGAATACAGTCTGAGGTCTTACGAAGTTTTTTATTTCTTTGTTGTTTTATTTCAGAAGAGGGATAGTTAATAATAAATTCGCTTTTATACTATTAACTGAATTCATAGTAAGTAATAAAGTGGACTCAACATGTTTGCATGCTTAAAAGGTTTTTTTAAATATACGTAACTGTTTATTTTAGGAGAAATTATCAAATGTTTATGTTAATGCCTAATCTGACAGGAGTAGGTATTAAAATATGGTACACTATGAATTTTGCATTTTAACCCGCTTTTTGCCGTCACTAGTGAGCATCTATGAAACTCCTCACTCATTTATGTAGACCAGCGGGCCTATGATGGTTGCGTTTGTCACGCGATAAATAAGTGACATAGCTGCCGTCACCTTCTGACACGTATGTGAGTGCGAGAGTGACAGGCGCTTTATCATATCATTTATCGCGTGATAAACGCGACCATCATAGGCCCGCAGAGGAAAATTGTATTCATACGATACTAGGCAACTGTACGAATATAAATGTGACGTTGTTGGGTATTTACAAAATCAAAAAAACAATCCATACTAATATTATAAATGCGAAAGTGTGTCTATCTGTCTGTCTGTTACCTCTTCACGCTTAAACCGCTGAACCGATTTGGATGAAATTTGGTATGGAGATAATTTGAGTTCCGGGGAAGGACATAGGCTGCCTTTTATCCCGGAAATATAATGTTATCCGCGATAAACGAATTTAAGGCGGACGAAGTCGCGGGCAGAAGCTAGTTCTATATAAAAATAAGTTATTTGTAGATTCTACAGAGTCTGAGTTCACATTACGTTTACTGTCGGAAAAAATATAAACATACAAAACGTCTGAGAAACTAAATGTCCCTAATTGTTGGGACAGTGGTAAGTACTGGGACATTAAGATAGATAAAAAACCGGCTAAGTGCGAGTCAGACTCGCGCACCGAGGGTTCCATACAAAATATACGCTACAGTGTTAGTAGAGCCTTACTCCGAAGCAAAATGTACGCGGTGTTCGAGCATTTTATATTGGTTACGGATATAGACATACTCGTACAATTATGCTGTTTTTAGTATTTGTTGTTATAGCGGCAACAGAAATACATATTCTGTGACAATTTCAATTGTCTAGCTAACACGGTTCAAGAGATACAGCCGTGGCGGACGGAAAGACGGACGAACAGCGGAGTCTTAGTCCCTTTGGGTACGGAACCCTAAGAAAGAGGTCCGCTACGCTGTTGTCCGTATGTCTGTGTGTCTGTGTGTCAAATGACAGGTCGGGCGTGGGACTGACCCGCGCCACATTCAATGCTAATGCGCTAGACCTAAGCTAACATACAGCGTGTTCCCAATAGCAGAATAAAACCCTATTTTAAAATCTTAAAAAAAACCCCATATCTTTAGATTACGAACCTATCCTTCCCTCGCCCGATTTCTCTTCACTCTGAATCGCGCCCCAACTTTCCGGTTCAACTCACCTCTGCAGATCTTATTCCTTGCGCACTGCGTGGCCGCGGATGGCATTCCCATTTGTGGGTTTGCGCTCCCCCCATTGAATCCGATTACTTGTAACGAGGCTAACCAGAAGTACTTGTGACATTAGTGACGTCACACGTGCCGCTCGATTTGTATGGGGCGTTTTAACACCCAGCATTTATGTCTTTGAATCTCGATTTTAACGTTTGTATAGAGTTTAATTTTTAATGGGTATCACATATACATTTCTTAGTCATAAAAAAACTAAATCAATGGGTAATATTAAAAAAGATGCTTTCTACTCTATTATAAAAAAATAGGCAAAAGTGAAACGGCCAGTCACGCGGAAATTAACTAAGAAAAAGGTTGCAGATAAAGGCGACATCTATGCGTCACACGCGACACGACGTCACTAACGAACCCAACACAATGACCTACACCTGTGACAATGGCTAAGAGACCAATTAGTTCACACGAGCGGCACTAAATAGCGCTATACTCAAAACTCCAAACATAATAAAGTTCAAAGAAAAAAATACGTCGCGATAACGGTACAATGTGTATTTTTTTTTTTTTTTTTTTTATAATATAACTGGACAATTTTACACAAATCGAACTAGTCCCATGGTAAGCTCAATAAGGCTTGTGTTATGGGTACTAGACGACGATATATTTAATAGATATATTTACTTATATACATAGAAAACATCTAAGACTCAGGAACAAATATTCATGCTCATCACACAAATATTTGCCCTTGCCGGGATTTGAACCCAGGACCTTCAGCTTCGCAGGCAACGTTACTCCCACTGAGCCAAACCGGTCGTCGAATCGAGTAGTCGAAAAAGTATTAATTATAAAAACACCAAACAATAGCTATTTAATTAAGCTATTTAACAATTTTTCAAACTTCTAACAATAGCTATTTAATTAAGCTATTTAACATTTTTTTTTCTGTGGTATGTGAACGGTTCCTCAATAATAAAAAAATAATAAAAATATTGGTGAAAAAACTACTTAGATCTTATAAAAACTCCCCGGGATACAACAATGTTAAAATACCATTTTTGGACTTTCCCAAAAAGCGCTTCATACGAATGCCTACTAGCATCACACGGTTAGTACCTCGTATGGGGAAACTTTGTTCTGCAGCTATGTTAAAACTTGCGTTTATCGAAACGGTTTCATAACAAAAGTTACCACACATTTTATGCTATTATTAGTTATTAATGTTTTCATTTCCCATGCAACTTTAAGGGCTCAAAACAAGCCACACGTTAGATAATCGCACCCAAAATTTCAACATAGTTCGTTATTTTGCTTGTTGTATCAGGATCTTATATATTTTTTACACATTTTGAGATAAGGCAACATCCTTATTACCAACGAAAGGTAATTAAATAAATCATAATTATACTAGATTAAGGGCCTGCATCGTCATTTGTTAAGCACGCCCCAAACGCCGAGCCGGCCCATGAGTGGAATTTGTAATAAGGGACGTTTTGGTAACATTTAAATTAAGTAAAAGATAAAGGGAAGAATGACATTTTTACAAACTAGACAAAAAACGGAAAATGAAGACGCGTTTTCGGATAACGAGGAAATCTCTACAAACATGTTTCCGCTTTAATCTTTCAATAGGTTATATATATAGTCAAAAAACACATATCTGTAATCCAGCCTGTTTTATGTACTAGATTTGACAAAAAATACGCTAAAAATAGCTTAAATTTTCGATGCATCCGATCCCCTTAAGCCTTTGTCGTTTTGTGATAATGAGTAAAAATCGTGTTAGTTAAAATCAATGTACCTTCTAATTTACTCAATGAGCAAACGGTATGAATCTATATTTTCATTACGATCTGCAGGACACATACTCGTTTCTAGATCTTTCCTTTTTAGGTATATTTTCTAGACATTTCCAGCGACAATTTCTTCGCCAGTAACATCCTGTGGCGGCTGTGAGCAGGCGATAAGTGTGGCTTTTACTTTTGCTGGCGGCTTACATTGTACGGTTTAATCGTAGCTAATCGCGGATTTTAACATGTTTAGTATTTCACTATAGACCACACAGTCACAAAAAAGGTATCGCTAACCAAAAACCGGCCAAGTGTGAAACGTATGCTTTTCTGCACAATTCTTCTACGGCCCCCATGTCATTAATTTTTTTGGGTTCCGTACCTCAAAAGGAAAAAACTGGCCTAGTGCGAGTAAGACTCGCGCACCGAGGGTTCAATGTATACGCAAAATATACGCTACAAACGGCCTTATCTATGAAAATCCAGTGTTAGCAGCGCCCTACTCCTAAGCAAAATGTACGCGGTGCTCGATCATTTTATATTGATTACTGATATAGACAGACAGACATAAAATTATACTGTTTTTAGTATTTGTTGTTATAGCGGCTACAGAAAGACATCATCTGTGAAAATTTCAAGTGTCTAGCTATCACGATTCATGAGATTCAGCCTGGTGACAGACATAGAGAGAGACGGACGGACAGCAGAGTCTTAGTAATAGGGTCCCGTTTTACCCTTTGGGTACGGAACCCTAAAAACGGAACCTTTACAGGATCACATTTGTTGTCCGTCAGTCTGTCTGTCTGTCAAGACTCCTTTTCTCAAGAACGCGTGGTATCAAGTTTAAATTAACAAGAAATACTTTATGCCTGCGGTCCCTTGAAGCTGTAAAAAATCAAGCTTCTAAGTAAACGCAATCCAACGATAGAGTAATTAATAAAGGTGTTTCCATACAATTTGTCTAGGAGTAGGGCTCTGCTAAAACTAGATTTTTATAGATACGACCGTTTTAGCGTACCTATATTTTATCCGGAACTCTGGGTGCGCGAGTCTGACTCACACATGGCCGGTTTAAATTGTTTATTTTTACTATTTGTTGCTATAACGGCAACAGTAATAGGTTTGTGTCCTAAAAATTTAAATTAATCCGTCAGTTACATATTATTGGAACGAAACATTGGCCACGTATTTTTTCACGCAGGCACAACACAGAAAATATTGGACACGTATTTTTTCTTTTGTCAATTAAACAACAAATAATGAAGATATAGCCCGTTAAAGTTCCCTGTACCCGTTTTTCGCACGGCGTGACGTCATGCACACCCACTCCCAAACTTTGGCGCGCTTTATCTTTGTCTTTTTTGTTTGATTGACAAACGAAGAAAAAAATACGTGTCCAATATTTTTTGAGAATCTAACTAAAATCTAACTTGAGACGGACTTTATCAGAATAATATTTTTTTAACCTAAGAATCTACACTTCGTATGGTTCCGTTGGTCTTTGAGTTGGAGCCCTAAAAACCACTTCTACGTTGTTACGTTAAAAAGAAGGAAACCAACAAAGTTTACCTACTCCGACCTCTGGTCAAAACCTATATATATCAAGGACCATTAAAACAAGAGGACTGACAGTTGCCTTGCTTTGGATCGATCGTGTTCCGATCGCAAGGAGATATTCTGACAAAAACTAGATGGCGCTTTAACACTAAACATTTAACGATGTTTCAATTGAATAAAGAAACATAGTATAGTAGCAGGGCCCAGTGTATGAGGATATGTGTGATTCCAGGAAGGTCTTCAAGTCAAAATTAAAATGGTGCCAAGACAGGCAGGAACAAATAAAAGCAGATATTCTGGCCACTAAACGGGCGGCAAATGACTTTAAGGCCTTCTGGAAAAGCACAAACAAGCTCAATGTGAGGCCTAGCGTCCCTGTGAGTGTTGGGGGAGTTAGCGACAAGAAGGACATCGCGAATAGCTTCAGACGTGTGTTTTCAGTAGACCCAATCCTGCATAAACCTACAAAAGAGGCGCGATATGCTGAGGCCGTTGTGAGTGGGAGTACCCTTAGTTTCACAGCTAAGCAAGTTCACACCGTGATTAAAAACATGCAAAGGGGTAAGTCACCGGGTCATGACGGGCTCAGCATTGAGCATCTTAAGTATGCAGGAGTACACTTGCCGCGGGTCCTGGCGATGTTTTACACGCTATGCTTAAGACACGCTTATCTCCCTCGGTTGCTCACTAGGACAGTGGTAGTGCCGTTGGTAAAAACCAGAACGGGGGATTTGTCGGACCTGGGAAATTATCGGCCCATCTCGCTGGCAACAGTTCTTGCTAAGGTGCTTGATAGCCTTCTTAATGAGCAACTTGGTAAGTATATTAAACTGCACGACGCACAATTCGGATTCAGACCAGGATTGTCCACAGAGACTGCAATACTGTGTTTTAAGAGGGCTATCAAATACTATAAAGACAGGAACACACCCATATATGCGTGTTTTCTGGACCTGTCGAAAGCATTTGACCTGGTTGTGTACGATGTACTGTGGGACAAGTTAGCGAAAACGGGTATACCGAGTGAATGCGTTGACTTGTTAAAGTACTGGTACAGCAGTCAGGTCAATTGCGTGAGATGGGCAGGTGAAGACTCTGACGAGTATAGTTTGAAATGTGGGGTACGGCAGGGTGGACTAACATCTCCAGTATTGTTCAACCTCTATGTGAATGGGTTGATTGAGGGGCTCAGCAATACACATGTCGGATGTCATATAGATAAAACATGTTTTAACAACATCAGCTATGCAGACGACATGGTATTGCTGGGCCCGTCGAGCGACTCGTTACGGCAACTCATTTCTATGTGTGAGGGGTACGCTGTGGAGCATGGCCTTAGGTACAACACGAGCAAGAGCGAGTTCGTCCTCTTCAAAGCCAGGAAATACAACCCTACAACAGTACCTACGATCATGCTGTGCGGAGTGCCCCTGAAGCGAGTTGAAAAGTTTAAATACCTTGGGCATATCCTTACTGAGGATCTAAAGGATGATCTGGACCTAGAAAGGGAGAGAAGGGCGATGGCGGTGCGTGGCAATATGCTTGCCCGCAGATTTGCAAGGTGTAATGAACAAGTCAAATTGACGCTATTCAAAGCCTACTGTCAGACGTTCTACACCTGCAGTCTGTGGGTAAGTTTTACACAGAGGGCCTATAACGCACTAAGAGTCCAATATAACAATGTTTTGAGGATGCTGTTGCGGCTGCCCAAGCACTGTAGTGCGTCCAACATGTTTGCCGAAGCGCGAACTGATGATTTTTTTGCAATTAGACGCAAGCGTGTTGGATCACTACTCAGGCGAGTGCGTGGCAGCGGCAATAGCCTCCTCAGGGCATTGTCGGAGAGGCTGGACTGCCCCTTAACTAAATATTGGGTGGAAGTGGCCATCGGTAGGGCCAAATAGGATGAGGCCGCAACCAATCGCGGCCTGACTTGCCTTTTTTTTTTATGTCATTTTGTTTCTGTACCTACTAACATAGTTATTAAGTTAAAATTGTTACTAACATCCTATGGATCATTGGTCTGCAATAAACTATTTTTATTTTTATTTTTATTTATTTTATTTATAGTAAAAATTAGTTCGCAAATAGCTAATAATAAATAATTCGCAACATTTAAATACTGTGTCACGCTTGCAAAGTTGAAGAATTGTAAAAAATAATTCTCGAAGATGGCGTTGTACATATCGGGGAACGGTTTTTTGTATGGAGATGGTCAGTCCTCTTGTTTTGATGGTTCTTGATATTATTTTCTTTGTAGGCCATAGTTGGCTCCAGTAGACTGTCGTCCATATAAGCCGATTCCCACCGGGGTACCCCAGGAAAAGCTTATAACCACCTTTTTCTTTAAATATGAGTAAATGAATACGCTTCAGGTTCTCTTGTAATGTTCCAGACGCCAAGCCTCTGGTTTCTAGACTACTGTTGCAATATTTTTCGGTGCGACATATAATCCTTATTGATATAGTTCTATAACTTACACCCATGTGTTAGCTAATGATAATGAAACCTCGCCATCGCCACTACAAGTCCATTGACAACGGTACGCAAACCAGTTCTACCGTTGGCTGCCAATCAGTCGTTCGGACGTTATCATGGGTCATCATCATTCCTTAGAGCTTTTTTAAGGTTCCGTAGTCAAAATGACAAAAACGGAACTCTTATAGTTTCGTCATGTCCGTCCGTCCATCCGTGTGCCACTGAGTGTCACGAGCATTTTACTCAAGAAGTATATTGATGAAATTTTGAGTGTACATGCCTTGTATAAGCCGCTACTTAGTTTAGTGGTTAAATAACAAAAATATTTCCTGGGGCGGCATTCAATACATGAAACAAAAGCTTTTTTTCAGCAAACTTCAACATGTGGCACATATTTCGACAGTACTTTTAAAATCATATTGAGGTTGCTAAACATTTTTTTGGTTTAGTGGATTTTTCGGAAGTAATCGCTCCGTAAGTTGAATAAAATGTGTAATTGTTTTCAACATGATCGGATATACCGTTTATGAGTTATTGAAGAAAAACGGCGATCCTCAACAAAAGGACATAAGTGCCGTGGAGATAAGCTTGATTGCTTATGCACTTTTTCATATCGTATTTTCTTCCATCTGTAGTGCATTTTTTCGTGTGGACGGCTGCGGAACCCTACACTGAGCATGGTCCGACATGCACATGGCCGGTTTTATTGTAGCTACTCGTATGATTTCGGGGTACCATTTTGACCGTGAGCCCAAATTCAGATGACTTTTTTTCACCATTTGATTTTTATACAAGCGCGGATATAATAGTTTTTTCACTTCTCCTGCTCAAAAATTAGGTCATATTAGCTTCGCGAAGCGAGACTAAAATAGTACATTTAGTCCCTAGGGTTTAAAAGAAAGCCATATAATCCCATACAAATTTCTATGAAACTGAAAAAAAAAACTTGCGACCAGCTGCACACTTCTTACGAATAATTAAAAACAAACAAACCAACCTCATCAGATTGGCCAAAATTTCTGGTCGTATTGCATTCTGATTGTCTATGGCCAGTATTAGTTTAAAAAAATATATAAGCTGTCAATTTAACTATAAGGAATTACTCAAACTGTAATTTTAATTCTTCATGAAATATACAATTTTAGTGTTAAGTCTTTTTTATTTTCTCGCAGTCGAAGTGAAAAGCAGAGTGTTTAACACGTGACTAAAAGCCATTATGACACTCAGACATATTTGTCCTCGCTCACTTCGTGAGCTCGTCCAAATAATCACTTCGTGTCTTAATGGCTTATTTTAGCCCCTTGTCAAACAATCTACTATTTTTTCTATGTTATACGGGACAAACGAGCAGACGGATCGCCTGCCCTACAACACCAGAGGAGTCACAGGTGCGTTGCCGGCCTTTCAAGTGGGACTACGCTCTTTTCTTGAAGGCTTGAAGGTCGCATCTTTCCGGAAATACTGTTAGCAACCTTGACACTTTAATATACATACTTTATTACGATCAGTTACGACCGTCATAAACCTTTAAAAAAACTAAATTTTGAGGGTTGCCCTCAATTGTCCTGGGATCCCATCATCATGGCCTGACTTAATGACAATGGGACCGTCTCAGAATTAAAAAAAAAAACGATCAACAACGGACAGATGAATCGGTGAACATACATAAAAAAAATACGCACAGTGAAACATAGAACCTCCCTTTTGAAGTCGGTTAAATAAAGTAGCCGGAGAATTCGCCTACGAGTTCGTCCGCGATTTGGCTAATTACTGAATAACACGGCTGCTCAAATGAGGACACGGGCTAACCCGGTTTGTGCTGTCTGTGGCGGCTGGTCGAGCCGACTGTCGTTGCCCTCTTGGGCGGCAATAAAAATAAATCTATTATTAACGTCCTTGGGCATCCTGCGCCCGCTGACATAACGGTCCATAAGCGTGGATGGACGGATCACACGTAACAGAGTGGGAATTAGGTAAAAAATAATCCAACTGGGGACATTAATGCCGGTAGCACACCTCCGAGAAACCGCGAAAAGCCGTACAGAGCGCGCGAAACTAACGGCCCGGCCACGACATTGCGCATATTGCGGCGCAGCAAGCGTTTTATCTGTTCACTGCGCGGTCGAGACGCGCAACGAACTGTGGTTAGTTGAAATCACACGCAATGAATTAGAAAAACCGCTGCCGCTGTCGCCGCCGCTCAATGTCGTGGCCGGGCTGTGAAGCGGAACTTCCTTGGGTTTGACGTTTCGCGGCGGAGTTGTGCTACCGGCAAAGGTCAAAAAAATATCATAACCCTCTTTTTTCATCAGCTTAGTCGAGACTAAAGTATCCTATAACCAAATGTGGATGCCCAGCAACCCGTGTACCAAAAATTGTTTAAATCTGTTCAGCCGTTTTGGCGTGATGCAGTCACAACGACACATACAACCACACAAAAAAATAAAAATAAACTATTCAGTCCTGCAAATTGTCCCAATCACTTATTTTTTTGAACATATCTTCAATGTACAGACATTTCATTTTTACAACTTTATAATGTTACTAGAAGGAGCTGGCAACTTCGTTCGCGGAGGAGAAAAAGTCATAACCCTTCATTTTTTCTTCAGCGTAGTCGGATAAAAAGTATCCTATAATCATCTGGAGATACCCAGCTACCCGTGTAACAAAAATAGTTGAAATCCGTTTAGCCGATTTAGCATGATGAAGCCACAACGACATATACAAACATACATAAAATCCAAAAAAAATATTTTTCGTTTTAATGACCTCCAAATAGTCCATCACAAAAATTTTTTTTAAATATCTTCTATGTACAGACATTTCATTTTTACAACTTTATAATATTATAGATACTTCTGTGAAGGATTGATCTTTGATGCCGTGGGCGGAGGCAGCGCCGGCGCCGACCTCATCTCGCACGCAAACCCGTAACACGCAGATATAACAATCAAAAGTGATTATTTATACTTAAAATTGCTTTGATACCTATGCTATGTACCAAGGACCATTAAAACAAGTGGACTGACAGTTACCATACTTTGTATCGTGTTCCGATCGCAAGGAAAATTTCTGGCAAAAACTAGATGGCGCTTTAAAAATAAACATTTAACAATGTTATAATTGAATATATAAACATAACATTTATTTAAACTTACTCGATCCTCACTCATTATCACAACACAACGAAACTGATTTATTTAATTATACCGGGTGAGCAATCCAAATGGGTCAGTATGGCGGTTTTGGAAACCATAACAGATAGCGAAATCTTGGCTTAGGAACCATGACGTTGATTTTAGTAAAAAGAAAAACTGCATTCATATACTTACAAAAATACGTGTACTCGGCCCAGGAATCGAACCTGGACTTTTAGAAAAATTAAATTTCGTTATTTTCCTTTGAATATCGGTTATGTAGCTCTTAAATAGTAAATGTTACTAAGAAACATGATATCTAAAACTAATAAAATGCATTGTTTTTAAACAACGAAGTTTTATTTTTCAATACTTCAGGGCCGCTGCCGGCCCTTTAACTTTGTATGGGGAAGTTTTAATATTGTTTAAGTAATTGAACAAAAACACAACAAAAAGATAATTATTTTATTTCAGTAAATGTTCAAAATGGTAACCATTTTCCTGGATGCAAAGATTAATTCTATTGGGTAACGATTTCATTATTGCATTTCGTATTTTTGTGGGGTGTATCTGTGTTAAGATATTTTCTAAGGCTATTGTTAAATCTTCTACAGTATCGTAATTTGATTTGTAAAGTTCATCTTTGACATAACCCCATAAGAAATAATCCAGTGGTGTGATGTCAGGCGATCTTGCGGGCCATTTAATGGGGCCATTTGTACCAATCCAGTTATTTAGAAAATGATCATTGAGGAAGTTTTTCGCAATTTGACTGTTATGTGCCGGGGCTCCATCTTGTTGAAAATAAATATTTGAAATGAATTCCTCTGGCATTTCCAGTATAATTTCAACAAGGTCTTCTAAAATTTCGATGTATTTAAATCCATCCAATCGCCCGTCATAGATTTTAAACATCAAAACTCTATTATGTAAAAGTCCAACCCAACAGTTAAATGAAAATCTTACTTGGTGTCGCCCTTCGTGGATCCGCAGGGGATTTTGTCGTGACCAAAAATGGTGATTTTTGCGATTGTACATACCATTATTTGAAAACTGAGTCTCATCAGAAAATATTATAAACTCCAAGAAGTGTCGATTTGTGTTTATTTTTTCCTTTAACCAGTTACAAAATTCGAGCCGTCTGATGTCATCGCCTAGATGCAAGGCCTGAACCAAATGTGCATTGCGGTAACACTTGTACTTGTATTTTTTCAAAATATTACGTACGGTACCGTACGAAATGTCTGGGATATCGCGTACAGCATCTCGAATTGAAGCATCAGGAGCTGCCTCGAAGTAAGTCAAAATGGCTATCTCAACATTAATATCACATGTTCGTGGTTTCTTCTGCTTTTTCCTTGTGAAACTACCGTAAGAACTCAAATTGTTTATAAGTTTTGAAAATATCTTTCGTGTAGGTATAATACGTAACGGATGTTTATTTCGGTACCAATCTAAAGCTCGTGTGCAATTCTTATCACATTTAAAATAGGCTTCCAATAGACCTAAATGTTCTTCATTAGTAAAACGCATTTTCCAAACACGCACATAACACAACAATAATGTGAAAGTTATTTAAAATTGACACAAGGCAGTTTTAAAAAGGCTCGATGATTTAAAACACAACATTCATTCCAAGAAAAGAAAAGTTATTAAGCGTTCCATTTTTAAATTATTAAATAAGTTGGCACGCCCGCTGAACGAATGCGTTCTAATTTCAAATAATTTGTAATTGTTAGAACCTGTGAAACAGGCCCTTAATATGATGGTTGTAGATAAGATATGCATAAGTGGTCTATTCAGATAAACGATTTATAATGATAACCGGAATCATATTAATGACGATATTTTGCAAAATATTTAAATTGTGGGCATTTCAGTCTAATATTTACATAAGATTTCGTTCGATTACTTAAACAATATTAAAACTTCCCCATACAAAGTCAAAGGGCCGGCGGCGGCACTGAAGTATTGAAAAATAAAACTTCGTTGTTTAAAAACAATGCATTTTATTAGTTTTAGATATCATGTTTCTTAGTAACATTTACTATTTAAGAGCTACATAACCGATATTCAAAGGAAAATAACGAAATTTAATTTTTCAAAAAGTCCAGGTTCGATTCCTGGGCCGAGTACACGTATTTTTGTAAGTATATGAATGCAGTTTTTCTTTTTACTAAAATCAACGTCATGGTTCCTAAGCCAAGATTTCGCTATCTGTTATGGTTTTCAAAACCGCCATACTGACCCATTTGGATTGCTCACCCTGTATTTAGTTGGTAATTCTTCGGACGTCGCGTTACGTCCATGGTCTCGAGGATTCCTTCGAAAGGTAATAAATAAATCATATTTATACGCGATTAAGCCCCGTTTTGTTGTGATAATAAATAAACATAGTATAGTAACAATTAGTTCGCAAACAGCTAACTAATAAACAAAGTTGAAAAATTGTAAAAAAATATTCTTAAACATAGATGGCGTTGTACATATCGGGGTACGGCTTTTTGTATGGAGATGGTCAATCCTCTTGTTTTAATAGTCCCTGCTATGTGCTTAACTATTTAATTTAGTCCAGTGGAATAAAGTGTGAATGAAGGTACTTCTATAATGACTTCTTCTGTGATAAAGGTTCTAGTACAGTCGCGGAATGTAGGGATTCGTCACGTTTCAACCTTCACACCATCACATAGGGAGCGTTCAAGTATTACGTAACGAATTTGGGAAGAGGGGGAGTCTTGTAAAACGTTACGATGCGTTACAGGGGCTGGAGGGGGGTTTGAACTACGCGTTACGTAACATAGTTTTTTTTAACCCTTCAGCATGGTCGCGTACAGAGATACTCTCAAGCATCTTTTAACTTTTTTTTTCTCAAAATTTCAAATGGAATGACCTTTTTAGGTGAAAATGGTCACTTGGTGGTTACGTAACGTTTTACTAGGGGCGAGGAGGGGTACAGAAAAACGTTACACGCACAAAAATCTCCAAAAATTGCGTTACGTAATACTTGAACGCTCCCATAGAGTCGAAAAGGGTAGTAGTACTTGTCTGAGCACAAATGTTCCACCTATCTGTAATTTTCTATTCTAAAACGACGACCCTGGTGTTACAAACACGCAAACATTGCTGTCTTGTTCTGAAGTACTGTCCTTGCCATGTACTTGGCAGAGGTCGGAAAGCATAATACTTATCGCAATTTAACTAGTGCTAGAAATATTTTTTATCGATATCGATACAACAGGTATACTACATGCGAAAGATAGATATGACTAACGCTGTTCATAAAACAGAGGATTGACGAGGTTAAAAATGTAACATTGCCACGACAACTGTCAAGATTGGGTAATCAAATAAAACCACACAAATAGAAAACTTACTTCGTTTAATCCGAACAATAAAACGTATCTTACAACTATGATATTTACATTTTATGTAATATTTAATGTCAAACGATAATGCTTACATGGCATTTACAAGCCACAAAAGAAATACAGACATATTCTCCTTGCAATAAAACAGGCACTATACTTCTGAATTTTTCCGAGAATTTAGGTTAACAAAAAGTAAACCTAAATTCACTCGTTCGTTATAAAAGGCTAACTGCGCATGTCAGCGGTGACTCCATCTGTCGAGTAGTTAACTTTTTTGATTAAACTATACCAGGGGCCAGTTTTAGAAACGCTTGTAGCTTGTATTAAGAGCGCAAGTCTCTTTTTTAACCGACTTCCAAAAAAGGAGGAAGTTTTCTGTTCGACTGTTTTAATTCATATTGTTCCCTCTCTCTATCTCTTTCCAACAATATATATTAAAAAGAGACTTCCATTCGTAATACAAGTTACAAGCTTTTGTGAAACGGGTGGCCAAAAAATATTTAACGACCGCTTAGGGGCTCAATCTACCCCATACCGTCAACTAGGGTTACTTTGATCAACGGAGTAACATTGATCACTCATTTTTAATCCATAAGAAATTTGTTTCTACACGCATTTATGACATTTTATTGTTCAAGTTGGCAACCTCGTTAAAAAACATCTTTGACGCGTTCAGAAATACACTCCGTATAGTTTAAAAATAATGATCAATGTTACCCCGTTGATCCAAGCAACCCCAGTTTACCGGTACTGATTACAAAAAAGTGGAAAGATAAAAAAATCGCCAAACATTTTTTCGTTTTTTATATGGGGTGATGCGATCAAATACTTCCACTTCATACAAAATGGTTTCTGGCCACCTGATATTACCGGGCCGACCATACATATTAGTGTAGGTAAATCTTAATAGAACATCGTATAATATGGTATGGAAACACTGCGACCATGCCGAAAACCTGCGCTCGCCCTAAAGGGCATTGGTCAGATACATTAAAATTATAATGCATTTGCGTAACGCAATCGTTTTTTTCTGCCATGTCGGTTAACTAAAAAAAATACAATGGAACATAATCAGATCATAGGGCTCATCCAGATATCACGCGAGGTTTTTGGGTCACATTTAGAACCTTATATGTATAATTATCAAGTTAGTGTACCTAATGATTTTGTAAAATTTCAAACTCTGGTTGAAAAAACTACACAGCTCTTAGGCTCCTACTATACAGTACAATAGGCATGATAACGGATTATGAAAATCAAAATTGTAATTAATCCGTCGGTTAGATAATAAAAAAATATTGGATACGTACTTTTTGCTTTTACAAAATAATAGAAAATATTGAGATAAATTGCATTAAAGTTACCAGGAGTGGGGGCTAATGATGTCACTCCGCGGTACAATTTGTACCTAGGAATGACGTCACGCAACATTTTGACTCAACGTATCGCCTTTATTTCTTGATTGCGCGAAAAAAGAAAAAATACGTCTCCAATTTTTTTTATTAATGTATATGACGGACTAATTATTGTTAATCATCATCCCTTTAGTCACGGTTGTTACCTCCTTTCGACGATATATTTGCCATAGACTGTACACCCACTGTCCGTACAGTCGAATTCATAAATATATGAGTATTCCCAAGGTTTCTAAAACAAAAGTGCACACAAGGGGATTTACAGCTGCATGCAAAATAATAGCAACATGTATGTGCAGTAAGTAGTTTCGAGAACAAGGCAGACGCAAAAATGCCCCCTAATAATAATCTATGTACCCAAGGACTGTTTGTACGGGCCACAGAATCAATTCATATTTCTAAATAAGTATAAAAAATCACAAATTTCGAAAAGTACATTCCATACAAATAACATTGTCTTAAAAATGTATTTATTTTCTAGCCGCCCACCATATAAAAAAATTCGCCAGTGGAATTAAAATCAAAAGTTTAGGAAATCGGTTGTATTGCCTTTGTGTTAAATTCGAACGACAAAAATCAAATGCAACTCTATTCTGGTAAAAAATGCCTCAAAGTTCATTGAATAGGGAAGGCCTTTTAATAGGCTTTTGGGCGGTTAAAGGCTACATTGCTGTCTTCGAACCTGAACGCACATTGTTTACTCATAACGTGATTATAACTGAAATCTTAAGTCACATTTACATCTTGATTCTGAAAATCCGTCTCCACTGCTATTATTTTGCACACAACTGTATATCTGAACAGATTTAATAGTCAAAAATATATAAACATTTCACCTGTCATATTTATCTGAGCCAGCCTTTCAATAATATCCAAACAACTTAAAGCTAATAAATATCTGTACTAACGTTTTCCAAATGTATATGTGAACAAGTAGAAGCTCATTAATATCTGTACAAATAAAACAATAAGAATTTTCAAAGATGATTATCACCAAGAGTAAGAGAGTAAGAGTGTCAAATGATACATTTCTCTATTAGTCTGAAAGAGAATTTATCATTTGACAGTATGATACACTTTTCGGTGATTGACATTTTTCAAAATTTGAATAGTTTCTTTTTTGTACAGATTTATGATCTTACGTGAGTAAATATATTAATTAGTTTTCTGTTTCTTACGTATTATTGAGAGGCTTGCTTAGACCAGTACGACAAGTGAGAAAACGTTTTTAAATTCTTTTTTTATTGTTTTACAGATGCATAAGTACCCTGCTATGTACATTTATTTTTGAACACTTGGGAATTTTAATATATTTATGAACTTAACTGTACAATATTAGTTCAGTATTCATACATATATATCACAAAAACTAAAAACATCGATATTTCTAATTATATCTATACTTATAAACACTTTACATTAATTTTCAATGAGTCCTTACGTGTTATATTTAAATCAGTCACTTTAATTTCACTGCTGCGCGTAGATTACAATTTCGTTTCACACAACCTGGGAGTGGGATTTAGAGAGAGATCGTCTCCTTGATAAACTGTAAGTTATTTTATTGCTTAAGAGTCCCCAGCAAGCTCGGTTCTCCATACAAATGTACTAACGCTCTCATTTTAAAACGACTAAAGTAGGATTTTTAATTAGCTGGAGTAAACTGACAGGTGTCAACGTGAATTTCGTTGTTTAGAAAGAATTTTACAAAAGCATACATGAAAATACGAGTAACCGGTGATATTATGGTAACTTTTATTCATAAGAAAATACAGTACTTCTGCCATAATGAAGTAAACACGGTCGACGTGTTTCCGTAAGCGTTAGTTTACTTCAGCTAATTAATGATACTACTTTAGTTTGCTCTGAAACTTTGCACTTAGAATAAGTTAAGGTATATCCAGGTCTGTAAGTAGTTTATGTAGCTTCAGATACAGCAAATTTAAGTTTTTCATACAAAACTTGTTTTTGATGTATATCGTTTGTTTTATAAACTGGAGCCATATTAACTAGTTACAGACCTAGATATACCCCATGTCATTGTATATACAAAGTTTCGTTACAATCCAACACGTAGTTTCAAAATGAGATTGAAACTCCGTTTGTATGGGAAGGTGAAATTCGGCCGGGCTTGCCCGACTCTTTAATATCATTGTCAGTTTTATAGAATACTAGCTTGTGCCCGCGACTTCGTCTGCCTTAAATTCGTTTATCGCGGACAAGGGTATTTTTCCGGGATAAAAAGTAGCCTATTTCCTTCCCCGGGACTCAAATTATCTCCATACCAAATTTCATCCAAATCGGTTCAGCGGTTTAAGCGTGAAGAGGTGACAGACAGACAGACAGACAGACACACTTTTGCATTTATAATATTAGTATGGATGTTTGTGTAAGTATACTTCGATACAAAAAGAGAGATACGCTTGAATCAAACATTGTCTGTTAGTGATGCGTTAGCCTGGTTGACAGTGGCTCAGCATACGAAGCTAACAGTCTGGGGTAGATTACCGAAAAACGTATTTAATACTCACATTCCTATTTTGTCGACGTTTCGTCCAGTGTCCTATCTTGTCAACCAGTAGCATACGGTCTATATAGGCAAAGGACCATGGATCTATATATAGCCATAGACAAACTGCCTACTCATATGCTCAAAAAATTTTAACTACCTAACTTGGCCAAAAGCCTTGTGCGCACATTTATTGTGCGCATATTAATAATTCGGCATAATTCATTTTCTTAACTTTTCAAGATTTTTATAAAACAAACCGAACCTAATGTATTCAACTGGATAATGTCTTAAAAAGCCCTGAAAGTTGTAATTTTTGAAAAAAAAAATGCATTATGCCAAATTATTAATTCGTCTAAATGATGATTCGGACAATCGAGATTATGCCAGATAAGGGGAACCCGTGTGGCAAATTTTTGTACACTCAAGGAATTTAATTTATATACCATTTCGTACCTTGTCACAGTCAAAACCAAATATGAAAGCCGATAGAGATTCCATACCAATGTCACTATGACAGGGTACGAAAGGGTACACAAATTAAATTCCTTGACCGTACCAAAAGCTTTCTGCGGTAACTCTACTTATCGGGAATTAGCCTTTAGAGTGCAAAAAAAAAGCATAAGAGCAGTTCGTGGCCTGCGACCCATGGATTCATGTAAAACTCATTTTGTAGACCTAAACTTTCTTACCTTCCCTAGTCTGTATATATTTGAAGTAGCTTTATTTGTGAAATCGAATCCTAATGAGTTTCAGTGTTTTTCAAGTAGAAGATTACAAAACAAGTTGTGTGCCCCCATCTAAGACAAGACTTATGTCAAAAAATATTATGGGCCCCGGAAATTTTTAATCATCTACCTGCTTATATCAGGAGAAAAGAAACGGTTCTAGCATTTAAGCAGGCTTTAAGTGGATTTCTGGTCAAAAAAGCTTACTTTTCAGTCAACGAATACTTAAGTGATAACTTGAATTTAGTGCAATAAGCATGTAGGTTTTAAGACTTTTTCACTTCGCCTGCTCAATAAGTACGTCATATTAGCTTCGCGAAGCGAGACTAAAATAGTACATTTAGCCCCTAGGGTTTAAAAGTAAGCCATATAATCCAATACAAATTTCTATGACACTGAAAAAGGAACTTGCGGCCAGCTACATACTCCTTACGAATAATTAGAAACAAACCAACCAACCTGATCAGATTGGCCTGAGAGAATTGCTCAAACTATACTTTTAGTTTTTGATGAAATACGTATACAATTTCAATGTTAAGACTTTTTTATTTTCTCGCACTCGACGTGAAAAGCAGAGTGTTTAACACGTGGCTAAAAGCCATTATGACACTCAGACATATTTGTCCTCGCTCACTCGCTCACACTCAGCTCGTCCAAATAATCACTTCTTGTCATAATGGCTTATTTTAGCCCCTTGTCAAACAATCTACTATTGTATGCCTTGAGACGGAACATAGCTGGACTATCACATGTACCTATCATGTAGCATAATTACATTGTGTGTATACCTATTGTTCACGAATACATGATTTGATTTGAAAAGCGTCCAAAAAATCCCCGTAATCGAATCTCCCAGGTTGTGAAGGGTAAGTAATCTACGCACTGTCGGGGCACTGTCACTCAAGATCCATTGCATTCTTCATGTAGGTGTCGAGTTCGCGGTCCAGGGCGGACCGGCTGCCGGCCATGTACTGGTCTAGCTGGTTGTCAAGTTCCTCCTTAGTGGGCACCGTCTTAGGAGTCTGACGCGTTATGCCACCTGTGGAGTCATTACACAACTGTTAAATATCTCGATTGATCTAGGCTGCAAAAAACTCCCAGACTGCCTCGTTACTAATTATATTTAAAAACAAAGACTACTAATATTGTGACAGATACAAGTCAAAGCGCAAAGAAAAATACGATTGCTCTCGCACGTGGTCACACCAAGACTCGAACCCGGTACCTCGCGATTACGCGTCGAGCGTGTCAACCCCTCCACCAGCGAGCACTGTGCCAATCGCCTCGAATTTATCCATCCGCTTTGACCCATGTAACTATTTTATGTTTTAAAAGGTATTATAAGCTTAGCACCATCTATGAGAACACGTATTACACCTGTTCACATTCCGACTGTCCTTCCTGTATAGGTGTCAAATCGGACGAAGAGACGGGCGCTGATCTATGTCACAATAATGAAATAATGATCTTTATTCTGTAAGTAGGCCACAAGGGCACTTTTACAAGTCGTCTCTACGGCGTTTCCCAAGAGGAGACCACTGAAGAGAAGAAAGCCGAAACAAACTCAACAGTTAGTCATTTTTTCGAAATAACTCTTATATCTATTATAATATTTGTATTTAGCCTATACTAAATATATGTTTTGAGAAATAAATAGATAGTAATGTGGTGTTCGTCTTCCCACATTAAAAACACAAACACAAAAAATTGTGTTTCATAGAAATACTACTAAACTACTTTTGAACAGATAACATATTTTTACACCGTTCGGAAATAACGGACTACAAAACCTTAATTTCCGAACGGTGTAAAAATGTTAAGTAGTCTTTGTTTTTTAAATAATATAATTAGTAACGAGGTAGTCTGGAAGTTTTTCTTTGCAGCGTTTCTTTTCTCCTCAGTAAGCCTCATTTTGTGAAATGCTGCTGGTAAATTATTAATAAAATAAAATAATTAATTAGTGCCCTCCTGACAGATGTGTCTTTACAGATTAGGCCCATCTGGCATGTATGTACAGCTTTATTTGTTTTCTCAAAGTGGGTAGTTTGCACAAATTGTAACTTTGACAGAGAAAGAAATATCATTTCTCAATCAACCCGTGAACACGGATAGTCCGGAACGTCCGAAACTCAAATAAGATAATATACGCGATATTACCCATTAAAATTGTTTTATTGAAATATTTACGTATTGTTTCCATTAACATCGATAAATTCTAGAAACAGACGGTTCAAATACAAGATTAACACTCTACCTGGCAAAGCTACCCTTCTACAAAACAGCATTCTAGCATATTTTTTTTCGAAAATATATAATTTTATTGCCAGAAGCACATTTAAATGTGTTCAAAAGAACATTACAGGAAAAACTCATTAGCAAATGTTGAAGACTTTTCAAAGATGATTTTAATTTCATTTATATTAATAAATTTACGTCACACCTGCTACGCTACGTGTACCGTAAAACTTGCATTGTGGCCAGATGAAGACGTAAAATTGTGTACTTACCACGGGCAGTAAAAAAGAAAGCCCTCTATCGCATATTTACAACCCTCGCCTGCGGCTCGGGTCCCAAATACCTGCGATTTCGGGCTTTCTTTCTTTTACAGCCATTGGTAAGTAATGTACTATTGTAAATCTGAACTATATTAAGTTATATTTAAGAATTGAATAATGGATGAAACATAAAATATTTTAAAGTTGATATTTTGAATATTAGAATTTTCCACTTGATTTTCACATGCCTAACGGCCGAATATATTACGGGTTAATTTCTGCACTGTAACATCTTATGTAACATATTTATATACCTTTTACTAACTGCTTGTAATTTGCGACGATCCACTCAATGGTATTGTGCACGAGATCACTTGAAAAGGTAGAAATAGAGAGTAAAAGATAAGTTGTATAGTTACCTCGTCCCCGTCCCCTGGCGCCGCCCCGGGCGCCGCGCCCCGCGCCCCGCCCCCCCGCGCCGCGCGCCCCCCGCGCGGGCAGCGGCCCGCCGCGCCCCGCCCCCCGCCCCGCGCCCCGCCCCCGCGACCTGCGCGCGCCAGTGCGGCTCACGCGCCCGAACGTCACACCACCCCTGCGACAAGTCACCACTAACTATATACAACGCGAAACGAACTGACAACAGACTGAAGTCCATTTTTAAAGTATGAAAATATAAATAACTAATAATACCATTGAATAACCAATGAAATGTTTGGTAACTTTTGTTGTGAAACCGTTTCGATAAACGTAAGTTTTAACGTAGCTGCAGAACAGTTCTTAATTTCCCCATTCAAGGTCGGACCGTGTGACGTCACACGCTGATTTTAACACTGTTCTATCTCGGTCAGTTTTTAAGAGATTGAAGTAGTTGTTTCACCAATGTTTCTATTATTGAGAGGACACAATAGGGTATATACATGTTTTTTTTTATCGCTTTTCTTAACAAAATATGAAAATACCGTAAAAATGATTTAAAAAGGGAAAATAAAATTAAAATCGGCCAAGAAATACGCATGATATAGGCATTATAAACTGCTAATTAAACGGCGATTTGACAGAGGTCCGACATGTACTGTTACGTCATAGTCTACGCCGGCCATATAAACTTCATATTAAATGTTTGATGGCTTATATCTTGGTTATTTTTAAAGTTATTCGAAAAAAAATTTTCGTCTACTGTTTGTTACATGAATGAGCTTTTAATAAAGCGAAAATAAAAAATCATACATTTTCCCTATTGTCAACATCCCAATTTTCTCATTATCACAACACGAGAAAGGGGCTTAATCGCGTATAAATATGATTTATGTGCGGGTAGATGGAAAAACTCGCGCGGCTAGAAGATGTTGATACTCGCCTCTCCAGTTCCTTCTAGACCATGGACGAAACGCGACGTCCGAAACGTCGACGAATTACCAACTAAAGGTAATTAAATAAATCATATTTATACGCGATTAAGTCCCGTTTTGTTGTGTTGGGATAATGAGTGAAGATCGTTTAAATCAATATCCCAATTTTCTAGCAACACATATAGTTGGATTTTTTACAAAAATCATAATGTTTTACCAACACGATTTTCGTGATTTTTAAAGTGAATTTCACCACTAAGAATCTATATTCTTGAAATACACGAAATGATGAAATAAAAAGCCGGTAAAAAAAAATACAAAGATCTTGTAACAAGTAGTCACAAAATTTGAAGACAAGCTGACTCTGTAGCTCAATTGGCAGAGCGTGCGCCCCGGCAAGGCACAAGGCACTGGTTCAAATCCGGTCGGAGTCTTGAATTTTTTTCATTATTTGGATCTTTGTATTTCAAGAAAACACATAGTTACCTGATTCGCCGCAATCCCCTCCCGAGTCCGCGGCGCCGCAGCCCCCGCACTCCGCGCCCGCGGCCGAGGCCAGACAGGTTACCGAACGATGTCGAACGGCTGCGAACACACACATACATACACAGTACCGTTTTAACTAGACATGCGTTACACAGGACTTTGCAACGTAATGCCATATCATATCACATCTCTCGAAACGTAATAAATATCACAGTGATATATTATATCACATCACTTGAAACATTACGAATATTTCCTGCCACTAGTGTTCGGCTTCGTTACGCAGTACGCAACGCAACACTATTGCGTGGACGGCAATAGGCAATGTTTCGAATTATTGGATATCTCACGTGATGATACGTTTCGAGAGCGAGATAAGTCATTTCTAATACAGCTGCGATCGGTAGCCGCGTCAACGCCAGAATTAGCGATGGGCGACGTTGAATGATTCCAGTCGAATCATTCGACTTTTAAGTTCATTCGAATAATCGAGATTCATTCGAATGAATTCGAAACTCAAGAGAACTTTGAGAGAGTGAGAGCCCAAGGGCGGCGGCCGGGGTCGACCGAAGATTGTCGATCTCACCCGAAACGACTCGAGCCGAAGTCGAAGTCACACGCCACGCCGTCGCCAGAGCCGACAGTTAGACAACTTAAAAATCGAATAATTCTACTAGTATCATTAAAAGATGTCTTTGATTCAAAGTCACCCATCGATACTTAGCGGTAATCACCACATCGTACTGCTGTCGAAGTCGAAAGTCGAACATTCATTCGACTGTGGTGATTAGTACACTACTATTTTGTTATCCGAATGGTAAAATAAATAGTAACTAGTTATTCGATTTCAAAAACATTCAAAGTCGCCCATCGCTAGCCAGAATAATATACTATCAAGTAATATTTGGTGTTTGGTGTAACCCTAAGAACAAGAAGTTTGTGCAATACTATGACAGATAACAGAGAAATAAATTCATATTTTTAAATATTAAATTACTTGTCTATTTCTATCAAAATGATGAATGCGAACTTTGTCCAAATTTCAGTCCGCATACGTTATAGCATTCTTTTTTGTATGAACGGCTGCGGAACCCTACACTGAGCATAGTCTCATGCTTTTGGCCGGTTTTTAAAACAAGAAATTTGAATTTTAAAATTCCTATAAAGGAAAACGCTCTACAATTAATTGTTACAACGTTTAAGTCAGAAGCGCAACATCAAGACTTTTTCCATTTATTTTACTATCTACTTGTCTATACTATTATAAAGTTGAAAAAATGAAATGTCTGTACATTGAAGATATTTTCAAAAAATTGATTGTTATGGACTATTTGGAGGTCACTAACACGAAAAAAAAAATATTTTTTATTTTTTGTATGTTTTTATTTGTCGTTGTAATGTTCATCACGCTAAATCGGCTAAACGGATTTCAACTAGTTTTGGTACACGGGTAGCTGGGTATCTCCAGATGGTTATAGGATACTTTTTACCCGACTACGCTGAAGAAAAAACTAAGGGTTAGGACTTTTTCTCCTCCTCGAACGAAGTTGCGGGCGCCCTCTAGTAATTAAATATAAATCTTAAAAACACAAACTAGATATAACGTATCCAATTAAAAATAGAGGGTATCCGTGGGCAAGACAAGGTTCATCGAGCAACATGATGCATGGCTGTTTACTTAGGTGAAGTTATTGAATAGCTGCTCAAACAACTCATTGTATGTAACATTGTACGTGAATGAAAAATTAAAATACGTCAGTGTTCGGCGAGGCTCAGTTATAGTACTTGTACGTGGTCGAATGCTTGAAGCGATCCCGCGACGCTCCAATTACATACTCAAAGCAAATACTAACAAACTGTGGATCCTATGTTGGCCGAATAAATAAATTTATTATCATTTTATATCACACCCGCTCACGGGACAATGGTGTCCCGGACCTTTGGGACGCGTGATTGGCGCCGAAGCCAATGCGTAGAGGTCCTTTCAACAATTTAATGAAATGTAACGGGTACACCGCGCGGGTGATCTTCCTCCCCGTATGCATATGAAGATGCAATAACTATTGGAGATTGATGAGATCTAAATATGCGGGTTATGGGATTGAAATGATGGACTAAATACTGAGCTATTACTTGAGAGAATCGGCCGTCTACCAGGAAAACTGGTAGACGATGTCTTGCCCACCGCTAGATGGGCCCCCGTAAATAGCGACACATATAGTGGCCTGAGGGCAACATCGGTGCGGAGGTCTAAGGGTGGGGAGGTGTCACTAGACTTTCTACCGAAGCTAACTCGCCACTTACGTTCCACATCCACCCTCAAGCCGCAGCTCTAGCGACTCCACTCTGACCGGCCGGTTAGGGCAAGCGAGAGGTAGGGGTCCTGACCCAACACCTTCCGTCAGTGGGGTCACTACTCCCCAACAGCTCGCCACAAGCTGCCCCGCGTTGACTGATTGCCCCGGTGAACCAGCGGGCGGTGGGTTCGTCACATCCCTACGCCTTATTATTATGTCTCACCCGCTCACGGAACAATGGTTTCCCGGACCTTTGGGAGGCGTGCGCGGAGCCGAAGCCAACGCATAGAGGCCCTTTCGACAATTTAATGAAATGTAATGTGTACACCGCGCGGGTGCTGTTCCTGCCCGTATCATGGGACGCGCACAGAGACAGCACTCGCTAGATGCAAGAACTATTGGAGAGTGATGAGATCTAAATATGCTGGGTTATGGGATTGAAATGATGGACTATAAATACTGGGCTATTGCTTGAGACAATCGGACGTCTACCAGGAAAAAGTGTCCCATAGCTAAAGGCACTGATAGACGATGACTTGCCCACCGCTAGATGGGCCCCCGTAAATAGCGACACATATAGTGGCCTGAGGGCAACATCGGTGCGATGTTGCCCGATGCTGTTAAATATGCCTGAGTGACTTATTATTATTAATTAAAGGCGGAGTTGGCATTTGTTGGTGGTTTTAGATGGTAGCCCAACTCATCAGCCTTAGCTAGTCCGTCGTACCCGCTTTGGTCCCCCGACTAATGCAGGATGCATAAACGCATTTTCCCAACGTTAAAAAAAGGTTAGTGGTTTTAATTGTGAAACGGGCGATTCTCTGTAAACTCTTAATTCATTGTCCCAGGCCGCTATTATACAGAAAGAAATGATACAATTTGTACTCAATTTTACAAAGATTACCTGTTACCTAAACTACCCCTGTTCAAAGTGCTCAACATACATTATCTATAAAAAAAAATTGCACCATATGTGAATTATTAAACTGACATTAATAATAGATTTTTTGGTGGTTATTCGGTATCCGGTAGGATAGTACGCAACTATCCAGTATTCAGCCGAATAGTAAAATTGTGGCCGGATGAATAGGTCGGATACCGAATAGTTGCCGGATATCCGATACATTTAATTTTTTTTTTAATCAAATAGTATTTCTAAAAAGCGAATGTTTATGTTGCCCTCCAATTTCACGCACGTTCAATTCTCGCACAATCCTCTGGCCCATATTTAAAAATGCCTCATTAACATTGTGTTACTATATTCTTTTTTCATTTCTATATTGTAGTTTTTATGGTTTTTTAGTTTGCCCAATGGAAATAATGAAATAAAATGATAAACTTTACAAAAAAAAAATACATTTAAAAAAAAATTACTATTTTAACGAGTATGCAGAGAAACACCCAAATAATAAGTTTTGTTTACTTGAATGGCAGGGTTGAAATACATATACTTCAAATTTTTTATTTCTTTTTAAGACAAAAGTAGCAACGAAAATCGTCTATTCTGTTGCTGGGGCCTTTCACCAAAATGCCACTTATGTAATACTAGCTTCTGCCAGCGACTTCGTCCGCCTTAAATTCGTTTATCGCGGGTCAGAGTAATTTTCCGGGATAAAAAGTAGCCTATTTCCTTCCCCGGGACTCAAACTATCTCCATACGAAATTTCATCCAAATTGGTTCAGCGGTTTAAGCGTGAAGAGGTAACAGACAGACAGACGGACACACTTTCGCATTTATAATATTAGTATGGATTACTCTTTTGATACTTCTTATAATGCTAAGAAGGCAATTTTTAGTATACTTTTCATTACTAGAAGGTGCTCACAACTTAGTCAGTGGAGGAGAAAAAAATCATATCCCTCATTTCTTCTTCAGCATAGTTAGGTAAAAAATATTCTACAACCATCTGTGGATGTCTGGCTACCCATGTACCAAAAATAGTTGAAATCCGGTCAGGCGTTTTGGCATGATGAAGTCATATACAAAAAATTCATCTATACTATTATAAAGTTGTAAAAATGAAATGTCTGTACATTGAAGATATTTTCAAAAAAATAATTGTACCTGGAGGTCACTAAAACGAAAAATATTGTTTTTGGATTCTAAGTATGTTCGTATGTGTCGTTGTGGTTTCATCACGCAAAATCTGCTAAACAGATTTCCGCAATTTTTGGTACACGGGTAGCTGGGTATCGCCAGATGGTTATAGGATACTTTTTACCCGACTACGCTGAAGAAAAAACGACGGGTTATGACTTTTTCTCCTCCGCGAACGAAGTTGCGGGCATCTTCTAGTAAAATATATTTTTCGTTTCAGTTTTTAATATTTTCCATGTACAGACATTTCATTTTTACAACTTCATAATAGTATAGAAATGAACATTGCGTCCACATTTGTATCATTTGCCCGTATCAGATCATCGTCGCGTAGCATGATCGCGTGTCACGATCACGCGTTTGGACGTTGCGCCGATCCGATCACTTGAAATCCATTTGCTACGCGTATCACACACTTGTATCGGAAGAGTGCAGCATTATCGGCGCGCCGACAGTAAGCGTCCAAGCAGCGCGATACGCAGTCATGCTACGGCACGGTGATCGGATACGAGCAAATGATACAAGTGTGGACGCACCTTATACGGACCGCCGCTTACGGCACAGTTAAAAGGGATGGGTTCATGCAACGTTTTTCGGTAACCACGTCTTTTTACAAGTATTAAATATTATTTTATTTTCATCATTTTAGAAACTTGAAATGTTAGACAATAATTCAGATACTATAATAAAGTTAGTCAGTTATTTCGAAATTTGCTTGGTTTAATACCATCACTATTGCTAATTGTTCTCACTGTATAATCATGGCCATACTCACTTGAGGTTCCCATTGGACTGCCTCCATGATATCCTACTCTTAATGCCACGCTGGCTCAAGTCACCAAAACTGTTGGCACGCCTCAACCCTGGCAGGCTGCTCTCGCTACCAAAGCGCCGGAGTGCTCCAGGGCCCACACCGAGCCTCTGCCGAAGGCTTTGCTGAAAAATAACATAAGCTTATATAATTATGCTTACTAAATTGTGCAATACAAATGCCATGTGATAAAAATTACACCGACGACCAGTTTTGCTCAGAACGAGTAATGTTGTCTGTGAAGCTGAAGGTCCTGGGCTCAAATCCCGGTAAGGTAATTTCTGTGATGAGCATAAATATTTGTTCCTGAGTCTTGGATGTTTTCTATGTATATAAGTTTACTTATATAGTTTAGTTTCTACCCACGACTTCGTCCGCCTTAAATTCGTTTATCGCGGATACGGGTATCGTTCCGGGATAAAAAGTAGCCTATGTCCTTTCCCGGGACTCAAACTATCTTCATACCAAATTTCATCCAAATCGATTCAGCGGTTTAACCGTGAATAGGTAACAGACAGACAGACACACTTTCGCATTTATAATATTAGTATGGACATATCTATAAAATATATGTTGTCTAGTACCCATAATACAAGCCTTATTGAGCTTACCATGGAACTAGTTCGATTTGTCTAAAATTGTCCCTTAAGATTTATTTCCTTTATTTATTTATTACATAACTGAAAACCAAATGCTTATAACATACTTTGGTTAAAAAATATTCATTTCTGTCACAGTCTGAAGTAAAATATCCCTTTGAATGGCCAGCAGTTGAATTCCGGCTGGTGCCTAAAAGCATTGCAGTACCATGCAACGTCAAAATATGCTTGAGTGGCGAGCAGCCAGAATCCAGCTGATAACATATTGTCACATTTAGCGGCAATTTTAACTTTTTTAGATCATGTGGACAATGTATTTTCAAAAATCAACAAATTTATATGTGCCCTTAGAAGAACAAAACAAGTAGCATCTGACCAAGCTGCACTGTCCTCAGTTCTGCCATATGGTCTTCTGCTCTGGGGGAACTCTATAGACGTCGATCGAACTTTCAAGGCTCAAAAGAAGTGCATACGAACCTTATACGGTGTTGGTTATAGACACTCACGCAAGCCATTATTTAAGAAACTGCGTATTTTACCTCTTCCTTGCCTATACATAATGGACGCTTGTACTTTTGTAAGACAACACCCAGGCCTTTTTAAAACAAAATTAGAGATGTTTAATGCACGTACGAGGAGCGTACATAATCTGCACGTCCCAAAGGCGTCCTTATCTACATATAAAAAATTTGCTTATTATTCAGCAATATTAATTTATAACAAGCTACCGGACTATATTAAATCATGTAATCTCTGTAGTCTTAAGACAAAACTTAATAATTATTTAATGGACAATTGTTTTTATTCCGTGAAAGAGTACCTTACATTAGAATCTAACAAATAAGCAGGACATAGTAATTTACTGTTAAAATTGTAGTATTTAATTTGATTTATGGAATATTAGCTGGTTGCTTAATTTTTTAATTGGACATGATATATTTTATAGTTTATTGACATGGTAATAATCAATTGTAATACTGACTGACTAATTATTATTTGTTAGCATATGTAGCATTTAATTTGACATTATAATTGCAGATTGCTTTAGATATATATTTTTTTTAATTAATAATATGTTTATAGTTTGTATAAATAATATAATAAATTAGTATAATACTAGAAATAAGCATAAGCTCGCAGTGCCTGCTACTAGGCTCCATAAAATAAGGAGATCATTCATGGGTAACTGTGTGAGATTTTATAATAAACTTCCTAGCAGCATAACTGAGTTGTCTATTGGTAAATTCAAAAATATTGTGAAAGGAAAATTATTTTCTAAAGCTTATTATAGCACACAAGACTACATGAATGATGAAGCCGCTGGGATTAATGTAAATTATAGTATCATGTAGGTATATGAATAATTATTTTAACAAATACCTAAGATATTATTATTATTTTAATCTTAATTGTTTTATATACTCTGACATTTAGAATTTTATTCTAGACACATTCTAGATTATTTATTTTTTATTGACAATTCTTTTGGGATTTACCTTATTGATAATTTAAATTTTTAAAATGATGATTTTATCAATAATATTACACTTAAGTTAAATGATCTGATTAGGTTTTTCTGGGTTTCCCTAATCCTTGCAGCAAATGTTGGATCATATTGTATTTCTCCCAGCAAACATTCACTCTCATATACCTAACTGACATTTCGAAAGTGCTTGTAACTAGGCCTACTTGAATAAAGAATATTTTTGATTTGATTTGATTTGTAACATCTACTGTACCATATTTTATGTAAATAAATAAATCATTCATAACAGTAGAAATTAGTAGTTATGTTACTTTTATGCATACGAAAGCTTAGCAAAAGACAAATTTACTATAAGTAAATGAAATATATTAATAGAAATAACAATTAAGAGGGGCATTCTTAGAATTCGCAAGCATCCTTGATTGCGACATTGTGTTGTAATGCGCTCAGAAATAAATGTATATAAAATAAAGGTAAGCTTTGAAGTATTAATATTGAAAATATATTCCACTAGAAGGCGCCCACAACTTCGTTCGCGGAGGAGAAAAAGTCATAACCATTCATTTTTTCTTCAGCATAGTCGGATAAAAAGTATCCTATAACCATCAGGAGATACCCAGCTACCCATGTACCAAAAATATTAGCCGATTTTGCTTGATGAAGCCACAACAACACACACAAACATACATAAAATCCAAAAAAAATATTTTTCATTTTAGTGACCTCCTAATAGTCCATAACAATATTTTTTTTGAAAATATCTTTAATGTACAGACATTTCATTTTTACAACTTTATAATAGTATAGATTAAGTTGTAAATAAAACTACTTTACTTAAAAAAAACATATGCCACTCCATTCTCTCAATGGGATTGAGTCTAAAGAGTCCAAATTCAGTTCCTATGTCCACTATCCGGCTACATCTTCAGATCATCTTGATGGAACCATATTATTGCATAAAATCTATGAAGCTTAAAATCTTTGTGTGTATTCATTTCCACAGGTGTGTTATAAAAGTATATAAGTATTTGCACTGAATATGAAAATTAAAGTTTATTCCACTGCCAGTTACTGCCTAATTGTGTGTTGTGTTCGACCTAGGCCATTAATGTTGATGATGACACATATTGTGCCGGTAAAACTTTTAACTTAAATAATATCTAGGTTAGGTTAAGGTTCTGGGGGGGAAAATAATTAACATTACATAAAATGAATTCATTCAGTTGGCATAATATACAGTCTAATGTAAGATTGTAAGTATCGCTCGCTCAGCACTTCACATTGCAAAGCCATGCTGCTTCTGTTATCAATGTTTGTCAACAAAACCCAACCTAAGAACTTATATAAAGTAGGTACAAAAGATCATTATACAGTTGTAAAAAGCTCAAGTTACTTTCAATTCTCACCCTTTTAGACTGTTGCTCCAAGCGGCGTGCAAATTGCTCCATCAGATTCCTATTCATGTTTTGATTGTAGAAGCCTCCGACGGAAGGCCTCCGCCGCGGCGTGCGGGCCCGCGCCGGTGCCATCGGTGCCCCCGCCAATATGGTGAACCGGTCATTCAGGCTCATACCAGTAGCCTGGAGGCCGTGAACTTGATCTATAATCATTTTGCCGACCCGCGAAACTGCGAGGATACAGGATTGAGCAAATAAATAAGTACGCCACGCGGCGGATTACAAATCCGATTCAACGTGATTGAATCGATATTTGAAACTATGGACAAGTGCAAACAAAGTGTAATATGAGTATAATTAGAACGTGAGCTGATGAGAAATAAAATTATTACTGCAGACGCTCGCGGTATGAGAGATACAGTGAATGAAATGAATGTCAAGCAAGCTAGCAAGCAAGACTAAGAAGAACGAATGAATGAATGAAGTTATGGTATAAAAAGGGTATAAAGTGTCAAATCTTGAAGCGTTTTCAAGAACTATAGAATAGATTATACAAGTCTGTGTTGATAAATAAAGTTAAATAATTGCTGTCATTAGCAGATGTATTTACATTTCTATTCATGTAAAAATATCCGTTCTAGTCGAAAATAATGTCAGATCTGAAGTATGCAGTAGTTAGAACAATACCTGTAAAAAAAAATGACTAAGTTGGTAAAAAGTAATGTGTATCTAAAAATTAATACGAACAAATAACGCTTCTCAACTGCCCATAGACTGTACAACCATGTCACAAAAGAACGAATGAGAAGTATTAGAGATACCGTATGTATAAATTTGTAAGGTATATTATAAATTCAACCTTTCATTTTAGTATATATTTCTTAATAAACAAATGTATCATTACTTATATTGGTGATCATATAATATAAAAGCAATAAGTATAACGAAACTCAAGCAACTGACATGTCAATGTCACAATCGCACTGACGTTTTCGTGACATTCATAACATTCCCTTTCGTGATTTCATAATATTGTTTTCATGAAAACTTGAAATAAAATCTCCATAGTTTAAGCATTACCCAATCTATAATGATAATACTAGGATTTTCAGTACCTAAAGTAGCCTGTAAAAAGTGTTACAATCCTTTTCAGCTTTTGTTTTGATGTGCGTTGTGTAGGTTAGTTACTGGAGCAGGATGAAGCTCGACCGGTATATAAGTCGTCGCGCGAGCGGCGAGAAGCTTATTTCGATCCAACCTACGATGTCGGAGGTTGCCAACGGCTCGCCACTTGACGACAACTGTTTGTTCGATATGGACGCGTGTTATGAAACCTTCGACAAGGATGGGTACGTGTTGCCTACGCTATATGTATGTGCAGACTTCAAACACTTATGACTCACTACATCAAAAAATCCATGAAAATCCATTTTCCTCATTGAAAGTTAACTTTTCCAACTTGAAATTATGAATAAAATCATCAGTTTTAAAGTTGACAAAACTTTTGATTTGTTTTTGTAACTTGATAAGGACTGATAAAACTATAAAAAATGCGGATATACGACCTTCACCCAAAGTAAATATATCTTTAGATGATAAAGTATTTGATTGATTATTTATTATTTGTTTCTAATAAAAAGTTGAGATCATATAACTTTTTCATCCACAAAGTACTTCACTAACACTGTAACTTTTCTGCTTAGCAATTCAAATTTCTTTGTGTATTGATTAACATTTAACCCTTTTCAATTGTTAATGATCAACCATGTTTTTTCTTATGACTGTACTTTTAAAATCAAAGTGTGAAGAACAGTGAAGTTTTTAAATTAATCAGTGATTTGTTAATAGATACTAATACAAAATCTAATTTGCTATATTATTTATACCATAACATTGCACACTTAGAGTACAATGTTAAAGTGTTATTCAACATTGTTCTTGTAAAACAAACAATGCGTCATTAGGTAATATTTTGTGTAGCAGTGAATCCCCCAGAGTTACAGCTACATGATGTCACATGACATCTATGAAAAAGTGACTCAACATAGATTAGTTAGTGCCTTATTATTTTGCTATTGCCAGTCACTTGTGTAGTTTGCAAAGTAGGTTCACAAATTATGATTATGATAAAATCACGTGAAGACAAGTTTTCTAACTGACTGTACTTGTATCATTATCAAATATCATTTTCCTTGAGTTAACATTCTCCTGTATGCCAAAAATTATGATGATTAATAAATTGTTAAAATAAACACACATCTACTTTAGTTATAATTGCTATGCACAATCAGATTGGCTATCAAGCTGATTGTGCATAGCAGATATATAAAAAAAATAGTTTTGCTACAAATTCACATACCAATTTAGTACTGGTGCCAGCAAACACTTTTGTTGATGCAACTTTGTAGATTGTCAATGTACTTACTGTCTATTGTAGGTAATGAATTATGATCATGACATCACCCAAACGTACAAACACAAGTGAAATATTTAAAATCTTGTGAAAAAGCAATTTAAACCACTTTCTGGCCGAGCCCTAGGGTCAAGTTCGAACAAGTCTTTAGAAAGGGGCCTCTTGTCCCATTCTTCTGTTCATGAATGGAGCAGGTTTACTCTTGTTTCTTGGCCATGAAACTTTGACGCAGGGGGTTTTCGGGACTTCAGTCTGAGGACCGACAGACAGACAAACAGATGGACAGCGAAGTCTTAGTAATAGGGTCCCGTTTTACACTTTGGGTACGGAACCATAAAAACTAAACATGTTCGGACCCCCCCTCCCACTCTAAATCCTCTGACACAATAAAACAGCCCCTTACACACTATCTTACGTAAATGCGCCGCAAATGCAGCTTCAAAAGGTCTCGAATCGCGTGTAGGTATCGTGTGTTCCGCATCACTTGCGCTTACACAATCATGTTCAAATGCGTATAGATTGTAATGGATTTACATTATAGTGTTTGTCCATCATGTTTGTCGAAATGCCTCTTGATTTTATTGGGATCTACCTATACCATTGGTGTGGCTTATATACAACTCGATTCCAATCGGCTTCCAGTGGCGTAGCTACTGGCGCGTATATTTTGCTTAGGGGCAAGGCTTTGCTAACACTGGATTTTCATAGAAACGGCCGTTTGTTGCGTATATTTTGCACGGAACCCTCGGTGCGCGAGTCAGACTCGCACTTGGCTGGTTTTTTATGCTATTACGGGGCAAGGAATTGACGTGACTTTTTGCGTGTAGACATATAGGCTCAATACAAAATAGTACTTAGGCCACGCGGGCGGAGCGGCTAGAAAATACTAGTTTAATTGTAAATTACAAACTTATCTCCTTCTTGTTAACCCCCGACAAAAAAGAGGGGTGTTATAAGTTTAACGTGTCTGTGAGTCCGTGTATCTGTCTGTGGCATCATAGCGCCCATACGGATGGACCGATTTGAGTGCAGTTTTTGTGTCATAGATAAATTTATCCCAAGTGTTCTTAGCTTTGTTTGATGAAAATCAGAGCACTCGTCTCCAAGATATTCAGCTTTTAGTGGAACAAGTGACCGGATCTCAGCCAATATTGAAGCTAGGAACTCCAAATTTTGTTGTTATGTTAATTTGTGTTGGGGGTTTTTATTTTTATTTTATTTTATGAACATTGTTACGGATGGGTTACGACATCGCGCGACTATCGCGGTGAGAATTCTCTCTTCATTGCGCGGTCGAGACGCTCACCGTTCAGCAGTTAGTTAATAATTCAACCAATCCTTGTGTTTAAAGTGAGATTTTGTTGAAGAATATGGTATAAATAAGAACGATTTACATGTATGTTTATATGTACAAAATAACTAAATTTTGAAGACTCATGCGTATGAATTCGCGCACTCAGTATTCAGCGCTACTCAAATTTGAAGCCACTACACACAAAATAAGGAACTGACTTATGCAAATAACTAATCCAAATTTAGAATATCTTTTCTGTTTCAAGGGAAATAGAACGCCGAAAATCCGTTTCTGATGCTTTTTTTTTTCAAATATGAATGGGTTCTTAAATATCATTGACATAATATAACATTTCTACGCCCTTACTGCCCGAATATGTCGCAATAAGACACTTCATACTGACCAAATGTACCATATTCGTTGGAATATAATTATTTGAATTGATTAGTTCAATATTGCCAACAGAGACGGCAAGCTGAACCTGGAAGAGTTCCGGGTGATCTGCAAAGCATTGTTCCGGAACGACAAAGGCCACATCTACCCGCTGTCCGATGAGCGCGCGCGCCACATCTTCCAAGTCTTCGACAAGAACAATGACGGGTTCATCGATAAAGAAGAGTTCACTTTCTGCTGGAATCACTGGATCAAAGTGGTGAGTCATGACGTTCCAGGTGTTGCAGGTGTTCTATATAAATGGCGACAGGTTCATCGATAAAAGAGAGTTCGTCTAACGCTGGAATCACTGGAAAGTGGCGAGTCAAAACGTTCTAGGTCTTGCAGGTGTTTGACATGAATTGTGATGGGTTCATCGATAAAGAGGAGTTCACCTTCTGGTAGAACCAGTGGGTCAAAGTGCTGAGTCACGACGTTCCAGGTACTGCAGGTGTTCGACGAGAATGGCGATGGGTTCATCGATAAAGAAGAATTTACCTTCTGCTGGAACCACTTCCTCAAAGTGGTCAGTTATTTGGTTCCAGATCTTGCAGGTCTTCGATAAAGTTGTATTGCGAGAGATTACTAGGCAACGATATATACAGGTGCGTCCACATTTTGCGCCGATCGCATGGGTCGAAATCCATTTTGCTACGCGGATCACACAGTTATATCGGACGAGTACGGCCTGATCGGCGCGCCGACAGTAAGCGTCCAAGCAGCACGATACGCAGTCATGCCACGGCACTGTGATCGGATACGAGCAAATGATACAAGTGTGGACGCACCTTAAGGAATGTATCCGCTGTTTGACGAGCGGTGACACATTTTCCAGGTCTTCGACGAGAATATAGGTAGGCCCATAAAAAAAGAGTGCTCCACACTCTTCTGGAACGCGCCACTGTAAACAAAATATAGACCAATATATTTTGACCTGTGACCTAGAGAACATATTTCTACTTCACGTGCCTATCAGGGTCGAAGTTAGAGATGATTTAACGAGGATTTTCAATGACCCATGATAACCATCTCATTGTTACTTAATTTTAACGAATTTAATAATTCTTTATAGAAATGGGGGAGCAATCCACTTCACTGCCTGCACATAGGCATCTAAAATGGTATGCCGCCTAGCCTCATCCTTAGCCCTCATCCAACCGTTCGCAGCAAACCACCTTATACCGTCCATCCACTTGGCAGGGCCTACCCACGGTGCGTTTGCCCGTGTGTGATTATCTAAATTCAACTGTAAAACCACATCATTGTGGTAAAACCGCTAATCACCTTCATAAAGGAATATTTCTGGCCTAAGAAGAGTTATTTCGACCTTTTCCTGACCAGTTATTTGACACCCAGAAAGCATCACGCCTTGCCAATATACGGAACGCAATTTCCTGAATTGACTGCGCCTTGATGACCTTAGGACCTATTCTGATCACCGTGTCTGGTTGCAGATAGTGCGGCCGGTGAGCGTGTTCCTCGTGGTGGATGTACAGAACGACTTCATCTCGGGCACGCTAAACATCAGCAAATGCAACGCGCAGCAAGACGGCAGTGAGGTAAGTCTAAAGTCTAGAGTTATATTCACAAAATATTTTTTCAGTAAGATGCTGCAAACGCGCTAAAATGTATGAAAATCGGGTTACGCACCCGATACGCAATTATGTTACAGGTCTTCAATGTTATGACATGCAACAGATCTATAAAACGGCCAAGCCATACTTTTTAAACCAAGGTGTAGGGTTCGTCAAATCAGGGCTTAGGGGCTTGGCTTTTCCTGGGATCTTACAACTTTTTTACAGCGAAAGCGTTATGAGCTTGTGCGTCTAGGGCGCCAGTTTTACACGAAATGTTTTTGGTGGGATATTAACTTCTTAAGTGCTTACTTCGTCATTTGTAAATCACGCCCCAAACGCGGAGCCAGCCAATAAGCGTGATTTGTAATCAGAGACGCATTTATTGCTCGCGTGCATCAAAGAAAGAGAAAGCTAATACACGACATGCTTGGGGTTTTTGGCGTAAGCGCCAGATATAAAAGTACCATGAAATCGAAGATATTATTATGTTTTGTTAACATTTAAGTTAAAAGATAAAGGGAAGAATGACATTTTAAGACAATTTAGCCGTTTATTAATCTGTCGGTTGTACAAACTAGACAAAAAACGGGAAATGAAGACGCGTTTTCGGATAACTTTTCTATCGAGGAAATCTTCATTAAACATGTTTCTGCGTTTATCACTGAACAAGTTATATAGTCAAGAAACACATATCTAAAAACCAGCCTGTTTTATATACTAGATTTGACAAAAAATGCGCTACAAAATAGCTTAAATTTTCGATGCATTCCCTTAATAAGGGCAAATATAATTGGTCTCACAAATAAGCGCAATTTTAAATTTATACCAGACTTCGAACAGAAGGTTTTATCCGTCAAAAATTCCAAACATACGTTAATGGGCAGCTTAAATCTTCCTTAGCCTTCTCATATCATACAGTTTACGTACTTACTTATTAACTAAGTATTTGTAGACATTGCCTGTTTTGAGTTTTGACACCCAACTCCCAACATCTGATAAAATCGAGCACAAAATGAAGTGCCGTTGCATGCCAGATGATATTGCTTAGTTTTGCGCCGTCAGGTCTAAATGATTTCGGAACTTTCTAATATGCTGATACTGCAAGTATTACAATATGTCGTGAGGTTAAGTAGATGTTATTAAGGGGCTTCCAGCAGAAATGTACTTTTTTTCATGGATTTGTTGCGTATCTATGAAATGGTGAAAATAACTTATCAAACATGGTATATGTGTTAGTTCAGTGTCTGTTAACACTTTATCGAATTCGGAAATTTAAATATATTTTTATGTATTTAATTAAAAAAATGCAAATATAAATATAAAGATCGCGTATCTTAGTCTCTCAATAACTCTGTAATAGACTCAAAAACTTTGCCTAATTGTTAATTATGAAAACACATAACACGATAAGCAAGCTTTTTTAAAAAACGTGTAATTAGGGTTCCGTACCGAAAAGGTAAAAAAGGAACCCTTATGGTGCGACTCTGTCTTTCTGTCTGTCCGACTAATAGAGCGCCATATCTCAAAAACTACTTATGCTATCAGTTTGAAATTAAGAATATTTATAAACATGGTCAGCCCACGTGTATTGCAAAAGAAACATTATAAAATATATTTTTTTATTCTAAAAAAACGACCAATATGAGGGGGGGCCAAAATGATAAGTCTAGTCACTAAGTCAAATAGGGTATCATAAGGGCTTGATCTGTACATTTTCTGTTAAATTTCGAAAAAATAACCCCCCCCCCCCCTTTATCTCTGAAGTTTACCAAACGAAAAATGTGGTATTTTCTGGAATTATGTCATTTAATATGAATATTACACGAAAATTATAACCATACATCTATCAATCTTACTTTTTTTTTAATCACCAAAATTCATTTTTGAACAACCAAATTGGTTAAGTTTGCCACTCATTTGTATGTGACACCATAGATACAGAGGCAAACTTAACTCAAGCGGCAAGTTAAGTCGGAATAAGTGAAAGTTTGTTCGCGCTTGACCGTTTTTCTTTTTTTAAAGTAGCAAAAACTGTATTTTCGACGTGAAAATAACAAAGTTTGATGTCTTTTGTCTGGGTTTCGGTGACTTGTGAAAATAAACTGGTACAACTGGTACATACAGTTATTCTTTTAGCAAAAAAAACTCTTGAAGTGTGCAGACGCCATCAGATATATCGCAACAAACAAATATCTGAACACGAAACTATTTTCAAGGCGTTACAGGGCATGTTCAGCTCGGTATTTATGACCACCCTTAAATGTACAGATATATTCGATGGCGACTGTACATGACTAATAGGTACATTTTAGTTTTCAATTTGAAGAAGTTTTCGCCAAAGTTTTCGATGTCGTGCGAATCGAGCACTTTGCAATGATTATACGTCAAACTAAATCATTACTTACAAAACTTTGGGAATTAATGCGAAAATTGCCAGATGTCATATTGCTGAAGTTTTTTAATTTTGCGGTAAGTGAAAACACGCGTCGACGGTCGCCATTAAATATTAATTCAATTGGAATATTAAGTTTTGTAGAGGTGATCATATTGTATTTTTTGTAGATCATCAGCATCATAATTTCAGCCATAGGACGTCCACTGCTGGACACAGGCCTCGTCAATACATTTCCACATGGGCCGGATAGAGGCGACCCGCATCCAGCGAGTCCTTTCTGCCCCAACGGCCATCGATTCTTCGAACTATGAGCCCTGCCCATTGCCTCTTCAGTTTGCTATGACGGTGACCTTGGTTCGTCTACGAATCTCCTCATTTCTGATTCGATCTCGTAGAGAGATCCCGAGTATAGCCCTTTCCATAGCTCGCTGAGTGATTTTGCGCTTCTTTAAGAGGCCCAAAATCAGACCACGTTTTGGCTCTGTAGGTCATCACCGGTAATACGCACTGATTGAAGATTTTCGTCTTTAAGCACTGAGGTATCCTGGGCGAGAAAACACTTCGCAGTTTCCCAAACGCTGCCCATCCGAGTTGGATCCGTCGATTGATCTCTTTCTCTTAGTCCATAGTGCACGTTCTTTGAACACAAAATGTACCTACAAAGAGTGTATTTTTAAGTTGTTGTTTTTTAGATACAATGCTCCGTAGCCAAAATGGCAAAAAACGTTTTATAGTTACGTCATGTCCGTCTGGACGTATGTCACAGGCACTTTACTCAAAAACTACAAGATATAATTGAGAGTGTAGGTAACTTGTATCAGCCGCTATTTAGTTTAGTAGTTAAATAACAAAAATAAATATTTTTAAGGGCCCCACATACATGTGACAGAAGCTGATAACTTTTTTTCAGTTAACGTCAACCGGCGGCTCATATTTAGAGAGTTCTTCTAAATCTTACATGTTTCTAAAAAAAAATTGACTAAGTGCATATTTTCAGAAATAATCGCTTCGCAATGAAAATTGTTTTCAACATGATTTGGCGCTTATAGACTAGGTACTATAGCTTGAAAAGTTCTTTTGTGACACTGCGTCCGCGGGCGCGAACACTTCTTACTCGCCCTTCTTACTGTCACCAAAGAACATGATAAATATCAGGGACAATCTTACACAAATCGACCTAATCCCAAACTAAGCAAAGTTTGTACTATGGGTACCAGGCGACGATATATATAATATATAGATAAATTATAATACTTAAATACATAGATAACATCCAAGACCCAGGAACAAACATTCGTGCTCATCACACAAACACTTGCCCTGGCCGGGATACGAACCCGGGACCACCAGCTTCGTAGGCCGTTGTACAAACCACTGAGCCAAACGTGTCGTCAAACAATGTCAAACAATGTTTACAGCAGGCATGCTGCCGTTCAAGTTTGAAATCTATCTATGCGTAGACATTGCCGTGCGTGCGCTGAGCCGTGCTGCCGACATTACCATAACGGCCCGGCCTTTTCGTTTCGAGCGGCGGCGGCAGCGGTTTTTCGAATTCATTGCGTGTGATCCCAACTAACCACAGTGCGTTGCGCGTTTCGACCGCGCAATGAACAGATAAAACGCTTCTCGCGACGCAATTCCCGCAATGTCGTGTCGTGGCTGAGTCGTAAAGTCGCATTGCATTCATTAGCCATAATGTCGAATGTAAATCTATTTCGGGTCGTGTGTAAACAATGCCAGACAGGGTTGTAGTCAAAAAATACAACCACACATATTTTAATTAGCAGAAAACTTTATTACCAATGAGGCGCCCGCAACTTCGATCGCGGTGGAGAAAAAATCATAACCCCTCTTTTATTCGACAGCGTAGTCGGGTAATAAGTATTCTATCACCATCTGTGGATATCCAGCTACCCGTGTACTAAAAATAGATGAAATCTGTTTAGCCGATTTGGCGTGATCACGCCACAAGGACACATACAAACATACAAAAAATCCAAAACATTTTTTGCTTTTGTGACCTCCAGTCCCTTACAATAGTTTTTTTTAAATATCTTCAATGTACAGACATTTCTTTTTCACAACTTTATAATAATTTATAATAATAGCGTTTCTTTTCTCCTCAGTACGCCTCATTTGTGAAATGCTGCTTGGGAAATTATTAGAATAAAATAATTAAGCCCTTCTGGCACATGTGTAACTGTCTTTACAGCTTAGGCCCATCTGGCATGTATGTACACCTTTATTTGTGTTTTTTCAAAAAATGGGTAGTTTGCACAAATTGTAACTTTGACAGAGGAAAATACATCTTTTCTCAGTCCTCCCGTGACCATGGAAAGCTGGAAAGCTTCCGAAACGTCGGGAACTAAAATGAGATAATATACGCGATATAATCCGTTAAATTGTTTTATTTCAATGAGTAATAATCGCGGAAACAGAAGAAAATATTATAACTTTATAATAGTATAGATATGGAAGGTAGTCTAAATTGTCGGCGGCAGTATTTCCGGACCAACGCGACCTTCCAACCTTTAAGAAGAGAGCGTACTCCCACCTGAAAGGCCGGCAACGCACTTGTGACTCCTCTGGTGTCGCGGATGTCTAATGGCGAAGGTTACCATCAGCTCATTATAGCTTACCATCAGGCGATCCATCTGCTCGTTTGCCTCCTATAAAAAAATATATTGAAAAACATTTTTAGAGGCTACTGATTTGTTTGGCGATTTCTTCTCGTTATTTTCCAGAAAATGCATATTTTTGTTGATGTCAATTCCCCTTATGAAATCAGCTGTGCTGTCTTGCGTGAGGGTACTTCGAATTTCTCAATATGAAATGATCCCACACCGCGTTCACTTTGCTTAGGAGTAAACCTCTGCTAAAACTGGATTTTCATAAATACGGCTGTTTCTACCGTAAATTTTGTACGGAACTCGGTGCGTGAGTCCGGCTCGCACCAGGCCGGTTTTTTTATTCAAAATCAGTCCATCTGTTTAAGAACTACGACTATTGTCCACACCTCAAACTCAAATCACTCCTATTTTTGCCGGAGCCCAATAAAAGCTTCAAGGCCATTATCTATTACCACCATTACCAGCCCTGAAACTTCACATTGCCAATGACAAGAGCGCAGCAAAGTGTAGTAAAACCCTCATTACATTACAACTCAACCGTGCAATTACAAAAAGCGACAAGATCCTATAGATTTACTAACTCATATCACGTTTTGGAACTGTTCGGCATTTCCTCGTGAACGTTACTTGCGGAGTTAGTTAAGTAACCGCTCAGTCTACTTTGAAATTCGATATTCGAAGTTCGTATCCCGCCATTCCTCTCGCTTTCATTTATGCTGTATATGAGTGAGTGGGATGTCGTCATACGAACTTCGTAGCCCCTCAGTTCTCTTTATTCTTTCGATGTCTTTGGAACTTAGATAAAGAGAATATGATAACCTTGAGGTTCAGAAACAGGGTTAACTTTTTGATATTTTTTTTTCAAACTAGCAATGAAATATTGATGTTATGTTCCTTATAATAGGCTGCGAAGTATGACGTTTCAGGTGCGGCTAGGACAAGAGGTGGTTAATGGAATTTCATACAAATCATGCAGGCCTAGGCCGACAAAGTCCTCTTTTTTAATTTCCATTCCACATAAATTTATGGCACAGGCATCATGACATTCTGCCACTATGCGTATTAATAAATAAAACTTTGATGTTTGTAAAAAGCACTATACATACCTCGGCGGGAAATATGGGAAATAAATATAATATACTCGCTTTGCTCGGCCGTCTATATGTCTTCGGCCGGCAACTCCTTTCGTCCCGGCCTCTGTAATAATGTACTATTTTAATAGCCTGTTGAAATGTCTGTTTCTCTGTTTTTCTGCCATTGATCTCTACTGAGCGCATATTCCGGCCAGTCCTTGCAGAATGCGTCCAAATCGTCCCGCCATCCTTTCAGTCTACGTCGATTTCGATAGCCATCTTGGAGGATCCATTCAGTAGTTACCTTCGCCCACCGTTCTGGATTTATTCGGCAGACATGCCCAGCCCAATCCCATTTGAGTCTGGTGGCTTTTACATCTACGACTACGGTGGCGTGCGGTCCATATAGGCACAAAGGCACTGCCTACCCTGAACGACCATGGCCCCATATAGACGCAGAGAAACTGTCTAGTGTCTACCCTGAAGCCCTGAACGACCATGGCTCCATATAGACGCAGAGAAACTGTCTAGTGTCTACCCTGGACCCCTGAACGACCATGGCTCCATATAGACGCAGAGAAACTGTCTAGTGTCTACCCTGAAGCCCTGAACGACCATGGCTTCATATAGACGCAGAGAAACTGTCTAGTGTCTACCCTGAAGCCCTGAACGACCATGGCTCCATATAGGCACAGAAAAACTGCCTACCCTGCCCAAAACCCCTGTGCAGAAACCCTAAAATCGAAGATCGTAACGTGTTCTCCTTGCCTCTTTCTGGTTATACTGTACTTGAGTGCGCGGGATGGCGCCATAAGTACTTTGTTTTTCGGAATTCGGAGTAGCTCCTCTTTTCTGGAGCGCAGGTCGGTGATTCTGATGCGATCAGCACTTTGAACACCTAGTATGCTGCGCGGCTTCGCTCGCTGGCAGACCTTGAGTCTGGACTTATCAGCTTTAGTCTGTAACCATAATCCCACCAAAAATATTCTGTAAAAAACTAGCCAAGTCTCGATGGAGCTGCTTGTTTATCTCTAAAAAGTAATGAAATCTAGACAAAGTCGTGCCAAGTGTAAGGTTCTTTACTGCGTTTTTTTAATTATTATAGTTAATGTTGTGTGACTTGGCCGTTGAAGGGTACACAAGGGGTACAAAGCCGGTAGTTTTTTACAGAATGTTTTTGGTGGGATTTCACTTCTTTTTGTAGAAACGTGGGCATAGACCTTCGATTTTTGACATCAAATGAAGCGGCCCACCAAGTTGAATATTTTTTGTAAAGGCGGTATGTCGATATACTTTGGTTGGGCTCTTGTGTTTTCTAATCAGGGTCACCAGGTACTCCAGATCTTCGATTATCCTAGTTTGATAGTTTTCCCTTTATGTGGCCATTAAACCGTAACTCTGTACCAAATTCAGCTCTCTGAGTTTATGGGAAATACTAATTCTATTCTGATGATCATGAGTGAGTGAGTGAGTGTCATAAATGCGAAACTTTGCTTTCGCTTAACTTCGGAACTAAATGACCTACAGGCTCGATTTTTTTGTTTTTAAGTATGTGATTATAGCTTACTGGACGACGAAAATTTCTGCGTTCTGGTTTTATCCAGAGGTTCTCAAATAGGGGCCTGAAAATGCGGCGAAATGGTTCCAGTAAGGGATGGTACGGCAGTGTTTGCTTCGCGCTCGACTTGGCGGGGGAACTGCCGTGCCCCCTGATATTATTATGGTTTGTAAATGTAACCTCGGTAGCTCCTTACCTGTGTTCTATTTTGCTTCTCATAGCCGTTTCACTTAGGGTCAAACTTCCCCGTACGCTTTCACCGCAAAAAATTATATCGTGTTCGTTTTCGATGTTGATCTTCCAGGTGCTACATGGTCCTCTTGAATCCCTGGTGTCGCGTACTCCCTTGTCCTCCAACACCATCACTGAATAAAGCTGTACAAAAATACGATTGTTTCATCTGCTCTGTCTTCTTGGTCGCATTTTCGTTCAAAGCAGCTTATCGAACATGATTAGAATGTCTTCCTTGTTTGTTTTTTTTTCACTTTATCTTGTCAAAAGCCTTTCTCTTATTAAACAGCTGAAAATTTCATGCCGATCTTTGGAGAATTCCGTAGTAATTGTTTTTGTTATTATGAATTTTACAGTTACTCGAAATTTATGTTTATTTTTTTCATATTGCGACCACTATGGGCCATAGCAAAATGATTGTAAAATTTCCCGAAATTTGGAGGTATATCTATCAAAAACTTAAAATAGACAGGCCCATTGACTCTTTTCTGGGCATAATGATTCATGTATTGAGCTACCCGGCCGCAAGCGTGCTTATCTAGATTTAACTAACGCTTACTTGATACGACGTAATTGTCCTCTTCATTTAATCATTAACATATTACGTTACACTGTCCAATTAGCTATTTTTATCGCAATGCGTCTAATCATAGTAAAAAATATCTAAAGTAGGCATGTTTCGGCATAAGTGTAACAGCAACGTCACAACCCATTCTCAATAGTCTCAAGCCCCACATGTCAGCGACGTTATCACTTTGAACTTTATGTCAATAAAGATAAGCTGTCTATTGTTGAGGAGGGAGGTATTGATCAAACAAATGTGACGTCACCAATCGCCTAATAGATTAGCATGGTGAGTTGTGTGGTATTGGGATCGATGGGGATAGGATTCGCCACACTGACAGCGTAGCGTGACTAGTGTTATGCAATGATATTAAATGCACCTTCACATCATTACCAGATGGTTTATACAGCGTTTTTGTGGTAGCGTTTATGATGCGGGAGCGACAGTAGCGTCCGGAAGATTGGCATTTCAATAGAGGGTTGTTAGATGACTGAGTCGGCGAAGCAATTCTCTTCCCCGTTTGGTATCTTCTCACACGTTTCGCGGTTACCTAAAATCAACTTACAATATATATTTAGGATAGGCTAAGGACAAATATTGTAACAGATAAGAGTTATGTAGAAAAAATGACTGACTGTTGAGTTTCTTTCCGCTTTCTTCTCATCAGTGGTCTCCTCTTGGAAAATATCGTAGAGTCAGACTTGTAAAAGTGCCCTTGCGGCCTACTTACAGAATAATGGTCAAGATTTAATTATTTTATCGTTATTTCCAAGTAAGTAAACAAGTGCCTTGTCTACCTCTAATTGTGTTTTGTAAATACATTATTTGTCAATCCCTGTATATATGTATTTCTGAGGTGTGCAATAATAGTATTTGTATTATATTGTATTGTAAATAGCCGTAACCGAGTCAGCCGCAAATACATAAATATTACGGGACAACTTTTACATAAATCGTACTAGTCCCATGGTAAGCTCAATAAGGCTTGTGTTATGAGTACTAGACGCGATATATTTAATAGATATATTTACATTGAAAACATCCAAGACTCAGGAACAAATATTTATGCTCATCACAGAAATATTTGCCCTTACCGGGATTTGAACCCAGGTCCTTCAGCTTCGCAGGCAACGTTACTTACGTTGAACTAAACCAGTCGTCAATGTTGTGTTAAGGTGCGTCCACATTTGTATCATTTGCCCGATCAGATCTTCGTCCCGTGGCATGATCGCGTGTCACGATCACGCGTTTGGACGTTGCGCCGATCCGATCGCTCGAAATCCATGTTGCTACGCGTATCACACACTTACATCGGACCACCAAGGCATGATCGGCGCGCCGACAGTGAGCGTCCAAGCAGCGCGATACGCTGTCATGCCACGGCACGGTGATCGGATACGAGCAAATGATACAAGTGTGGACGCACCTTAATAGGTTTTAGCTCAATATATTGTTACAAATCAAATGATACCAGTCTGTGAGTATTCATGCATGTCAACGACGTAGATAGTGGACAATCATCATGGCTGCCCAGCCGTGAACTGACAATAGTACCGGGTGTCGGCCGCCCAGTCGACCGTGCAGATACGAGAGTTACGAGGGTCGTAAGATTTGGTACGGTGTATGTTATGTATGTGTGGTCGCACATGATGAAGCCTGGTTCGCTTCTCTTTCGCGTAAGCGTGACCTGAGACACCAGCGCGCAGCTCATCCCCCTGCATCGACAGGTACATTTATATGTCAAATATGCGGCCGAGGCTGCCGCTCTCGAATCGGCCTTTCGAGTCACGTTCGAAAGTGCTGCACTTTATTGGACGCTGTTTGAATCATCTTTCATAGATGCAATAGGCCAAAGATGATGATGATGTTATGTAAGTAAATTTGTTACATATACACCATGTTTTTTAGCACGGACTATATAAGGCAGACTTTAGTGACTAATGCGGTCTAGACAAAGGGTGATTTTAATACTAGTATTAAAGAGTGAATATTTCTAGGCAGTTTTTAGATAGGATACTGACCTACCACGTGCTCTTGCACACTGGCTACTTTAACTTAATTGATAGATTCAGGCGTTACTTTGCGGAATTCCATACTAGATTAATGGATTATAGTTTCTTTGATATTTTCCCGGGTGGACGCCGGACCGTCAACATCTCCTGCATCTCCTGACGATGCCTCGTAGAGAGGCGAAACACGTGTCGAGGATTATACTGTCTGGTGGTGGTTTGCTGTATTTGCATGCGTATTTTTTTTTTTGTGGAAACTGCATGAAAATATGCGTATGTGAGCACAATTTATTGTCACATCCAACCAAGACACAAGTTCGCGGAAAGCAAAGGAACTATATTCCATTAATCTACTTTTACTTAAACTAATAATTAGGTTTCTGTCAAAATTTTAATTTATTAGACAAGCTATATTTCCGACTGTACTTTTCATTAAAAATCTATCAAATTCAGATTTTAACGAGCCCAAACTCGGTAGGATTGCGTTATTCTATTACAAAAGTTCTTATTATTACCTTCCGGCTCCATCATCAGATCAGTTCGATAGTATCTTAAGTCATAATTTTGTATTGTCACCCATCTTACATAAGTATGCCAAATTTTAGCTCAATCGGAAACTGTGAATTGGGTCAAAGTTGTCTTGCAAGATTTGTTTACATAGTTACTGACATAATACAGTTGAACCTAATATCAAGGACCATTAAAACAAGAGGACTGACCATCTCCATACAAAAAGCCGTACCCCGATATGTACAACGCCATCTATGTGTAAGAATTATTATTTACAATTTTTCAGCTTTGCAAGCGTGACACGGTATTTTAATGTTACGATTTACATATTATTAGCTATTTGCGAACAATTGTTACTATACTATCTTTCTTTATTCAATTATAACATCGTTAAACTTTTAGTTTTAAAGCGCCATCTAGTTTTTGCTAGAAAATCTCCTTGCGATCGGAACACAATCCAAAGTGTGGCAACTGACAGCCCTCTTGTTTTAATGGTCCTCGCTAATATAAAGTTTGTAATTATCTCTGACACACATGTAGATATCGTCGAAAAACTCTTATCTCATTTTGCTCCAACGAAAAACGTATTAACTCTGTATGACGCTAGTACACACCTAATGCCTTTTTCCTTGTGTTCGTTTGAGATACCAGCGTTTTTAAAAGTAGTGACATTGAGATTTCAAATGCGTTCCAGCAAAGACCAATTCACCGGCTGGTCTACTCCGTTCTCATGTGAAGTAATCATCTAAATATGTGTAAGACTGGAGATGCTCCATATGTCTATACTGTACCTTGTCGCCTTTAAATAAGAGTATCCTTTTGATAAAATAATCATAAAGGATACGACACCCCTTTAACATTTTACCCATTAAGGCTTTGAAACACGCTACCGCCAAAAAGTTGTTCATAATTAGCCCCACGATAAATTCCGCCATGTTGAACCAGAGTCGAGTTAAATAAAGCCATAAATCCGCCTTGCACGCGGCTGCACTGCCGCAGTAACGCGGAATCTGACACGAAATCAAGTATTGATTGGGTTTCTGGGTTAATAGGCTTTGGGCTTAAAACCACTAAACTTCATAATACCTTATTCATTAATACCCCTAATTTTCAAATTACCAGATCAGACCAAGAAAAAAAGATAGACATGATATTAAGAACAATCTTGTGAAGCCGTTTTTAGGGTTCCGTACCAAAAAGGTACAAAAGGAACCCTTATGGTGCGACTCTGTCTGTCTGTCTATCTGTCTGTCTGTCTGTCTGTCTGTCTGTCCGACTATTAAAGCGCCAAATCTCAAAAACTACTTATGCTAACTATTTGAAATTTGGAATATTTATAAACATTGTCAGCCCACATGTATTGCACAGGAAATATTTTAAACTATATTCTTATTTTCTAAAAAACGATGAATATGAGGGGGGGGAATTAAAAGTCTAGCTACTGGGTCAATTTTTTTTATTGTGATTAGTTTTTGTTTTATTAAGGAAAATATGAAAAAAAAACATGATTCCCCACTTTATCTCCGAAGTTTACCGATCGAAAATTTTGAAATGTTCCCAATTTGTATTAATAAACATAAATATTACACGAAAGTTATAGCCATGTCTCTAAGTAACTATTTTTTTTTAATTCACTATAAACCTGTTTGAGCAACCCGGTTGCGTTAAGTTTGCACCTGATTTGTATGCAATGCTATATTATCAGGTGCAAACTTACCTCAACCGGTACCGGGTAATAAAGTTAGGGTAAGTAAAAATTTGTACGGAACCCTCGGTGCGCGAGTCCGACTCGCACTTGGCCTGTTTTATTTGGCATGTTTTTGACAAATCAGACAACTTCACTCACATGATTTGTTTGTATTTGTATCGCGCTCACTAGAATGTTCGTAATGTCATGTCTATAGGTGCGTCCACATTTGTATCATTTGCCCGTATCAGATCATAGTCGCGTAGCATGATCGCGTGTCACGATCACGCGTTTGGACGTTGCGCCGATCCGATCACTCGAAATCCATTTGCTACGCGTATCACACACTTGTATCGGAAGAGTGCGGCATTATCGGCGCGCCGACAATAAGCGTCCAAGCAGCGCGATACGCAGTCATGCTACGGCACGGCGATCGGATACGAGCAAATGATACTAGTGTGGATGCACCTTATCTTTTTTTCTTGTTCTGAGATTACCATGACCATGAGCTCATAATACCGAAATGTCAAATTGTCTCATTCTTAAAATGAACGAAATTCATTATGACAATAAAATACAACAATTCTTTATTGCACACCCACAACAGAAACGGTACAATAGAGCCTTAACATTAAATACGGTAGACAATAGGCGGTCTTATCGCAAAAGAGCGATCTCTTCCAGACAACCTTCTAAACGTATTTATATACTAAAACGTCTATTATCTAAATAACTAAAGATTGAAATGCACAATTCCGATATGACAGTGTATAATAAATACAGAACATGTTGTTTTGCCATGAGTTAAGGCATTATGAGACTAAGCTATTTTGAAGTTCGGCCATATTAAGATTCCGGTGTTTTAAGAAAAAAAATATTAGGCATTCTGCAATTTAGATATTTTGAGACCAAGAAGTTTTGAAATCCGGGAATATTAATAAAGAGGTAAAATGCCCATAAAACCAAAATTCTAATTAGTCCGTCAGTCAGATAATAAAAAAATATTGGACACGTATTTTTAGCTTTTTCAAAATAATAAAAAAATACTCAGATAAATCGCATTAAATTTTAAGAGTGGGGGCTCGTGACGTCACTCCTAAGTAAAATTTGTACTTAGGAGTAACGTCACGCGACATTTGGCTCGATGTATTTTTATTTTTTGATTATGTAAAAAAAGAAAAAATACGTGTCCAATATTTTTTCACTTCTCCTGCTCAAAAAGTATGTCAAACGAGACTAAAATAGTACATTTAGCCCCTAGGGTTTAAAAGAAAGCCATATAATCCCATACAAACTTCTATGACACTGAAAAAAAAAACTTGCGGCCAGCTACATACTACTTACGAATAATTAAAAACAAACAAACCAACCTGATAAGGTTGGCCAAAATTTCTGATCGAATTGCTCAAACTGTACTGTTTTTCATGAAATGTACAATTTTAATGTTCAGTTTTTTTATTTTCTCGCAGTCGAAGTTAAAAGCAGAGTGTTTAACACGTGGCTAAAAGCCATTGTGACACTCAGACTTATTTTTCGTGTCATAATGGCTTATTTTAGCCCCTTGTCAAACAATGTACTATTATTAATCTACATGACGGACTAATTATTAAAATTTAGTCATCATCCCCATTGCAGGGGTTTTGAATGTCGGCTATGATCACGATGACATGACCTTTGAAAGAAAGAAAGCATTTTTATTAGTTAGCATACCTACAAACAATTAAGAGTCCCCGGTAAGCTCGGTTCTCCATACAAACGTAGTTACGCTCTCATTTTAAAACGACTAGCTAGTTTGCTTTGAAACTTTGTACTTTAGAATAAGTGAAGGTATATCTAGGCCTCTAATTAGTTTATGTAGCTTCAGATACCATAGTAAAAAAAATACTGCGAATTTAAGTTTTTCATACAAAACTTGTTTTTGCTGTATTTCGTTTGTTTTATAAACTGCAGTCATGTAAACTAATTTCAGGCCTAGATATACCTCATGTCAATGTACATGCAAAGTTTTGTTACAATGCAACACGTAGTTTTAAAATGAGAACGAAACTCCGTTTGTATGGGAAGGTGAAATCGGCCGAGCTTGCTGGGGACTACTAAATAAGAAACAAGTAAACACCAAAATAAAAATTACTAGTATGCCACGAAAAGGTCCCACCTCAGCATAATGCCACCTAACTTAAAAGGCTCATAAAACACGCTACAAGTACGGTATCGAACTCAATTTATTAAGGATTTCTATCAAATTCTGATGTGAAATGGTACCGCTTGAAATTTTTTATTTTATTTTAGTACAGTCTACATCCCAATTGCTGTTCGACAAGATTGACAAGTGGACAGTTTTAGCATTTAGGTATACTCGTAAAGCAAATTGAATCGTTAGTTTTATATTTCTTGCCCTTTCGAATCACCATTCCTCCATCAAACATAGCTCGATTTAAATCAATCAAAACACCGCAAAATCTGACAGACAATGCAAAATTTGATTGACAGAACTCGCACCTCACGAACGTTTCCGAAATGAAATTGGCCGCCGGATCGGCGTGGAAGTAATTGGAACGGCTCCAGTTCACACCTGGGGCAATTAGGCCGCCGTGCCTGGCACCGGGGGCTCCGCCGAGCTAGTTGCTTCACGCGGCGTCACTTGCTTAGGCCACACAAAGTAGGGATGACCAAGGTGAGTTGTGACATCGTCGGTTTTTTGGGAACCTGTTAGCGAGCTCGTCACAGTGCGCGTTTGTTAGCTCGAAACTTGAACTAACAAACGCGCGGTATTGCGAGCTCGCTATCAGTTAATAGATTTAAAAAATCGACGATGTCACAACTCTCCTCTGTCAGTCACCTCGGTGTCCCCGGCCTATGGACAGCTTTAGGACGACCTGGTTAGGGTTGCGGGGACTCGCTGGATGCGGGTCGCCTCTATCCGGCCCATGTGAAAATTATTGAATAGGCCAGTGTCCAGCACTGGACGTCCTATGGCTGAAATGATGATGATAAAGCCTTTCCTTGGGCAACCCGGTGGGAATCGGCTTATACTCCACGCCATTGCTACCTACTCATGCAAATGTGCATGACGGACACTCAATGTTTAGATGTTCGATCAAAAATTATCGGCATAATTTTTTAAATATAAAAATCCTCAATATCGATAAAAAAAAATCTAACACTAACTAGATTGCGACAGCCTTTTGTTTTGTCGCGATAATTCCGGCCTCCGGTAATGTGGCAAACGGGCAGACGAGCCACCTGATGGAAAGTGGTCATTGTCGCCCATGGATCGAGTCGCTCATACGTTCCCAACCTTCGCGTGCCCTGTTAACTCGCTGCTTGACGAAACCCATGTTATAGTACTCTGGAAACACCTCAGGCGGAAGGTGATTCCAAAACTTGCAAGTTGGTGGTAAAAATGAGCGTGATTCCAGTTTTTTTTTGGGACGCCAAGCATCCAGACAATGGGGACGTACTTTGTTCCAGAGCTTAATTTTGAAGCTAATTAAAATCTAACAATAGGGTACATATATGATTTTTTTATCGCTTTTCTTAACAAAATACCGTAAAAACGATTTCAAAAAGTGAAATTAAAATCGGCCTAGAAATACGCATGATATAGGCATTTTAAACAGTGATTAGACAGAGAGGTCCGACATGTACTGTTACGTCATAGTGCACTCCGGCCATATAAACTACATATCATTATTTTTTTTGCTAGAAAGAGATAGAATTAAATGTTTGATGGCTTACATCTTGATTATTCTTATAGTTATTCGAAAAAATATTTTTGTCTCATGTTTGTGACATGATACATGAATGAGCTTTTAATGAAGGAAAAATAAAAATTCATGCATATTCCTATGTGTCAGCAGCTAGCTTGTCTAGTTATTGTGATAATTTCTATATCCGTTCAGTTAAAATGCCAAGGTCGGTAATGCACACTGCGAGCAACTTGATGTCTAATGTTTTACGAGTGTGGGTACAAACATTTGTGTCTTGTAGATGTTCAGAAATATATTAGTTACTAGCTTCAGGCCGCGACTTCGTCCGCCTTAAATTCGTTTATCGCGGATAAGGGTATTTTTCCGGGATAAAAAGTAGCCTATGTCCTTCCCCGGGACTCAAACTATCTCCATACCAAACTTCATCCCAAACGGTTCAGCGGTTTAACGGTGAAGAGGTAACAGACAGACAGACAGACACACTTTCGCATTTACAATATTACTAGCTTCTGCCCGCGACTTCGTCCGCCTTATATTCATTTATCGCGGATAAGCGTATTTTTCCGGGATAAAAAGTAGCCTATGTCCTTCCCCGGGACTTAATCTCCATACCAAATTTCATCCAAATCGGTTCAGTGGTTTAAGAGTGAAGAGGTAACAAACAGATACACTTTCGCATTTATAATATTAGTATGGACTAGAAGGCGCCCGCAACTTCGTTCGGGAAGAGAAAAAGTCGTGACCCCTCTTTTTTTCGACAGCGTAGTCGGGTAAAAAGTATCCTATAACCATCTGTGGATACCCAGCTACTCGTGTACCAGAAATAGTTGAAATCTCTGTAGCCGTTTTAGCGTGATGAAGCCACAACGACACATACCAACATACAAAAAATTAAAATAAAATATTTATCGATATCGATTCAGTGGCATCTAAATAGTCCGTTACCGTCATTTTTTTGAAAATATCTTCATGAACAGACATTTTATTTTTAAAATTTTACAATAGTATACATATGACAGTGGGTAATACTAGTGATTAAATTTGTAACTATAAATTTTATGATTGCCAAATCTTCTGCAGTGGTAAATTGTGTTGTCCTAGCATTCAGTTTCATTTCCACCATAATACATTACGTACCGCATTTTATGCAAATAAATACTTTGAATTTGAAACCGTTGAAGATCTCATCTGGCGCTTAATCAAACTTCTTACAATTAGAGGATATTTGTTCTCTACTTTACTCGACTACACTGAAGCTAAAAAGGGTTATGATTTGCTTGTCCCCTGCGAACGAAATTGGCCTTATAAAAACCGATACGTTGAAGGCACTCACTATCAGGGCGCGAAGCGCTATCAAACCATCTGCATCGTCAGAACTCGTCAGAACTTCGCAGGTGTTTTGATGATATTTTTTGAGGTATCGTCTTGACTCGTGCTAATTGTAGTCGTTCTGTTTTTCTACTGCAATATGACACGAATATTTCGCTCGCGCTGCATTCCTTGACGTTTTACATCAACCTAGCAAGACTAAGCATAATTTCATAATTGAAGTAATACTTTATGTAAAAACAAGAAGCCCGCAACTTCGTACGCGGAGGTGAAAAAGTCATAACCCCTCTTGTTTTCTTCAGCGTAGTCGGGTAAAAAGTATCCTATAACCATCTGGAGATACACAGCTACTCATTGTACCAAAAATAGTTGAAATCCGTTTAGCCGATTTAACGTGATGAAGCCACAACGACAGATACAAACATTCAATAGTAGATTGTTTGACAAGGGGCTAAAATAAGCCATTATGACACGAAGTGATTATGTCTGAGTGTCATAATGGCTTTTAGCCACGCGTTAAACACTCTGCTTTTCACTTCGACTGCGAGAAAATTAAAAAGACTTAACATTAAAATTGTATAATGTTCTGTTCTGTAATGAAGAAACTGAATCAATATAATTATTGATTATTTTTATAGAAATATGGAAAGACCGTTATTATTCAAATTAATATTATCCATACTAATATTATAAATGCGAAAGTGTGTCTGTCTGTCTGTTACCTCTTCACGCTTAAACCGCTGAACCGATTTGGATGAAATTTAGTATGGAGATAGTTTGAGTCCCGAGGAATGGCATAGGCTACTTTTTATCCCGAAAAATACCCTTATCCGCGATAAAAGAATTTAAGGCGGACGAAGTCGCGGGCAGAAGCTAGTAGTATTTAATAATATGCTTAATCCTCGAGAGTACTCATAAAATCTAACAATAAAAATATTTTTTGTGCTAGATGTCTGAATCAATGTTCCAACATAGCTTTGTCTCTGTGGAGAACTTGCGATTTTTACAAATCAATCTCCTATATTTCACAGTGCTAAGTCCAGTACCTCTAGCACCACTGTCATACGCGACTATTCGTCTCACGACAAAGATTGTCTGCCTCTTTCCTTTCAATACAATGCGAGAAAGACGGGCGATGCCATGTCGCGCGACGAACGTAGTCGCGCAGAGTTGTAGTAGACCGGCAGAAGTGACGTCACGCGTCATTATTTTGTTACAACGAAACATCGCAAATCAATGATCACAAAACGAGGCCATAAATAAATTGGCAATAACTCTGAACAGCCTGTTACCGCCGTCGTAAACGAGGAGAGGCTCTCGGGGATCTTAAATAGATTCTACGGCTGAAGTGCTCTCTGTAAACTCGAACATAATTCAATTTAATTGTATTTAGATATAATTGTGATACGGTCATGAAACATATTACACCTGTAATGACTATGGCTAAACATACGAGTACTTGTGTACATTGAAGATATTTTCAAAAAGATAAGTGACACGGACTATTTGGGGGTCACTGAATCTAAAAATATTTTATTTTAATTTTTTGTACGTCTGTATGTGTCGTTGTGGCTTCATCACACTAAATCGGCTGAACGGATTTCAACTAGTTTTGGTACCATTTGTTCTATGGAACTAGTCCTTCGAGCCGGATGATTTGTGAGTACAGTGACAGTATCCGTATACCAAAAATATTTGGTACTAGCTTCTACCCGCGACTTCATCAGCCTTAAATTCGTTTATCGCGGATAAGGGTATTTTTCCGGGATTAAAAGTAGCCTATATCCTTCCCCGGGTCTCAAACTATCTCCATACCAAATTTCATCAATCATCCAAATCGGTTCAGCGGTTTAAGCGTAAAGAGGTACCAGACAGACAGACAAACAGACAGACACACTCGCATTTATAATATTAGTATGGAAACGAGTAGCTGGGTATCCACATATGGTTATAGGATATATTTTTACCCGACTACGGTGACGAATAAGAGAGGGGTTATGACTTTTCTCCTCCGCGACCGAAGTTGCGTTCTCTGTATGACCTTAATTAAAGTAATCGTACCTTTCTTTTGTAACAAAACGGTTTATGTAAACGTAATACAATATAAACAAATTCAAAGAACTAATAAAACCTAACCTTTATTTCACAGGAAATTAATTTCTCTATCACCGTATCGAACGTTAGTACACAATACATAGTAAGTTGTTGATGTTCGCTACGGACAATAGTACCGGCGTAGAACGCTTGCCATTGTGGTTAGTGTTTATTTTGATCGATTTTGCCCACATTTGTGCCTATTTGGCACAATAAACGAGAACGATGGTAAAAGCTGTTTAAGCTCATCGATTATCGTCTTTTAATGCCTTTGTTCGACTGAACTTAGCTGATTTTCGACAGCGGATTTTTACAAGCTTTTATTTAACTTGCAATGTTTGTGTGTTTGAGTCAAATTTTACAAGTTTTTGGCCCAAGGTGAATTAATAGAATAGAAACATTTATTTCGAGCAACATAAATGATGTATGTATGTTGTTAGTCGTTTTTGCGTATAACTTATGTTGGCGTTACTTACTAGGACTGATTGAGACATGCATCTTGCAACAGTGCCATATACGGACATTCAAGCCTGTCCGCTATAGAACGTAGGATAGGGTTGGGGCTGGCCCGTATCCGGCGCACCAGGGATGTGCATCGTTTGCGCATAGTCGTATAAAAGCAATCCCTATGCGCGCTTCAGCAAAGATCCCTGTCTAAAATCGGATACCCGGTAAGAACGTATGGCTTAAATTTACTTTTTTTTAAGTCATACGTTTGTACCCGGTGTCCGATCTTAGTCGAACTCACCTCACTTCCCGGTTTGATTGAGCTGAAATTTGGCATACCTGTGTAAGTTCCGTGACAATGCAATATACCATCGAGCTGATCTGATGATGGAGACGGAAGGTGATTAAGCACCTTGAGTTAGTGTGAAACAGAAGCAAAAAGGTTACAAACATGGATCTGCTGGGACACTTCAATAGAAGTAAACTGCTTAGTAGTAAACAGTTCGGTTTCACAAGGGGACGTTCCACGGCTGATGCAGCATCTGTGCATCAATATCTTCAACTTACAGACATTTCATTTTTACAACTTTATAATAGACGTATAAACTGCCATGGCACTTGGTGCGACAGAGGATTCTGCAACAGAGAATTGGGTACATTTCTGTAGTCAACATAAATGACGTCACGCTTGCAGTTAAATGTTATTTCTGAGAATCTGTATAAAACATTCATGAATACTTATTTTTAAGCTTTTGGCGATTTTAAAATGATCAAAAAGTAAAAAATAAGGAGGCAATTTGACCGTATAGAATTATGACGTCAAATACTTTTTTCCTTTCAAACTTCATACTTCTTGACCGTTTTGACAGTTCATAAAAAGGAACTGATTCGATCTGTCAGTCAAGTACCCTATTCGCCGCGTGGCTCCTGTACGTAACATGGCGTTTAAAATGTTAACCTTACTATTTCGCCTGACAGTGTCACTACGACAAGGTACTATCAATTACAGCTTGACATAAACATGCCGCAATACTTGCCGCATTCAACTGTGCCTGTCGCCACGACCATTTGCTATTCCATTTTTGACGTTTTCAATAAGCCGCCAAAGTCGACAATTGCATGTATTCGTTTTGCAGAATTTTGCCTAAGATCGTCGTGAAGATATTCGCGAATATTTATAGGTCATTATGGTAATAAATAGCTTGGAGTCGATGGAGGAAAATTATGAAGACTACATTATTGCTGGGTAATCGATAATGTTCTATTTACGCGTTTAGTTTGCCATCGATACTCAAATATGTATGTAATTCGTGAGCGAACGAGCAGATTGCAAAAATGTCAAAGAACCCCACATTAAGGCGATTCATCGAAAACAATCAATTGGAAAACATGGTCTGCGCCCCGTTCTGTGATTGGTCCGCAGCGGAGTGAGGGGGGACTGTTTGCATACAAATACACGCCAGCGCTAGCTTATACCATAAGGCCGTAAACGACTAAACGGCTTATTTCGTTTCAAATAAAAACTACAAATAATTTTAAAAAATCAAACTGACAAACGAAAGTGCGTATTTAGACTAATGCACTAAGAAAATTTAGAGGCTTACAATGGTCTGGTTAGCATGTTAAATAAGAATCTGTTTTAAAAGAGGTTTCTTTGATATTGCTTTGTCTATTATAAAAGTTAAAGAATGGTTGCTCTGCAACTGTCAAAATGAAGTCAATGAAATGAAGAATCAGGTTATGAAATATTACTTTCATATGTTTTGTTATGGCTGAGAAATGTTATGATCTCTGACACCGAAATTTCCAATTCGTCGTCTTAATTTGGAACAGATCTTTTATTACGACTATCACATTCGTGTTGATAATTATCGTGAGCTAACCGTTTCCGTAAACAAACTGAATAGGAAAACCGCAGAAAATTGGAAATCTAACTAGAATTTGAATAACATGCAGCCGCGGAAGAGCTTAGCCGCAATAGGCTTGTGTCCTAAAAAATAATATTATTCCGCCAGTTTAATTGTCAGAAAATATTGGACACGTATTTTTTCTTTTGTCAATTACACAAAAAAAATATGAGTATATAACCCGAAAAAATTCCCTGTGACGTCCCCTCATGCGCCTCCACTCCCAAACTTTGACACGCTTTATCTTTGCCTTTCTTTGTTTGATTGACAAAAGGAAAAATACGTGTCCTAATTTTGTGATAATCGAACTTACGGGCTAGAATAATATTTTTACTACCCAAACTACCCTATACCGAGTTTCACACCAAACTATATTTTCCTTTTCTTTTGTCTTTAAACGTAGACCCTAATATGGTCTAAGTTTAAAAACAAGAGACAACAGTAGGCGAAATGTGTTCAAGGGCTTTTCGACTAATCAATTTTTGTTTTAGGAGATTTGAGTACAGTAAAGGTGCGTCCACACTTGTATCATTTGCTCGTATCCGATCACCGTGCCGTGGCATGACTGCGTATCGCGCTGCTTGGACGCTCACTATCGGCGCGCCGATCATGCCTTGCTGGTCCGATCTAAGTGTGTGATACGCGTGTCAACATGGATTTCGAGGGATCGTATCGGCGCAACGTCCAAACGCGTGATCGTGACACGCGATCATGCCACGGAACGAAGATCTGATCGGGCTAATGATACAAATGTGGACGCACCTTAAACGGCGATAAAGAATGCACATCGATCTTCGGAAAGAGGCAATCGGCTAATTTCGACTTCGTATAGCGATATCTGTGTCGCACACACCATGACGTTTATTTTGTCAGTCGTGGTTCAAATGCGAGAGAGTGCAGTCATAAACTACTAAGTTCTAAATTCAAATTCTGATGAACGATTAATCTAATAATTGATGTACATGAAAATTAGCATTCGTTTGTATTCGGCAATGCGATGATTGCCGATGTGCATTCTTTATCGCCGTTTACTGTACCTAATGAGGCATTCGGCTGAAGCGTCGAATTTTTGGCGACCGTTGTGGAAAAATCTAGGCGAATAATGATATAGTGTCCGCGGTAAAAAATTAGATACCTTACGTTTCTGCCCAAGTAGCACACAAGATGTATAAGGTCTAATACTGCTCGTGTGCTACTTGGGTTTACTCGTATCATTGACTTCGAGGATGGAAATGCCTGCTCTAGTAATTGCTCCATGGCGGATTTTAATTGAAGCCCGGCACAGTCTTTATCTTCGGATACATATATTCATAATAAACTAGTCATTAATTGAGCTGGTTAAGATTAATCTACGTGTTGAGTTAACAAGCATCTACGGAGGGTATACGGACGCTATTTCTTATACCTAACTAGAGGGTGCCCGCAATAGGGAATATTCATGAATTTTAATTTTTGCTTTATTAAAAGCTCATTCATGTAACAAACAGTAGAAAAAAATATATTAAAAAGTATATAAAAAGTAAAATACAAAAAGCAAGTACAAAATATAAACACATTACATTAAGGTGCGTCCACATTTGTATCATTTGCCCGTATCAGATCATCGTCGCGTGGCATGATCGCGTGTCACGATCACGCGTTTGGACGTTGCGCCGATCGGATCGCTCGAAATCCATTTTGCTACGCGGATCACACAGTTATATCGGAAGAGTGCGGCATGATAGGCACGCCGACAGTAAGCGTCCAAGCAGCGCGATACGCAGTCATGCCACGGCACGGTGATCGGATATGAGCAAATGATACAAGTGTGGACGCATCTTTACACACATGCAGTGCGTCGGGCATGTTCGCGGACGCGCACGTGGACGGGTTCCAAGCGACAATGCGCAAGCGTTGCGCCGCGACGCTCCGCAGAGTGCGCGACAGCCGCCACAGTCTCCTGACGGTCGTGGCTGACAGATGGGACAATGGCCTGATAAGGCACTGGTCCTCTCTGCATTTAAGTTTAGTTCCTAAATTCTCTTTCTAGCAAAACAGAATTTAATATAGAGTTTATATGGCCAGAGTGCACGATGACGTAACAGTGCATATCAAGTTCCGCGTGAGCGCGCAGCGGTGACGCACGTATTGCTTTCGTATTTGTCTGTTGTTTTGTTTTGTTTTGTCTCGATCGGCGCGTGAGTGTCGTAAAAATGTCGGCTACAGTAAAATGCAATCACTGTAACATCGTTATTGACGAAATGTTGTCGTATATACAGAATAAGTTATCCGTGATAGACGAGGAAACCTTAGTTCGTTTATGTACGTCGGCTTTCACAGGAGCTGAAATTCAAAACTCAAAGTCGTTACTTTATGAAGCCGTCCCAACGAACAAACCAAATGTTAATCGCAGAGGAGAAAAGAAGGAGCAGCGCGATATAAATGATATTATAAACGTGTTTAGAACTGCTGATCCCAGTTCAATTCCAGTATTTGTGGCCCGGCAGTTAGAAAAATTACCGCCAATATTATTCGACCATCTGGATTGTACAAAATTGCTGAGGGATATAGTGCGGTTACAGACTGATATGGACACGTTTAAATCAACGTATGCGACTCTTAATGAACTCGAAGACTTGAAGAAAGAAGTTAATGTAATGAAAAACATTGCCCCTGCCAGGTTATCGATGTGTAATGTTAATGTGAGGCGCGGAGCCTGGTGCCTGGATAGTGGCCCCTCAGGCATATCTCAGACTTACAACTCGACATTGAATGACACTATTAATACAAATAAAGAAACGTCATCGTCACCTTTAACCGATAATTTGTGTGTGAGCAATCAATATCGATCTATTCAGATTGAGGGTGGAAATCCTACCGCGGAGAATAATGTATCGCTGCCGCCGGCCGCCGCTGCTACAACGAGCGGGATGAGTCATCGCGACGAACAGCTGATTGAATTGGCCCAGGCGCAGCTGACCCACTCACCCTCAGAGTCGACGAAGCGCGGTAAATCGTTTGCTGACGCGCTAATTACGGGGGTGGACCCATCATCGCAAAGTCGTAGCCCCAAAAATGACGACTGGGAGACTGTACGCTATAAAAACAAAAACAAAAATAAAACTACACGCCACAAAGGTCAACTTGGGACCTCAACTATTACAGTTGGCAGTTTTAGGGCAGCTGAGCGTAGAATTCCGATGTTTATCACAAAAGTAAATAAAGATGCGGATGAATCGGAAATAATGGAGTATATTAAACGAAAAACGCAAGAATCAATATTATTAGAAAAGATTAAAATAAGAAACGAAAAGTTCTACAATGCCTACAAGTTCTTCGTTAACGAATCGAAAATACCATTGTTTTTGGATAGTAACTTATGGCCGAAAGACATTATATTTCGGAAGTTTGTGCATTACACTTACAAACAACCTGTCAGAGTAAGCTCTGGTGACGGCAATATATCAAATCAATATGTCTAGTTGTACACTTGCTACGTTTAATTGTAAAAATGTGAAGCGTTGTGTGGACAGTGTGAGAGAACTATGTCAAATAAGTGATATTATTGCCCTGCAGGAAACTTGGTTGGCTCCCGAAGATGTTCCATTTCTGAATAGTATTGACGCCAATTTTAGTGCGACTGGGACTTCGTCAATGAACACCTCAATAGGCATGCTGCGCGGGCGACCGTACGGCGGTGTCGCCCTACTATGGAGGAATGCGGTTTTTTGTGATGTGTCGGTGGTTCCGTGCGATAATCCGCGGGTGTGCGCGATAAAAATAGTGAGGGATGATCGCCCTATTATTGTGATGAGCGTATACATGCCAACAAATAGTATGGACAACTTACCAGAGTTTACGGACTGCCTCGGCGGGGTGAGTGCTATTGTTGAGGAATACGGCATAGAATCGGTATTCATATTGGGAGATTTCAACGCCCATCCAAGTGAACTTTTTTATATTGAACTAATTAACCACTGCAATGAACTGGATTGGTGTTGTATCGACATACACAAGTTAGGTACAGATTCCGGGACGTATACATTCATAAGCGATGTGCACCACTGCGAGCGATGGTTGGATCATTGCCTTATAACACAATCTGTAATGTCGTCGGTGCGCAATGTATATGTCAAATACGATGTCACATGGTCCGACCATTTCCCTCTCATGCTAGAATGTGATCTCAATATAACACCTAGGTTAATAAACCTACCTAGCGCACCTAGTCAACAAATAGTATGGGGGGAAAGAGGGTCGGAGCAGGTGGCCCGTTATAGCGATGAATGTCAAAAGGGTTTAAAGTCCATTGACTTTCCTGTGGAGTTTAGACTTTGCGCAGATAAGTACTGCAGTGATACTGGCCATAGACAGGTAATTGATCGAATGTATGTCGATATTGTGTCAGTTTTACGCGCGGCCGCTATTACTAGTAGTCTAAGCAGAAAGCGAAAGTCTAAGAACCAAATAGTAGGGTGGAACAGACATGTCAAAGATGCTCATGGGGCAGCCAGACTGAGGTTTCAAGAATGGGTGCTTTATGGTAGACCTACACATGGAAACTTATTTAATGAGATGTGTGAAACAAGGAAGATCTTTAAATCTCGCCTTAAATGGTGCCAAGATCACCAATCGCAAATTAAAATGGATATCATAGCGTCACATCACTCCAAAAAAGATTTCCGGTCTTTCTGGAAGGCTACTGATAATATGAAGTTTCGGTCTGTCTGTCCTGTTAGCGTTGATGGTAAAAGTAACCTGAAAGACATTGCTGACCATTTTAAAGAGCACTTTGTTGTAAAATCTCCTTTGGGGGCATCACGGCAGGAGGTGAACAATGCTGAGGCCAACACGCAACCGGTTGAACCGGGTTTCACTTCTAGGGAGGTAGCCAAGGCTATTAGCTCGATTTCCCGAGGTAAGTCACCGGGGCATGATGGCCTCAGCATTGAGCATCTTCAGTTTGCGGGTCCTCATGTTGCAAGAGTGTTGGCAATGTTCTATACGCTGTGTGTTAGGCATTGCTACTTGCCCGAGGACCTGATGAGGACAATTGTTATACCGGTTGTTAAAAATAAAACTGGAGACTTAGCAGACTCTAGTAATTACAGGCCTATTTCTCTCGCTACCATCATAGCTAAAGTTTTTGACGGTATGCTTAATTCACAGTTAAACAAATATGTGCGGCTAAATCACAATCAGTTTGGGTTTAGACCCGGGTTATCCACAGAGAGCGCAATACTGTGTCTTAAGCATACTGTCAAATACTATATGGATAGGAAGACTCCAGTTTACGCTGGATTCTTAGACCTATCTAAGGCTTTTGACCTGGTCTCTTATGATGTACTCTGGAAGAAGCTGGAAGCCATTCAATTACCTACTGAAACAATACTGATACTCAGGTACTGGTATGGAGGCCAGGTCAATAGCGTTAGATGGGCGGGTACACTGTCGGATCCATACCGGTTGGAATGTGGAGTGAGGCAGGGGGGGTTGACCTCGCCCACGCTCTTTAATCTTTATGTGGATGGACTTCTGGACGCGCTGGGTAAAATGCATGTCGGCTGTCATATTGACTCAGTATGTGTAAATAATATAAGCTATGCGGACGACATGGTTTTACTCAGCGCGTCGGCTTGTGGCCTACGTAAGTTACTTCTCGTATGTGAGAAGTATGCCATCGAACACGGGCTGAAATATAATGTAGCCAAAAGTCAGTTTATGGTGTTTGAACCCGGTAGTAAACGGATAGATGAGGTGCCTTCCATAAAGCTCTCTGGTACTCCACTAGAAAGGGTGCGGAGTTTCAAATACTTAGGTCATATTGTCACGACTGATCTAAAGGACAACATGGATATAGAACGGGAACGGAGGGCTCTGTCAGTGAGGGCTAATATGATTTCCCGTAAGTTCGCGCGGTGTACGATGGAGGTTAAAATAACTCTATTCAGAGCTTTTTGTACCTCACTGTATACGTGCGGCTTATGGAGGTCTTACACGCAACGGGCCTACGGAGCCCTCCGGGTCCAGTATAATAACGCGTTCCGGGTGCTGGTGGGGCTGCCCCGCTTCTGTAGCGCATCAGGGATGTTCGCAGAAGCGCGTATAGACTGCTTTTATACGACTATGCGCAAGCGATGTGCATCCCTGGTGCGCCGGGTGCGGGCCAGCCCCAACCCCATCCTGGGCTCGATAGCGGACAGGCTGGACTGTCCGTACATGAGACACTGTTGTGAAATGCATGTTTCACACAGTGCATATTTTGTATAATATTATATTAATTGCCTACTAACATTAGAAATAAGTTAATGTTACTAACGATTGTGTTTGTTTGTATGAGTCTTGTTACTTGAAATAAATGTTTTCTATTCTATTCTATTCTATATCGGAGCTCTCTGTCTAATTAGTAGTTTAAAATGCCTATATCTTGCGAATTTCTTGGTCGATTTACAAAAAAAAACACATTTTAAAATAGTTTTAACGGTATTTTGATATTTAGTTAAGAAAGGGACAAAATAATTTCATGCATGTTCCCCATTGCGTTCGCGGAAGAGAAAAAGTCATAACTCTCTTCCTTCAGCGTAGTCGGGTAAAAAGTATCCTATAACTATCTGTGCATACGTAGGACGTTTTGGAGTGATGAAGCCACAACCACAAATACAAAATTACAAAAATACAAACACAATAAAAATATTTAGTGACCTTCAAATAATCCGTATTACTTATTTTTATATACTTAAAAAATATTGGACACTTTTTTTTTATTTTTTTACGTAATCAAATAATAACAGAGAAATATTAAGTCAAAATGTCGCGTGACGTCACCGTTTCTTATAGATTATACCTAGTAGTGACATCACGAGCCCCCACTCCTAAACTTTGATGCGATGTATCTCAGTATTTTTTTATTAATTTGCAATAACAAAAATACGAGTTCAATATTTTTTTATTATTTATTAAATAGGGACTAATTAGAATTCCCTCCCTCCCTGAAGGAATCCCTGTCGTCATGCCTATTTTCATGGTCATGAAACACTCGCACCATTCTTTAAAAAGAAAATGATTGATTTCCAGGTGGTGGAGCCAATCAACCGGCTGCTGGATACGATCCCGTTCGACTGCGTGTTCTACTCGCTGGACTGGCACCCACCCGACCACGTCTCCTTTATCGACAACGTGCATCTGCGCGAGCTGCACGTGTCCAGCCCTGTAAGTCTCCCTGCACGTGCCCAGGAGTGGAGATCTCGTAACACCGGAGCTTGAATGAAAGAAAGAAAGAAAATACATTTATTCGAGGGCATATTTGTACAGCAATACACATACAAATAAATGACTAAACTAAGTATGCCCCGAAATGGTCCCACCTCAGCATAATGCTGGTTCTAAAGCCAGCGCTGATCTTCCGGTGAGACCATAGGTAGGTAGCGCCACGGAGAACTGTACTGCTTGAGGAAGCTTGATGAATCGACAGACGTGCCAAGAAGCTCTGGTCACTCACTACACATGTCACTTACTTACAACTATGTACAATTAAACACTGCACTGTTAATCGATCGAAAATTTTCTAAGTCCTAGTAAATCGACCCGCGAAAATTCTAAGTCTTTGAAACTTCATTTTTTCTACTGTCACTGTACTCACGAATCATCCGGTTCGAAGGACCAATTCCATAGAACAAATGGGAACTACCCCCATATGTGGATTCCCCGCTATCCGTGTACCAAAAATAGTTGAAATCCGTTTAGCCGATTTGGCGTGATGAAACCACAACGACACATACAAAAAAAAATTAATTTTTTTTTTCGAGATTGTGTCCTCCAAATACAGTATTTTTTTTTAATATCTTCAATGTACAGACATTTCATTTTTACAAGTTTGTATACATATAATAGTATAGATATATATATATGTTTAAAATTGTGGTTGCAGGTATCAGCGGACAAGGCCGCGGCATACGACACGGTGGTGTTCGCGGGCCCGCCGCCCATGCGCCAGCGCCTGTGGCCGCGCCACTGCGTGCAGGACACGTGGGGCGCCGAGCTCCACCCGGACCTCAAGGTCAGACACTGCCAGGGTTGCCAGCTATACTTTATAATAACCATACCTCGCAACAGTTATTATTAATAACGTTTCCTGCGTTATTTTTCTTCATTATACTTTATACTTTTGAATAAAAAATGGTATCGAAAATACTTTATTTCTGACATTAATCACTATGAAGAAATGAACGATGAAATGACGCCCAAATAGTAAAACAATAAAATAGTAGTACAAAATAGTACATTTCGATGCTAGTGCGGAAAGTATGTTATTACTTCACGAGTACCGTATGCGAGTGGCAAGGCTCGGGACGAGTGAAGAATGACATTTCCGCACGTGTATCGAACGACGTTTTTTAATACAGTTGCGAAAAAATAAGAAAAACAGCAAGCATCATCACAATCATCATCACCATCACCATAATCATCATCATCAGCATCATCATCATCATCATCAATAAGTAGTAAATAATATTATTGGAACAATTCAATATTGGAACTAATATAAATTTAAAAACATTTGAAAAGTGAAAAGCACTAGTTCGCAAAAACCAACTTTGCGCACGCTAAACACCTCCGTAAAGTAGGACTTTTTGAGAAACTGTATTAAAAAATATGTTTTCAAACATATCAATAAATATGTTTTCAAACATATCAATAAATATGTTTTCAAACATATCAATAAATATGTTTTCAAACATATCAATAATTATGTTTTCAAACATGTCAATAAATATGTTTTCAAACATATCAATAAATATGTTTTCAAACATATCAATAAATAAATATGAAAAATACTTTTTTGTTCGGAAATACTTTTATTTTATTTATACTCTTCACAGAGGTTATTTTCCCAAAAAAATAATAGCAATCCTAGACAATGTAGTAGTATAAAGATCAATATTAGGAAGCACTTGTTTAAAACACGTTATTACAAGCTGTTATTTAATTTGACTGTGGGTCAAATCTTTCAAGTTAAATCTGACGTACCTCCCGGTTTCCGGTTGAGCTGAAGTTGGGGTACTTATGTCAGTTCGGTGACAATGCAGTTCATGATACCATCGAGCTGATCTGATGATGGAGCAGGAAGGTGGTCGTAGGAACTCTGAAATAAAATAACGCAGTCCAGGAGAATATGGGTTCTTTAGAGACGTCTCAATGAGTAGTTGATGGGTGTTCAAAAAAAAGTACAGTCGGCAGTAAAAGCTAGTCACAAAATGAGATTTTTGACAGATTTTTTTATTGTATCAGGTGGCGGAGGGAGCGGTGAAGGTGTACAAGGGCACGAACCCCGAAGTGGACTCATACTCGGTGTTCTGGGACAACAAGAAGCTGAGCGACACCACGCTGTCGGCGCAGCTGCGCGCGCGCGGCGCCACCGACATATACATCTGCGGGCTCGCCTACGACGTGTGTGTTGGTGAGTCGCCTTGGTACAGGTGGCGGAGGGAGCGGGGAGGTGTACAGGTGACGTGTGTGTCGATGAGTCGCCTTGGTACAGGTGGCGGAGGGAGCGGGGAGGTGTACAGGTGACGTGTGTGTCGATGAGTCGCCTTGGTACAGGTGGCGGAGGGAGCGGGGAGGTGTACAGGTGACGTGTGTGTCGATGAGTCGCCTTGGTACAGGTGGCGGGGGGAGCGGGGAGGTGTACAGGTGACGTGTGTGTCGATGAGTCGCCTTGGTACAGGTGGCGGAGGGAGCGGGGAGGTGTACAGGTGACGTGTGTGTCGATGAGTCGCCTTGGTACAGGTGGCGGAGGGAGCGGGGAGGTGTACAGGTGACGTGTGTGTCGATGAGTCGCCTAGTCGCAGGTGGCGGAGGGAGCGGGGAGGTGTACAGGTGACGTGTGTGTCGATGAGTCGCCTAGTCGCAGGTGGCGGAGGGAGCGGGGAGGTGTACAGGTGACGTGTGTGTCGATGAGTCGCCTTGGTACAGGTGGCGGAGGGAGCGGGGAGGTGTACAGGTGACGTGTGTGTCGATGAATCCCTTGTCGCAGGTGGCGGAGCGAGCGGGGAGGTGTGCAGGTGACGTGTGTGTCGATGAGTCGCCTTGGTACAGGTGGCGGAGGGAGCGGGGAGGTGTACAGGTGACGTGTGTGTCGATGAGTCGCCTTGGTACAGGTGGCGGAAGGAGCGGGGAGGTGTACAGGTGACGTGTGTGTCGATGAGTCGCCTTGGTACAGGTGGCGGAGGGAGCGGGGAGGTGTACAGGTGACGTGTGTGTCGATGAGTCACCTTGGTACAGGTGGCGGAGGGAGCGGGGAGGTGTACAGGTGACGTGTGTGTCGATGAGTCGCCTTGGTACAGGTGGCGGAGGGAGCGGGGAGGTGTACAGGTGACGTGTGTGTCGATGAATTCCTTGTCGCAGGTGGCGGAGCGAGCGGGGAAGTGTGCAGGTGACGTGTGTGTCGATGAGTCGCCTTGGTACAGGTGGCGGAGGGAGCGGGGAGGTGTACAGGTGACGTGTGTGTCGATGAGTCGCCTTGGTACAGGTGGCGGAGGGAGCGGGGAGGTGTACAGGTGACGTGTGTGTCGATGAATCCCTTGTCGCAGGTGGCGGAGCGAGCGGGGAGGTGTGCAGGTGACGTGTGTGTCTGTGAGTCCCCTTAGCACAGATGGCGGAGGGAGCGGGGAAGGTGTACAGGTGACGTGTGTGTCGGTGAGTCCCTTGTCGCAGGTGGTGGAGTGATTGGGGAGGTGTACAGGCGACGTGTGTGTCGGTGAGTCCCCATGGTACAGGTGGCGGAAGGAGCGGGGAGGTATAATTGGAGGTCACCGAAACGATCGATCGAAAAAATCGGTTTGGTTGGCATTTGTTGTTTTCTCGCTTTAACGTTGGTGCGGGGCGTGGCATAAACACAGACATCTCACTATTATTAATTAATAAATTATGGTAATATTCTGCGCAGGCGCGACGATCGCGGATGCGCTGGCGATCGGCTACCGCGCCATTCTGATCGACGACGCGTCGCGAGGTGTGGACCTGGCCGACATCGAGAAGACCAAGAACACCATCGTCAACAACAACGGCGTCATCGTCACCACCGACGAGGTATCTAATCCCTCTCCTCTCGACTATGTATCCCACATGGTGGGGTCAGCCATCCTTATCTCCCTCCTCCACTTCGCCCTATGGGCTCGTCCAGAAATCACGTGACCGTTCATGAGAGGGGGGGATCCCAAAAATATCACAAATGATCACAATGGGGGGGGGGTCCGAGAAGACATCACTTTACTCAATAACTTAATTCATACTTAATCCCAAAAAGACACGTGATCTTGAATGGGAGGGAGGGGGTAGCGTTATAATCACCAAATATCACCGGGGGGGGGGGGGGGGGTGTCGCCAAAAATCTGTCTATATATGTTCCACACAATGATATTCTTCAGTTTCTGTTACATGTATGGAGTGCGCCCCCTAGATTTTTTCATTCCCATTCCACTTGATATTGTAGAAGCTATACCAGCTGCCAGAATAACACTAAAAACATTTACCATACACTTCATGGGTTATTAAATGGTATTAGTTACTAATATTTTCATACTTTAAAAATAGACTTCCCCACCCAACTTTAAAGGCTCATAAAACAAGCTACACATAAGGTATCGCACTCAATTTTTTTAAAATATTTCTATCATAGAAATCACCATTTCGTATAAATTTTTATTTTTATTTCTTAGTCTTAGAAATAAGATATGTACTGTGTCCTAACCTAACTTAACAGAGTCCATGTGTCAGGTGGCGGCCATGGTGGATGGGCGCGACCGGCGACCGGAGCTGGGGTACAAGCTCGCCATGGAGCTAAAGGCCGCGCTGCACGACAGCCCGCGCACTTAGGGTTCCGTACACTTAGCCTTCGCGCCGCGGTTCTATGCGCAGATGTCCGGTATGCATGAAAAGAAAGAAATCATATTTATTCAACGCCAGCATAATACAAGAAATACAAATATCAAAAAGAATGGGGAATGGATTAAAATTTTCAAATATCTTGAAATTTTGTTTATAGGTAGGAATAAGTCTCCTTATCGTTAAAAAAAAATACTGATTTTTCTGTGGCTTAGAAAAAAATAAAAAGATGAAAAGGTGTTGGTGGGCCTATATGACAGCTTATACGGTACAGGATCAGCACCATTGATGTTTTCGATTGAGACGGCTGTAAATGTACTGTTATTCTTGCCGTCCGTATAAGCTGTCATATAGGCCCACCTTTTCATCTTTTCATTTTTTTCTTAGTTACAGAATAATCTGTTATTTTTTTCTCACTATAAAGAGACTTATTCCTACCTATAAACAAAATTTCAATATTTTTGAAAAATTTCATCCATTCCTCATTGACGACGCTGAAAGGGGTCACCACTCAGCTTTATGCCACGGCAAGCCGTGACCCTGATTTTCGGTGGTGCCCTGTAACATTGGCCTCATACATTCTATAAATGATTTAACCCCAATCTGGCTCGGAAAGCGGTATTCTCTTTACACAAAATAACAGGCATTTTTTTTTCGTTATTTTCGTTCAATTAGAATACAATGCAAATAGTAAGTTACTTGCGCCCAAGATGGCCCGGTTCTTAAGCCCACTATCAATTATTTTGTATTTTTAACCGACTTCCAAAAAAGGAGGAGATTATATGTTCGACAGTTTGTATTTTCTTTTTATGTATGTTCACCGATTACTCCGCCAATTGTGAACCGATTTTTAAAATTCTCTTGAAAGGATATTTTAAAATTCGAATGAGTTTCAATTTAGCGCCCATGTTCGGTTAGTACCATAGATATAACTGCAACTTTATATCGAAGCTAAGGAAGTTGAACTAAAGCCCAAAATGAAAGTAGGCCAACTTAAGAACCGCGCTATCTTGGGCGCAAGTAGCTTATTTATTGCACGCCTCAAATATACAGAAGTACTTACATAAGTACAGTTCGTAAACTTTAAAAACCTTTCGGGTTAATTCGTATGTGGGGACATATTCACGCAATATTTTGACTTTGGACCCCCTTGTCATGCTCTCTTTAACACGTCTTGTCATGTCTGGCGTGACTCACCCCTGGATGACGTCTCTTGTCATACAAGCTGTTCCGAGGAACACAAAAGATTTAAACCACGCATTCCTGAGGCCATTAGCATTAAAAAATGTTATATGACCCAAGTCAAAGTCAGCAAAAGAAAATCGAATTTTGTCGATTTTTGCACTATGAAAATTATCCCTTTTAATGAAATGGTAACGATTATTTTTCCAAAAAAAGATGACTATAGTGAGCGGTGGTAGCTGTCACTTATGTTATGTTAATAGCGACGCGAAAGGTCTTTGGGCATTTTGTTCGGACATATGACCCACGGCGTACACAAACGGTGGTAAAAGTATCTGCTACTCAGCGGTGTGAGTCGCATTCTTGTAAACCGTGGGAGAATTGAGAAAAATAAAAACATATCTCATCATTATAGCATTTCTGCAAAGAATAAAGTCAGAACTATTAGAATTATTTCAAAAATACTTTGAATAGCTACTATATTGCGTTGCTCATGTTATATTGTTTAATAAGAGCAAAAATAAAAATTCTATGTGTAGACTTTTGACTTTTTACAGAGAATTGTGAATGAAACACACCTTTGCACAATGCTGATAGTATAACTACATCATACACTAATATTTTCTTCTGTTTCCGCGATTATTACTCATTGAAATAAAACAATTTAACGGATTATATCGCGTTATAATCCGTTAAATTGTTTTATTTCAATACATCATACACTGTTGAATAACTTTTTTCTGCCGGTTGATAAATAAAAAAAAATACATATTTAGAAAAGTGAGATTAAATTCTCTATTTTAAAACTAGTTTGGTCTCTGTACGCGAAAGTTCGGGAAGCGGGTCAAAAACGCCCAATGACCTTTGGCAACATAAATGGCAACGTCGCCATCAAAAGAGCGTAATGCACTTTAGTAATCACAATAAATAGTTTACTTGAAAAATGATAATATCTTCAAAACTAAGCCAGCCCAAATTTGCCTGGGGTTCATACATTTTTTTTTGCTGCTAATGACCTAAGGAATGCGTGGTTAAAATGTTTCCGGGTCCTTCGCGGCACCTTGTATATAGACAAATATCTGCGCATATTATGTTGCGACGTGTGAGTTTTATGTTGTTTAAGTAAGGTAGTCTTGTCACTTGCCTGTTTATATATAAATGTTCTGAAATCGGGCTGTCTGTCGATGTTTCAATGCATCAGTGGTTCGCCCTGTATTTGACACGTCTTTAAAGTTCGCTGTTAGAATAAAATACAAGTCAAATGTAAAAAAATCACAACTTATAGTTCGCTTTTTTAGCATCAGAAAAAGAGTAGACAATCTTGACGTGTCTTTATGTTGAAAAACGCTTTTTTTTTACTCGTGAACCATACTAAAACGGCATACTTTTTAACTGGACCATCACTCTATACTCTATGGTTTATATTATAATGTCACTGAACTATAATACCTATATTATACAACTCCGCACAGAACTATAATGAATTTGAAAAAAAGAACGCTGTGTTTTTGCAGTGTTTTTTTTAGCTGTGTTTCATTTACTGTAGTTTATGGGTTACTCGTAGAAAAAGTATTGTATACAATAGTTGTATAATTAGCTTTTTAAGTCTCGTACCTTAATTAGGTCACTCAGCAAGCTTCGTGGCCTAAGCGCGGTACTCGACTGAAAAAGAATACATTATATAACGATTGCATAAAATAGATACGGCAAGAATGTTTACCTTTTTTCAAATGTTAAAAAAACGAAGTATATGCTATATATAGTAAGACAGTATTAATGTCGTTTTCTGTCAATATCAAAAGCACTCGATCATAGTTATTTGTCTAAGTAAATGCACGCCTAAAGTGATAAAGAAAAAGTATTAAATTACTTATCTGTTACTTTTGTTACTTACAGTACAGTCGGTTCCGTTTTTTATCACGAATTGTTTTTTGGATATCAATTTTTAAACACCCGATGTGACATTTGTACGGTCAAGGAATTTAATTTGTGTACCCTTTTGTACCTTGTCATAGTGACAAATCAAATGATATGGAATCTCTATCAGCTTTCATATTGATTTTGACTGTGACGAGGTACGAAATGGTCTGTAAATTAAATTCCTCGCCTGTACAGTTCGCTCGTATGAAGACATTTTACTTCGGTCGACATAGATTAAGTAAGAATTATTTCAAAGTTAGCTTTCAATGTCATGTAATTTTTATTACCAATCTATGTAGACCAGAGTAAAACTTTATTCATACAGGGGAACTGCACAAATGTCACAAGTGTTTAAAAAAAATACCACGTAAAAATTAGCAATTAGTTTGTTCTGAGTTCACATAACTTATACTATCGGGAAAAATATAAGACTCACACCTCTATGAAATTGAATGTTCCTAATAATACTTATAATATTGGTAGCTTTAAAAGTTTACAAATTGACCGTACATTCTAGAGCACATTACATTTATTAATAATAGTGAAACACAGTACAAAAACTACTTAGTGTAGTTATATCGACGTGTGAATGTCCGGGGTTGGTTATTGTGTGAATGATACATTGATTAATGGATGAACTTTTCCGCGAAATAGTGTCTTGGTTAGATGTGACAATAAATTGTGCTCACATGCGCATATTTTCATGCATTCACAAAAAATACGCATGCAAATACAACACACCACCAGTCAGTATAATCTTCGACACGTGTTTCGCCTCTACGGGGCATCATCAGGAGATGCAGGAGATGTTGACGGTCTCTACTCTACCAGAGAAGTGAGATGTCCAAAACGGTATGTAAACGGTGATGGTTCAGGGCAAGGACCATTAAAACAAGAGAACTGACACTTACCATACTTTGAATCGTGTTCCGATTGCAAGCAGTTATTCTGGCAAAAACTAGATGGCGCTTCAAAACTAAACATTTAACGATGTTATAATTGAATAAAAAAACATAGTATAGTAACAATTAGTTCGCAAATAGCTAATAATAAATAAATTGTAACATTTAAATACTGTGTCACGCTTGCAAAGTTGAATAATTGTAAAAAATAATTCTTATACATAGATGGCGTTGTACATATCGGGGAACGGCTTTTTGTTTGGAGATGGTCAGTCTTCTTGTTTTAATAGTCCTTGGTTCAGGGTATAAATGGAGCCGACCGTTTTAGATATCTCACTTCTCAGGTAGACGCCGGATACATTGATTTGCATTTTTATCATCATACAGGTATATACATATACATATAATACACTGCCCCGTTCCAAAATATAATTTCGGACTAAAATATTCGTTTTCCAAAGAAAATTTTAGGATATCCACCCGTTTTAGTTAGCAAATGAGTATGGCAGGAGGACAATATTTTGTGCCGAAAATCTTGAGATGGGTTTTTGTATTTATTCTTCCAATAAATAATTGTATAAATAAACTATGATTCAGATTGTTACGCTGATGCCTTAAGTGTAAAACTTTGATCGTGTTTTTGTGTGCCTTAGAGAGATTTAAATTACACCCCAGTTGCTGTTGTTTTCAGGCGCCTGAAACATGTTCTCAGTCCGTTTCACGACTCTGTTTAAAACCACGGCAGCTTTAGATATCACACCCTCTGAGCACCCTCTGAAACGGTCTGTAACGGTATATCCTCCAAGGCTCGGAAAAACACGATCAAAGTTTTTCACCTAAGCCACCGGCGTAACACTATAAACACCTATTAGAATATACGGTTGTCTTATTTTTCGCAGAAAATTGTTCGGCCGATTATGATATCCCAAGTCCCGTTTCGTGGAATTTTATTTTGCCGACCGTTCATTTCCCAACTTATCAAATGTGTTTATTTTATTTACCAACCTCACCGTTACCAACTTAACATTTGGTCTGTGTTTTATTACGTAAATTTTTAAAATGCCACCTTTCATGTAGCAGAATGTTTTAGTTGGCATAATATACACTTAGTTGTTTGTTGTTTACCAAATGTTTATAATTCCGAATATCATTACACGGACCAATAATAAATCCGACTAAACAAAAGTCCGAAACATCAGAATAATCTAACGTACAGTTTTCGGTTTTTGATCCATGTTCCATTTTGTCAATTGAGTAGGTACATGCAAACAAGCATTTGACTATACTTGGTCACAATACAAATCTAACCTAACCTACAGTTTTCGGTTTTTATGACAGTTATTTAAAACCACGAACTTTATATAACCGAATGTCAAAATTCCGATCATGAAAGCACGAACTTTATATTTCCGAATTAGCAATGACAATTCGGATACTTAAAATTCGGATTACAGTTTTTCGGAGCAAACACATCGGGCTTTTGATTTTTCGGGGTTATAAGCATGGGAATATTAAAAATTCGGATTTTTGATATTCGGTAAACTAAATTTCGTGCTTTTCAATAATCGATATTTTAATACAAAGGAAATATAAAATTCGGAATTTCAATAGTCGGAAAAAGCTAATTCGGAATAAGATATTTCGGATTATTTGGGTGTTCCCATCAAACTAATATTTAAAACTAAAATTAAAAGTATACTAAAAATAAATTATAAATTTATGTATATTTCTTTTGTAATACTTGCAAGCATTTTAATATACCTTCATGCAAGCAAGCATTTTGACGCTCCGCTATCCATGGTCATAATAAACCTAACCTACAGGTTTTGGTTTTGACCCATGTTCCATTTTGTCGCAGTTACTCTTACTTGCCAGAGTTTCGGCCAACCAAAAAATATGTAAATATTGGTATGTATCTTTTTCTTATTTGTAACTTGCCTACTGTATGAAAAAAATCTTCTAAAAGTTGTTCGACCATGTGAAAGATTTGACTAATGATTAGTCTCCCAAAAGCTTAGAGGCATAATAATAATCTGCTTTACAATAATTCTACCAATTGAAACGTTGTCATACAAAAATTTGCTAATCGTTAGTTGTCAAAGTGAAACGTCGGCGAAATGTTGGTTGGCAAATGAAATTCGGCCAAAAATAGTTCTGCGAAAAGGCAGAACACCAGAATATACATATATAAATGTGAACATGTGCAGTACGTGTTCTCATAGATGGTGCTAAGGTTAATACCTTTCAGAAATGAAAGTAGGTGGGTCAAAGCGGATGGATAAATTCGAGGCCAGCACAGTGCTCGCTAGTGAAGAGGTTAACACGTTCGACGCGTAATCGAAAGGTACCAGGTTCGATTCCTGGTGTGACCATGTACGAGAGCAATCGTATTTTTCTTTGCGCTTTGACTTGTATCTATATGACGATGGGGAATGGATGAAAATTTTCAAAAATCTTGAAATTTTGTTTATAGGTAGGAATAAGCCCCCTTATTGTCAGAAAAAAAATTACAGATTTTTCTGTGGCTTGAAGATGAAAAGGTGTTGGTGGGCCTATATACCAGCCTTATACGGAAAGCCTCCGTCTTATAAAAAAAATCTGTAATTTTTTTCTGACAATAAGGGGACCGAAGGGGAAATTTCAAGATTTTTGAAAATTTTCATCCATTTCCCATTATATATATAAAGTTTATACACAACAGCAAACCATAGAAAATGTCTATGCAACTGTTTAACTTCAAGAACAGTCGCTTCTTTTATTTTAAGGCCTAAGCACACCGTTTTTTAAACGCGCCATCGCGGTGTTTGTTTGAAACCACTTCATGACCAAAAACGGGTTGAGTCTTGAAGGTCTTACTTGCATTTAGCCTTGGCGCGCAGAGCACCTTAGAGGCCATTCATAAATTACGTCATTTCAAATGGGGGGGGTCTAGATATCGGATGATGGCAGCATGACGAAGGAGGGGGGGTCATACCCAACATGACATCATCTTTTGCATCTTCAAAAAGTGCTTCAATGAGTAAAAAAGGATGAAAATTCGGGTTTCTATGAACTGTTGCTAAAAACGAATTTCTTGGAAATTACATCATTTTATTTGGTAGGGGGGGGGGGGGGGGGACTTTCGAATTATGATGGTTGGATGATTTTAGGGGGGGGTCAAAAATAGATGACGTAATTTATGAACAGCCCCTTAGTTGTATATTTGTCCTGGTAGCAAAATGTCTTGTTCTGTAAAACGCCCTCATTGCTATAAGACATAGTAGACTGAATGACTTGGCTGTAAAACGACTTATTGCCATAAGTCATTGAACAGTTAGTCATGTTCATTGTTATACAATAGGGAATATTCATGAATAATTTTTGCTTTATTAAAAGCTCATTCATGTTACAAACAATGGACAAAAATATTTTTTTTAATAACTATAAAACTAACCAAGATATAAGCCATCAAAGATTTCATTCTATCTCTTTCTTGCAAAGTTTATATGGCCGGAGTGCACGATGACGTAACAGTGCATATCGGACCACTCTGTCTAATTAGCAGTTTAAAATGCCTATATCATGCGTATTCCTTGGCCGATTTTAATTTTAATTTCACATTTTGAAATAGTTTTTACAGTATTTTGATATTTAGTTGAGTATAACGAAAAAAAATTTCATGCATAGGGTACATGCATGAATTTTTTTTTCGTTTTGGTACATTCTGTCTACTTGTGCATTTCACGACCTAGATGTTTTGCTAAGTAAGTCTTCCTGAAACTTAGATAATTTTTGAATCATGGCATTAGATATTCAAATCATTTTGCATACTTGGTGTACAGTGTACTACTGAGACGTTTTGAATGGAGTCAAGTAAAGCCTTCAGGACCCAACCCCCAATAACACAGAAATCTCATTTCGAATTCATGACGATCTTATTTTAATCAGTAAATAGTTAGTATTTAATGGTATCCACGGGTTCTTTGTTTTATTTAATTTATTTCTCTTAGATGTTTAAGTTTAATTTATAGTTGTAATGATAACCACTTTCAAATTTAAACCCGTATCAATTTAAATTGAAATGGCTGTCTACATTCGCGATAGTTCAATAATACTAAAGTTTTTAGGTGATGATTATTTTTGTCATTAGCCTATTAAAATACATGAAGGAATAAGCCAAAATGCAGCTGTTAAGTGAAGCGCGATCATACATTTTATCTTTTTTTTTTATATAGATGGAAGGGATGGTACCACATTTTTGGCAAATACACTTGTAATTGACAAAGCAAAGTTGTGGGCATACATAATGATGTTGTTTGTTTTTGAATCGGGAGCATTATAGGTACTTTATGGGTTAATATAGAATACTTCGTTTCAAACAATCAGTACTTAATGACGCATTTAGAATGATTAGCTTATTAAAACGGTATACGTATAATATTTATTTTTTAATATTAATTTGTATATTAAGGGCGACTTGCACCAAATTTCGTTTAAATATATGCTAAACAAATTTAACTAAACACGTTTATATCGTTAAATGCGATTAACATAATTGCTTTTAGTGACATCTTGCACCAAGCTGTTTTGAAGATTATTTAGCTGAACGCGTTTAATGTGTCGGTAAAACAGTTTTCCAACGTTTCGTTGTACGTAAATGGCGAAATACGCCATCTTTTTAACCAAAATTAATCATATCCACGCGACGAGTATGCGTAAATAGGAACGGGCCGTTTAATTTTGACACAAAGTGACGTGCGCGCGTTTTTCAACATTTTATTTGTTGTTTGTCATTGTAAATTCAAACTAACAACAAATATAGCAAAGTATTGCCGCTGAATTTAACAACCAACTAAGTAAATAAACCGACTCCTGCTGCCATCACTATTCTTACTGCTGAGTGCGGTGCTGTGTGTGTTCGTGTTCTTTTATGAGTTTTTGTAAGGTATGTTTTCGTAGTCGGAACCTTCTTATGATTTTTTTGTTATTGAGCGTCTCAAATAAATTGGTGCTTGTATTAATTTCCCGTTGTATAACTGGTCTATCTATGAACTCTATTATTTCCTCCTCGTCGTCAGAATAAAAACTCGAAATATCCGTTATTAATTAATAGTTGCACCAAAGTTTAAACACTCGGCGCCAAATGTTACAAACATAATCTGTCAAAGTAAACGTCAAATTAATTTTAAATATCGCGCTTAACGTATTTAGCCCAGTTAAATAGCCTTTGATGGGCGTTTAATTTTGACAGCTCCCTAAACATGTTTAGCGATCTATTTAACGTGGTGCAAGGCGTTAAACGTAATTTTATATTTAAATAGGATTTAAATACTATTTAGCGTCATGGTGCAAGCCGCCCTAAATATTAATATCCATGGCGTAATTTTACTAATGCTGTAGTAGACGCTGAATAAAATCGTGGCCAAGTTATGGGCTGGTCCATTAATCACGTGATGTTTTTAGCAATTTTTTAACTCTTTTTTTTCTTTCATTCGTGGTGATGTTTTAAGGTGCGTCCACACTTGTATCATTTGCTCGTATCCGATCACCGTGCCGTAGCATGACTGCGTATCGCGCTGCTTGGACGCTTACTGTCGGCGCGCCGATAATGCCGCACTCTTCCGATACAAGTGTGTGATACGCGTAGCAAATGGATTTCGAGTGATCGGATCGGCGCAACGTCCAAACGCGTGATCGTGACACGCGATCATGCTACGTGACGATGATCTGATACGGGCAAATGATACAAATGTGGACGCACCTTGAGACTTACCACCCCTCCCCTGCCCAAAATCACATGTATTTTTTGGTTCAAATACAAGTGTAAGAAATTCAGAATATTATATTTAAATACGTAAAATTACACTTAGGGGAGGGTGGGGAACCCTGGGTCGGTGGGTAACAGTGGATCATTGGCTATATTTTAGAGAGATACTAGATTTATATCTTTGTCATTGGACGAATTTGAAACGGGTTCACACGTTATGGAAGTGCATACAAGACAGATATGAAAATCTATTATAGGCAAAATAAAATACAGGCAATGATCCACTGTTCCCAACTGATCAAGTGTTCCCTAATATACACGTAATATCTCACTACACCCGTGCCTCCCCCTTGTGATAGTTCATGATTGTTCTCTTCCAACCCCCCCTCCTTCGATTCTCACGTGATTAATGGACGAATCCCATTAAAAAACAATCTGGCCGGTTATTGGCGATAACCCTATATTCTCTTCCTTTAGTTTTAATTTGAGCAGATCGCAATACGCATGAATTTTATTTTTTGCTTTATTAAAAGCTCATTAATGTAACAAACAGTGTATAAAAATATTTTTTAGAAAAACTATAAAAATAACCGAGATATAAGCCATCAAACATTTAATTCTATCTCTTTCTAGCAAAACAGAATTTAATATGGAATTTATATGGCCGGAGTGCACTATGACGTAACAGTGCACGTCGGACCTCTCTGTCTAATTAGTCGTTTAAAATGCGTATATCTGGCGTATTTCTTGGCTGATTTAAATTTTAATTCCACATTTTAAAATCATTTTTACGGTAGTTTGATATTTAGTTAAGAAAAGCGATAAGATAATGTAATGCATGTACCCTATTTGTTTATATTCCCTATACATATAGGTAGGCAAAAGCTTTATACTGGCTTTATTTAAACCGATACATTCGGAGACATTAACACGGGCTCAATTTTTTTTAAGTACTGCTATACAACATTGTTAATACAGTCGACCAGGAACACCACACAACAACACAGGCACCTTATTGCGTAATGAAGATTGATCGTAATTTGGTACCATTTTTGATGCAGCGATCATAGTAGAGTGCCATAGGTGTGGCAAATTTCAACCGAAATGATAGATTAGGGTTACAGTCGTACCGCGAATATAAGTTACATCGGCAATCTTCGACCGCGCCGACGAGTGCTAACAAGCACCGAATGAAACCGAACGTGTGAACATTTCAATAAAGACCTTGTTTCACTATACGTACGGTACATATGCAATGACAAATGAACTCGTGCTCTCGCTCATGGCGGCTGACGCGGCGCCAGACAAAATGGCGGGCGCCGGAGCTGCCGGCGTCGCGCGGAAAATGTTGGCCAATGGGCGTTGAAGATTTTCAAAAAATACTTTCTGCGCAGGAACATCGTTGTAACTTATATTTGTGGTACCTATTACTATAACTATGTTTAGTCGTTTAAATTGGTAGTCTCCACTAATAGGGCAATACCTACATAAATGCTACCAAATTTCCGTAAAGTCCAAAAGTAGATATCTATATCGACGGCAAAAAGCGAAAAACGTAACCGCCAACTGAATCCATTGACGGTTACTACTTTTTGCTGTCGATATGTAATTGACTGTACAATGTTCAAATGTGTGTATATTACAAATAGGTACGAAGTTATGTTGTTTGTAACCAAGGACCATTAAAACAAGAGGACTGTCAATTGCCATACTTTCGATCGTGCCCCGATTGCAAGATATTCAGGCAAAATCTAGAAGGCGCTTTAAAACGAAACGTTTAACTATGTTATAATTGAAGAAAGTAGCATAGTACAGTAGTAACTATTAAAGGCTAATAATAAATCAATCGTAACATATAAATACTGTGTCACACCTGCAAAGTTGAATAATTTTAATACTTACTAGAAGGCGCCCAAAACTTCGTTCGCGGAGGAGAAAAAGTCATAACCCTTCGTTTTTTCATCAGCGTAGTTGGATAAAAAGTATCCTATAACCATCTGGAGACACCCAGCTACCCGTGTACCAAAAATAGTTTAAATCCGTTTAGCAGATTTTGCGTGATGAAGCCACAGCGACACATACAAACATACATAAAATCCAAAAAAATATTTTTCGTTTTAGTGACCTCCAAATAGTCCATATCAATCTTTTTTTTTTATATATCTTCAATGTACAGACATTTTATTTTTACAACTTTATAATAGTATAGATTATTACATATTTACATAGATGGCGTGGTACATATCGGGGAACGGCATTTTGTATGGTGATTAACAGTCCTCATGTTTGGTGGTCCTTGGTAATATACATATTTGTATCTTAGTTCTTGCAATTATCTTTCAGAAAGTACAATATGCACTGGAAAATAATTCATATAATTAATCCTGCAGAGACCCAGTAATTATTACTTATTTCTATATCCAGTTGTGAATGTTGCCGTACTTACTTAATTTTAGCCAACCAGTGTAAATGGACTTAGATATTCCTAATAGTGACTTAGAAGTAAGTTCTTCCTAGTTCGTCCTACATTTATTTATTTATTTAGTTTAAGCAGCTGTATACTTAACTGCGGGCAGACTGGGCCCTGAGTCATAGACAATTCACAATTATATTTTTTTCGAAAATATTGTAAAAAATTGGTACGAAACATGCACTTGTTGTGACTGTTGGGACTCCACTAAGAATTAAAGTACAGTCAATTTCAAAAAAATGACAAAGGATATTTTTTGGTGGCAAGTTTTTAATTCCGACTGTTTTCTTCTTTGGAGATCCATCAATTACTCGCCGAGACTATTATAAAGAGCCCAAACACTGTTCATTCTGAATTCAAATAACGTGCACTATCGAGAAAAAAAAGCAGTATGAATATTCTCAGTGGAGCGCCCGTAGAGTCTACGATTGTTGCTTAGAATTAGAAGCGTGATAGCTTCATTTTGTTCCTGTAACGCACTGAATAAACTAGTTTAAACATACTCTATGTTTATTATTTTGTATCCTTCCCTATAGGTATTCAAGAGGAGGAAAGAGCGTACTCCAATATGAAAGGCCGGCAACGCACTTGTGACTCCTCTAGCGTAGCAGGTGTCTATGAGCGACGGTGATCGCTTACCATTCGACTCTTTAGCCGTTTTAAAAACGGCTAAAGAGTCGGATGCACCATACAGAGATCTATAAGCAAGAACAGATGACAAAATTCGTCGACTACTGGTATGGACGATTAGCTCAGTTGGTTAGAGCGTGCTGCCCCGGTCTGGCTCAAGGCACTGGTTCAAGTCCAGTATCGTCGAATTTTTTTTTTCATTTGTTTCTGATCTTTGTTTATAATAATAAAAACTTAACTGTAAATACGAAAAGAGCGGCAGATGTGAAATAATAAATACTTAAAGAAAATAGATGATTGTTTTAATATTTTTATAAATGGACAGAGTTTCCCCTTACAATACTTTATAATCATAAAAGGTCCCCAACTGAGGAGTGCGATGGCTTATATAGGCTAGGCTGGCTGGCTTGTTATCCCCCACTCCAATGCTCGGCTGAGCGGCTTGGCAGGGTTGGAGGGGTGATGACGTATGGCATCGGCTGGCTGACGGGCTGGCAACACTGAGACTTTACACTCGGCCATCCTGCAACAATTGCTCCCGCAATGGGAGAAAACACACATTAATACTCAATCAATCTAGCTTTCCAAAAGGTCTATAAGGTCCTCAGTCTCTAGTTGTTCATCTGAACTGCTCTGACTATCGGTCATTGGTGCTACACTCTTATATGGTCGGATAGCATCTGCTGACACTAGCCCAGTAAACCTTTTGTATCCTCGCATACCTTTTATACTCCTAATTCTATATCTATCTTTGCCTAATACCTTCACGATTATGTAGGGACCTGAAAAAATATCATCAAGCTTGGTATTCACTTTACTAGCACTGCTAACTGGGGCCTGTTTCCACAGGACGAGGTCTCCCTTTTTATATATTATACTATTCTTCCGCTTTTTGTCATATTGTTGTTTCATCCTAGCACTTGCCACTTTGTTTTGAATTGTTGCCCTACTACGTCTAGTTTGTACCGATTCACTAACACGTTCTGGGATAACAACATCACATACAGATCTACCAGTCCGAGTAAACATCAAATCATATGGCTTGTAGCCTGTTGAGGCATTTAATGTGTTGTTGATACCCCAAACAATATTAGGCAAACTGTTGTCCCAATTGTTGCTTGCTTCACTGGGCTCAGTTGCCCGTAATGCGTCTAAAATTGTGCGATTTGTTCGTTCTACCTGCCCATTAGCCCTGGGGCAAGCAATGGTACACAAAGTGTGCCTAAATTGTTTCTCAGTTGCAAATTTTTTAAAGTACCTACTGGTAAAGGCCTTCCCATGATCAGATACGACGCGTTCAGGAACCCCAAACAAACTGAAAATCTTTTTTAAAGCGCGAATAGTCTCAACAGAATTTACTGTGCGTGTAGGTTCCACAATAACAAACTTGGAGAAGGAATCTGTAACTACAAACATGTACTGATAACCTTTTTTAGTTTTACAGAAGGGTCCTAGGTGGTCGATGTGGATCATTTTCATAGGTTCCGTTGGTTTCGATATAGGATGTAATTTACCTGCTTTTTTTCCATATTCGCCTTTTCCATATGCGCAATGAAGACATGACGAGACATACTTCCTGATGAATCGCGTCATTTTTGGGAACCAGTAATCAGATTTAATGAGTTCAGTGCACCTTTTCAGTCCTACATGCCCAATGTCGTCGTGGTGCATCTGCATAATTTTCCATCGCGCGAAACTGGGTACTATAAGGCGGTTGCCGTTTAGTGTTTTTCGATACAATCTGTTATCGATCAGAGCGTAATTGTTAACTATGTCCAAGTCTGTACAGCCACTGTTTATTAGTTCAATCACCTTATTGAGCTTATCGTCTTGCCGTTGAACGGTAAAAAACCAATCTGTCACTTCGAGACGGTTGACATTGACACTGTCTAAGGCCGGAGTGAGCCGTTCGGGTACGCGTTCAGTTTCGAATTGCTCAATGACAGATTTTAAATTCACAGGATTTCGACTAAGTGCGTCAACATGTTTCATTCGTTCACCCGGTCTATATTCAATGTCAATGTCATAGTCTTGTATCAAAAGCCACCATCGTGCAATTCGCGGAATAAGGTCGCGTTTCGTTAACGTGGCACTGACCGCTGTGCAATCGGTGACTACTTTAACTTTCTCCCCAAAAACATATACGCGAAACCTACGTAAAGATTCGACTACCGCGAGTGTTTCTAGTTCATAACTATGATAAACGCTCTCCTCCCTACTTGTAACACGGCTAAAATACATAACGGGGCGCAGCGTACCGTCAGTTTGTTTCTGCATCAATATGCCAGCTATGCCTAATTTGCTAGCATCTGTGTGAATCTCTGTTGGCAGTGAGTGATCGTAAATAGCGAGTACGGGTTTTTCGCATAACTTCCGCTTCAGTTCATTAAAACTGTGCGCTTGTTTTTCACCCCAAATCCATTGTGCGTTTTTCTTTGTTAATGTAGTAAGTGGCTGTGCTATTGTAGCAAAATTGAATATGAATTTGCGAAAATAACTACAGAGTCCTATAAATTGTCTTATTTCGTGCACATTACGCGGTACCGGGAACTGAGATACTGCTGCCAACTTAAGGTCACCCGGTTGTATGCAATTAGGGGAGATTTTATGACCCAAATAGGTTATCTCTTTCAGCAGGAATGAACATTTACTCATGTTTAATTTTAAGTTTTCAGCTCTCAGTTTAATCAGTATTTTTTCTAATAATTTAATGCCCGATTTAACGTCAACGGATGGCAACAGTATGTCGTCAAGGAAAGCTACAATTTCGTTGTCACCTACCGATTCTAAAACCTTATTTATTAAACGCATAAACACAGAGGGGGCGTTGGCGAGGCCGTACGGTACTCGAACATACTCATAGTGCTGGTGAGGCGTTATAAATCCAGTTTTGTGTGTATCCTCAGGCTTAATATTTACTTGATGATAACCTTGAGCCATATCTAAACTGGTGAAACAATTCTTGCCTGCTAACTTCGACAGTTGGTCATCTATGTTAGGCATAGGGTACCGATCACGTATGGTAACAGCATTTAACGCACGGTAATCGATACAAAGACGATAATCTCCATTTTTCTTTCGAACTAAAATAACCGGGGAAGCATAGCTGGATTCAGACTCTTTGATAATGCCTGCACCTAGTAAATCAGAGATCTTTGACTTAAGAACAGCTTGTTCACTATGAGAGAGTCTATAGGGTTTGCAAAAAATGGGATTGTCATTTTTTAACTTTATTTGCATCTGAACCAGATTAGAACATCCTAAGTCTTTCGTATCACGGGCAAAACAGTCGCTATATTCGGACAATAAATGAATAAGATCATTATGTTCTGCCTCATTCAATGGGCCTATATTCAAATCAACTATTTTTATGCCTCCTATTTCCTGTGTATCAGTGGGCTTGGCTTGGCTAATACATGCAACATTTTGGGCTAACTGACATGGCAAGGAATTGGCATTTGGACTGACCTGGACTTCTTCGCAGCTCTCAGCACGTAGTAGAACGGTGCCTTCATTCCACTCCACTTTCTCGCTGCCGGTGTTGACGACCTTCAGGTAGCCCGCGCTGCCTCGAAGTATAGTAGCTGGTAGCGAATAGGTGACTCCGTGCAAATCGTAATGTCGAGCTGGTGTGGCGACATCATTTTCTGGTCGATTCCCGAGTATATGAACCTTAATGATAGATGCTCCAGGTGGCAAGAATTCCTTAACCGCGGTAACGACCTTGAAGCGGTGGCTCTCGTCGGCCACGTCCATACCGGCGATAAAGCTTTCTTCGTTAGTTTTGAGAGTGGCGGTGCCATTTTGGACTATCATTGACACGCCTTCACTATTTATAACTGGCTGGCCGACCAGCAAGTTTATCCCATCCATGTTGACGTCAGTTAAATGTGCCTTGCAGAGTACGTCTAGGCCGTCAAGTTGAAGCCTGAATTCTACCTCACCCTTACTCTGAATGCTATCGCCATAAAATCCTTTTAGGGCGACGTATGATGGCTGCACTTGTAGGCCAAGAAGCTCGGCGAGGTCTGAATTAAGTATATTGACCTGGCTTCCCGTGTCTAAATACGATTTCACGTAAATGCCGTTGATCCTGGCGGTCTTTTTGTAAATGTCGTTGTAGTTTTGGATTAATTTCACTTCCTTGACGTTACTTGCTGCCTTGTCGTTGATTTTGAGGTTATCTGGGCAACGAGGCGCGATGTGGCCCTTCGCGCCACACTTAAAGCAAGTACGCTGGTCAGGAACAGGGCAATTTCGTACCAAGTGTCCAGTCTGCTTGCATCGCGGACAAGGGTCTGTCTCCAAGTTCACTGGTGCTCTCTTATCTGTTGTCTGACGAATAGTATCCTTCTGGGAGGTACGTGTGAAGTCGGCGGCATGGTAAGGCGCACGATAATCATCCAAAGCAGATAGAAAACGTTCGTACAGCTCTTCCGGTTGCAGGCACTGGAAAGCTCTTGCGTTAGATTGTAAAGTGGTCGGTAGGCCACGGATGATACACGACACTGTGGCGGCGCTGGATATTTTGCAACAATGACACATGGCGACTTTTTCTTGATAATACTTAGTCATGCTTTCGTTCGGCATCTTTTTTCTGTTCAGCATTTCTTCCAGTATATTGGAGTAGTCTCGATGTTTTGGGAAGGCGCGAAGTATCATCTCTTTCCATTCTTCCCACGTATAATCATATTCTTCAAGGCGATTATACCACTTACGAGCTTGTCCCCGCAGCTTATCTTGCAGGTGGAATGACTTTGTTTTATCATCCCAGCCGTGAATGTCTCCTAATTGGTCAATCTTTTTCAGCCAAGTCTGAACGGTACAATCTTCGTTTTCCGGATCGAATTCTGGTATTAGAGATGCAGCCCGATGATGTTTTGTTCGAATAAGAACAGGGATGTCATCTTCTAAAGCTTGGAAAGCTTTTTGTACCTCTTGTGTTAAAAGGCTTTTAAGGATTTTCCTCGCAGGTGGAGATGAAGTGCCGTCGCTGTCGACATGTTCGTCGATGCTGTCTTGAGAGGCATCGACACAGTGACCGGTATCGGAGGGAACAGACACGTGCTCGATGTCCCAGTCTGGTGGTCGTGATCGCTTGTTTGCAAGTGTTCGCGTCTTCATTGTAGGCGTTCTTATTTATCCCACTCTTCTGAAGTGTAAATACGAAAAGAGCGGCAGATGTGAAATAATAAATACTTAAAGAAAATAGATGATTGTTTTAATATTTTTATAAATGGACAGAGTTTCCCCTTACAATACTTTATAATCATAAAAGGTCCCCAACTGAGGAGTGCGATGGCTTATATAGGCTAGGCTGGCTGGCTTGTTATCCCCCACTCCAATGCTCGGCTGAGCGGCTTGGCAGGGTTGGAGGGGTGATGACGTATGGCATCGGCTGGCTGACGGGCTGGCAACACTGAGACTTTACATAACGAACGTTTTGCACTTACTCTTAATATATCGCTGGCTCGATATTATAGGGTTCTGTTTCACTTTGAACACTTTAACGAAGGGCCCTCTGGTCGTTTTTATTTTTCGCTACATTCGCATTTTTCAATGCTAACGGCTACGTGCGTCACACTAAGATACGATATTGTAAACAAAGTGTTCACAAATGAATATATTCATGCAATAAAAATATAATGAACTGCCATTCAGTTTTTTTTTATCTTGATTTTATTATTGATGCACGAACATATTTAAACTTTTTCATTATAAAAGCCTTACTGTTATACAATTTCGGACACCTATCGGCAAAACATAGTGTTTCGCAATACCCTTTAGCTTTAAGACCTATACAATGTGGGGAAGGATGGGGAGCAGTGGATCAGTGGGGAATAGTGGATAATGCCTACATTTTAGAGAAACAATAGATTTACATATCTGTCTTGTTTGCACTTTGTTAACGTAACAGGTGTTCGTTTAATTCTTCCCATGACAAAGATATAAATCTATTATTTCTTTAAAATAGAAGCAACGATCCACTATTCCCCTCCTTCCCCTATGTTTACGAATAAAGACATTCATTCATTCATTCCCTCTCTCTCTCATACTCGGATGTTTCGTTTTTCCAGCGTATGAATATATTTTTCTCCTTTTCATCGTTATAATAAAAGTGATTATTAAAACACCATGTATCAAAATATTATTTATTATCACATCACAATTGAAATCTTAACTAACTACAAAATAAATAGCATTGTTTATAATTTGTCTACTAACCGATAGTCCAAGTTGAGCAACTATTAAAAACTAAACTACGCCTCCGGCTGACAATACACAACACAATTATAACTAGGCGTAAAATGTACAGACCATCAAAAATTACATACGCAAAATGTAGGGAAGAGCGGGGCTCATAGTGTCGATTATCATAAAATAAAAAAATTAAGCTATGAAAATAGTTTATTTCTTGTGAATGGGTAAAGAATGATTTTTGTCATTTTGTAATAGTGATATTGTTTTGTTGCATTCTCAAACAGTTTTCTTACCAAAACATTTTTTATGACATCGATCGGAACGGAACAACTAACCCCGTAATAGGGGCTGGTTGTTCCATCGTTTCAATTACAAACTTATCCTTCAAGAATTAAATCTCAGCTCACACACGCTAAAAGAGTGTTTTGTTGTTCGTCAAAATATGTGATATTTTTTTGTGTACTCGGGTATATTATTCCGTGGGGTTAGTTGTTCCGTCGATTTCGTTTTATTTTTCTACTATAATGGAAGGCACCTAAACGGCTCCTGCAACAGCCGTGTACGTTTCGCAACAAGCATCATACGAATCGGTTTGTTTTTGATTGCGTTCCAATCCATTAGAATAAATTACCCCCGGCACTTTGAACCCCGCTCTCCCCTACATAACGACAAATGTGTAGTACCCAAAATGCACATAACGCATGAAGTATAAAATCTTCAATGTACATTTCGGGAATCGTGCAGTTTACAGAAGGACATCTTTACACATGCGAGGGCTCTCGGCAATAGGGGGCAGTCGAGCGCTCTAAAGTGCCCCCCCCCCCCTCCCTCCTTTCCAATAGCAAAATTCAAGACCTAGTTTGGACTCTCAAAAAAACGTCGTTTAGGATCTTGCGGGGTCCCTGTGGGGTTGAGGTTTGCATTTTCAATTTTTTTTTGATGATTTAGCAAGATGTACGTATTTTTCCAATGCCGACGTGTAGACACATAGACACACACGAGAGGAGAATGTTCGGTATTAAAATTTTGGTTCTGATGAGAGGTTGTTTACAAGCCTTTTTCATAATGTAAATTTGACGCCATGTACCTAAATTTCTCGTATGTCAATTTTGATGGTTTGTGCATTTCGAGTAGGTACTCATAGGTCGTTATCAGCCGGAGCGAAAACCACTTAACCAACACCAAAATTAAAAACAAATTCACAAAGGTAGCCTCAGTGCCGTGATATCTTAAAAATCGGAACAAATAAAAATCATAAATAAACGCCGTAAAAACGCTGAATTTAGACCCTTGCCAACAAATCGCTGGCCCAATTTACAGGGTTCTTACATTTACAGGGTAGTTCAAATTAGACTATATGTCACTATGACAATGTTCAAACTTCCAATTTGTTAAAAGCGAAACAGCTGTAATATTGGGCTAGCGATATGTCTATGGGCATTTTCACAAAACATTTGTACACCGAATCCTCATCAAAGATTTGTACCAAATTTTTAGTGAGATTTCGAGATGTTTGAACTTCCATTGAGATCGGGCAGGAGGTTCACACATCTCACCCTAGAAATGAATCGAGAATAGGGAATATGCATGAATTTTAATTTTCGCTTTATTAAAATCTCATTCATGTAACAAACAGTAGGCAAAAAGATTTTTTCGAATATCTATAAAAATAACCAAGATATAAGCCATCAAACATTTAATTCTATCTCTTTCTAGCAAAACAGAATTTAACATGGAGTTTATATGGCCGGAGTGCACTATGACGTAACAGTGCACGTCGGACCTCTCTGTCTAATTAGTCGTTTAAAATGCGTATATCTGGCGTATTTCTTGGCTGATTTAAATTTTAATTTCACATTTTGAACTCGTTTTTACGGTATTTTGATATTTAGTTAAGAAAAGCGATAAAAAATTCATGCATGTACCCTATTGGCTACATTTCCGACAAAGCAAATTGAATAAATGTTAATACAGTCTGAAAACAGCAGGCATCGTTTTAATGGTGCGGTGCATTAGCGCTTATTAACAACTGTGCAACTTCCACAAACCCAATCTACTTAGTACAGTCACCAGCATCAATATCTGCTATAACAAAGCGGGTGAAAATATCTGACTCGTCCTAACAGCCCTGGAAATAGAGTCGTGTCAGATATTTATGCGCGCTTTGTTGTGGCAGATATGAATGCTGGTGACTGTACCATAGTTATGAAATACTAACATATATTTGTGTTTCTATTTTTTTTCTGTGGGAAAATTAACACCACAAGAATTATTATCATTATTGTGATTTATACAAGGTGCCTGCGAGGAATCTGTAAATTTGTAACCACGCATTCCTGAGGGCATAGGAGTAAAAAATGTTATACAATGCAATGCAAAAAAGTTTTCGAAAAGTTAATGTTGATGGATCTGCTGGGACACTTCAATAGAAATAAACTACTTAGTAGTAAACAGTTCGGTTTCACAAGGGGACGTTCCACGGCTGATGCAGCATCTGTACTCATTAAATATATTTACAACATCTGGGAGAAATCTTGTGATGCAATTGGAGTTTTTTGTGACCTTTCTAAGGCATTTGATTGCGTTGATCATGGAACACTCATTTTGAAATTAGAACATTATGGCCTGTCTATAAATGCCTTAAGCCTTATGTCTTCATATCTCAGCAATAGAACACAAACAGTTGTTGTAAATGGAACCCAATCCAGTGGAGCTGCAGTTAAGCTAGGAGTGCCACAGGGCTCTATCTTAGGGCCATTTCTATTTTTAGTTTATATAAATGACTTACCATCTATAGTAGAAAATCTTTCTGATATAGTACTATTTGCTGATGATACATCATTAATTTCCAAAGTTGACCGGAAAGCAACAGACTATTCCGAAATTAATAGTGTACTAGTTAAAGTGCTTGACTGGTTTAATATTAATAATCTGGTATAGAATGCTAAGAAAACGAAATGTGTTACATTTGCTTTACCGAATGTTAGAGCAGTGGATTCTGCTATATCGCTCAATGGTGAATGTTTAGAAATGGTGGATAGGGCATTATTCTTAGGTATAACACTGGACAAGAACTTGCAATGGAGTCCCCATTTAGCAGTACTTGCAGGTAAATTAAGTTCAGCAGCTTACGCTATTAGAAAAATTAGACAATTGAGCAATGTTGATACTGCTCGCTTAGTATATCATAGTTATTTTCATAGTATCATGTCATACAGTATTCTGTTTTGGGGCAAAGCAGCTGACATACAGACTATATTTGTGTTACAAAAAAGAGCGATTCGTTCTATATATAACTTGAACTCCCGTGACTCCTTAAGAGAACTTTTTAAAGACATCAACATATTAACCGTAGCGTCCCAATATATTTATGAGAATATTATTTATGTTATTAAGAACCTAGAGTCTTTTACTAGGAATTCAGATATCCACAATTTTAATACTAGAAATAAAAACAAAATCGCTATTAGAAAGTTCCGCGTTCGTAAAGTAGCCAAATCATTCGTAGGCCAATGTATACATTTTTATAATAAGCTACCTGATGATGCTTTGAAATTATCGTTTCCAGCTCTCAAAAAGTACTTAAAAGAGTCCCTAATGGCAAAGGCTTATTATAGGGTAGAGGACTATTTAACAGACAAAAATGCATGGCCCAAAACAGAAACCAAATAATTTACTTTCTACCGGGACACGGTTCTTATAAGGTGGCATATCAAACGTATGTAAGTTGTTTTAAATAAAAATCACTTTTTGCTTTTTTATATTCTAGATTTTTTGTTTTTACTTTTATAAGTTTTGATATGTTTCCTTGAAGAACTACGCATTGAGTTTATACTCAAAACATATATTTAGGTTAGGCTAAGCACGAATATTGTAATAGATATAAGAGTTATTTCGAAAAAATTACTGACTGTTAAGTTTGTTTCGGCTTTCTTCTCTTCAGTGGTCTCCTCTTGGGAAACGCCGTAGAATCAGACTTGTAAAAGTGCCCTTGTGGCCTACTTACAGAATAAAGATCATTATTTCATTATTTCATTATTAAATTCAGCTAAAAAAATATAGTTTTATTGATTTCTGTACAAACATATTGAATAACTTTTACTATCTATGAAACGTATTCCTTTTAATAAAATGGTAACGATTATTTTTCAAAAAAAGGATGATTTTAGTGAGCGGTAGCTGTCACTTTGATGTCTGTCAATAGCGAAGCGGATCTTGGCAACATACGTGGCAACGTCGCGATCAAGACCTTAATGCACTTTAATAATAAAAATAAATAGTATAAATGAATATTGATAATATCTTCGAAACTGCGGTATTTGACCTAAGAAATATGTGGTTAAAATCTTTCAGGTAAGGTAACATACCTTTAAAAAAAAATAAGTACGTGTAGGTAGGGAGGTCAAAGCGGATGGAAAAATCAAGGCGTGTTCGCTGGTGGAAAGGCTGTACATGTTGGACGCGTAATCCAAAGGTACCAGGTTCGATTCCTGGTGTGACCTTTATATACATACATATATATATACACAGAGATGTATCTATATCAGAATAAAGAAGTATGTATTTGAAGTATAAAATGTTAACCTTTTGGAGACATGTTGCAGTTGTATGTCACATAAAAAAGAATTAAGATATCAGTCAAAGGGTTAAATCAACCGTTTATAGCTGAAGGTGTGTTTGATTATTAAAAAGTAACTACTATCATATCAAACTTATCAGGAAACCATTCAATTTTTAATTAATTCCCACATTTATAATTAAACAGACATTATTGTTCAAATCATTTTAAGGCACGTTAATAATTCTGAACTGATGCTTAAAAATATTCATACGAAAAATTAGGTTATCTGTACTATGTTAAGAAAAATCAATACACTGTGATTTTAAATACGAGTATCACACATTGAAAAATAAAATTAAGAACTAAGGTTAAAACTATAAGTATTTACACAACCAAAAATTTAAAAGTTGCTAGTCACTGAATAAACTCAAGTCAAAATTATTGTATTATTTGCGTAGAGTAATCTTAAACTAAAAAAAACAAATTTAATCATTATCCTCCACCGAATTGATAATTCTTTGATCGTAGATTTTAAATATTTATTATTAAAATTCTGTTACATTACAAAAAATAGCTTGTTTTTTGTGAAATCTATTATTTTCACAAAGCCCAAGTATTTCAATTAAACAATAATAATAAAAAGTTTTCATTTAGTACTTTATTTACTGGACTTAAGACAAATAAGAAAATAAGGAATTTAGCAACAACCTATTAACACTTTCTCTGACAGTACTCTCAATTAAAAGAGTTTTTAAGTTTACATATTTAACGCCTGGTCTGTCGACACTGTCACTGAAGAATGAATTGAATTTACACAATAGCCCCCACCTCGATATGCAAATATACAATGACTTCAGTCTGTATTCAAGCAGCAGTGATACTTGACATCACCTCTCGCCCCAGCTTGGTGGCTATGAAGTCTAGGATCGTGATCACCAGCTCACGTCGACTGGATGCACAGGCCATGAGGATATCAAAAGCCCGGACGTAGTCCACTGGGTCCAAACGACGCAGGTAGTTGAATATGATGAACAGAATCTCTTTGAGCTGTTGTTTCACTGAAGCCCAGATTTCTCTGAGAGATACATAACCTGCCAAAGGATGAGAAAATTTAATGTGTGATACATGCTTGTTATAATATTCCTACCATAAATGATAACAAAGCAGACCAGAAATTAATTAGTTTTAAGGTTATGCTCAAGAAGTTTGTCAGCATTAAATGTACAGTGGACTTTGATCAATGTGGTAACATCCCAGAGCTATTTAAATGGACTCACTAGAAACCCCAAGTCCCGCAGCGCCACCAATGCCAGCGCCCAGCGCGGCACCCATGCGGCCGCCCGTGTAGCCCCCCACCAGCCCGCCGGCCAGCGCGAAGGCCCCTGTCAGCACCGCAGTATCCACATTCCACGATATGCGAATGTTGAATGTGTCCCCTAGCAATACATATTATGTAAGTAAAAGTGGCAGACTTCCTGCCACTGGTGCATCCCACCAGAATGTTGGGTACGTGACGCCATTCTTTTTATACTTCAAAGAAAGTTAGGAAGTCAAATTTTGGTATGTCAATAATTTATAACTTGGTCTTAGTATTGATAGTGAATTCTTAGACTTTTTATATGTTTTTAAGGTAGCTGTCATAGCCGTCAAGTACCCGACAAAGTACACGTTCTGGCGGAATGCACCCACAGTGAATTTTGTAATAGTTACCGGAATACATTGAAGCCAAACTAAAACATGATTTCAAAGTTTATGTAAAAACTAATATTAAAAATCTTCATTCCACACTGCCCGCAAGGAACATAGCATTACACCCAAAGCGTACGCTTCTTCATGATGGCGCGTGTAATTTGCAAGCACTCTTTATCCGTATGGTTTTGACCTATTTCACTGGAGTACCATAAGACACGTCCCTTGCGTGGCGTGTAAATGCCTCATGTAGTGTAGTTTACATGTAATATTAATAATTATGCAATATCTCACCTAATTCTAGCAGAATTTGTTCGAGCCAGTTCGGATCGTAACGTACTTCGTGGAGAAATGGTTGCATTTCCATCGTCATTTTCAACTTAACACTTTTATGGGATAAAATACTGAAAAAATCTGCGTTCGTTACGCTCTGAATTGCATTAATTTAATTATATGATATGCAAGTCTATGAATGAATAGTTAGAAACTTGGCTACTTGGCATTGGCAAAGAAACGAAAATAAATACGATACACGCGAAAGAAAAACTTGACATAACATAACAAATCAAATAACTCAAATAAGACACTGACAAGACAACTGATTTTTTTTTTCCTTTTCGTCCTTTCGGACAGGCTAAGACCATAGGCCATACTGCCACGTCTTCTCGTGATTATTATTAAGTGTTAAATCCGGTTAATAATGTCTTCAGTAATTTTCTTAATAAGTAGTCAAATCCAGTGGTAATGTCTTCAGTTTTAATCATTTCTCTTAAGTCAAATCCAGTATTATTGTCATCAATAATTTATTTTTCCAGAATCCAGTATTAGATTAATCAAGACAACTGACTGACACAAGCGAATCGTTCCAAAACTGGTAATACCGGCATTTTTTACACATTAGCGCGATTGAGCTAAATGGTGTGATTGATACACTGCCGTTAATACACACGAATGGCTGGGTGAATTTTTGAACACCACGTCTTCTGGTAATTTTAGTGGCGCGTTTTTTTATTATTATTTATAATTTTGATAATGGCTTACGGTAGATATTGGAATGGTGAACAAGATGCAAAAAGAGGCACTCTTTTTTGACGAATAGTTTAGCTACAATTCACTGTCAAAAAAAATCACGCCACACAAATTACATTGTTGCCACGCAAATAACATTTTTTAATTTTAATAAGTTATGGTATCTATTTGAAATTTGGGATATTTATAAACATGTTCAGCTCACATGTATTTCAAAGGAAACATTATAAAATTATTTATTGTTTTCTAAAAAACGACCAATATGAGTGTCCAAACGACCACATTTTATAAAATTAAGTTTAGCCTAAGTCAAGTAGGGTATCATATGAAAGGGCTTGATCTGCACATTTTCGAACAAGTTATTTTTTTATTTTATTTTGTTTGATTAATGATATTTTTCGAATAACCCGGTTTGGTTTAGTTTGCCCCTCATTTGTATGTGACGCTATAGATACCAGAGGCAAACTTAACTCAAGCGGTAAGTTAAGGCGGAATAAGTGAAAGTTTGTACGGAACCCTCGGTGCGTGACTCAGACTCGCACTCGACTAGTTTTTTTTAAATATAATAAGTGTTATCAAGCATATAAAATGCTCATAATATGCCAATAAAACAAAAAATGAAATTTGTGTGGTGCGTTTGTAATTTATGGGGACTAAAGTGGCACACAAATTACGCCACACAAATTAAAGCAAAAGTGCATTTTTTTTTGTCGAAAGTATAAGCTTTAGGTAAATGACAATAGGACTATTGATTCTCGCTGTTCTAAACGATAAATCACTAAATTTTAAATACTCATAAAGTAGTTGAACATGCTATATTTACTAGCCACACAAATTACCTTAAAGGCTGACCAAAAACCTCATGACACAAACTTATCTATTTTTAAAACTCACAACACTGATTACGCGTCCGCTTCGCTCGGTAATCGAACGCGAACGAGAATGTCGTCGAACGTAGTATCTTAAAAATGGCGTTACATAGCTCAACCAATCGTAACCAGCAGGTATTTGCGAGTCATAAAAAGATGCTCGCGTACGGGACAAACACATTCCGATCTCTGTATTTTTTATAATGAATTATTTGCATGTTTTTCTGGTTCATAATATAGGCCCGGAAGAGCCCTCTTAAATGCTTTTTACAGAAATGAATTACGACGATTACAGACAAAGTTTTATGTAATTGACTGACTTCGCGTGTGACATACCTCACAGCTATGCTAATCGTGAATTTAACCGGACTTTAAAAAATTTTTTTCGGGGATTAGTTGCTCATTGACGTTAATTAAAACACTTTGCCTCATCATAAATAATTGCAAAGAATACAACCATTTATTTTAGTTTGGTATACATATGGCATAGCATTTTTTTTTTCAAGTGTGGGACATCCAAAAAAGTCGTTTTGAAAATTCACCCGGCTGCAAAACTTTCAGAAAAGTGTTTAATTCCTGAAAATTTAAATTTGGGTCTCGTCAAGGTAAGACTGAAAAGGCTGTTACAAAACCAGCAAGCTACATCCTCTATTCCGCAGTCACTTGCCATCAGGTGATACTGGCGTCAATAGCTGAGGGGTTACTCCGAAACTCGAAATTAGAAGTTCGTAACGTGCCGTCCATCTCGCTCTCATGTTAAACTGTATTTGAGTGAGCGGGATGGCGCCATACGAACTTCGTTTTTCGGGTTTCGGAGTAGCCCCTCTGGTCAGTTTATGAATGAAAAAATGCAATGCATATTAATGCTGGGGCCACACTATCGCAATAACGCAAAGATTTGCGTTGTCAGGACACGTGTGGCCAAAGAATTCGTCCTATCGTCAATCATCTTCGTGAATACGAATGGTCTTCGCGCTGTCAGTAAATTGCCGCACATCAAAGGGTTTTGTCGCGACAAAGTTCGTGCGGTGGGCTACACTTCGTACTCTTCACGTTTCAGATTATCGCGACGTAGTGAAGTTTTTTTTGATGTGGCCAAGCACTTCGTCATGCATCGAACACGACACGAACTTATGTCGTAACAACGCGAACAATAAGAGCCATAAGTGCCACCTGAGATAGCGTAAACATGAGTAGGCTAGGTCCTAAAAAAAACGCCGGTCAAGTGCGAGTCGGACTCGCGCACCAAGGGTTCCGTACAAAATTTACGCTACAAACATCCGTATCTACGAAAATCCAGTGTTAGCAGAGTTCTACTCCTAAGCAAAATGTACGCGTTTTATACCTGTACCCATTTTATATTCATAATAATAATAATAAGGCTTAGGTTAGGTTTTGTGTAATGTGTTTATATTTTGTATTTGCTTTTTATATTTTAGTAAAAAACTTACTCTAAGATTGAACATAAATGTGACGTTCCGTCAGAAGATAAATATAGTGACGGAAATATCAACGTTTTAGTAAAATGCTTCAAAATCATATTTTTTTCGTTTTTAGGGTTCCGTACCAAAAAGGTACAAAAGGAACCCATATGGTGCGACTCTGTCTGTCTGTCCGACTATTAGAGCGCCATATCTCAAAAACTACTTATGCTATCCCTTCGAAATTTGGAATATTTATAATCATGGTCAGTCCACATGTATTGCACAAGAAATATTTAGAAATATATCTTTATTTTCAAAAAAAAAGGACAAATATGAGGGAGGGCCAAAGTTAAAATTCTAGCTACTGGGTCAAGTAGGGTATCATATGAAAGGGCTTGACCTGTAAATTCTCGAACAGTTTTTTCAATGTGATTAGATTCTATTTTATTAAGGAAAATGTGAAAGCTAAACACTATTCCCCCCTTTTATCTCCGAAGTTTACGTAACGAAAATTTTGACATTTTCACTATTCGTATAAATACACATAAATATTACATGAATATCATAGTCATGTCTCTAACTAGCTAATTTTTTATTTTATTTGCAAAAAACCTATTTGAACAACCCAACCAACTCAACCGGTACCGGGTAATAAAGTAAGGTTAAGTGAATATTTGTACGGAACACTCGGTGCGCCAGTCCGACTCGCACTTGACCGGGTTTTTTTTTAATATTGATAAAGTATAAGACTAGACTTATATTTGTAGCTTGGGATCACGGGTCAAAGGGTCCTTATGGTAGGTATTGAGTTACACATAGATCCATACATAACATTATATAGGCTACCTATACTTTACCACTTGATTACCACTCAAAACGGCTGACTTTAAGCAACAAAAAATATTTAGCTCTACCTAATACCAAGTGTTCTAACTTAAAAATATTTAATACAGGGCCACATATGATGTGTGTTAAAATCTATAACAAGGTACCAGCAGCAATAAAAAGCATAGAAAATCATAAATTATTTAAACAAGCAATAGAGAAATTTTTATTAGAAAAAAGTTACTATTCACTACAAGAATTTCTTGAAGATACGTGTTGAATTTAGACTAAGTAATTATAGGTATAATAGTATACTAATGTATTAGAATTAAGTTATTTGCTGTGCCCTTGCAGGGTGCATATTATGATGTTTATTTTAATGTTATAATATGTGTGTGCAATAAAAAGTTTGAGTTTGAGTTTAAAAAAAATATAGTCAATCCTACACATCCCAAAACTGCACTTTTGAGGAACAGCTAAAAGAAGTTTTAAACTCATTTAAACTATGTTTTCGTTGGAAGTTACTTAGAACATGATAGATTATGATTCCTGAGGTGTTCTTCTTAAGAAAACGTACAAAGATTTTTCAATTCCACCACCATGTTACAAAAAAAAAAATGCCTTTGATTAGAGCAAGGCGGTGCTATTAAGAAATGAAGAATAATGGCAATCTGTAAACTATTATGGAATATTTTGTTACCTTAAGAATAAAAATCGGCTTAGTGTAAGCCTGACTTGAGCACAGGATTCCGTAGAAAATATAAACTACAATAAACGGCCGTATCTATGAAAATCAAGTGTTAGCAGAGCCCAACACCTAAGCCAAATGTACGCGGTATTCGGTCAATTTATATTGGTTACTAGTAGACTGATATAAAATTATTTTGTTGTTATAGCGGCAACAGAATACATCACCTGTGAAAATTTCAACTGTCGAACTATCCTATTCATGAGATACAGCCTGGTGACAGACGGACAGACAGACAGACAGACAGACAGACAGACGGACGGACAGTCAAGTCTTAGTAATAGGGTCCCGTTTTACCCTTTGGGTACGGAGCCCTACAAACTAACGCAATCAAAATTTCTTCAAGTCAATCACTTGTAGCTAGGTATCTACAGATGGTTATAGCAGTTATAGGATACTTTTTACCTGACTACGCTGAAGAAGAAAAGGGGGGTTATAACTTCGTCTCCTCCGCGAACGAAGTTAGTTATAATTATACGCCTATTAGTTATAATTAAATGTTATGACACTACTTGTTCAACTAGTTTCTGTGGACATGAGGGTAGTTGGCAATCTCCAAAAAAAACATGTACACGCATTGTTTTGAAAATATGTCTTTACTTTATTTATTTCATCATTATATAAACATGGTCTACATGCAAACAAAACACAATATAATAAATAATTCAGTTAAAATTTTGTCAAGTCATGTCAGTACAAGTATTCGCATATGTCAAATAGTAAACAGAATAACATAATGAAGGCAATTAAACTTATTGAACTACATTATTGCAAACACTTTTAACTTAAATCAAGCACTGGTAATAGCATTAAGACTAGACAATAGTTGCTTTCCCAAAATCTCCGATGCACTCTGCAGAATCATGGACGCCAGAATCTTGGTATGAGGGTTCTGGCTGGCAATGAAAGTGGCGGCGCTCACGTAATCTTTTAAACCCAGACCAGCTAGGTAATCGTAAACGAGGTCGAAAACATCTGCGAGCTGCGTTCGGACCTCCTTCCAGACGTCCCGCATGGATACAGCTGGAAGAAACAGTTAAATTTGAATATATTTCTACCCACAATTTCAAAATAACGGTACTAACCGAAGTTACTAGAAAGGTCATGAAAAGACACTGGATTAATATTCAGTGTCACGAATACCAATGTAAAATTAAACTTTGATTCTCTTTAATTTCTCCTACCCTACTTGACCTAACTGGGATATCTATATGTAGGTACTTTAATAATAAAAATAAAAATTATGTTAGTTTTCTATCATTACTTGTCTATCTTACAACTTTTTGTCAGTTTGCTAAATCAAGTTTAAATTAATGATGGTTTTTATGACTATGCCTTGAAGCATTAATCTGATAAAGTATTTGACCAAAAACGATAATTATAAAATATCGATAATGACTCAGCAAAAAAACTCACCGACAAAGCCAAGTCCACAAGCACCGCCAACTGCTCCGCCAAGTGCCGCTCCCATCTTCCCCCCGTAAGCATTGCCAATCAGTCCTCCAGCCATCGCAAAGCCCGCCGTAACGATCATAGCTCCTCTTATTTTCTCGTTGTTCATCAATACGCGGAAATCAAATTTATCACTGATCGACAAAATTAAGTTTTCGATCGACAAAGGATCGAACGGTAGCACTCCAGGAAATGAGCTGCGACGCGAACAAAACTCGTAGTCTGAGCACTCATCATCAGAATCACTTTCGAAAGACATATTGATTAGTTTCGGTTTTGATGTTTCCAGTTCAACGTGCAGGGGAAGAATACGTGGAGGTTGGAGACTGCAATACTGGTTATCAAATTAGAATTATATTTTAGTCTACCCTCTACTTTAAATATTATAGAGAGTCGTTCTAAATTTCTATTCTTTTGTAGCAAATAAAGTTCAAGCATATAAAAAAAAAACAGTCAGGGGAAGTTTAATCTGTAGCATTTTTTTATTACTTTTAATTGTATTAATGTCTACAGAACATATTATTATCAGACCGAACATAACACTAACATTGAAAAACTAATAGGTAAACGTGGACGTGACTGTGTTGGGTAAAACGTAGAGTTTATATTCTCTTTGATCGGTGGCACATTGGTGATCAAAGTGCTTCTACTTTTATTAAGTTTTTGATTTCCTTAAATCGGTACGAGAATTATTAAAATTCTTTATGCTGTCACTGTCAGTTTTTCGTGTTCCTTTTCTTCTGTTGTTGCATGCGTTGTTTATTTATTATATTTCCTAGCGGAATTTCTGTATAAACAATGGTTCAAAGAGCTGTTTACTCTCGTATCAGCGTCCGTATTGCTGAAGAGAAGCAGTTGCTGGCAGAGGAGAAATGGATCATCGACGCCCTCACTAAAATCCGCAAACAGCGCAACTGTCTAATGGTTATTATATTTTAAATGATTTCTGTCTATATCTTTCGTACGTAGGTATAGCGTAATCTGTGCCAAAAACAGAGCGGCTAGCGACCCGCTCTGTTTTTGGCACATTAGAATAGTGTTATCGATAGTTCTTCATATTTCTTCCAGATCGAAAGACTAGAGTTTGAAAACCTGAAAACTCAGCTGTCAATGAACGCCCGCTCTGAGCCGAGCCCGCCGCCGGCGCCAGCGACGTCTCTGAATTCCACCATGAAGCTGATGACTAACAACCCGGCAGTACCAAGTGTTCCACTCACGGAAAAGGACGGGGCTCTGAACAACGAGCTGAATGAAGAAAACTTCTGCAATGAGCAGGAACTTAACCTCTCTGTTACTAATCCTATATTGAGTGAGTATGATATTGTTATTCTTTCATTATCTGAATTTTTAGTGGCAGTATATAGAAATTACCAAATCATAGGCTTGAATTTGAGCACTAGATTCGGTGAAGCATTGATTATTGAGCAAAGCAGGAAGTTTCATTAAAGACTACAGTTTTATTATGTACTGCCCGCAATTTAGTTTGCGGAGAATATGTCATTAACCCTATTTTTATTCTTTAGCTTAGTCTGGTAATAAGTACCCTCCATATTAAATTCTGTTTTGCTAGAAAGAGATAGAATGAAATGTTTGATGGCTTATATCTTGGTTATTTTTAGTTATTCGAAAAAAAAAAAATGTCTACTGTTTGTTACATGAATGAGCTTTTAATAAGGCAAAAATTAAAATTCATTCATATTCCCTATTCGGGAAAAGAGCGGATTACAAAACTAAAGAATAACCAAAACCCTATTTCAAAACGAGAAGATATTCAGAATCTAGCCACAAACTACTACCAGGCTCAGACTGTGAAGGGCATGAAAGTATTATCCTAAATATAACACAACCAATAAAAGTAAAGGATAGCATACCATACATTCTTATATTAGAAGTAGCGAAAGCCATCAGTTCACAAAAATTAGAGAAAGCACCGGGACCCGACAGGATTCCAAACGAACAGATGAGAGGTACAATTGAGGAAATTAGCCCAGCACCTGTCCTGTCTTCTCCTGTCCTTGAATATTCTTGTTAGAATATTCAAGGACACCCTGAAGACAGGACTAATTCCCGACCGATGGGGAGAATCTCACATTGTTCTTATATACAAAAAAAGGGCAAGGGATGACATAGCTAATTATAGGCTGATAAGCTTGATGTCCAACATTTACAAGGTGTTTTCAAAAGTAATACTGGCTTGACTGTCACCTTTGCTAGATCAGAATCAACCAATCAAACAGGCAGGGTTCAGAAGAAACTTCAGTACAATTGACCACATTCATACTGTCAAACTACTTCTTCAAAAGTACAATGAATTGCAAAAACCATTGTACATGGCATTCATAGATTACTCCAAGGCATTTGACAGTCTGAGCCACAAACATATATGGTCAAGCTTAAAGGAGCAAGGTATCAGCGAAGTTTATATTGGCATCATCCAGGATATCTACCGAAAAAGCAAGGGAAGCGTAAAATTGGAATTCACAGGGAAACCATTTTCGATAGAAAGAGGCGTACGGCAGGGGGATCCCTTATCACCCAAGCTCTTTTCGGCCGTGCTCGAAACAATTTTCAGAAAACTAGATTGGGATGACTAAGGTCTAACCATTAATGGTAGGCGCCTAAACAACCTAAGGTTCGCAGATGACCTGGTTCTGATGGCAGAAGACCCAAAAAAGCTGGAGTTCATAGTCCAAAACCTAAGCAAAGAGAGTATGCAGGTGGGTTTGGTAATGAAATATAATGAAAAATAAAAAAATGAAATTTGGTAATAATTTACTTTTGCCGGGACACAGTTCTTATAAGGTGGCATATCAAACGTATGTAAGTTGTTTTAAATAAAAATCACTATTTTGCTTTTTTATATTCTAGATTTTTTTTACTTTTATAAGTTTTGATATGTTTCCTTGAAGAACTACGCATTGAGTTTATACTCAAAACATATATTTAGGTTAGGCTAAGCACGAATATTGTAATAGATATAAGAATTATTTCGAAAAAATGACTGACTGTTGAGTTTGTTTCGGCTTTCTTCTCTTAGTGGTCTCCTCTTGGGAAACGCCGTCGAGACAGACTTGTAAAAGTGCCCTTGTGGCCTACTTACAGAATAAAGATCATTATTTCATTAAACATACGGATGGAGAAAATATTGGTCGCTCAAGGAGATAATGAAAAGCAAAGAATTAAGTTTACACTTAAAGAGAAAGACATTCAATACCTGTATACTCCCGTGTTTGACCTACGGGTGCGAAACCTGGTCACTAACTGCACAACACAGGGACAAGCTCGCGAAATGTCAGAGCAATGGAAAGGAGTATGCTTGGATTAAAGCTAAGAGACAGAATTAGGAACACCGATTTAAGATCAAGGACTAAGGTTACAGACATAATCACACGAATCGACCAACAAAAGTGGAGGTGGACAAATGGAGCAAACAAGTAACCCAATGGTACCCCAGAGATGGCACAAGGAAAAGAGGTCGCCAAGCAAGACGCTGGGAAGATGACATCCGGGCAACACTGGGACCCAGCCGGACTAGTGTGGCACTGGACAGGCAACAGTGGAAAGAGATGGAGGATGCCAACAGGCACTCTGAATTAAGAGACATTCTATAAAACCACAATTGTATCAAAAAAGTTAAAAACTGTTCAACTTGTTTCTTATTATTCAGAATAAAGGCTTTATTATTATTATATTTGTATCTCACATTGAGTCACGGGCTCGTATGTCCCGGATTTTTGAGAGGCTTGCGTGGGGATATGGATATTATTATATTCCCTATTTATAAAAATTATAATCTTTCTTCAGCGTAGTTGAATAAAAAGTATCCTACAACCATCTGAGGATGCCCAGCTACCTGTGGTCCAAACATAGTTGAAATCCCTTTAGCCATTTAGCATGATGAGGCCGCAATAAAATATACAATTTTTTTTTTCAATTTACTGACCTTCCAATAGTCCCTATCACTTTTTTGAAAATATCTTAAATTTACAGACCTTTAATTTTGACTCCTTTATACTATTATAAAGGAGTCAAAATATGTCTATTTTTTTATGTATCGTTGTGGATTCATCACACCAAATCGGCACATCGGATTGCAACTATTTTTGATACACGGGTAGCTGGGATAAATTTTATCAGATAGTCAAGAAAAAAATAGGAGTAATGAATTCTTCTCCTCTGCAAACAAAGTTCTAGGTTTCAATGTAATGATTGAATCGAGAATGTATATGGGTCTTATTTATTTCCAGGTCTCAACTATGAAGAGATGATTGAGGAGGAGGTGGAGTCTGATGGCTCAGAAGAATCCGTGGACGAAAACATTATGATTGACATGAACATGTTCATGAACGGGGATGATAGGGCAGCTTCTCTGGAAGCTGAAAATGCAGAACCAAAATCCAAATAGACCGCTGACTGAGCAAATGTGGGCAATTTTGATGGAATGACGACCGGTTTGGCTCAGCGGGAGTAACATTGCCTGTGAAGCTGAAGGTCCTGGGTTCAAATCCCAGTAAGGGCAAATATTTGTGTGATGAGAATAAATATTTGTTGCTGACTCTGATATTTTCCATGAATATAAGTAAATATATCGTCGTCTAGTACCCATAACACAAGCCTTATTGAGCTGGCCATAGATAGGAGTAGTGCGATTTGTGTAAAAAAAGAAAAGAATCATCAGAATTAATCTCTGAACTTGAAATTTAATAATTATTCTTGCGAAAGATGTTGTGTTCGGTGTCAGGCTCGTCTTTGGACGAGTCCTGTTCCTGGCACGACTTTCTTCATCGGTGATTCGTCGTCAATCGTCCATCCGTCTTTGTCCTCGTCGTCTTCTGTCGCCGTTCGGTACTAATTCAAATTTAAACGTCTGTCAAATCCGAATTAATACAGTCGGCTAGTCAGTGGACCGACAAGGAGGTTAGACACCCCAACAGGATAAAAGATACGGATAAAATAAGTGCTCCTTGGAGGTCAGGCGGAATTGTCATCTGATGATCTCGGCATGTCAGGCCTTGCGTGGTGAGTCGGACTGTCCCGAGGTTGTGGAGCGTCTGGTGCGACTGTATGTCCCGGATGTCCCGAGGATAGCCCTGAGACCTCGACAGCGCGACTTGTTGGCTGTGCCGTCGTCGAGGACCGTGTCGCTCAGGAATTCGCCGTTGCCCCGCGCCCTCTCACTTCTCAATGCGCTCCTGACATCGACACCCGCGTGTGACTTGTTTGCGTGGCGATGGGCGGCAGTGTGTAGTGAATGCCTGAGATTCTGTGAGGCGATGGATACTAGGTGCTCTACTGTTCCAAATTAAGCTGTTTGTTTATCTATTATTGTGAACCTTTTATTGTTAACTTAAGCTTTGTGACGCATAGGTTTATAACCGTAATGTCATAAAAATGTTTTTTATTTATAAATAAATAAATGAATAAATAAGTGTTGTTTCTAATCTGACAGCCAAAATGAGGTGGTATGACGTCTATCCACGGAACTGTTGCAGTGGCTTCATACAGTGCTGCCAGTTGGCTTGAAAGTGAAAACAGCTACTGGCATGGCCTTGGTATAGAACAGCTACCATAAAGCATAATAGTCTGTAGGGTAATATTGAATTACTGAAATGTATCTAGGAGCAAATTCCACAGGGACTATTGTTACTAGCATATATCATGTTGCCTGTTTTTTTTTCAGTGTTTGTTTTGTGATTGAGAATTTATTGATGAATCTCATACAACCGACGTCCCATCCAGTAGTGCTATCCCTCCTTTTTAAACTACCCGGGTAAAGGTAGCATTCCGAGATGGGCTGCAGACCACAACCGCACTTCCCGCTGCACTCCAAATTGAATCTTAATAGTAAGGAAAAAAGCTTCAATTTTCCGTGTGCTTAGAAGTGTCGCCGTGCAGCCGCTGCACTTCCACTGCACACTGAACCTTATTACCTTACCATTCAGGTTCAATTTGGAGTGTGACGTGCGTTTGCGGTCTGCAGCCCATCTCGGAATGCCACCTTAAAGAGAATTTGCAAGGAAATTAAAACAACATTATAAAACAAATGTTTAATTAACAAAGAATTAATTCAAGTTTGTCTTACATTTAGATTTACATAGTATTCCTTTAATATGTAATATATGTACAATTCATATCATATCGAATAAAATATGTCTCAACTGGATTTTATCGTTTTAATCAAAATGGCACACGATATACAAGTCGCCCGAAAGAGGTAATTTTAAACTTTAGGCACTCAATTCGTTATCTTTTCGAGTTTAACATATCTAATCATTTTAGTAGTGATATAGGCGGAAATAAAAATGGGAGGACCTCTATGTTCCAAAATTGTTTAATGTTATTAATGAGGATCCAACTTTCAGAAGTATGCTATTTGACCAAAGATGCACCTTAAGTTTTATACAAAATGATGTCTAAGACATGACCAAAACTAAAACTTTTTATTCAATAGGTAAGCATTTATGTTTAAATACCACTTTTTATTGTGACATTTTCTGCAACATTTTATGTTATTTCTACTCAAAATCCCATTAAGTAAAAAAAAGTTTGCCACCATTTCCATGCATTTTTACTTTCCTTCATGTTCCCCGTCATACAAAGTGTACAGGAAAAAATACTTTGGGACATGTTTTTGTGCTATCACGATCCAAAAAGCTCGTAATTCTGCCTGGAAATAACATAAAATTAAACAAAAGGTGTATGTTTTTTTAGAAATGCTTTGGTATTTGATAACCAGTGATCGTAAATTTGGTAGCATTTTTGGTGCAAGCGTTCATGGTAGAGTGGTAAATTTCAACCGAATGATGGATTAGGGTTACAGTCGACAATATTACAGTAGTAACATGAATATAAGTTACATCGGCAATCTTCGGCCACGCCGACGAGTGCTAACAAGTACCGAATGAAACCGAACGTGTGACCATTTCAATAAAGACCTTGTTGCACTTAAGTACGGTACATATGCAATGACAGGTGAACTCGTGCTCTCTCGCTCATGGCGACTGACGCGGCGCTAGACAAAATGGCGGGCGCCGGCGTCGCGCGCTAAATTTTGGCCAATGGGCGTCGAAGATTTAACCTGCGCAAACGCGCTGCCTTATAATTGGTTAATCTGTTTCCACAAAATGCTTTCTGCGCAGGTACGTCGTTGTAACTTATATTTTTGGTACTACTGTGCCTACGATCACTGGTGATAAGCACTTGAAAGTAATATTTAACAAAAGATTTATAATTATAGCACACAAAAAATCATGGTAGATCTTCAATCATTGTAGACACTATTATGTTTTTGAGGGGGCCAAATCATAAATGCCACAATATTTTGTCTTCCAGAATTTAAATAATAATGGAGTTAGACTTTGATACCTGAGTGAATCAACTTCAACTCAGGAGAAAATAGTGTCAGACTTAGAAAAATACTAATAATCTAGGCTATTAACATACTGAACATATGAATTAACCTCTCCATTATCTGGCATATCACTCTGTAATCCTTATAGGGAGGCACACTTCACAAACTTTATTCAATGAGGTGTAACAATTATTCACAAAAACACAGGGTCCTTTTCAATTTCACAATTTATAGCGAAAACATATTTTACTTAGAACTTACTAAAGTAAACTTGCTTAGCGGCAAGTGGTTCGATGACTACTTAGATGATAGCCTAGTGCAATTAACCTTTTGAAGGACCAGTGTGTTGACGGGAAACTGTGCGCCGCATGCCAACTAATAATGGTACTTGACTGACAGATCAAATCGGTTCCTTTTTATGAACTGTCAAAACTATCAGAAAGTATGAAGTTAAAAAGGAAAAAAGGTTTATGACGTCATAATTCTATACCGTCAAATTGCCTCCTTATTTTTAGTTTTCGATCATTTTAAAATCGCTAAAAGCTTAAATATAAGTATTCGTGAATGTTTTCTATGTATTAGAAATAACATTTAACTGCAAGCGTGACATCATTTATGTTGACTGCAGGAAAGTACCCACTAGTATGATACTATACAATGTGCTCGTGAGGAACCCGCATAATTACACCAGTGTATACCTGAAGTCATTAGGACCAAAAAATGTTATATGAACCCCAGCCAAATCTGGCTTAGTTTTGAAGATATCATCAATTTTCATGTAATCTATTTACTGCCACGTGTGGCTAAGTGTCGTGTCTCTATTGACAGACATCAAAGTGACAGCTACCTATCACTAGTCATCCTTTTTTGGAAAAATAATCGTTACCATTTTATTAAAGGGGATAATTTTCACAGAGAAGCGATAGTTATTCAATTTGTATGCACAAAAAAAAAATACAAAACATTTTTTTTTTTATATTTGACTTTGGTTCATTTTTTTTAAATCCAAATGACCTCAAATGTGTGGTTAAATCTTGCGAATTCTTCACAGAAACTTTGTATATTGGCAAATTACGTCGAGATGTCTGAGGCACGATTTGCCGTCTTTGGCGCTCAAAGGGTTAACTGACTTTAATCTGTAGTCACACCTCCCGCTCCCACCATGTCACTCAGCGCGAAGCAAGTGACGTTCAGTATGTTAAGCCTTAGGACTCTCACGAAATTGGTGGTCTACTATTAATGCTAGCTCCAAATCACACAAATCTCAGTCTTCTGCCAATTCTTTATTACAAACAAGAATAATATAACTAAAGCCCTATGCACACCACGTTATCCATTCCATAGAGCAGCATACTGACTCGCGTTCGAAACAAGTTCGTATCGATTAGGAAAACGCGGTGTGTATATGCCCTAATTGCAAAATAAATACTTAACAAGGTGCTCAACATGACGCTACTTTGAACACACACTCGGAAAACATGGTTCTGCGCAAGTTGATGATAAAAAAATAATTGTAAAATAAATTCACTAAAATATATTTATCGACATACTTTTAGTTAGATTTTACATGACAAATCAGATGGATTTGTGATCAATTCTGAAACAGTGCTTCAAAGTCTCTAAGATGCTTATGAATACAAAGATCTGGGTCATACAGATTCTATAATTTAACCGTCGTTCCTGTGGACAACGCAATAGTTAAGGGCTTGGGTACATATAACTGATATTTTTATCGCTTAGATCTAGAGTATTAATCAACTTGTACAGCGCCTAATAGGGCACTAAGAAAAATTAGTATTTAAAGCCCTTAACTTTCGGGTGTCCACAGGGAAGACGCATAACGCTAACTCATATTAAAAATCTGTATGACCCATCTAAATAATGAAAAAAATCCACGACTCCGACTAGATTTGAACCAGTGCCTTGCCGCGGCGCACGGTCTGCCAACTTAGCTACAGAGTCCAGTCAGTCTTCGAATTATTGTCACGATTTATTACGAGATCTTTGCATTTTTAAGCATCTTTTGATAGTAAAGTTTGTGTAAAATATATTTCATACAAACATAGTTCAACTCAATGCAGTGGTGAATCCCTTGCCTGCCGTCAGTCTTACAACGGTAATTCGTTAATTACTTTAAAAAACAATTATATTTAATTTTTTAGGGATAATACGAATGATCGTTCTTTGGAAGTCAATGGGAGAATTAACTTTTAGACCTACACTTTTAACGTCTCTGGCGTTACCGAAAATGTCTCGAGTTATCGAAAATGTCTCTGAAGATACCGAAGTCTGAAGTTACCGAAAATGTCTCTGAAATTACCGAAAATGTCTCTGAAGATACCGAAAATGTCTCTGAAGATACCTTAGTCTGAAGTTACCGAAAATGTCTGAAGATACCGAAGTCTGAAGTTACCGAAAATGTCTCTGAAATTACCGAAAATGTCTCTGAAGATACCGAAGTCTTAAGTTACCGAAAATGTCTCCCGAGTTACCAAGAAATCGGCCTTATATGATCGATTGATTGATTAACGCACCCTATAAATAGGGATGATGGCTAAATTTTAATTAATTGCGTAATCAAAAAATAAAGGTGAATGTCGCGTGCAAATTGTGCCTAGGAGTGACGTCACGAGCCCCTAAACTTTAATGCGATTTATCTGAGTATATTTTTATTATTTTGAAAAAGTAACAGATACGTATACAATATATATTTTTTATAACCTGACGGACTAATTACAATTTCGATTTTCATACCCCGTTATCATGCCTATTGAAATAAAGAATATCCACACAAAGTTCTATAATATGTATACATAAACCTTACAGCCATAATAATAAGACCTGTATACATATTTTGGAAATTTTGTGGTGTTTCGTCTTTCGACTGTATACCTGTCACCACGGGGCCACTAATTTGCCATACTTGGTGCTGTACAGTCTTAATTTCTCATACTATAATTTCTTTGTTTAATTTGAAATATCAAATCTACCTTCCATTTTGTTAGCAAAGCATTGAAAGTTAACTATGTTTTCAAAAATAGACAAACACAAACAGTTACAACGAACATACATATCCAGAAAATGAACAATCTCAACTAATCAATCCAAGACATTATTCGGCGTAATAAATCTTCTTAGTTTTGTTTAAATAAAAAAATACAACTAGAACGTCACAATAAGATTCATTTTCGTTCTTAATCACGCCAAATATAATTACAAATTAACAGGGAATAAACAATTTACGTTCGGATTAATAAACTATTAACAACTTCTGTACGTAATAATAATCACAACAATTATAAGTATGAAAGTCCGACGCTGCATCTCGATCGAGGCTTAGCCGAAGTATGCACTTGGCCAAGCTCGGCATAGTATTCAATTCATCGGCAAGATTAACACTCTCACGACCGCGAACCAGCTACGTGGGCGTTCTGCTCATAGTAAGTTTTCGCTACATACGCGTTGTCCCATGTACTGATTGTGCAAATTGCAGAAACTTTCCAAAATGCTTTAAAAAGGTCTTTTAAAAGTCTTAAGTTAATAACTTAAGACCTTTTATATACTAAATGTTTTTTTAAATAAAGGTCTTATAAACATGTAAATTAACACTAGACATTTTTTAAGCATTTTGGAAAGTTTCCGCAATAAGGAACATGCATGAATTTTTTTCATCGCTTTTCTTAACAAAATACCGTAAAAACTATTCCAAAAAGTGAAATTAAAATCGGCCAAGAAATATGCATGATATAGGCATTTTAAACTACTAATTAGACAGCGATTTGACAGAGGTCCGACATGTACTGTTACGTCATAGTTCACTACGGTCATATAAACTCCATATAAATTCTGTTTTGCAAGAAAGAGATAGAATTAAATATTTGATAGCTTATATCTTGGTTTTTTTTATAGTTATTCGAAAAAATATTTTTCTCCACTGTTTGTTACATGAATGAGTTATTAATAAAAATATATGCGGATGACTTCAAGTTGTTTATGAAAATAGACCACATCAGCGACTCTATTCATCTTCAACAAAACTTCTGATCTGATTGGTGCCTTAATAATCGTATGTTCCTGAATGTTGGTAAATGCTTTGTTATATCTTTTTCAAATAGGAAACAAAAGTTTGTGCACGATTACACATTGTCTGGCCAACGTCTTTCACGCAAAGCTGCTGCTAAGGATCTTGGCATTTGGTTCGATGAAAAAATGAACTTTAAGACTCACTACGAACATATTATTACAAAAAGTAACCAAATGCTAGGATTTATCGCGTCACCAAAGACTTCAAGAGGCCTAATAGCTTACTATGCCTCTTTCAAAGTCTCGTTCGTAGTGTACTTGAGTATTGGTGCATTGTCTGGTCACCTTATTACTTTGTGCATGCAAATAACATTGAACATGTTCAGAAAAGGTGCCTGAAAATCATGTCATATAGGTATAAGCAAAATCTTATCCACTGCAGTTACAACCAGCGACTAAATACATATGGCATTTGTTCCCTCGAGTCGCGTCGCCTATTATACGATATGTTATGTCTACACAAGGTCCTTCATTCTAAAATCAACTCACCTTATATCCTGTCCCATATCACATTTAATACGCCACGATTCAGATCGCGTGCTCCAAAGGTTTTTGCTCTCTAGGTTTATAAAAACAATACCTCTTATTACAATCCCGTCGTAAGAATGTGTCGTCAGTACAATGAACTTGTATCCAAACATAAGAATGTTGATGTTTTTGACCCCCGATTTCTGGTATTCAGAAGGCAGATTGTAGAAATAATTTCGCGGTCCCGTTCAGATCTCTAACTGTCAATAACCATGCTTGCTCATTATAATGCTCAGTTCATTCGACATTGCATGGTAAAGCTTTAGCTTAACCGATGAGATGATGTTTGAACTGGGCAATAATTCAATATAATATAGAACTTAAGTAACAAATTTAAAATAGTTTTAGTTTTAGGATATTTTTGAGAGCTCTTTTTAATCATGCTGTGCATACTTGTTTTGTATAACATTTTTGTCAGAATGCCTGTATCTTGCTAATGTCATACATAAATGAATGTTGTCTGTTTAGTGTGCCTAATAAATAAAGCAAAAAGTTAAAATTATGCATATTCCCCATTTGCACATCAGTAATCCCAAGTTATTGGCTACAAAAATCTTGGTCGTCAATGTGTTAACGAGAAGAGTTAGGCCTCTCACTGGCTCGCCAAACAGTCGTCAGGTGAGTGAGCTGCCAATATCCAGTATAAATTGGGATGATGACAATTTTTATCAACTTTCTTCTGTGGTATGTTAAAGAATGACCTCTCAATAATAGAAACATTAGTAAAAATATATTTCAATCTCATGAAAACTCCCCGAGATACACCAATGTTAAAATCACATTATTGGACTATCCCAAAAAGCGCTCTAAAGCCTAGGAACGTGTGACGCCACACTTGTATAGCGAAATTAAGAACTTTGTTTTGCAGCTATGTTTAAACTTGCGTTTATCTAAACGGTTTCATAACAAAAGTTGCCATTAATTTCATGGGTTATTCAATGGTATTATAAGTTACTAATACTTTGAAATTATCTATTTTATACTTTGAAAATGGACTTTCCCACCCAACTTTAAAGGCTCATAAAACAAGCGACACGCAAGATATCGAACTCAATTTTATTACCAAGGATTTCCATCATAGAAACTGACATGCCGCATCAATATTTTACTGGCGTAATAACGTCTTATAAATCGATGAACGCCGGCTGCACGCACAAAAAAGCATGACTCATTGTCACGTTCCGCCTGAGCCGAGCGTGCAAGCGAGAGCGCGGAACAAGAGAGAGAGACGATCGGCCTAAGCGTTCGGCTTGTGAATTCATAAAAGTATGCAATTTTCATCAATGTTTTCTTATGACGTTAAATTATCGTCCGTAAACCGACTTTACAGACAACTAATATTTTTTTTTAGTACAGTCAACATCCCAATTGTTTGGCTACCGTAGCTGACTGCGCATAGCATCCCAGTGAGGCAGACTTAAGCGCAAATATTCATGACAAAAATGGCCAAGTCTCGTCGTACTTGGCAGTTTTTGTCGAGTATAAAAAAGCAAGCATTTTTACAAGGCGTCGCTCGAGTAACACCGGCTGTCTTACCCCGCTATAACTTGGCCAAGAAATTCAAACAATCACGAACACTATTCGAGGTTTTAAACACGCCGTCAAGTTAAGGGTACTTTACACTGTCTAACATTGCTATATGTAAATATACCGACGGCGAAATGCAGAAACGTAGTAACCGCCACCGGAATTTAGTGGTGGCTACTACGTTTCCGTTTTTTTCCGCCAATACGTTCTTTCCACATAATCGATAATGACAATGTAACCACGTCGCGATTGCAAAAAAAGGCGACAATAGGGAACATTTTTTTTTCGATAGTATACGTTATGTGAACTCGGAATCAATAAATATCTTATTTTTATATCAAATCGTTTTTTAGATATATTTTTTTAAACACCCACTGTGACATTTGTACAGTTCCCTCGTTTGAATACATTTTGACGTTTGTCTACATAGATTAGAAACAAAAATTAGAAACAAAGCGTGACATTGACAGCTAACTTTTTTTTGCTATTCTATGTAGCCGATTTAGCGTGATGAAGCCACAACGACACATACACACAAAAATCTAAAAAACATATTTTTCGATTCAGCGACCTCCAAATAGTCCGTACCAATCAATATATATATATTTATATTTAATGTACAGACATTTAATTTTTACAACTTTATAATAGTATAGATATCTAAAAAAACAATACGATGTGAAAATACACTAGAGTCTGGCCAGCGTAAGTTGCCGAAGGGTTTAATTTAAATTATTTATATGGCAACAATTTTACATATTAAAAAAGCTCTCACATAATACCTCGTACGTTTTTATGCATTCCTTCTTGCCAGCTCGATTTTTCTAATTTGCCGCTATTTTCCATTGCCAACTTACGTTGGCCAGACTCTATTGGTGTAGATTCTGAGTTCACATAACGTATACTATTGGGAAAATACATAAAACGCACACCTTAGGGCGACGGCTGCGTTGAGCGGAAGCCCGGCTTGGCCGTGGAGCAGCGCTGCGTATATACAGGAAACGTACCCGGAGCGGACGCCCTCAGTGTTCCCGAGTGCGGTGCAGTCGCTCTCGCTCTCGCGTGGAGTGTGTGGCGGCGGCGGCCGCGATCACGTGGCGGCGCGCGGGCCGCACGTGTAGAACAGGATGTAGGCGGCGCTCGACTTCACCTCGCTCGCCGATATCTCCGTCACCACGTGGTCGTCGTATTTGTACCATCTACAATGGAGCATTGGTTTACGGGCCTGCATCGTCATTTGTAAACCACGCCCCAAACGCGGAGCTGGCCAATGAGCGTACAGTAGTACCACGAATATGAGTTACATCGACATTCTTCGGCCACGCCGACGAGTGCTAACAAGTGCCGAATGAAACCGAACGTGTGAACATTTCAATAAAGACCTTGTTGCACTATACGTAAGGTAAATATGCAATGACAGGTGAACTCGTGCTCTCGCTCATGGCGACTGACGCGACACCAGACAAAATGGCGGGCGCCGGCGTCGCGAGCAAAATTTTGGCCAATGATATGACCAATTATAATTGGTTAATCTCTTTTCAAAAAATGCTTTCTGCGCAGGTATATCGTTGTAACTTATATTTGTTGTAACGTATACTGTAATTTGTAATAAGGGATGCATTTATTGCTCGCGCGCATCAAAGAAAGAGAATGCAATTACACTACATGCTTGGGGTTTTTTTGGCGTAAGCGCCAGATGAAAAAGTAGAATGAAATCGAAGATATTATTATGTTTTGTTAACATATAAGTTATTGAAGTAAAAGATAAACGGAAGAATGTCACTTTTACATAATTTAGCTGTTAATTAATCCGTGGTTTGTACAAACTAGCCAAAAAATGGAAAATGAAGACGCGTTTTCGGATAACTTTTCTACCGAGGAAATTTTTAGAATATTTAAACATGTTTCTGCGTTAGGCGCTGAATCCATACTAATATTATAAATGCGAAAGTGTCTGTCTGTCTGTTACCTCTTCACGCTTAAACAGCTGAACCGATTTGGATGAATTTTGGTATGGAGATAGTTTGAGTCCCGGAGAAGGACATAGGCTACTTTTTATCCCGGAAAAATGCCGTTATCCGCGATAAACGAATTTAAGGCGGACGAAGTCGCCGGCAGAATCAAGTAGGTTATATAGTCAAAAACACATATCTGTAAACCAGACTGTTTTATATACAAGATTTGACAAAATCTCTCTAAAAAATAATTTAAATTTTCGATGCACCCCCGTTTTTCTATTCGTGTATACTATAATCCGCTCGTTGCGAATATACCGTATACCCGAAATTTCCATTTTTTTGCAAAATATCGGATTATCAATATATCACACTCTTAGCTTACCACATTAACGTTACACGTTATGTAACGGGTTTCATAAACGCTTGTAACTTGTATTACAAGCGGAAGTATCTTTTATAATGTTGGAAAGAGAATTCCGCTTTCAATAAAAGTTACAAGCTTTTGAGAATCAGGCCCCTATTATTGGCTATGCTTGTAGTATTTTAAAATTATGTTTAACTAGAAGAAGTCGCCCGCAACTTCGTTCGCGGAGGAGAAATAGTCATAATCCGTCGATTTTTCTTCAGCGTAGTCGGGTAAAAAGTATCCTACAACCATCTGGAGATACCCAGCTACCCGTGTACCAAAAATTGTGAAAATCTGTTTAGCCGATTTTTCGTGATGAAGAATACATAAAATCCAAAAAAAATATTTTTCGTTTTAATGACCTCCAATAGTCAATAACCATCAATTTTTGAAAATATCTTCAATGTACAGACATTTCATTTTTACAACTTTATGATAGTATAGATGTTTTGTATTGATGCTGGTACCTCAAATAAATAAATAAATGTAGATAGTAGCAATACTCACTTGCCATAGACACTGCTTTTACAATACGCGGTATAGTGTCCCCCCTCCATCGATCCGTAATGATTAGACACAGCATACAGATTATATATCTGATTGTTTGGACTGCAGTTGAGGGAGCACTGTCTCATATCCAACTCCTCCAACGGGAAATCAATGTACGTCTGTTTCTTCCGGTACGCATTCGCCATGTACTCCTTTGGGTCGACGTAGAAGCGTTTGAAGTGGATGACCAGGACCGGTGGCAGACGGGAGATGTCCAGTTTCTTCAGGGCGTCACGCTTCTCCTTGCAGCCGGGGCAGTTCCAGCCGGGGATAGTTTCCCCGTTCAGGTACAGTTTCAGACAGTCCTGGAAGGGTATGTAAAATATTGTGAACAATTTACCGATCCAAAGTTGTCCAGGGTTGGTATGCCTTGAAACGAAATTCCAATGAGATTTATACTACTGACTAAGATTAATTTTATGCAAATTTTTAGGAGCCTAACATAGAAAAAGAGCATGCACCCCGGTAAGGCACAAAGCAGTGGTTCAAATCCAATCGGAGTATTGATTTTTTTTATTATTTAGATCCTTGTATTTATAAAAATATACGAGTAATAAGTGCCTTAGTGAAGAAATTAATTCACTTTAAAAACACGAAGATAATGATAGTAAAACACGATTTGTACATACAGCGACATCTCTACCTAGCATGTGGCAACTGTAAAGTTCGCTCTGTTAGGGTGAGAACTTGGTTCCAAAAATGCTCACAATGGCGCTGACGGCACGAAAGCCGGTATAAATGCAAAAATGCAAAGATCTTGTAACAAATAGTGACAAAAATTCGAAGACAATACTGAACTCTGTAGCTCAGTTGGCAGAGTGTGCGCCCGGGCGAGGCACAAGGCACTGGATCAAAGCCAGTCGGAGTCATAGTTTTTTTAAAGTATTTAAATTTCGATACTTAATACAATGTAGTACAGTATCATGGAAGTACGACATTTATCGCCACTGGTGGTCTCCATAAACTCGTCTACATGTATACTTATGGTAGATTAGTGAAGGATGCATCAGGCAAACTCATCATGTCTTCAAAAATGGACAACATCTGGAATTTGTGTCTGGGCCGCGAGGATTTTGCAACATTTAAGCCACACCTAAACTTTGACGATCATGATTTAAATACGTGTAACTTTGATACTAAGCAAATTTATAGTGTTATATTATCATAATATAAAAAAATCTAATCTAAAAAAACATTAGCTGACTCTCCCTTAACACACTGCTATGAAAATCAACATCTCTACTTTGCGGCTGACACTGTTATGATTATTTATTTACTTACTATGCATAAAAAAAAATCTTATGTATAAGTATTTAATATTTATGTATGTTTATCTTGTAACTTAAACTTGATTCGTCTTAAACGATGATGAAACTTCATTCGCGGAGGAGAAAAAGTCATAACCCTTCGTTTTTTCTTTAGCGTAGTCGGGTAAAAAGTATCCTATAACCATCTGGAGATACCCTGCTACCCGTGCACCAAAAATAGTTGAAATCCGTTTAGCCGATTTTGCGTGATGAAGCCACAACGACACGTACAAACATACATAAAAAAAAATATATTTTTTTCGTTTCAGTGACCTTCAATCATTTTTTTAAATGAAAATATCTTCAATGTACAGACATTTCATTTTTACAACTTTCTAATAGTATAGATGTTTATTGCGTCTCCATGTGTCTATATGCGCGTTTTGCTTCACACCTAATCTCGCCACCTACTCAACAAAAAATGTTGTCTTTTAAACACTCCGCTACCCAAAGGTTGTCTAGGAGAGATCGCTATTTTCTGATAAGACCGCCTGTTGTTTACCTCTGCATATTTAAATGTTACTGTCATGTTCTGTATTTCTGTGTATCTGAGGTGTGCAATAAAGAGCATTTGCATTGTATTGTATCAGTGTTCCCGGTGGAGCTGAGGGCTAGTTTTTCTGGTGGAGCCGAGACCAACTAGTCATCACGTTTTTAGGGTGCCGTACCAAAAAGGTACAAAAGGAACCCTTATGGTGCGACTGTCTGTCTGTCTGTCTGTCCGTCCGACTATTAAAGCGCCATATCGCAAAGACTACTTATGCTAACTATTTGAAATTTGGAACATTTATAAACATGGTCAGCCCACATGTATTGCACAGGAAATATTTAAAAAAATATTTTTATTTTCTAAAAAAACGATTATGAGGAGGGGTAAAAATTAAAAGTCTAGCTACTGGGTCAAATGGGGTGCCTGCACATTTTTGGAAAATGTTTTTAATTTTTTTATTGCGATTAGTTTTTGTTTTATCAAGGAAAATGTGAAAATAAACACGATTCCCCCCCCTTTATCTCCGAAGTTTACCAAACGAAAATTTTGAAATTTTCACAATTTTTTATCAATAAACATAAATATTACACGAAAATTATAGCCTTGTCTCTAAGTAGCAATTTTTTTTTTTAATTTGCAAAATACCTATTTGAACAACCCGGTTGCGTTAAGTTTGCACCTGATTTGTATGCAATGCTATAGATATTAGGTGCAAGCTTAACTCAACCGGTACCGGGTAATAAAGTTATGATAAGTAAAAATTTGTACGGAACCCTCGGTACGCGAGTCCGACTCGCACTTGGCCGGTTTTTTTTTTGGAGGGTCGGTGGTACTCACGTTCAGGGTGCACCGGTTGGCGTTGGCCGGCAGCTCCAGCGACAAGTTGGAGAAGGACTCGTAAGTGACGCTCTGCTTCTTGCAGACGGTGCACTGAACCGTGGACCGGATCTGACCGTAGAACAGCCGCAGGATCAGGCTCTCCTTGGATTTCGTGAACTCGTGCCACGCTTTTTCTGATGGGGGGAGACTGTCCTGTAAAATAAATAAATAGTTTAAAAAACACTATAAAAACACGCTTTACATGACTTTTCTAACAAATCCAAACTCAGCTATGATACGATGTACCATCATGAAGTTACAGTTCATATCTTCCGGCTCCATCATCAGATCAGTTCGACAGTACCATATTATTGTATTGTCATCAGAACTACATACAGCTGCCAATTTTCATGACGCTACGATCCTTGGAAGATGGTTAAATTAGTTGCCTTAGATTCGATTACATAGTTACATACAGGTCGACCTAATAAAAGCTTGTTAAAAAATACAAATGGTTATGAAAATTATCGATTTCTTGTTACCCTCTGTTTGGGCCACTCAAACCCGTTTTCTCTTTACACCAGTTCTGGGGCAGTTTGGGTTGCCGTCTCTCAAGAACGGACCACTTTAGATATGACATATCAGATTATGACACAGAGTTCTACTTCTACAGGTCTCACACTTAACTGAGTGCAGTCGTATTGCAGTTGAAGCAAATGCAATACGACTGCAATAGAACGGCTCATAATGTTTGCAGTGTTTATGTTCCGCTCCGCCAGTTACTCGTGGAAGTGAATACACACGTATTTCAGTATGAGACGTTCCAACTGCAATGTAACTGCATTGCTACCGTGCAGCCAGCTTGCAGTCGGTGTACGGTTGACAGGGCTACATGGCAAATGCAAGCGGACTGCACAGTCGGTTTGCAGTTTGGATGCAGTGACACCAACTGCAGCAGAACTGCACTGGAACTGCCATTTTGCAGCTGGATTGCAGTTCAAATGCTGTCCGTCTGTATCGGCTCTAAGGACTACCAATCAAATCAAATCAAATCAGGTCATAGTTAAGCGTGTCTGATGGTACCTTGTGGGGCGGCTTGCTGGTGAACTGCAGGTCCAAGTGCAGCCAGTCTATGAGGATGGTGAGGAACTCGTGCGAGTCCTGCTGCTCGCAGCCTCGGAACGCTCGCTGGTGTTTGCCCACCTCGTTCTGGTAACGCATATAGAACAAATTATTACAAATTGAAATAAAACAATTTAACGGATTATAACGCGTATATTATCTCATTTGAGTCCCCGATTTTTCGGAAGCTTTTCAGCTTTCCATGGTGACGGGTGGACGGAAAAAAGATATATTTTCCTCTGTCAAAGTTACAATTTGTGCAAACTACCCATTTGTGAAAAAAAAAAAACAAATCTAATTTTTGAAAAATTAATACAAAGTTCGATCCGAGAAGAAAAAATCTATGCGATCTATTAAGGCCCGGCCAAGAAAACGCGCGACCGGCGGCGCGGCAAGCGAATTCGTGATACATTGCGTGTGATGCCAATTGACTGCTGTGAGGTGAGCGTGTCGAGCGCGCAATGAAGAGAGAATTCGCCCGCCGCGTCCGCTACTTGCGCTTTGTCGTGGTTGAACCGTTACAATGCAAACAAGACTCAAACCCGCGACCCTTCTTTTACGCAATAGTAATCTTCCAACATACTACCACTTTATCGTGTGGTATTTGCATATATTCGTCTTAAAGCTTAGCTTAAATGTTCATAGTTTTTATATATACTTGCTGTGTGTGCGGGTCGTTAATGCGCGTTGTCACTTAACAGTTTCATGTGCAATATAATATCTATTCGTGAGTTCCTGTAATTGGCTCTATACTTCTATTCAAGTTTCTATCTGTACTGTATTAGCTGTTGGTTCTCCTACAATAAATAAGAAATAAACATTAAACAAATAGATTCAACAATTTTAATCATTCTGCTTACATAGAAGAAAATAATTTTATTTTTTATTGTTTTGATATAGATACACATTATACGGAAGATTAAAGTGCAAAAAGATAAACTAAGTCTCACACGTGGTCACACATGGAATGTACCTTTGAATAACCGGCTCAACGCCTCAGGTATTCAACCAGCGAGCAATATGCTATAGCCTTGAATAGGGTACATGCATGTTTTTTTTAATCGCTTTTCGTAACAAAATATCATAATACCGTAAGAAGGATTTCAAAAAGTAAAATTAAAATCAGCTGAGAAATACGCATGATATAGGCATTTAAACTACCAATTAGACAGCAATATGACAGAGAGGTCCGACATGTACTGTTACGTCATAGTCCACTGCGGCCATATAAACTCCATATTAAATTATGTTTTGCTAGAAAGAGGTAGAATGAAATTTTTGATGGTTTATATCTTAGTTATTTTTATAGTTATTGGAAAAAAAAATCTCTACTGTTTGTTACATGAATGAGCTTTTAATAAAGCAAAACAAAAATTCATGCATATTCCCTTTCGCTATACGCTTCGATCCCTGTACCTACTTTACTTTATACGTGGTTGTTTGAAAATTTAAAATTATTAAATTGTTATTATTATATTATTATTATTATTTTTAATCTCACTGGAAAAATATGTTTAAAAAGTATTACGTATACCGTTATTGTTGTGTATATCAGATGTAGATACCTATAATAATATAATTAATGTGAATGTTATAATATATACAATGTGTCTGTACTTTAATAATAAATAAAAAAATAAATACGTACCCTCAGATCGGCAGTGGCGATGTACCGGTATTGGCCAGACCAGAGAGCTCGCACCACGGCTGCTAACTCCTCCGCGATGGCTCCGCGCGTGCCATGTGCTCTGAAACATTACAAATATGATTAAATAAAAAACCGGCCAAGTGCGAGTCCGACTCGCGCACCGAGGGTTCCTTACAAACTTTCACTTACCCTAACATTATTATATTACCGGGTTCCGATAGCATTGCATACAAATGAGATGCAAACTTAACGCAACCGAGCTGTCAAGATATGTCTTTTGAAAACTATATTTTTTATGATTTAATTACAAATGTATAGTTTAAGATTCGTGTATGTATTTGTAGTATGTCACGATATCACTTGCCAAATTTCTATGTCAACAGGAAGTACTCTATCATTTTGATTCCCTTGACAGTGTCAAAATATATATACGTTTTTTGCGGCATAAATGGCCGTATCTTTTTTTTACGTTAATGAAGAAGTTTGATATTTTTACAGGTTCAAGGGACTGTAGACCTGAGTATATGGTGTTAATTTCAACTCGATAACTACACGCGTTTTCGAGATAAAGGGTCTAGACAGACAGACAGACGGACAGACGAACAACAAAGTGATCCTTTAAGGGTTCCGTTTTTTCCGATTGAGGTACGGAACCCTAAAAACACGATTCTCACTCATTATCAACACAAAAAACGGGACTTAATCGCGTAAAAATATCATTTATTTAATTACCTTTGATAGGTAATTCTTCGACGTTTTGGATTTCGCGTTACGTCCATGGTCTCCAAGGAACTGGAAGAATTACCAACGAAAGGTAATTAAATAAATCATATTTATACGCGATTGTGATAATTGTAAATCAAAGTGACACTATACAAAATCTAAAATCCGGATGCTATCTTTTAGCAAACTATTCTTCCCAAACTGCCTCAATTCCCAAATGTTTCATTTCCCGAAGTCGCGCTTTTCTCCGAAACCGAAGAAAATCCAGATATTTTTTTAAGCCATTGTGTAGAGCCCAATAGGTTAGGTTAGGTTTGTTTTATAGAAATTCTGATAATTTTACTGTTTTCGAAAAAACCTAAGTTTGGGAAATGAAATATTTGGGAAGTGAAACAATTTGGGAAACATAATTTGCCAAACATTAGTAAAACCTCTAAAATCATTTAAATGGTGACGTTCTGCTGTTTAATGAAATTTATATTTGAAGCGATTATTGTTTTCTTCTATTTCCGCGATTATTACTCATTGAAATAAAACAATTTAACGGATTATATCGCGTATATTATCTCATTTTAGTTCCCGACGTTTCGGAATCTTTTCAGCTTTCCATGGTCACGGGTGGAGTCCACTTCTTATTTCAATGATTTTTATTTTGTATAGTGTCACTTTGTTTTTCAAGGAGCGAAACATGACTTCTAATGTAGGTAAATTAATCATGCAATAGGCTTGTCCTAAAAAAAAAATTGTCCGACAGTTAGATTAGATTTTTAAGAAATATTGGGCACGTTCTTTTGTCATTTAAACAAAAGAATAAAAGATATAGCCCGTTAAAGTTCCCCGTGACGTCATGCCGTGCGACCGTTTTTCGCATGAGGTCACGTCATGCGCCCCCACTCCCAAATTTTGACGCGCTTTATCATTGTCTTTTTAGGGTTCCGTGGCCAAAATGGCAAAAACGGAACTCTTATACATTCGTCATGTCTGTCTGTCTGTCTGTCCATCCGTATGTCACAGGCATTTTACTCAAAAACAATAAGATGTATATTGCTGAAATTTGGAGCATAAGTGTCTTGTGTGACCCGCTATTTAGTTTGATAGTTAAATAATAAAAATATATATTTCTAGGGGGGGCAATCCATACATGTAACGAAAAGTGAAAAAAAAATTTTTCACCAAATATTTATGTGTGGCACATATTTCGACAGTTCTTCTAAAGACACTGTAAGTTTTCTACGTTTTTTTTTGATTTACTTAATATTTTCCGAAATATTCGCTCCGAAAGTAGCAAAAATTGTGTCCTATCTATTTTCTAAACGATATGTTCAAAAAAAAATCACAAATATAAAGCTAACATTACCGGATATACCATTTTTAAGTTATTGCCAAAAAACTACGCTTCTCAGCAAAAGGACGTAAGTGCCGGGGAGATACGCTCTTTTGTTAGTGTTCTTTCATATCGTATTTTTTTCCATCTGTAGTCCATTTTTTTGTATAAACGGCTGCGGAACCCTTCATGGGCGAGTCCGACTCGCACTTGGCCGCTTTTTATGTTTGATTGACAAAAGAAAAAATACGTGTCCAATATTTTTTGATAATCTAACTGACATTTGTTTGTGACATGGTTTTGGCTTTTACAGGGCCGATATGTACACCTGTATAAAGGACCTTGAAACAATAAAAAAAAAAAAAAAAAATGTAACTGACGGATTAATCAGAATATTATTGTTTTACCCAGGAAACTACCCCATTTTTTTGATAGTGCTTTAGAACTGGGTATGACTGGTTAGGTTTTACTAGTTGTGGGATTCAGTGCGGGGAGCACAAACCTTCAAACAGGCACACCACCACAATTAGAGTGAATCGATCAGAGTAGGATAGCGATATTGTTGAGGCACTGGATGTAGTTCAGTAGCAGTCCATGTCCTGCCGTCAGTGCTGGTGACGTCACACCTCGGTTACCTGTTGACGTGGTCCATATACTGGCCGTCGCAGAAGTAGGCGACGAGGATGGCGGTGTTGCTGAGGACCTGGATGACGGACTTCATGTAGCATGTGTCGCCCAAGTCTTGCTGTGCAAGTGCTGGTGACGTCACACCTCGGTTACCTGTTGACGTGGTCCATGTACTGACCGTTGCAGAAGTAGGCGACGAGGATGGCGGTGTTGTTGAGTTCCTGGATGGTGGAGTTCATGTAGCGCGTGTCGCACAGGTCCTGCCATCTCTCCTGGTGACGTCACACCTTGGTTACCTGTTGACGTGGTCCATGTACTGGCCGTTGCAGAAGTAGGCGACGAGGATGGCGGTGTTGTTGAGGACCTGGATGATGGAGTTCATCTAGCTCGTGTCACTCAGGTCCTGCCGTCTGTACTGGTGACGTCACACCTCAGTTACCTGTTGACGTGGTCCATGTACTGGCCGTCGCAGAAGTAGGCGACGAGGATAGCGGTGTTGTTGAGGATCTGGATGACAAACTTCAGGTAGCATGTGTCACCCAGGTCTTGCTGTCAGTACTAGTGACGTCACACCTCAGTTACCTGTTGACGTGGTCCATGTACTGGCCGTTGCAGAAGTAGGCGACGAGGATGGCGGTGTTGTTGAGGCACTGGATGATGGAGTTCATGTAGCATGTATTGCCCAGGTTTTTCAGCCCCGTCAGCCCGCGGCCCTGCAAATATTAATCGAATGTTATAGAAAGAATCAAAATGCGACAGGATATTTCAAGCTAGCTGTGATGACGGCTTTGCATATATACAGGAGAAGACACAGTTGAAGTGCAACGGATTAATTCTCACTTTGTGGCCTGCGTTGTCCAGAAAACTTAAACGTCAAGTATGAAATTTGATTAATTTATGTTGTTGATATACCAACGACTCGAACAAAGGGATTTGCTTCTACATTTCTCGTTAGGACGGCTAAAGAGTGGAACTCTCTTCCAGGATATCCTTTCCCAGAACAATACAACTTGGATCTCTTCAAGACGAGAGTGAATAGGCTCTATCTAGGTAAGCAAGTTCCATCTATCGTTGGCTTCATCGTCGCTTACTAACAGGTGAGATTGAAATCAAATGCTTGCCTATGTTACAGTGGCGTGGCGTCCATATAAGCCGATTCCCACCGGGTTGTCCAAGGAAAGGCTTATAACCACCTTTTTCTTTAAATATGAGTACATGAATACGCTCCCTTGTAATTTTCCTGACGCCACATCTGTGATATATATACGTATATATATCTTCCATTACCGTTGCGGTTAAAATCGGCGCGTTACTTGTAGATCAATGAATTTCACTAACCTCATAAAAAGCCGCTGTTGGTAGATTATATACACAATCTTCTTGAATTCCATTCTTCTAGGCTTCGTTTGTTTCGACGCGCCGGTCACTAATGTATAACTTGACCTTAATCACTTTAAGTTTTCCTGATCCTCCAGTCCAGCGCCTTGCTTACCTTAGGGTCATCTCACTTGGAACTCGATGAAGACAGATAACGTTTGCGTTGAACAACCTATTTAAGTAATACGCGCCTCCGGTTTAAGCGGTAACTAAGAGTGGTGTTGCCAGGCGTCCGGATAGAGCAGGACACCGTCAGGCTTTTTTGTGCGGCCAAATCAGACGGTGTCCGGCCTGTCCGGCTTTTGTAAGGCTTTTTAAATTTGACCTATATATAAAAAAAATGAGAGATGTAGGCACAGTCTAGCTACGTCAGCTCATATCGGAGTGCAGGTGCACTTGAATATGAGCTGACTAGCGAAAACGCGCAAGAACGCCCGGGCCCACGGGCCCCGGCAGTCACGCGAGAGCCAACGTAAAGGTTTAACGAAAACGCTTTCGAACCTCCAACAAAAATACTGTGACGTTTTGTATAATTTTATGTGTATACTCCAAATATAATTACTTATAAGGTCAAGACTGCGTTTTATTGAGTCACCTAAGAACACGCCTAAAAGGATTTTATGGTAAATGATAAAAAAAGCCCTGTTTTACTTTTAAAAAGAATGGTCATGTTATACTAAGACTAAAAAATCAAGGGTGTCTGGCAATTTTACCGAAATGTCCGGCTAAACTGGCTGGTTTGTCCGGTTTTTCAGTTTTAAGACCTGGCAACCCTAATAAGAATTATGATTGGTCAGAACTCCGCAGTTTGATTTATATATTGTATGTTTGTTCAAAAATATCGAATCCAACGATAGTTGACGTCTCATTAAAACCTTCAGGAGTCTAATAGTCTAATAATCTTACAGGATGCCTTGCAAAAGGAATCTACTTATCGCACAGCTATAGAATTCAACTGCTAATGCTTTTTTTGGCGTGTTTTTGTTCCACGCTTATAAACGCTTTCCAAATCACGCAAGCAATCACTTTTTATACAATTTTACTTAAACCCTACGTGATTGGCGTGTATCGCGTGTGTGGTCTGCAACAACAGGATACAGGGTGTACGGCAAAGCCAAGGTCAAGACCTACACTACCGGAAATTCTACAGCCCTGTATAAGTAGACATAGACAAGGTTGTGTCTAAGGATACCTGTACACTACGCTTCTAGAACGCTAAGAATACTTACTTGTAAGGTTAAACATTAGGCGCTTTCACTTAGATGAGGACTATAAGTCAACAATGCATATATTTTTTCATTTAAATTCTATACAACGGCTAAATTGATAAATACTCTAATTTATAGACTTTCTAAAAGGGACGAGAGACTCCACTCAACAGTCAATTTTTTTCCTTACCCTATTCGTCTATTCTAGTCTTCGTTATCTTAGATCTTCGTCATTTAAAATCTATTTATACTGGTCCAAAACAATATAGGGGCCACAAAGAATTTTGATCGTACCGTAAAAATATATATTCGTCGCTAAAAATATTTTATAGTCTCCAGTTAACGAGGCTTTTGTTTTTGTTTAGGCTAATAATCGATTAATTTAATAGTCATTTGTTTTATTTAATTGGATTAAACAAGATTATTGCAACCACAAAAACTAAACAGACATTCTCCGCGCAAGAGTGGCCCCTATTTTGTTGTGAGTAGTGTAGATAAAGTATCAGATTGCAGCAATTATCACCCGACAGGAATTCACAGAACAGAACTCCTTAAAACTAGATGACAGAGTGTTCAGAGAAAAGTACAGTCAGTAATAAAATCTTGTGTCAAAAATGAATTTTTTATGCGAAATTAATTTACATATCTTCATATAATTAGTACACTGCGTATTTCTGTAGCTGCGACAGACGACACTTTAATAATCAGGAAATAGGAATAAGAGTGGGTGGAGGCACAGAATAGATCACATTACAAGAACAGAATCTAAGGCCGTCTCTTTTAGTCTTAATGAAAGCCACTCGTGTGCGAGCGAATGATAAAACTATCTTTGCGACCACTACGGCGCTCTTAATACAAACGAATAAAGATCTATCGATGCACTTCAATGTATACGATCGGTTTCAGGACTGAACCCGCTGGTAACTTGGCCAGTACTTTCTGCTGTACGGCGTCACAGCGAAGTCCCACGCGAGTTTCATTGGATAATTAGTATCAATAGATATTCTATAAACTTTTGATTGGCCACGCCTATTTATGCAAGCCATGACCCTTGCATTGTGCTGATGAGATCATCAAGTATTGACGCGTTTATGAGGCACGCGAGCCTTCTCACTGCACGTACGATTGCCCATGAATAATATACAACACGTGGCATTGTAAAAAATAAGACTTATTTTTCTTTACGACGACAGTCATGAAAAATAATGGCTTTTTATCAAAATCGCAGAAGAAGGTGCCCACAACTTCGTTCACGGCGGATAAAATGAGTTTATAAATGTAAAAAATAAAACCGTCTCCAAAAAACAAAACTAAATAGTAAAAACCGGCCAAGTGCAAGTCGGACTCGCGCACCACCCAGGGTTCCTTACAAAATAAACGCTACAAGCGGCCGTATCTATGAAAATCCAGTGTTAGCAGATCCCTACTCCTAAGCAAAATGTACGCGGTGGTCGATCAATTTATATTGGTTACTGTAGACACACAGACATAAAATTATACTGTTTTTAGCGGCAACAGAAATACATCACACTGTACAGCGAAGTCTTAGTAATAGGGTCCCGTTTTACCCCTTGGGTACGGAACCCTAAGAAACAACCGAATTGAGAATCACCTTCTTTTTTGGGACTGTTAAAAAAAGGAAATTCTCTGCTCTCCTTATCCACTCACGTGCTCATGATTTTGATATATAACGGAAATAATTGCTCCGAAAGTAGCATAAATTGTGCCCCCTCCCTGTATTTTCTAAACGGTACGTCCAAAAAATATGAAAAAAAAATTACAAGTTTAATAAATACTTTCGACGAAAATTGGTTTCAACATGATCGAATATACCGGTTTTGAGTTATTTCCAAAAAACTGCGTTATGCAGCAAAAGGACGTAAGTGCCGTACGCTCTTTAGCTAGTGCACTTTTTCATATCGTATTTTTTCACCTGTAGTGCATTTTTTTGTATGAACGGCTGCAGAACCCTACACTGAGCTTGGTCCGACAAGCTCTTGGCCGGTTTTTTAACGTTTGCCGCTGAATATGTATATAAACTGAAACGATTCCAGCATTAATATACATTATGATATTACAAAACGTTCATTAGAGCGTGTCCCATTAGGCTTCACGCTGTTCACACATTACGTATATGCAAACGTCTGTTAACTTCTCTCCTCTTTTTGTTTGTTCAGTTGCCGGGTCAAACAACGTACTCGCGGGCCGCGCCCGCTGCCCACGCGGCGTGCTATAATTACGGGGGCATGGCGGACAACGTGACAAGTGACGGTTCCTACCGGCTGCGCCAAGTTGAGGGATGCGTCAATGAAACTACGCTGTCGGATCAAGACTAACTGCTTTATTTCCTTACTTACCTTCATGCATAATAACCCTATATTCAGATTACACACAGTCGATACAGGCTGCGCGGATATTTAGAGGTAAGGCACAAGAGTGCGCCACAGGTCACCAAATGCGTTAGGCGAGTTGGCGTTGGCGAGGGAGTAAATATTGGGCCGTGTTAAAACGTCTCAATTTTTTCTAGCAAAATTTGTCAACATACATACTTAGTTGGTTAATAAGTTCTGTTACTAGGTTCTTTGCAAATTAAACGGTATTTTTATATAATTACCGTACATCAATTTAAAGCCTAGTTTTTGCCAACTAAGAAAACATACAATTTACTCAAATTTAGTCCCTCTACTTTCTTTGCTAACTCTTAAGCTTCAAGATATACCACCGCTGCAATTACGCGCAAGATTTGATGAAAATCTCTTGTTAAAAGTGATCTAAAACCAGTGTTAAAATGGTTAAGAAAAGTAACGTTATAATTTTCTGAAACTTCTATGTTAGGGCTTCTTTTGCAATAGCAATATTTTTTTGTATCCATCCCTACACTAAATATTCGAATCAAGAAGTTAAGGTAGTTTTTCTGTTTAGCACAGAATACAGTAAATTCGCTAGCGCGCAACAGAACAAAGTACGTAAAACATTTATCTATTACATATATCGTCGTCTAGTACTCAGAACACAAGCCTTATTGAGCTTACCATGGGCCTAGTTCGATTGTTTGTGTTAAAATTGTCCTATAATATTTATTTATTTATTTTATTTAATTTAACTAAAAACTTGTAAAACGGGTAAGGATAATAAGATCGCTTGGTATTGGGCTGTGTTAAGACGTTTCAAGGCAATACTTACAATTTACTCGTTTTCAGGGCAAGATAAATACTTAAGCGTTTAAATCACATACCAATTAAGTAATTATTGGAGTCCGACCTTGACCTTTAACTGTATCAGGGCTGCGTATCCGTTATACGTAACACGTTATTAAGTAAATCTCAAATACGTGTGCAAATAGTACTAATTAATCCTGTTGTACGACAAACGGCTATGGCAACTTATCAAAATAAAGGAAGCCATAGAAAATAGTACCAATCCAGAACCAAATCATGAAATATTATCGTCCCAAAAACTCCCTAGCGTTGTTGGATGTATTAAAACAGGGATTTTCAAACTTTTTGACTCAAGGGTGGGGACTGCACTTAATATAAATTCCTGTGGGCCAGGACTTTGGTTTCATGGCTGGTCATGGGGTATTACGTTATTTAAGTAGTCTTAGTCTTCACAGTGGCGGGGCAAGACCTAAATTTGATGTGGGCAAGACAGATTGCGCGAGGCCATGTTCTGTGGCGACCGTATTTAATTTTATTCTCGCTTCGAAGCAATGCATAAAAATTTTTGAGGCGCGAGGCCCCTTGTATCGGGAGGCCGTAGGCGGTGGCCCACGTCGCCCATGCCTTACGCCGCCACTGGTCTTCAGGGGGTATCTACTGTATCTAGATAACGCATTAAGAGGATATACTAACAAAGGGCCTTTTGGAAATTAGGTATTTTCAAAAACTATTGCTATCGCCTCAAATCCCCCGTATTACAGTTTAAAAGGGACAACTGCAGCTGGGAACGATCTGACCTACAAAGAAATGGCGAAAACAGGGTTTCGTAGTCCCCTATTTCCTCTTCCAAAACTGGACTAACTTTAGTTTTTCTTTCACATATATTATAACGAGGGCTTCGGATATGCTTCTATGTTTTCTATTTTTCTTTTATATTCGTTAAATTTGTTTACTGAACGTGTGCTTATGGCACCGGATGGTGGCATTTTTTGCAGTTTTAGAGGGCCTCTAAATCTTAACATAAACAAATTATTAAGAAAAATAAAACAGGGGCATGGCACAGATTATATTTATAAAAAAAATTTGCTCTAAGACGAGTATCCAGGGAGGAAACGGGGGATTACGTTTGTATGGAGAAACGGCCACTAGCATATCCTCTTAAGGAACGCACTTGGTGTTGATCATGTTCATGAGTGGCTACGATTACGAGGGCTGCTATTTATATATCCGGAAACCGGGATTACAATCTTCTTAAATAGCATATTTGACCGCCATGGTAAAATTTGAACTTTTTTAAGTATATAAGGTATATTTTTTCTTCCTTATTAACGCTCGTGTTTTGTTTTTGACGGGTTTTAAATGTCATCTCGCAGCAAGAATGGAACTCACTCGTGAAAATATTCGTGCTATGATTTATTATGATTTTCGGCGTGGTTTAACGCAACAACAGTGCATAGATCAACTAACTTCAACTTTTGGTGATGAAGCCCCATCTAAAACTACTGTGTATCACTGGTTTAGTGAGTTCAATCGTGGACGTAGTATGCTTACGGACGAAGTTAAGGCAGGTCGCCCGAAATCGGTCGTTGTACAACAAAATATCGAGGCTGTGCGAAAACTTATAATGGACGACCGACATGTTACGTACCGCGAGATAGAGGCGACTCTGGGTATTTCTATGACCAGCATTAATAGCATATTACATAATTATTTGGCTGTAAAAAAAATTTGTTCGCGTTGGATACCCCACAACTTAACAAATGAGCAAAAACATGCTCGCGTCGAATGGTGCAATAAAATGTTAAAAAAATATAACCGTGGTGACTCAAAAGCCGTTTATAACATCTATACAGGTGACGAATCCTGGATCTATGCATACGATCCCGAAACGAAGCAACAATCAACGGTATGGGTGTTTCAAAATGAGCCGAACCCTACGAAAGTTACTCGTGCAAAAAGTACATTGAAACAAATGGTGGCCTGCTTCTTCGGTATTAATGGCCATGTAGCTACAGTGCCACTAGAAAACCGTAGAACGGTTAATTCAGAGTGGTACACGACCATTTGCTTACCGGAAGTATTTGAACAAATTCGTAAAACTAACCAGCGACGAAGAATCATTCTTCATCATGACAATGCCAGCTGTCATACGTCACGCGAAACAACTCTATTTTTGGAGGGTCAAAATGTGGAATTAACGGGTCATCCGCCGTACAGCCCTGACTTGGCACCCAACGATTTTTATTTATTTCCAAATATAAAGAATAAATTACGCGGTCAACGATTTTCGACCGCTGAAGATGCTGTCGACGCATTCAAACAACACGTTATGGAGGTACCTCAGGCGGAGTGGCAGAAGTGCTTTAAAAATTGGTTCACGCGAATGCAAAAGTGCATAGATCATCAAGGGGAATACTTTGAAAAACAATAAAACTATTTTCAGCCGTGTACGTTTGTTTGTTTTTTTGTTTCCGGATATATAAGTAGCAACCCTCGTATGACCAATTACCGTCAGTTTGTGGGCTCTAACGCTTTCTTTCTGCGGGCCGGATTAGAAAGGCTCGCGGGCCGGACTTGGCCCGCAGTCCGTAGTTTGGCGACCCCTGTATTAAAATAATGGTGTCACGAACCCGACATTCTAGTGAAATGCCCCAAGTTTTTATCAACGCGTGTTTTGTTTAGGTAGTCAATATCCAATCAAATAAAACAATAGTTTCGGATTAATGTTAGTGTAGGAACTAAAGACGTTTGCCAAAAATTTACTTTTCGTGACAAGCTTTTATTGCCGACTGTACTTTTCTTTGTGCACCCATTAACTAATCATTGAGACAATTCTAAAGAGCCCAAATCCGGTAGGATTTCTTTATTTTATTACAGAGTTCTTATGACCACCTTCCGACTCCATTATCAGATCAGCTAATATTGTATTGTTTAACTTACATAAGTCACCAAATTTTAGCTCCATCGGAAACCGGGTCAAATTTATTATGCAAGATTTGTTTACATAGTTAACTACATACATACTTACGGGTTATATATATATAATATGGATTTAGTTACAGGTGGATCTTAAAAACCTTGTAAAATACAACTACGGTATAGCGAAATGTTACCGACTTTGACCTAATTAACGTATTATTGGATTGTAGGGCCAGTTCATCAGCAGTAAGAGTAGAATATGGTAGGTAAGTATGAGTATTTACGCCTAGAAAAAGTCAATAGCACCATCCATCACTTCTGTGGGACAAGCATTCAAATTTTATTTACTAACACATCAGAATAGCCAGACCACGACCTTGTACATGACCTTGACCTTGAGCACCATAACAGCACACTACGATAACGCAACATTAATGGGGTGCATCGAAGATTGAAGCTATTTTTTAGTGAGATTTTTGTCAAATCTAGTATATAAAACAGGCTGGTTTTCAGATATGTGTTTTTTGACTATAACCTATTCAGCGCTTAACGCGAAAACATGTTTGTTTAAAATTTTCTCGATAGAAAAGAAATCCGAAAACGCGTCTTCATTTTCCGTTTTTTGTCTAGTTTGTACAAACGGCAGATTAATTAAACGGCTAAATTATGTAAAAATGTCATTCTTTCCTATATCTTTTACGTCACTAACTTAAGTATTAATTAAACATAATAATGTCTTCGATTTCATTGTACTTTCACATCTGGCGCTTACGCCGAAAAACTCCAAGCATGTAGTGTATTAGCTTTGTTTATTACAAATTCCGCTCATTGGCCCGCTCGGCGTTAGGGGCGTGGTTTACGAATGACGATGCAGGCCCTTAATGACACTCATTCGTTTAGAGTGCCGGATGATATAGTTCTGTGCAATATAGAGTCTGACCTTAACCTTCAAAAGCAGAGTCCAACGGTAAGCCCTCCATTGCATCGCAGCAAGCGTAGTGTATTTACCAAACTCACCAGATTGAGCTATAATTAAAAGCTAGAAGATATTGTTCTGCGGCTACTTGCACCTGACCTTGACGAGCAAGTTAACGGTACATACCTCTGTTTCTATATATCCTCTGTATTTACCAACTCACCCGCTTGAACAGCCAGACGATGTGGTTCTGCGAGTACTTGAGCCTGACCTTGACCTTGAGCACCATGTTAGCTGTGTCCAGCGGTATACATCGCTGCTCGTAACGCAAAATCTTGATTTTTATCGAAACCTAATTTGAAATTCAACGTTTTGGGTCACGCACTTTTCTATACAAGTGTACTTTTTATTTGGTTTTAATGAGCAGTTGCTTGAAACTTTCAGGGAGTAAGTAATAAATATTCTAAAGGGTAATATTTTGTACCAAATTATTTTATCAGACCCCTGCTGTTTTATGTTTCCTCTGGGTTCCTTAGTACACTCTATGATATAGTATTTCTTTTTATTTTACTTAACTTTTACCCATTATTTTCTCTTATTGCCGCATCCACTCGACGATGCGCACTTCAATTTTATTTATCGAGGAATAAGCCTTCGATCGATTGTAAGCTATTTTTAAACCATGGCATTTATATTTTTAGCGCCGTTTAAGCCAATCTACTGTTTTATTCAAATGAACGTTATTTACTCCATCATTTTTGATTTATATTTCGATAGTGGAAATACTAACACTAACAACACTATAAGGTATAACATGAATATAGTAGAAATCAGGTTTAGAAACATTAGTGTTCCACGTAATATAGACTTGAATACCAACAAAGCTTCATTATACTAGTCATTAAGTAATTTGAGAAGCATTTCTCTTATACATTTTCGCTTTCAACCTGGAGACGTCGTGTTTATTTAAAATTTGTTTAAATCAGAAAGTTTATCTCATCTCAGTAACAAATATAGTCATCTGCAATTTCAACCCAAAAGTATTTTGCACTTTATCCAATACACATATAACATGTCCGACTGTCCGTGTCACTCTGTATTAAAGTATTAATTATCACAGCAGTCTCTTCTGTTTTTGCACTTATTAAACTTAAACGGAACGCAATATTTTACGTTCTGAAACACGATTTTATGTGTAAGGGTTGCGTTATTATTCAACCCTTATAGTTTCGCTGTCTGTCTGTCCTTATTAACTGTATGAGTGGATAGATTAACTCGTTAAACTGTTAGTTGACGAGGGTGGTGAACGTGCGAACGTCGGCACGGTGGTGGCAAGACTGACGCGTCTTGAGCCGTCTGGAAGGGTGGCAGGTAAGGGTGGGCGCGGTGACCACGTCGTATGCTTACATAGGACTGTTAGCGGAATGTGTTTTTAAGGGGCTACCCTGATAATTTCGGTAAATTTCACTGTTTTTAAATTGATATAAAATTATCCCATTTGGTGCAAGCCACGTAAAAAATATATATATTGTAGCTTGGTATTTCGCCTATATGTCAACATGATGAGACATATTCATAACACAGAAAAGTGAAGAGCAACGGATCGAAGGTCATTCGAGTATGCGAGCTCTTTAACACATTCACTGCTCGAAACCCGCTTAGCGGGCGCTCCGCTCGTAGACGCGTAGCCGATACCATGCGCTTCCTCGCATGAAGAGGATAGTGCGTAGCGCTACGAAAAGCTTGGTAGCGAAAGTGATAACACGTTCACGACCAATATTTTCGTAGCGCTACGCGCGTAGCCGATAACATGGGAAAATGCATATGTAGCGACATTGGTGTAGCTAGGTACTTTTTTATAAGGTGGCAAACAAGCGTACGCGTACAGTCACCGCAGCCTATGAACGCAGGGGCATTACGTGCGTGTTGCCTACCCTTTAAGAACCTATTCATTCCCCTCTTGAAGAACCCCATACTGTAACCATAGGTAACCAAGGGCCCAGGGGCAATATAAAAGATTGGGGCACGATGTTGTGGGGCATGCGTAGGGCACCCCGTCTAACCTTTCGGTAGCTATGTTACTGGTCGGGGTCCGAGGCTCCCTGAGCGTGGGGGCCCCGGGGCTGTGCCCTACCCCTTGGGTAGCTACGCCACTGTGTAGCGAACACTTATTACAAGCAGATCGCCCATCTAACAAGTTCTTTTTTGTTTATGGCATAGGAGGCAAACGAGCAGACGGTCGCCTGATGGTAAGCGATCACCGTCTCCCATAGACACTTGCATCACCGAAGGAGTCACAAGTGCGTTGCCGGTCTTTCAGGTGGGAGGACGCTCTGTTCTTGAAGGCTTGAAGGTCGTCGCATCGGTCCGGAAATACTGCAGGCGGCAATTTATTCCACAGTTCAGTCGTGAAGGTGACCTTAGACGCGAAAGAGTTTTGATAGTTAGACGTACCGTAGCGGTTGAACGAATGAATATATTTTCACCTCTCCTGCTCAAAAAGTACGTGATATTAGCTTCGCGAAGCGAGACTAAAATAATACATTTAGCCCGTAGGGTTTAAAAGAAAGCCATATATCCCATTGCTCAAACTGCACTTTTAGTTTTTCATGAAATATAAAATTTTAATGATAAGTCCTTTTTATTTTCTCGCAGTCGAAGTGAAAAGCAGAGTGTTTAACACGTGGCTAAAAGCCACTATGACACTCACATATATTTGTCCTCGCTCATTTCTTGAGCTCGTCTAAATAATCACTTCGTGTCATAATGGCTTATTTTAGCCCCTTGTCAAATAATCTACTATAGTTTTTATTATTCTGAAAGGAATGGAATGCCTTTAGCCGTTAATGATAAACATGTTTTATTATTGGAATAAAACTTAAACTATGTTGGTACAAAGGCCCTCAGTGGTCAAAACTTTAAATTAGGAGATGTAAAAAAAGGTCTCCATGATCAACACATGATGTTTTGGTGGTGTAAAGTGTCTCCAGTGGTGAAACATATAGCCCACCCTTTTCATTAGTCGGGGGTTGAATAGTTATTTGTTATGCAAGGCTGCAAAGTTGTTATTTGGCGCGAGTGCTTGAATTGAAAGTCGAGTAAACGAAGGAATCTATAATGTAGGTTCAAATATAGATTCCTGAGCCTACTAACGAGGCTTCCACGACACGAGAAGCCAAATAATTTTGCAGCCGTGCAAAACACACAACTTTTCACCTCACTAAAGCGAGGAAAATGTGGGATGTAAGAAAAAATATGAAATTATAACGAACCGATTATTTTTTCAATTCAAACTAGTGGTAATCAACCCAAGAAAGACACCCATAATAAAACAAACAAATAAACATCTATACTATTATAAAGTTGTAAAAATGAAATGTCTGTACATTGAAGATGTTTTCAAAAAATTGATTGTTACGGACTATACGAATATACGCGCTGTACGAATTATTGACGATCCCATGCTCACAAACGATATTGAACCTTTAAGTCTAAGGAGGGCTTTCGCCTCTTTATGTGTGTTCTACCGCTTGTATAATGGGCTGTGTTCCGAGGAATTGTTCGACATGATGCCTACAGCCAGAAGGTGGCTGTAGGCATCATGTCGCACCATCGCACCGCTCGCCATCGGCAGGATATTCATCCACACACCTTGGAACCTAAAATGGTCGCGCACCGTGCGGTATCAAAGGAATTTTCTACCGCACACACTCCGAATGTGGAATGACCTACCTGCCGCGGTTTTCCCTGGAGGTTACAGTATGGGGTTCTTCAAGAGGGGAGTGAATAGGTTCTTACAGGGTCGGCAACATGCACGTAATGCCCCTGGCGTTGCAAGCGCTCATAGGCTGCGGTGACTGCTTAACATCAGGCAGGCCGTACGCTTGTTTGCCACCTTCGTAGTATATATAAAAAAAAACTATTTGGAGGTCACTAAAAGGAAAAATATTTTTTTGGCTTTTATGTATGTTTGTATGTGTCGTTGGGATTCATCAAGCAAAATCGGCTAAACAGATTTCCTCAATTTTTGGTACACGGGTAGCTGGGTATCTCCAGATGGTTATAGGATACTTTTTACCCGACTACGCTGAAGAAAAAACGACGGGTTATGACTTTTTCTCTCCCGCGAAAGAAGTTGCGGGCATCTATAGTAGGTATATAAAATATAAATTCGTTCTTCAAATGACTTTTCCACGCTAGCAGATAAAGCAAACTTTTCCACGCAGATTTGGCGCTGTGAATAGAACTTTTTCGAGCGAGTAAGGTGAAAAATCTTTTCCGTAACGTGTGGTGACCGCAGGCTAAGCGTGTCGGCTATATGTTTGATTGATTGCGCACTAAGCAAAGTACAAACAATGTACACCATACTGTACGTATAGTTGCAAGTAACTTTGCGACCAGTCTACTTCAAGCAGAAAAAAAACCATTCAATTTGAGGACCGGTTTGGCTCAGCGGGAGTAACGTTGCCTGCGAAGCTGAAGGTCCTGGGTTCAAATCCCGGTAAGGGCAAATATTTCTGTGATGAGCATAAATATTTGGTGCTGAGTCTTGGATGTTTTCAATGTAAATATATCTATTAAATATATCGCGTCTAGTACTCATAACACAAGCCTTATTGAGCTTACCATGGGACTAGTACGATTTATGTAAAAGTTGTCCCGTAATATTTATGTATTTGCGGCTGACTCGGTTACGGTTATTTACAATACAATATAATACAAATACTATTATTGCACACCACAGAAATACATATATACAGGGATTGACAAATAATGTATTTACAAAACACAATTAGAGGTAGACAATAGGCACTTGTTTACTTACTTGGAAATAACGATAAAATAATTAAATCTTGACCATTATTCTGTAAGTAGGCCGCAAGGGCACTTTTACAAGTCTGACTCTACGATATTTTCCAAGAGGAGACCACTGATGAGAAGAAAGCGGAAAGAAACTCAACAGTCAGTCATTTTTTCTACATAACTCTTATCTGTTACAATATTTGTCCTTAGCCTATCCTTGTTACCTTGAAAAATATTTATAAGAAAATAAAAGCATGGCTTGTGGAAGACTTTTTACTCCGTAGCTGAATGTTTTACCTCCTTTTAAAGGCCTTGATTATTGTGTAAATATTTTTTTAGTTGATAAGTTGTAATATTTTGCATGCCAGATGCTTGTGGAGTATGTCATCCATCATCATATCATCCCAGGGACGTCCACTGCTGGACAAAGGCCTCCCCCAAGGATCTCCACAACGACCGGTCGCACGCCGCCCTCATCCAACGGTTTCCCTCGATCTTTACCAGATCATCGGTCCATCTTTTTGGAGGCGACCCTACGCTGCGTCGTCCTATACGCGGTCGCCACTCGAGAACCTTACTGCCCCAGCAGGAGTGTGTGTGAGAGGGGGCGTTAAATTAGCAATAATTATAGCAACACTAAGTATGATGCACCTACCAGTCATGTTGACAACAAGATCGGAGATGTTATTTAGAGGAATAGAGTCTAATCCTGCCGACTTTCTATTCGACAAATACTTCGTCATAGTATAAATCACTTTTCTTAAGTGAGTTTTAATAGTTTTCGACAATTTAACGCACAAATAACTCACAATATCCCAGAAACAGACCACGCACAATCAACACCTCACTTTGACAGCAACTGACAGATGGCTTTAATTACTGTAAAGTTACTATTGCCAGTTGAAGAAATTTGTTCCAATAGTTTTCCGCAATATGGCGAAGTTTTTTATTTTCCTGGTCGGGCTTTAAAGTTATTTGTATTTGTGTGAATACAGCGGGTTAGAATGTTAACCTGCCACGTGTGTGACGGCAGGACAACGTGTTCCACGCATTACACGTAAGCCCTAGACAACCGGGCCGGTCATGTCAACGCGCGACCGGCAGCTCGGCAAGCGAACTCCTAATACATTGCGTGTAATACCAACTAACTGCTGTGCGGTCAACGTCTCGACCACGCAATGAAGAGAGAATACGCCCGCCGCGCCGCCAGTCGCGTTGTCTAACCATAAGCCGACTGCCAAAACTCGCGCGTGTGCCGCCACGGGACCGAGTCTTCTGACATGTGAGGTTTTTGTCAACTGTAATTGGCTGAGTAATTAGTCAATCCAAGTGATACTCTACTATCTTAAGGTAATATGTTATTCGATTATTCTTATGCAATAGGGACCAGCATCAATATCTGCCATAACAAAACGGGCGAAAATATCTGACACGTCTATCGCCTTGAAATACAGTCGCGTCAGATATTTATGCGCGCTTTGTTGTGGCAGATATGAATGCTGGTGACTGTACTTTCGGTAGTGAACAATAAATAATGAAATTTAAAAAAATGTTTTTTTTTTATGAATCTAGACGCTGCCCGCAACTTCGTTCGCGGAGGAGAAAAAAAGGTATAAACTTCTTTTATGCTTCAGCGTAGTCGAGGCCTAGTACGAAATAAGAATGAAAAACCGGTCAAGAGGGCGTCGGACTCGCACCCCGAGGGAGCGAGTCCGACTTGGATCTATGAAAATCCAGTGTTAGAAGAGCCTTACTCCTAAGCAAAGTGCACACGGTGTTCGGTTATTTTATATCGGTATAGACAGACAGACATACAATCATACTGTTTTTAGTATTTGTTGTTATAGCGGCAACAGAAATAAATCATCTGTGAAAATTTCAACTGTCTAGCTATCATGGTTCATGAGATATAGACTGGTGGCAGACACACAGACGGACAGCGAAGTGTTAGTAATAGGGTCCCGTTTTACCCTTTGGCTACGGAACCCTAAAAATAACTATGCTTCTAAATGTTAGTGTGCAAATAACGCAGTTGAACTACACTCATACTAATATTAGAAATGTGAAAGTGTGTCTGTCTGTCTGTCTGTTACCTCTTCACGCTTAAACCGCTGAACCGATTGGAATGAATTTGGTATGGAGATAGTTTGAGTCCAGGGGAAGGACATAAGCCACTTTTTATCCCGGAAAAATACCCTCATCCGCGATAAATGAATTTAAGGCGGATGAAGTCGCAGGCAGAAGCTAGTATTGTATAACTTACAAGAAAAAAAAAACAACAGAACTTTTGTTTGTGATTCAATACTAGTATCAACTTTCACAAAGTGAAGTAAACAAAAGCTTGTACTTAATGTAAAAATAGTGCATAGCGCGGCAGACAGACAAATTCACCAATTTCTCAAGTTGGCGTGTCTCGAAACATTTCAACTCTTTTGGCGCCGCCGCCTAGAGTAAATGCTACGTGGTAATTCGTCAAGAAATGCGATCGCAGACGCGATAGGCGCGGAATTTAATGCCCGCCCCGTGTTTGCCAAGGCCACTTGAAATGGGTGATTGTTTCCTGTACAATAGGGATGTTGACCACTTATTTCTATGGTATGTTATAGAAGGAACCTTCAATAATATAAATACTGATGAAAAAAACTACTTCAATGTCATAAAAACTCCACGAGACACAACAACGTTAGAATCACATTTTTGGATTTTCCCAAAAACGCTCCATACTAAACCCTAGGAAGGCGTGACGTCACACCTTCCTACCTTTTTATTTATTATTGTTGATTTGTGGGCCTTCTATATGCCGCCTCGACCAGATTTGATCTATTGCGGCAGCCCTTTATTAGAGTTCACTACTGAGGCCCGTTGAGTCTAGGAATTCCCAAATTCTTTGGGCAGTGAAATGTTGTATCTCTTCCGGGGGCACGACATGTTGCCCTAGGTAGATACTTCTTTTCCTCATGAGTGGTCCACAGGAGCAGAGGATATGCATTGCAGTCTCCTCTGTCTCTTGGCAGAATCTGCATACTGCGTCCTGTTTCATACCCATTTGAAACAGGTGCTTATTTAGTTTGCAGTGACCTGTCAGGATTCTTGTTATTGCGCAGGTTTTTGGTCTTTTGAGCTGTAGTATCTCTTTCGACAACTTTTGCTTGAATCCCTTATTTAAGGTTTTCGAGTGGTTTTGTCCTTTTACGAGCCTCCATTCCTCGATTGCCTCAATTCTATATAAGTCGTTGAGCAGAACGTATGCCTTTCGTTATGTGATCCCACAAAAGGATTCTGGGCCGACTTGGGGCTGGTCCGCACCCTTATTGGCGAGTTTGTCTGCTCGTTCGTTCCTACCTTATACGGGGAAAATAGGAACTTTTTTCTCCAGCTATGGTAAAACTTGCGTTTATCGAAACGGGTTCATAACAAAAGTAACAATCCTTTTAATGGGTTATTCAATGGTATTATTATTTATTCCGTTCCCGTATTGGCTTACATAGCCACGAAAAACGTTGTTTTCCGACATGACACTGTTTCAATAGTCTGTAAAAGACTAAGAGGCCTTTGATTGATTATTATTTATTAATATTTCCATACTTTAAAAATTTACTTTTTAAAGGCTCATAAAACAAGATACACGTAAGGTATCGAACTCAAAGTTTTTTTTTAGGATTTTCGTCATAAAACCTACCATTTTGCATCAATTTTTTTTTGTTTCTTGAGTACAGTCATCCCTATTATTAAGATCCATTGCCAGCCATTAGAAATTTCCGCATTTATAAAGTAGCCAAATCAATCGTAGGCCGTATTAATTTTTAGGGTTCCGTACCCAAAGGGTAAAACGGGACCCAATCACTAAGACTCCGCTGTCCGTCCGTCTGTCACCATGCTGTATCTCATGAACCGTAATAGTTGACATTTTCACAGATGATGTATTTCTCTTGCCGCTATACCAACAAATACTAAAAACAGAATAAAATGAATATTTAAGGAGGGCTCCCATTCAACAAACCCGACGCCTTTAAAATTGACTGTAGCTTGGAAAAAAATGGCTGAAGTCAGAGTCAGATGGCGCAAACATGATTTGGACGACCGTAAGTTTTGTGATCAATTCTGATTCGAAAATAATAGCTAATACGTAGACAATAAATCGGCACAGAAACATCTGGCGTGGACTATTGTGTTCAAAATGCAGGAAACTGGGCCATTCTCGCATCGGACTTATACAGTAATAAAAAAAACCGGCCAAGAGCATGTCGGACTGTGCTCAAACATAAAAAACAATTTATGCTACTTTCGGAGCGAACCTTTCCGAAAATATTCAATTATACAGATTTTTTTTAAAACCTAAAAATATTTTTAAAAGAGCTGTCGAAATATGTGCCACACATTGATTTTTCAGTTTCGGTTATATGTTTTTTGTTATTGAACTATCAAATTAAGTAGCAACTATACTCCAAATTTCATCAAAAATACATACATATTGTACTTTTCGAGTAAAATACCTGTGACATACAGACGGACGGACAGACAGACGGTCGAACATGATGAAACTATAAGGGTTCCGTTTTTGCCATTACGGCTACGGAACCCTAAAAAGTAAAAACAATAGAAAGCTTCCTTATTTCCCTTTTTTTTAAGTAAAATGTATATTGAAATAAAACAATTAAACGGATTATATCGCGTATATTATCTCATTTTAGTTCCCGACGTTTCGGAAGCTTTATTTCAATGAGTAATAATCGCGGAAACAGAAGAAAATATTAAAATGTATATGTTTGTGATTATTTGTTTGTCTGTCGTTAGATTAACTATCAGTTTGCAGGCCACGAGGGCGGGTTCGTGCGTAATTATTGGCGTGTAATCGCCTCACGTTGCGCGCTTGTGCGGTTTCCGAGCCTTGGCTGCTTTGCATACGTCACTCAAACTCTAGCCGCTGCACCCCAAAATGCTCCTTCTATTTTAAAATAGTATTTTTTTCTACTCGTGAACAAGAACTCCGCGGAATCATAATTAAATAAAAATGAAATTAATGATCTTTATTCTGTAAGTAGGGCCGCAAGAGCACTTTTACAAGTCTGACTCCGCGACGTTTCCCAAGAGGAGACCACTGAGAAGAAAGCCGGAACAAACTCAACAGTCAGTCATTTTTTCGAAATAACTCTTATATCTATTACAATATTCCGTCGTACGAAACCAAACTTGATTATTATAAAATGGAATTACTGTCAAATAGAAGAAAAACCTGTGACATCCTGTTCCTTTATAAACTTTTGCACGGTTTAGTCGACTGTCCAGAGTTGTTGGAAAATGTTAAGGTTGTGGTCCCTCGCGCAGGTAGTCGCCTGTGCAATAGAAAGCCTTTTTCTCTTCCGCAATGTCGTACTAATATAGGCAAGCATGCACCTCTGTATAGAATGTTCGCATCACATAGTAGTGTTCAATTTAATTTAGATATTTTTGCGTGTTCTTTAGCCTCCGTTAAAGTAAAGCTCAAACAAGCTAACAATTTAAATTTACTTTCCTAGTTTATTAATTTCATTTAAATTTATTTGATTTATATAGTTTTAGTGTTAAATTTTAAAACTGAACTGTTCTCTGTACTTGCATGTTGTGTCTACTGTTTTAGGGTGTGCAATAATGTCCAATTTGTACTTTGTAACATTCTAATTTGTAGACCTTATTAAAAAAAAAAAAATGTACTTAGCCTATCCTAAATATATGTTTTGAGTATAAACTCAATGCGTAGTTCTTCAAGAAAACATATCAAAACTTATAAAAGTGAAAAAAATATCAAATAAATAAAAGCAAAATAATGTTTTTTTATTTAAAACAACTTACATATGTTTTATATGCCACCTAATAAGAACCGTGTCCCGGTAAATGTAAATTATTTAGTTTCTGTTTTGAGCCATGCATTTTTGTCTTTTATATAATCCTGTACCATATAATATGCCTTTGCCATTAGGGACTCTATACTAGAAAGGCATACTTTTTAGTCTGCATCATCACTCTACACTCTATGGTTCATATTATATGTCACAACCTATATTATACAACTCCGCACAGAACTGTACTGAATTTCAAAAAAAGAACGCAGTGTTTTTGCAATAATTTTTTTAGGTATGTTTCATTTACTGTAGTTTATGGGTCACTCATAGAAAAAGTATTGCATGCAATAGTTATATAATTAGCTTTTTAAGTCTCGTACCTTAATTAGGCCACTAAGCTTCGTGGCCAAAACGCGGTACTAGAATGTAAAAGCATACATTAAATAACGATTGCATAAAATACTATTAAGAAACAGTTGCATAAGACAAGTCAATCGAGGCGAGTGGCGTGGGCGCCTTCGGCTCACATCGTAAAGAAGGACGCCACGAGCGTTTTTTTGAATTAGTTGTGCAACGTTGCATACAATACTTTTTCTACGACTAAGAATTTTTCAATTAAATACAAAACGTAACGAAATATAAAATTTGATTTCGGATTTGACGTTTACGTCAAGAGAATGCAGCGATATCTATATGGTTTACTTTGTTTTAAAATAGCGCCCACTTGCCAGTGATGAAAGGTTTTTTTTCTCAAAAACATGGAAACGAAAGTTGCAATTTCAAGGAGGCAAATAGGTAACAAAATATGTTCTTTTACAAGATTTAGATGTGATTTCAAGTTCGTTTGCAGCACACCCAAAAATTTGAAAAGTATACTGGATACCGTGGTTTGTTAAGTTGGTAGTAATGTATTCTGTTGTATCGCGTCGAAACATAAGACTGCCGCAAACTAGTTTTAGAATAATTTTTTTACCGATATCGATAGGTGTGAATTGGAAGAAAGAACGCCCACTAATTAAAAAAATATATTGAATAAGTTTTGTATAAAATTATGTAGAAACAGGTGCAATATCTTCTTCGAAGTTCACACCAGTACACGACGCAATCGCTAGTACATCATATATATAATCAATAACTAATAATATTATCCAACCTCAACATAATAGCCACTGCCATGCGTTTTATAAATTTGTTCCCTTATCGTCAAGTTAAGTTGAACGATCTTTTTAGTATACACAAATGTCTTAATAGAAAAAAAAAGCGTTCCCTTTTTGCCATTTTGGCTACGGAAACCCTAAAAAACGAAAATAAAAATCATTTGGTGGAGTATTCTTACTTCTATTTCACAAGTATGCGTACTGCGACACTTTTATGTTTTGCCTCAAAAATTCCGACCCATTTATAACCCTTTACATATACTCCAGAAAGATAACTCACCTACTGACGTAGTCGGGTACAGATAAATGGTACAGACAGACCGATTGTTATTACTTATTTCTGAGTAGTGATGCCGCGACTGCACGTAGGTAGCGGTGAGTCAGAGCTACACGCGCTGTACGCAGACCTTTGCACGGGTCAATACAATATTCACAAGCAATATACACATCTATACTATTATAAAGTTGTAAAAATTAAATGTCTGTACATTGAAGATATTAATAAATATAAAATAAAAATAAATATTACGGGACAATTTTACACAAATCGAACTCGCACCATGGTAAGCTCAATAAGGCTTGTGTTATGGGTACTAGACGACGATATATTTAATAGATATATTACTTATATACATAGAAAACATCCAAGACTCAGGAACAAATATTTATGCTCATCACACAAATATTTGCCCTTACCGGGATTTGAACCCAGGACCTCAGCTTCGCAGGCAACGTTACTCCCACTGAGCCAAACCGGTCGTCAATAAGATATAACTTTTTTATTTTTTTGTATGTTTGTTCGTATCGCTGTGGCTTCATCCCGCCAAATCGGCTAACAGGATTTCAACTATTTTTGTTACACGGGTAGCTGGGTATCAACAGATGGTTATAGGATACTTTTTACCAGACTAAGCTGAAGAAAAATAGAGGGGTTATCATTTTTTTTCCTCCGCAAACGAAGTGACGAAATATACACTAGAAGGTGCCCCTTCTAGTGTATATTATAATACTCCTATTTTTTTTAAATAGACAGTTACCGTTAATCTACTTGTTTTTAATACGCCCTACCACCTGCGTTCGCGATTTTCGGGCACACTACCAATTCAGCTTAGTAATTCTATTATGCTTTAAGTCTAGCACTTTTTTTTTATTTCATGGGCCCGTTTAAAGAAGTTGGCAAGAGATTTCCGTGTTGTTGTATCATTTGCCCGTATCAGATAATCGTCGCGTGGCGTGATCGCGTGTCACGATCACGCGTTTGGACGTTGCGCCGATCCGTTCGCTCGAAATCCATTTGCTACGCGTATCACACACTTATATCGGAAGAGTGCGGCATGATCGGCGCGCCGACAGTGAGCGTCCAGCGTGATACGCAGCCATGCCACGGCACGGTGATCGGCTGCGAGCAAATGATACAAGTGTGGACGAACATTTAGGTCGGGAGTTAGTACACGGCCACACGTAGAGTGCATGTATACCACTATTGTTCAACACTTTTACATTTGGTTTCCCGAAATATTATAATAATGATAATTGAACCCTAACCGTCATATACTACTTCAATCCCAGATTCAACATACTCGAAGTGACCCGGTTCGCGGGGCTCCTATTACTCCAACTAGGACTGAATGATATCTGTTGCAAATATTCTATTGGCGACCAACTAAAATATAAGTAATTTTTCTACTTACATCTGATTCTGGGATCGATATACCCGACGGGACCCCGGTACGCGGGGCTCCTATGACTCCAACTAAGACTGCATGATATCTGCTGCGAATATTCTATTGATGACGAATTGCATACATCACGTTTCTACTTACATCAGATTTTGGGATCGACATACTCGACGTGACCCCGCTTTGCGGGGCTCCTATTTTTGCAATCCACACTGCCCATTTGGCTCCTGCTAGGGTATCGCTACATGTACTCACCACATCGCCCCATTGTGGTTGGAAGTCCCTCTGGTGGTTCCTGGGTATGACCTTGGCGGGTTTCGTGCTGCGGTCGAAAGATGGCGCCGGTTCTTCCTCATCCGACGACAATTGCTGCAAGGGCACACACTGGATTTAATGACGCTTCGTATCCATGTATATGTAGAGTAACGGTAGGGGAAGATTTATAGAATTATCTATTTCCATTGGATTAAGATTATAGCCATTTTTACAAAAACGTGTACTTGTTATATTAAGTTACGGTTTCTTTTTTAAATACCCGAAAGTGACTAAATTAATGGTTTATACTGTGACATAGAACTATTCAGAATTACAGGTGTTTGACAGTAGTCACAATAAATCAAATTGCAATAACCACTAAAACAAACATTCGCAAGTACATACAGGAGATAAAAATAACGGCTAACGCCTAAAATATCCGTTATCCTAAAATATTATTTTTCTTAAATGTCTGCTATGCATAATGTCCGAACGTCTGTGATACAATTTCTGCCTGACTTTGTGAGAATGCAGATATTTTGAGAAAATAACATTCGAGGAAAACTGACATTTCAGGCATGAGCCAAAATAATTGACACTATTTATTTCATCAAAACTATTATTAATTCTCTGTTCGCCACTTGCTGCGAACGCAATGTCTTAGTCGCGTTTTACGGAAACCTAAACTTCAGTGGCATTAAGACAATGTATCGATTTGTTAGCCGTTCGTCCTACATGCAGTTAGTCCAAGTCGCGGTTTGTCCAGTAAGCGTTTGGTCCAATACGCAGTTAGTCCTAAAATCTGGACGAACTGCAAATTCACTTGGTAGCAGTTGGTCCAAATCGAAGTTCGTCATATTTGCAGTTTGACATACCGGCAGCCCGCCCTAAAATTTGTCAAAAATGCCATACGATTAAATAAATAAACCTATCAGCCTAAATTAATAGCATTTTTGTTAGTAACTCTTCGAATATAACACAGAGGTCGATTGTAAAGGAAAAAATCAATGCGACCTACTAAAAAGCAAGCGAGATTTAAACCTGCGACCTCTTCTTTAACGCAGAAGTGCTCTGACCAACTAAACTATCGCAACTATACGTACGTCGCTTGAAATTTTCGAACACAACCTAGATACCACTAGTAGTGCCCTCTGTCTTTTTTATTTTGAAATGCTAAGCGCATTAGCCGTGCTCCAAGTCATGCGTATCACGCTACCTCTCTGTCCTTCACTAATATATAAAACTATTACCAGGCAGAATAACAAGAGGAAGTTGATCCACCTATGTGCCACTTAGACTATGTAGCCACATACGTATATTGCGTTTTAGGCAAGCGGAGAACAAAGGTACATAGCAAGGAACATTAAAACAAGAGGACTGACACTTGCCATACTTTGGATCGTCTTCCGATCGCAAGAATGTATTCTGGCAAAAACTAGATGGCGCCTAAAAACTAAACATTTATCTATGTTATAATAGGGAATATGCATTAATTTTTGTTTTTGCTTTATTAAAAGCTCATTCATGTAACAAACAGTCGAGATTTTTCTTTCGAATTACACTAAAAAAAAACAAGATATAAGCCATCAAACATTTCATTCTATCTCTTTCTCGCAAAGCAGAATTTAATATGGAGTTTATATGGCCGTAGTGGACTATGACGTAACAGTACATGTCGGACCTCTCTGTCATATCGCTGTCTAATTAGTAATTTAAAATGCCTATATCATGCGTATTTCTCGGACGAATTTAATTTAATTTTTTTTGATATCGTTTTTACGGTATTACGATATTTTGTTACGAAAAGCGATTTAAAAAGTTCATGCTAAATGTACCCTATTGAATAAAGAAATATAGTAAAGTAACAATTAGTTCGCAAATAGCTCATTATAAATACATCGTATCATTAAAATACTGTGTCACGCTTGCAGAGTTGAATAATTGTAAAAAATAATTCTTATTCATATATGGCGTTGTACATATCGAGGAACGGGTCAGTCCCCTTGTATTAATGGTCCTTGGTGCATACTAACCGGTCGTTTTGAAGGTTCGAAATAAGAGGCTGTTTTGAGATGTCATCATATTGCGTATTCCCTAGCAGCAACTTTGAAGCGTTGATGTATGGTTCGATCGGTAAAAACTCCCGAGCGGGGTTCAGTTTCCGCTATCGGTTGTGAAACGAAATAGATGTTAATAATTTTTTCACTTCTCCTGCTCAAAAAGTACGTCATATTAGCTTCGTGAAGCGAGACTAAAATAGTACATCTAGCCCCTACGGGTTAAAAGAAAGCCATATAATCCCATGCAAATTTCTATGACACTGAAAAAAAAAAACTTGCGGCCAGCTACATACTCCTAACGAATAATTAAAAACAAACAAACCAACCTGATTAGTTTGGGCAAACTTTCTGATAGAATTGCTTAAAGTGTACCTACTTTTAGGTTTTCATGAAATACCTATAGAATTTAAATGTTAAGTCTATTTAATTTTCTCGGAGTCGAAGTGAAAAGGAGAGTGTTTAACACGTGGCTAAAAGCCATTATGACACTCAGACATATTTGTGCTCGCTCACTTCGTGAGCTCGTCCAAATAATCACTTCGGGTCATAATGGCTTATTTTAGCCCCTTGTCAAACAATCTACTATTGTTTCGATATTAAATTAGGACGATCAATTCTAGACTTGATTCAAATGAAACCTATATGTTAGCTCAGTTATTGCATTCTTTGGAATAGGCCTTCAAGCTGAGACGGCTACGGAGTAATTTCATTGGGTTAGTAGCATAGACCGTTAAAGCAAGAGGAGTGTCAATCACCATACAAAAAACCGTTCCGATATTTACAATAGTCTTGTGTCCTAAAAAATATAAGAAAATATTGGAAACGTATATTTTCTTTTGTCAAATCAACCAAAAATGATGACGATATAACCCGTTAAAGTTCCCCGTGACGTCACGCCGTGCGACCGTTTTTCGCACGGCGTGACGTCATGTGCCCCCACTCCCAAACTTTGACGCGCTTTATCTTTGTCTTTTTTTGTTTCATTGACAAAAGTGACAGACTAATTAGATTTTTTTAACTAGGAAACTACCCCATTATTCAACTTTGCAAGCGTGACAAAGTATTTAAATGTTATGATTTAATAATAAATATGACAGGACAATTTTACACAAATCGAACTAGTCCCATGGTAAGCTCAATAAGGCTTGTGTTATGGGTACTAGACGACGTAATATATATATTGACTTATTTATTTATTATTGATTTTTACGAATTAATTATTACTGTACTATGTTTTTTTTGTTTAATTATAACATCATATTCTCTTCTGATTCCGCGAATATCACTCCTTTGCACAAAAACAATTAAACGGATTATATCGTGTTTACTGTCTCATTTGAGTTACCGATGCTTTGGAAGCCTTACAGCCTCCGTGTTCACGGGGTCGACTAAGAAAGAAATTTAATTCTCTGTCAAGGTTACAATTTCCGCAAACTACCCGCTTTGAGAAAACAAATAAAGGAGTACATACAAGCCAGATTGGTCTAATGTGTAAAGACAGTGTACCCGAAGGGTTTAATTTTTTTTTAATAAATTACCAGCGTTTTGATAATTGAGGCTTACTGAAGAGAAAAAACCGCCGCAAACAAAACTCCCAGACTACCTCGTTAATAATTCTATTATTCAAACAAACAAATGTACTTTAATTCTATTATTGTAAACAAAAATAATATACACGATACAATCCCTTTAAATTGTTTTATTTAAACAACTATAACATCGTTAAACGTTTAGTTTTAAAGCGCCATCTAGTTTTTAGTTGATTATCTCAGTTAGGGCATGAAGCGAAGTATGAAAATTGACAGTCCTCTTGTTTTAATGGTCCATGGTTATAGCATACTGTGGACACTCCCTGCCACCCGCCGCCCGCAAGCTGCGGCCACCCGCACAGTGATTCCGCCGTAGGCCATAAATCGAAAAAAGTCATGAGCGTATCCTGGACTAAAAAGTAAGTAAAATGATTCACCGATAGACAATCTTCTAAATACTATATATAGCACAGCAATAAAGTACTATTATCATTTACTTTTGTGCAACGAAAGTGAACGCATCTCGACCCTAATTAGTAGTGTGTTTTTGTCGCCGCAACTTAATCACTTTGTTATTGTGTACTATTATTATTATTTGCGTGTGTCCACGTGGTATTATTATGGAAATCCAAGAAGAGGGTATGTACTTTATTTTTCAATTATGTTTTATATATAAATATGCGTGCTTATATTTTAAAATAATTTTCTAGTAGAGGTCTGTCGTTTACGATTAATTTTTAAGAAGTATGATTTCATTGAGAGTTATACTCTGATGCCGAGGTTTGCCGCACTTGACACATATATTATGTTATAGATGGAAGTGTCCTTAATAAGGGCTGTAACTTTCATCGACCTTTTTTGACCTCTTCTTAGGTAAAAGGGGTTTCAAAGAACAAGAGTAGGGTAGGTCTTATTATCGATAAACCCAAAAGTGGCGGAAGCGGGACATCGAACGATGGCAACACTGCTAGGCGGTTCTTCTCAAGCTCAGATATTTCAGCTGAAATTACGGGTATTAAGAAGGATCTCCTAGATCGTTGTTGGACTGTACTTCAGTGTATCAATTCGGGATATAACATTGATGCGACAAAATTCAGAGATTTCGCTTTAGAAACTGCACGGCAATTAGTTGCCGAATATCCATGGTACTATTTGCCTGCTTCTGTCCACAAAATTTTGATTCATGGTGCTGACATTATCAATCACGGCCTACTGTCTATAGGAGAACTGTCTGAAGAAGCAGCTGAAGCGAGTAACAAATACTATAAAGCATTTCGACTAGATCACACACGAAAAATGAACCGCGTTTTGACTAATACTGATTTGATTAATCGACTTCTTCTTCACTCAGATCCCCTAATATCAAGTTTGAGAAGGTTACCTGTTAAAAAAAAAAGTTCTTTGTCTAAATCTGTATTGGACTTGTTGTGTGTAAATAGTAAGTAGGTAATATTGAATGTATAAATAGTAAGTAATCGCTTTGTTTTAATATAACCTTATTTGTATATATGTAAATAGTCTTGAAATAAATATTTTTATTATTTATGTAGTATGCTGTTTCATTTATGTTTTCATTAATTACAAATTTTTTTTATCTAATGGCTTTATGTTTAAAATAATAACGTTTTATAAAATGGTTTTGACTACAGATATTTTTTTAATAAAAATAGTCACACAAGTTTATTATAAATGTCTAAAAATGTTATTAATGATATATTTCATGCTTGTATAATAACCCTTTATAGTTTAAAATCGAAAAAATGGCTTTTTTTGGAGTTGAGGTATTTATGGCCGCCCTTGTACGGGAGCGGAATCACCGTGCCGCGCTCTCCCCGCTCACAGTTCAGTTACCTTAGCCGGTAACTGCGAGGTAACCGAGCGCGGGTGGGCGGCTCTTTCAGGCAGTGTCCATACTGTACGTAGTACTCCTTATTATACTGTGGTTATAGTAAACTATTATGGGAAAGTAGGTGTGTTACCTTAGCGATGTTGGGCGATGACTGCGACCGATTGAGCGACGCGGGCCCATCGTCCGGAGACACCATGTATGTATCACCATCTTCGTCCTGAATAAAAAAAAATAATAATAATAAAGAAATACTATCAAATTGAAAATAATTAATAGCTTCAGGCGTTACTTTGAGGAATTCCATGTTAGATTAATGGATTATAGTTCCTTTGTTTTTATGCGAAATAGTGTCTTGGATAGATGAGACAATAAATTGTGCTCGCATGCATATTTTCATGCAATGCCTTTGAGGCCTACTTGCCGCAGAATAATGTTTAGAGTTTTTGTGACGAATTGCATCCTCTCTATTCCTTCTCTTGCTCCTACACACACTGTGTTCCTATAACGCTGTACGTCTGTGTCACTGACCTTGTCGAGCGCGGGTTTCCGCTTCTCGCGGGCGCTGGCCAGCTTGCGCTTGCGCTCCCGCTCGAGCGCCTCGCGCTGGCGGTCGAGCTCCTCGCGCTGCTCGCGCACGGCGTCGATCCCGGTATGTGTCCGTATGTCTGTCACTGACCTTGTCGAGCGCGGGTTTCCGCTTCTCGCGGGCGCTGGCCAGCTTGCGCTTGCGCTCCCGCTCGAGCGCCTCGCGCTGGCGGTCGAGCTCCTCGCGCTGCTCGCGCACGGCGTCGATCCCGGTATGTGTCCGTATGTCTGTCACTGACCTTGTCGAGCGCGGGTTTCCGCTTCTCGCGGGCGCTGGCCAGCTTGCGCTTGCGCTCCCGCTCGAGCGCCTCGCGCTGGCGGTCGAGCTCCTCGCGCTGCTCGCGCACGGCGTCGATCCCGGTATGTGTCCGTATGTCTGTCACTGACCTTGTCGAGCGCGGGTTTCCGCTTCTCGCGGGCGCTGGCCAGCTTGCGCTTGCGCTCCCGCTCGAGCGCCTCGCGCTGGCGGTCGAGCTCCTCGCGCTGCTCGCGCACGGCGTCGATCCCGGTATGTGTCCGTATGTCTGTCACTGACCTTGTCGAGCGCGGGTTTCCGCTTCTCGCGGGCGCTGGCCAGCTTGCGCTTGCGCTCCCGCTCGAGCGCCTCGCGCTGGCGGTCGAGCTCCTCGCGCTGCTCGCGCACGGCGTCGATCCCGGTATGTGTCCGTATGTCTGTCACTGACCTTGTCGAGCGCGGGTTTCCGCTTCTCGCGGGCGCTGGCCAGCTTGCGCTTGCGCTCCCGCTCGAGCGCCTCGCGCTGGCGGTCGAGCTCCTCGCGCTGCTCGCGCACGGCGTCGATCCCGGTATGTGTCCGTATGTCTGTCACTGACCTTGTCGAGCGCGGGTTTCCGCTTCTCGCGGGCGCTGGCCAGCTTGCGCTTGCGCTCCCGCTCGAGCGCCTCGCGCTGGCGGTCGAGCTCCTCGCGCTGCTCGCGCACGGCGTCGATCCCGGTATGTGTCCGTATGTCTGTCACTGACCTTGTCGAGCGCGGGTTTCCGCTTCTCGCGGGCGCTGGCCAGCTTGCGCTTGCGCTCCCGCTCGAGCGCCTCGCGCTGGCGGTCGAGCTCCTCGCGCTGCTCGCGCACGGCGTCGATCCCGGTATGTGTCCGTATGTCTGTCACTGACCTTGTCGAGCGCGGGTTTCCGCTTCTCGCGGGCGCTGGCCAGCTTGCGCTTGCGCTCCCGCTCGAGCGCCTCGCGCTGGCGGTCGAGCTCCTCGCGCTGCTCGCGCACGGCGTCGATCCCGGTATGTGTCCGTATGTCTGTCACTGACCTTGTCGAGCGCGGGTTTCCGCTTCTCGCGGGCGCTGGCCAGCTTGCGCTTGCGCTCCCGCTCGAGCGCCTCGCGCTGGCGGTCGAGCTCCTCGCGCTGCTCGCGCACGGCGTCGATCCCGGTATGTGTCCGTATGTCTGTCACTGACCTTGTCGAGCGCGGGTTTCCGCTTCTCGCGGGCGCTGGCCAGCTTGCGCTTGCGCTCCCGCTCGAGCGCCTCGCGCTGGCGGTCGAGCTCCTCGCGCTGCTCGCGCACGGCGTCGATCCCGGTATGTGTCCGTATGTCTGTCACTGACCTTGTCGAGCGCGGGTTTCCGCTTCTCGCGGGCGCTGGCCAGCTTGCGCTTGCGCTCCCGCTCGAGCGCCTCGCGCTGGCGGTCGAGCTCCTCGCGCTGCTCGCGCACGGCGTCGATCCCGGTATGTGTCCGTATGTCTGTCACTGACCTTGTCGAGCGCGGGTTTCCGCTTCTCGCGGGCGCTGGCCAGCTTGCGCTTGCGCTCCCGCTCGAGCGCCTCGCGCTGGCGGTCGAGCTCCTCGCGCTGCTCGCGCACGGCGTCGATCCCGGTATGTGTCCGTATGTCTGTCACTGACCTTGTCGAGTGCGGGTTTCCGCTTCTCGCGGGCGCTGGCCAGCTTGCGCTTGCGCTCCCGCTCGAGCGCCTCGCGCTGGCGGTCGAGCTCCTCGCGCTGCTCGCGCACGGCGTCGATCCCGGTATGTGTCCGTATGTCTGTCACTGACCTTGTCGAGCGCGGGTTTCCGCTTCTCGCGGGCGCTGGCCAGCTTGCGCTTGCGCTCCCGCTCGAGCGCCTCGCGCTGGCGGTCGAGCTCCTCGCGCTGCTCGCGCACGGCGTCGATCCTGGCGCTGGCGGCGGCCAGCTCGCGCGCTTGCGCCGCTTGCTCCGCGATCACGAGCTGTTTCTCCACTGTGTCACAAAGATCCATGCAAATATTATAAACTAAAAGGCGCCCGCAACTTCGTTCGAGCAAGAGAAAAAAGTCATAACGTGTCCGAAATCCATCTAGCCGATATAAAGCCACAACGACACATAAACACATACAATTCGAGTGCCTTGAGCACCGACTCCCCCACGAGAGCACCCACTCCAAGTGGCTACAGACGGCATTCCTATTTGTATGTTTGCGCTCCCCCCAATGAATCTGATGACTCGTAAGGAGGCCTAGCAAGACTTACCCAGTTTAATATCGGGTTCTAAGAAACCGGTGTACACCGCGTAGATGTTGACTAGTATGGAGGCAGACTCAATTTAATTTTACTAACAAAATTCCTGGGATTTACCGGCATACTGGGAATTAGTATAACATCAATAGGTACATACGTATCAAGGTATTAAAATAACTATTTTAGTAGTTCCTGTACATAATAAACATTCTTATGATCTCATCCCTTGGGCCCTTGAAAATTGACATATATTGCCTAGAAAAAAAAATTGCCTTTATATCTTTTAAAATCGTAATTTTAAAGGGAGACGTAACCATGACAACGAGCTATAGAAAAACGTTGATTGGTCACCAAAACCAATACTCATATAATACGTACAGTTAGTATCTTCATTAGTAATAGTCTCGGCCAATTTTTCCGCTTCAGCGCGTTCTCTCCTCTGGTACTCTTCCAACTGCTGGCGGAGGTTCAGATTCTCTTGTTCCTAATAAAAAATAAGAGCCAGTTATCAACACGTCAGGGCTGATAGCAGAAGAGAAATTACCGTAGTAATATATAGAATAAAAGTATTTCCACAATCGTTCCAATGCCTCTGCTGAAGTGAAGGTAACGCTTTTCAAAGCATATTGCCGATATTCACATTGTTTAGCTAGCTTACAGAAAATGCATGCTGTGTTTGCCTGTAATTGGATAAACACTCTTGTCTTTATGTCCATATGATATCAGTGTAATTTTATTCTGTGTTGTATCCGTTGGCAAACCTATAAATAAATAAATAAATCGTTTTACTCAAGCGGCCTGTGGTTTCGATATACGAAACGAGCTTATAACGCCCTCCGCATCCAATACCGTGTCAGAAAAAGTCAAAACAGTATTTTGAAGGTGTTAGCGGATAGGTAGAATGGGGAATGGATAAAAAAATCAAAAATCTTGAAATTTGTTTATAGGTAGAAATAAGCCTCCTTAAAGTCAGAAAAAAAATACAGATTCTTCTGTGGCTTAGAAAAAAAAAAACATGAAAAGGCCTAGATGGGCCTAAATACCTGCCTTATACGATACGTCAAATGCAGCGTTGATATTTTCGATGAAAATGGCTGTAAATGTACTAAAGGCCCACCAACACCTTTTCATCTTTTTATTTTTCTCTAAGCCACAGAAAAATCTGTAATTTTTTTGGGCTTGAGGCTTTTTCCTACCTATAAACAAAATTTCAAGATTTTAGAAAATTATCATCCGTTCCCTATTGTCCCATCCTCTGTCACTGGGTGACACAGATCAGAACATTAGTAAGGTATATTAAATAGTCATGATCTGTGTTACACAATTTGAATTTGGATTGTTTTTCTAATTTTTAAGTACTTATGTAAATAAATATGTTCTTACCAACATAGATATATGTTTCTACTGTTACTAACCCGATATGGATATTTATCCGAAATAAAATATTTTGAATTTTCAGCCGTATCCTCATTAGAAACGGAATCCTACGTAATTTCCATAGCATGTTGCGTTGTTTTTCTATCTAATGAAAAAGTATTAAGAATGGTAGATGAGGAAAGATGCCTGCAAGAATGATTGAAACCAGAAGAGATAAGATGATAGGGTACTTGATACGACATGACGGGTTCCTTAAAAACATAATAGGCGTGATGACTGGTCATGACAAACAAAATTTTAATGAGTTCGTCAGTTAAATTATACAAAAATTGTGGACAAGTATTTTTTACTTTTTCAAAATAATAAAAGAATACTCAGATATATCTTCAAGATTAAGAGTCTTCATAGTAGTTTAGAAGCAGTTACCTGTATGTATGTATATATATCTATGTATATATGTATCATGTTTATATATATTACGTTTTATGTATAGTTTGTATACTATATAACTTGGGTGTCTCGCCCTTGTAATTATTATTTTGTACAAGTCTGATACCGATATCCCGCACCAATAATTTCTCTGTTTAGCCTAATGGTTGACTGGTAGAGAATGTCTTTTGCACTTTCTTGTATTGTGCAATAAAGTTTAAATAAATAAATAAATCGCATTTAAATTTAGGAGTGGGGGCTTGTAACGTTACTAAATAGAATTTGTACTTGGGAGCGACGTTACGCGATATTTTGACTCAATGGATACCTTTATTTTTTGTTTACGTAAAAAAAGAAGAAAAAATACTTGTCCAATATTTTTTATTAATCTACAAGAAGGACTACTTATTAAAATTTAGTCACCATCCCTATTGAGGGCCGAGAAGACCTAGGCGCACCTACTTTGCACAAGTAAAGGAGAGAGTGAACGTCAGGGGCCCGGTTCTCAAAAGCTTGTAACTTGTATTAGAAGCGAAAGTCTATTTTTAATTCATACTGTTGGAAAGAGATTTCCACTTCTCTAAGAAGTCAAGTCTCTGGCTGAAGATAGAGAGCAGTGGCGGTTACTCCACCGACAAGAGTGTAGCTCTTAAGCCGCGTCCGCTGCCTCGAAAATCTAACAAAACATTGTTTGTCTAACATGTTTACCAAATAACCAAAACATTGTTCACGCACAAAAGTCAAAATTAAATCTGACAAACAAGACGTGTTACGACGGTCAAACAAGAAATGAATGCTGCACCCCCCTCCGCAGGCGAACGCGGGGAATGTTTTCCATCAAAAGTAAAATTCATTTAAAATTGATTGGTTCCTGAAATGTATCTTTTTTCTTACCTCTATCGTGGTTTATGTTTGTTGTAATAACATTCAACAGATGATCATTGCTTCGCTTCATGACGGTGGGGTCATCGTGTTATTTGGTGATTTATAATGTCATATATACTTGTATGTATTCATAAAAAAATTAGAAATAAGTACCAATATTTTTAAAATATATATGATCCTAAATAATATTGCCTAAAATCTTTATGTTGGAAAAATATATAAACACAAATATTAATAATAGAGATATTCATGATGTTTTGGAAAAAAAAATATTACCCGATACAAAGCCGATTTTGGTCGTTCTATGTTTTGTCATAACAATTCATTTGACTTAATGTTTATTGTCTAATGTATTTTTGCCTTAATAAAGCATTTGCTAAAAGATCAAATGTCTAAATGTCATTTTTCGTAGTAATATTCTGCTGAATGAAAATTTGACCACATGAACATTTACGTATTGTAACAGGGAATATGCATAAATTTTAATTTGTGCCTTATTAAAAGCTAATTCATGTAACAAACAGTAGACAAAAAAAATTCGAATAACTATAAAAATAACAAAGATATAAGCCATGAAACATTTTATTCTATCTCTTTCTAGCAAAACGGAATTTAATATGGAGTTTATATGGCCGGCGTAGACTATGACGTAACAGTACATGTCGGACCTCTCTGTCAAATCGCCGTCTAATTAGCAGTTTAAAATGCCTATATCTTGCGTGTTTCTTGGCCGATTTAAATTTTAATTTCACATTTTTAAATCGTTTTTACGGTATTATGATGTTTAGTTAAGAAAAGCGATAAAGAAAATTCATGCATGTACCCCCAAAGATTGCATTGGCAAAAAAGACAGTTGCTAAAATTTGTTTGGGTAATGAAATTTGACCAAAATAATTTTGGTAAAACGACAGGATCCCCTTACTCACCGTGTCATACTGCTTGTTTTCCAGTTGCATCAGCTGTGATATTATTTCCTGTTCGCGCAGCTTGTACACGGAACGCATCTCGTCTCGCTCCTCGGTCTCGCGTTGATAGTGAGTCTTCTCCCAATCCTGAAGGGAAAAACAAAATAAGAACATGATGTGATGATATAAGGCATGTCTGTTGGATCTAGAATTTATTTATTATTATGTTATAGGAGGCAAACGAGCAGACGGATTGCCTGATCGTAAGCGATCACCGTCGCCAATAGACACGAGCAACACCAGAGTTGTCACAAGTGTACCCCACCATATATAAGTCAAAACCCAATTATGTACCTATGCAAAAAGTGAATAAATGTCGTTTATTATTTATTATTATTAAGTGCGTTGCCGGCCTTTCAGGTGGGAGTACGCTCTTTTCTTCAAGGCTTGAAGGTCGCAAAATACAGCAATGCACATGATACAGTGGCAGAATAGCGTCGACGACCAATTGTCCTTGTGGGCTCTAACATTAGCTGAGCCACCTTCCCTTTATTTTGTTTTGCATACAGTTGTACCTCACCATATAAGCCCAAATCCAATTATGTACGTATGCAAAAAGTGAATAAATGTATTTTATTAATAGTATCCCTATTTATCTTTTATCTCGTTTTTAACAATATGAAAGTAAAATGCAAAACATTAGAAAATACCTAACCTAGCCGCGGCAGCGGGGCAAGACTCAAGTTAACTGTGGTTAGGACTGCATAGGATCTGCGCCATGTTGCGCGCGCACCTCTTTATCTGCAACTGTTGCAGCAACACGTCTCGCAAGACACACCGTACCTGCTCGGCCTCTATCCGCTGCATCTCGAGCGTGAGCGAGGTGTCGGCCAGCCGCTCCTGCTGCTGCAGGATCTGCGCATGTTGCGCGCGCACCTCGTACATCTGCAACTGTTGCAGCAACACGTCTCGCAACACACACCGTACCTGCTCGGCCTCTATCCGCTGCATCTCGAGCGTGAGCGAGGTGTCGGCCAGCCGCTCCTGCTGCTGCAGGATCTGCGCATGTTGCGTGCGCACCTCGTACATCTGCAACTGTTGCAGCAACACGTCTCGCAACACACACCGTACCTGCTCGGCCTCAATCCGCTGCATCTCGAGCGTGAGCGAGGTGTCGGCCAGCCGCTCCTGCTGCTGCAGGATCTGCGCCATGTTGCGTGCTCGCTCCTTGTACATCTGCAACTGTTGCAGCAACACGTTTCGCAACACACACCGTACCTGCTCGGCCTCTATCCGCTGCATCTCGAGCGTGAGCGAGGTGTCGGCCAGCCGCTCCTGCTGCTGCAGGATCTGCGCCATGTTGCGTGCTCGCTCCTCGTACATCTGCAACTGTTGCAGCAACACGTCTCGCAACACACACCGTACCTGCTCGGCCTCTATCCGCTGCATCTCGAGCGTGAGCGAGGTGTCGGCCAGCCGCTCCTGCTGCTGCAGGATCTGCGCCATGTTGCGTGCTCGCTCCTCGTACATCTGCAACTGTTGCAGCAACACGTCTCGCAACACACACCGTACCTGCTCGGCCTCAATCCGCTGCATCTCGAGCGTGAGCGAGGTGTCGGCCAGCCGCTCCTGCTGCTGCAGGATCTGCGCATGTTGCGTGCGCACCTCGTACATCTGCAACTGTTGCAGCAACACGTCTCGCAACACACACCGTACCTGCTCGGCCTCTATCCGCTGCATCTCGAGCGTGAGCGAGGTGTCGGCCAGCCGCTCCTGCTGCTGCAGGATCTGCGCCATGTTGCGTGCTCGCTCCTCGTACATCTGCAACTGTTGCAGCAACACGTCTCGCAACACACACCGTACCTGCTCGGCCTCTATCCGCTGCATCTCGAGCGTGAGCGAGGTGTCGGCCAGCCGCTCCTGCTGCTGCAGGATCTGCGCCATGTTGCGTGCTCGCTCCTCGTACATCTGCAACTGTTGCAGCAACACGTCTCGCAACACACACCGTACCTGCTCGGCCTCTATCCGCTGCATCTCGAGCGTGAGCGAGGTGTCGGCCAGCCGCTCCTGCTGCTGCAGGATCTGCGCCATGTTGCGTGCTCGCTCCTCGTACATCTGCAACTGTTGCAGCAACACGTCTCGCAACACACACCGTACCTGCTCGGCCTCTATCCGCTGCATCTCGAGCGTGAGCGAGGTGTCGGCCAGCCGCTCCTGCTGCTGCAGGATCTGCGCCATGTTGCGTGCTCGCTCCTCGTACATCTGCAGCGCGGCAGCCTGGAAATATTACACAAATATTACATATTTATAAGGACGATTTGGGGAATTAAATGTGATAAAATTGTTTTGACAAATTACAGGTCGTTTCACAAGAGCTGGCGTGGATTTAATATGAAATAAGTACTCGTTGAACACAAAGTCCACGCCAGCTATTGTGAACGACCTGTACACCAGTTATCTATACTATTATAAAGTTGTAAAAATGAAATGTCTGTACATTGAAAATATTTTCAAGAAAATGATTGTTACGGACTATTTGGAGGTCACTAAAAAGAAAAAAAAATTGTTTGGATTCTATGTATGACTAGCTTCTGCCCGCGACTTCGTCCGCCTTAAATTCGTTTATCGCGGATAAGGATATTTTTCCAGGATAAAAAGTAGCCTATGTCCTTCCCCGGGATTCAAACTATCTCCATACTAAATTTCATCCAAATCGGTTCAGCGGTTTAAGCGTGAAGAGGTGACAGACAGACAGACAGACAGGCAGACAGACAGACAGACACACTTTCGCATTTATAATATTAGTATGGATTGTATGTGTCGTGGCTTTATCACGCAAAATCGGCTAAACAGATTTCCACAATTTTTGGTACACGGGTAGCTGGGTATCTCCAGATGGTTATAGGATACTTTTTACCCGACTACGCTGAAGAAAAACCGACGGGTTGTGACTTTTTCTCCTCCGCGAACGAAGGTGCGGGCACCTTCTATTTTTTAATAAATTTGATAATGACTAATGCCCATAAAACTAAAAGGGACAAAGGATGTTACGGCCGTGCCATTGTTTTCCTTTTGCTTGACTTGGCGGGGGCACTACCGTACCCCCAGATTCTGTCCACTAGAATCATCAGGATCGTGATAGACATATGATCCGATGGGATCACCTGAAGAATCTCAGAAGACAAAGTCGTCCAATACGATCACCTGGGTGTTCGGGTCAGGTGATCTCAGTGGATACAGATGTAGTGCATAATTGTTTTTCATCATATTTTCACGGAAACTTAAGAACTGTCTTGCTATTTCAGTCAGTCACAGTACAAAAAGCACTGAAGTTGACTGATGTACCTACCATGACAAATACGAACGCTTCAGAGAAAATACGATGGATAATAATTACGCACTACATATGTACCGTGGTAGAACTTGGCATTCGGTAATCTCTGCTTTCCCCAGTGGGATACAGACGTGAGTATATACAGGGTGATCAATCCAAATGGGTCAGTATGGAGAAGTCAGAAATTATGAGATAGCAAAATCTGTTCTTAGGAATCATGGCGTCGATTTTAGGCTTATTAATAATGGCATTCATTTTTTTAACTTTAGTTATGTATGAAACCGGGAATCGAGTCTGGTCAAAATCTTTGTAAACATTGTTGTAAATTCTGCAAGTTTTTTCGTTGTTATTGATGATGGTGCGAATCATAAGTCAAAAGGAACACATTTTTAATGGAATATTGCTTCAACAATTGAAAGAAAAACTCAAAAATAATATAATTATTTAAGTAAATGTTCCAAATGTAGCCATTATTCTGGATGCAAAAATTAATACTCGCTAAAGTAAAAAAAAAATTGAATGCCTTTATTATTAAATTTAAAATCGACGTCATGGTTCCTAAGAACAGATTTCGCCGACTCCCTACTGACCCATTTGGATTGATCACCCTGTCTATGTATGTATTAGTGTCGGTCCTCTGTACATGGAAGCTGTTACCTTGCTGCTGCGGTCCACGGCGGGCTCCGCGGCCCGAGGTCGCGCAGGCGCCGTCAGCTCCGCCCACACCGGGTAGTCTATATCCTCTGGTAACAGATACGGTTAATCTATACAATTCATTATTATTTATTCGTATGGCTTATAAATAGCATCATCATCATTTCAGCCATAGGACGGGAGATTTCCACTTGAGCCGGATACAGGCGGGCCGCATCCGGCGAGTCCCACAACCCTAATCAGGTCGTCCGACCACCTTGCGGGCGCCCACCCACGTTGCGTTTGCCGGTGCGCGGTCTCCAGTCGAGAACCTTTCTGCCCCAACGGCCATCGGTTCTTCGAACTATGCACCCTGCCCATTGCCATTTCAGTTCGCTTACCCTGTTTGCTATGTCGCTGACCTCGGTTCGTCTACGAATCTTTTCATTTCTGATTCGATCTCGTAGAGAGATCCCTAAATGAATAGGGATGTCGCCTAATCTCAAAACTTATATAAGATCCTGATAAAAAAGGCAAAATAAGGAACTACGTTAAAATTTTGAAGACGATATATGACGTGTAGCTTTTTATATGAGCCCTTAAAGTTGGGTGCACGATCTGGTATAGGATTCGGCAAATTGCCCCCATATATAACTATCATCTATCCTTACGGAGATGTAAAGGCGTCAAGAGACGTACCGAGCATGTCCCTCGGCGGCTTGGCGCGGGGCGTGGGCTGCGGGTTGGTGGTGAGCGCGGGGTAGCGCAGCAGCCAGTCCTCGTAGCCGCCCGCCAGCGCCAGCGGCGGCCGCGGGTACTGCACCTTCACGTCCCACTGCACACACACACACACAACAGACGTACCGAGCATGTCCCTCGGCGGCTTGGCGCGGGGCGTGGGCTGCGGGTTGGTGGTGAGCGCGGGGTAGCGCAGCAGCCAGTCCTCGTAGCCGCCCGCCAGCGCCAGCGGCGGCCGCGGGTACTGCACCTTCACGTCCCACTGCACACACACACACACACAACAGACGTACCGAGCATGTCCCTCGGCGGCTTGGCGCGGGGCGTGGGCTGCGGGTTGGTGGTGAGCGCGGGGTAGCGCAGCAGCCAGTCCTCGTAGCCGCCCGCCAGCGCCAGCGGCGGCCGCGGGTACTGCACCTTCACGTCCCACTGCACACACACACACACAACAGACGTACCGAGCATGTCCCTCGGCGGCTTGGCGCGGGGCGTGGGCTGCGGGTTGGTGGTGAGCGCGGGGTAGCGCAGCAGCCAGTCCTCGTAGCCGCCCGCCAGCGCCAGCGGCGGCCGCGGGTACTGCACCTTCACGTCCCACTGCACACACACACACACACAACAGACGTACCGAGCATGTCCCTCGGCGGCTTGGCGCGGGGCGTGGGCTGCGGGTTGGTGGTGAGCGCGGGGTAGCGCAGCAGCCAGTCCTCGTAGCCGCCCGCCAGCGCCAGCGGCGGCCGCGGGTACTGCACCTTCACGTCCCACTGCACACACACACACACAACAGACGTACCGAGCATGTCCCTCGGCGGCTTGGCGCGGGGCGTGGGCTGCGGGTTGGTGGTGAGCGCGGGGTAGCGCAGCAGCCAGTCCTCGTAGCCGCCCGCCAGCGCCAGCGGCGGCCGCGGGTACTGCACCTTCACGTCCCACTGCACACACACACACACAACAGACGTACCGAGCATGTCCCTCGGCGGCTTGGCGCGGGGCGTGGGCTGCGGGTTGGTGGTGAGCGCGGGGTAGCGCAGCAGCCAGTCCTCGTAGCCGCCCGCCAGCGCCAGCGGCGGCCGCGGGTACTGCACCTTCACGTCCCACTGCACACACACACACACAACAGACGTACCGAGCATGTCCCTCGGCGGCTTGGCGCGGGGCGTGGGCTGCGGGTTGGTGGTGAGCGCGGGGTAGCGCAGCAGCCAGTCCTCGTAGCCGCCCGCCAGCGCCAGCGGCGGCCGCGGGTACTGCACCTTCACGTCCCACTGCACACACACACAACACATCAACCAATCAATCAACTATTTTTTCTCAGTCCACCCGTGACCATGGAAAGCTGGAAAGCTTCCGAAACGTCGGGAACTAAAATGAGATAATATACGCGATATAATCCGTTAAATTGTTTTATTTCAATGAGTAATAATCGCAGAAACAGAAGAAAATATTAAATAATGCTTTATTCGAGTAAGCTAAGCTAGGTACGGTCAAGGAATTTAATTTGTGTCCCCTTTCGTACTTTGTCATGGTAACATTGATATGGAATATCTATCGGCTTTCATATTAATTTTGAGTGTGACAAGGTACGAAATGGTATATAAACTAAATACCTTGACTGTACAAGCACTTTCGAATTGTCAGGTACAGTACATTAGAGAAGTGTTTGCTGGGAGAAATACAATATGATCTAACATTTGTTGCAAGGATTAGGGAAAACCCAGAAAAATCTAATCTCATCATCATTACAGGCCTATCGCATAACTAAGTAAAATGTATGCAGTGTTCGATCATTTTATATAGGTTATTCACATAGACATGAAAATAGACTGTTTTCATTATTTATTGTTATAGCGGTCACAGAAATACATCATCTGTGAACATTTCAACCGTCTAGCTATCACGGTTCATGAGATACAGCCCGGTGATAGAACATTTACCAAATTAACTTTACCCTAAATACGGAACCCTAAATATGCATTATTTACATGGAGATCCAACAGCATAAAATATGTTAGTAGTGACTTAAATAGTAATAGCGAGCCAATTACAGAATCTCACTTGTAGCACAATGGTAGTGTTTAACATTAAGTTAAACAATACGCACAAACGTTACGTTACATACCTACTTATGCACTAAAATACCATATATAAAATAAAACAAAGGGTTGTTTAATGGTAACAAACAGTAACTGGTTGAATGATAAATCAATCGTAAAAATCTTTTATTAATGAGCAAACAACTACCTGCAGATGATGAAAAAAAGGAAAGTAAGTACATTATGCCAAATGATGACTATGACACCAAAGTTTAGGCCAGATGAGGGACCCCCATATCTGCCAGTGGACTACTGGAACCAGAACACTCATACCTTCAGTAAGATGGTCTTCAGTAGGTGCAACGTGTTGCCGGGGATGACGGCACAGCTGGCCCAGTCCAGCATCACGATGAGCTCCATGCTGGCGCGCGTGGCCCACACCGGCTTGGATGGTGCGGGGAGGTTCTGTTCCAATATGTGGGCTGATTGCCTACGGGAGAGAACGAAGCATATATATAAAGCCGTTAGCTAATAGGGATGTCGACAATTTTAGACAACTTTTGTGTGTGACACTTCTGTATCTGACACTTGATCCAGTCATCTAGCGAGAGACTCTTAAGGGGTTCGCATACGGGATTGACCTTAGCTTCTGTAACTGATCACTTTTCTGTGGTGTATATGTCTCATCGTGTTGACAATAGGGCTGGAAAATCCCGCCTTTTTCATGCCGTTTTTTAAATACCGGTATTGGAAGAAAAATCCTGGGATCCCGGTATTATAAAGAACCATTGAAATATGCGATATAAGCTTAATTTATCAATCACAATACTGATACACAGCTTAACCATTTTACTGCGACACTTATATTATTTCGCTCACCGAGAATCAGTGACACTATAAAAAATTAAATTGCTTCGAAATATATATTCTCGTTAAACCACAAAACGTCACTATTTGAATGATTTCTCAGATTTTGTATAGTGTCACTTTGATTCTCAGTGAGCGATTTGCTCGCGCCTATTTTTTGTATCACTTTCTCTCTCTCCCTTTATGTAGCGAGTGAATGCGGTATCGACCGAGCTACCGCATCAAACACGAAGTAGCCAGTCGGTTCATAGTGCTTGGCATGTTATATTGCATGATATCCTCCAGCAAAGAGCGGCACTCCTCATCAGGACCAGAACTACTACAAGTAGCAACAAAACAGCATAAAATTCACAATTAACGCTCGGGTAGTGAACAAAATACAATTGAAAGTATTGAGTCTGAACTGGAAAATAAATCAATACAAGCCGCGCCCCCAAAACTTTGAGCACCGTAGCGGGACGGAAAGACAAATCTTGATTCTATTGCACAAGTTAAGATGTGTGTCTACGACAGCAGTTGAGGTGGCCGTAAAGTATATTTCTGACTGCAGCATATGACTATTTTCTGTTAGTTGTACCAACTAATGTAGCATCTCAGCGTGCATTCACATCCGTAGGTTATCTATGACAATAAACTACGAAGTTCGCTTTCGAATAACGATATTACGTATCCTACTTAACACCTCGGGTTTCAATCCCGGGATCCCGGGATTGGCGAAAACAGTTCCGGTATTTATGACGGTTTTATGAAATTTCCGGTATTTGGAAGTCCTAGTTGACAACCACCGTTGTTTTACCAATATACTGTTTCAGTTTATCTTCCTTTCTTATAACCATCCGTGGATACCCAGGTACCCACGTACCGAAAGTAGTTGAGGTCCGTTCAGCCGATTTGGCGTGATGAAGCCACAACGACACATACAAAAAATAAAAATAAATATTTTTCGTTTTAGTGACCTCTAAATTGTCCGTTAAAGTCGCTTTTTATGAAAATATCTTCAATGTAAAGACATTTTATTTTTACAACTTTAATAGTACTAGAAGAAGATGGCCGCTACTTCGTACGCGGAGGGGAAAAAGTCTCCTATAACCATCTGAAGATACCCGGCCACCCGTGTGGCAAAAATTGTTGAAATCGGTTTAGCCGATTTTGCGTGATGAAGCCACAACGACACATACAAACATACAAAAAATCCAAAAAAAACATTTTTCGTATTAGTGAACTCCAAAAAGTCCGTTACAGTCGCTTTTTTTGGAAATATCTTCAATGTAAAGACATTTCATTTTTACGTTTTAATAGTATAGATGTCAACGATTTTACCGGAACAAAATTCATTCAAATTTACGAACACTTATGATGGGAAAGAGTTGAGACGTCATACACCCACGCATCTTCACGATGTACAAAGACGCGTAGGAGATTAAGCCATTCAAATCCAGTACTCAGTATAAGTGTTTGAAGCCTTAGAAATGTTCAACGATTTGCTATATAATAGTATCAACCTACTTTTGTTTATTCTAAGCTATTTGATCCTTTGAGTACTTATACATGTCAACCACAAAGGTGCGCCCCTCAACCTGCTTGTTCGTACAGCTGCACATGAAATAGGCATCGTGACGGGGTATGAAAATCAAAATTGTAATTACTACGTCAGTTAAATAATAAAAAAATAAAGTTAAAGAGTGGGGGCTCGTGAAGTCACTCCTAGGTATAATTGAAAGAAATAAATAAAAAAATATATATTACGGGACAATTTTACACAAATCGCTCTAGTCCAATGGTAAGCTCAATAAGGCTTGTATTATGGGTACTAGACGACGATATATTTAATAGACATATTCTCATCTGCTCATCACACAAATATTTGCCCTTACCGAGATTTGAACCCAGGACCTCAGCTTCGCAGGCAACGTTACTCCCACTGAGCCAAACCGGTCATTCGCCGGTAGAAAGAAAGAAAATAATTTTATTCAGACGCATAGCATATACAAGAAAAAAAAAGCAAATAAAAAAATAAAAAAACTATGTCCCGAGATGGTCCCACCTCAGCATAAGCGCTGATCTTCCGGTGAGACCATGATTGGGATTTTGACTGTACTCAAATGAAGGTGCAAGGTAGAATGGAAAGAACTAGACCGCGCGATAAACCGACCAATAAAAGACCTGTTGGGAGACCCCGTACACCAGTGCTCTATAATGTCTGCCAGCAGGGAGAAATGGCGAAATATCGTGAGGCGAGCTACATCTGCCACACACACAAGTGGACTTACGACGTGTTGACTACGACCACTCTGTCAAGTGTTACTACGGAGATGATGATGAACTAGGGAGTCTTATCTTCAGGTAAGGTTATCTAAATCAAAAATCATTTATTTGCGTACAACACATGGTAGGTAACAGATAGTAAGGTAGATAATGTCAGTCTCATATGCTTTGTCACAGAGTGACATGCAAAATCATAAGCTTCCATACAAGACTCTTTAAGGCACACCTCAGGTACACAGAAATACAGAACATGACAGTAACATCCAAATTAGCAGAGGCAAACAACAGGCGGTCTTATCGCTAAATAGCGATCTTTTCCAGACAACCTTTGGGTAGCGGAATGTTTAAAAGACAACAATTTTAGTTGAGTAGGTGGCAAGAAACAGTTATGAAGCAAAAAAAAACTCATATTGACACATGTAAACGCAATAAACATAAACAAATAATATTGCGTAGATAAACATATATGAATAATTATACATAATAAATAAAATATATGCAAATTAAGTAAATAAGTAACCATAACAGTGTCAGCCGCAAAGTTGAGAAAGTGATTCCAATAGCAGTGTGTTAAGGGAGAGACAGGTAATGTTTTTTAAGAGGTGTGACTTAAATGTTGCAAGGGACTGCGCGCTTAAATCATGGGGTGGAGAGCTCCACATTAGAGTTGCCTGGAATGTACTTATGATTAATAGCTGCGACCAATTTCGTTTCTTTTAAGGTATTCGTTAACTGAGTAGAAACATTCATTTAGTAACTAGTGCGAGAGTTTGCACTTGAGTTCTCTGATTGAAAGGTTTTTAAACATATTTTGAAGAGCATTAAATATTTCAATAGCCAATAGGTTTCACGATCTTTGGGCTCATGGCATGATTGCGGGCGGATTTTTCAATAATATGAGTGACATGCATGTACAGATTACGAGCTTTTTTACATTATAGATTACTAGATTCTATCCGTAATGAAAAGTTAGTCAACTTAAAAAAAACCGGCAGTCCGTGATTCGTACCAAATTTATGGAAGTTTTTTACGAAAATCAGGTGGTTTTTTATTTACTTTTTGTTCATGAATTGACCAGCGAAGAATACTCAAAATATGTCCCTTTTTTTCGCGGTGTATTTGTGAGAGATGAATTACCAGAATTACCGCTACCGATGGAATGTGGGGTTATTAATTTAGATTCATCTACAAGTTCTGGTACTCATTGGGTAGCCGCCTATGGAAAAAGAAATGATTATATTGAATATTTTGACAGTTATGGTAATTTGAAACCGCCAAAAGAATTCATTAAATATATGGGGCCAAGAATTCAATACAATTATCATAATATACAAAAAAAATACTCTTACAACTGTGGTCATTTGTGTTTAAAGTTCCTAAACTCGTTTTGGGGAGATACGTAAGGTGGACGCACACACTCAGTATTTCGATGGCTAATATGAAAACAAATAAATAAAATAACGCTCATAATCAGTTAACATTCTTGCATCGCCAGCGAACGAAATTACATGTAATTTGCTAGTTAATTAATAATACACAATTCATATATCAATGAATAAGTACCATGATTGTTTTTAATAAAACCCTGATTCATACAAGATCACCTAGTATTTCATCTCGGGTGTCGAAAGATAGAAGACGTTTAAAAACACCAAGAACTATCACTAAAAACAATAAGATTTTTTTACGCTCTCTCGGTTTTAAAATTTAATTAAAATGCTCCAAATCACCGCTTTACCTCAGCATGACAATTCTATTGCAAGTCAGCGACCCCAGTAGCAACTGATGATGGTGACTGCGGGGTTGAAGATGTTGTTCGCTGGTTCAGTAACAGCGTTTTCACTATTGTCTTCAAGAGACCCAAATTGTAATTCCAGGAAATACACGACGGGAGCGAGTTCCATTCCTTAGCGGTTCGCATTAGAAATGATGAAGTAAATTGCTTCGTGCGTATGAATGGTAAATTGACAACGTAAGGATGAAATCGCTTTCACGCCTGGATGTCCGATGGTGGAACGGGGAGAGCCGGATTAAATTGTGCAATTCCTAAGCACATTCCTTGAGACACTTGCAGAATAATGATTTGAATTTGAATCTTGGAGAACTACGCATTGAGTTTATACTTAAAAACATATTTTTATGGATAAGGGTTGATTAAAAAAAATTACTAACTGTTGAGTTTGTTTCGGCTTTCTTCTCAACAGTGGCCTCCTCTTGGGAAATGCCTTAGAGTCAGACTTGTAAAAGTGCCCTTGCGGCCTACTTACAGAATAAAGATCATTATTTCATTAGCGGTCCGCATTAGAAACGATAAAGCAAATCGCTTCGTGCGTATGAATGGTAACCTAACAACGTAAGGATGAAGTCACTCCCCACGCCTAGATGTTCGATGGCGGAACGGGGATAGCGAAATTAAATTGTGCAATTCCTGCGCAAAATCTTCAAAATATATCCTATAGATTTATTAACGGTCCCCCCTTCTGGTTTGGTTTTCGCCGGTAATAGGTAGTATTAAGATAGCACACTACATTTGTTATTTACTTAGGTTAAGTTATGTGTTTTATTTGTGTTTATGGACCCACTGAAAATCAGCGTCGATGCACTACATGCACCGACACATGCTGAGTGGGCTACTTTTTTGAAATACCACCAACACTCACTCTTGTTTTTATTCAATAGTCTTAAGCACTATGATGTTGTAGGTTGAAATACACACAGGTGTGTGTATTTCAAAATAAATCATTCTTTCTTTCTTTATAGAAAACCGACAAGCTTTTATAGCAGTGGATGACTTTGAGGCGATGTTCAAGGCTCTGGTTTTCTCCGGACTTTTAAATTTTTCGTCTGATAACCCTTTAATCAATTGAATATTGCTATTGTGCTGCTCAATTTTTAGGGTTCCGTAGCCAAAATGGCAAAAACGGAACGCTTATAGATTCGTAATGTCTGTCTGCCTGTCTGTCCGTCCGCATGTCACAGGCATTTTACTCACAAACTATAAGATTTTAAATTTTTCATCTGGTAACCCTTTAATCAATTAAATATTGCTATTGTGCTGCTCAATTTTTAGGGTTCCGTAGCCAAAATGGCAAAAACGGAACGCTTATAGATTCGTAATGTCTGTCTGTCTGTCTGTCTGTCCGTCCGCATATCACAGGCATTTTACTCACAAACTATAAGATGTACATTGATGAAATTTGGAGCATAGGTGTCGTGTGTTAACCGCTATTTAGTATGGTAGTTAAATAAAAAATATATATATTTCTAGGGGGGGCACTCCATACATGTAACCAAAACTGAAAAAAAAAAATCAGCAAATATCAAGGTGTGGCACATATTTCGACAGTACTTCTAAAAACACTTCGTGGTTTCTGAAAAAAAAATGTTTGATTTTGTGAATATTTTCCGAAATATTCGCTACGAAAGTAGCAAAAATTGTGTCCCCCCATCTATTTTTTAAACGGTAATTTAAAAAAAATGAAAAAAATCACAAATATAAAGCTTAATCAATACTTCCAACGAAAATTGTTTTCAACTTGATCGGGCATACCGTTTTTAAGTTATTACCAAAAAACTGCGCTTCTCAGCCAAAGGACTAAGTGCCGGGGAGATACGCTCTTTTGTTAGTTTTTTTTTATATCGTATTTTTTTAATCTTTTGTGCATTTTTGTGTATAAACGGCTGCGGAACCCTTCATGGGCGAGTCTGACTCGCACTTGGCCGCTTTTTTATACTTTTAAGTATTCTAACTTCTTGTTATTGCTCTGCTAAGCAGCTGCTGTTAAACTTTATTGCTCCGTTCAGGTGTAAATACCTAGGTTAATAACTGTGCATGCTGTGTTTGCCTATAAGTAGTTGTGCATTAATCTTAGTACCTTATAATTTAAGGTCTCGAATGTTCTAATGTAACAACTGTTGGTGAACTTTAATAAATAAATAACCCTGGCACAGTTACCAGCATTAATATCTGCCAGAACAAAGCGTGCATAAATATCTAACACGAATCTATTTCTAGCTCCATTAGAGTCTGGCTAGTGAAAGATGAGAAAGGAATCAACCGCTAAATTTATAAATGTAGCTATGGTGTGCCAGTATGTACTAAATATAAACAAATTTGAAAGTTTTTCTCATGAACTAATAACTTAATAATAGGGAATATGCATGAATTTTAATTTTTGCTTTATTAAAAGCTCATTCATGTAACAAACAGGCAAAAATATTTTTTCGAATAACTACAAAAATAACCAAGATATAAGCCATCAAACATTTCAATCTCTTTCTAGCAAAACAGAATTTAATATGGAGTTTATATGGCCGGAGTGTACGATGACGTAACAGTGCACGTCGGACCTCTCTGTCTAATTAGTAGTTTAAAATGCCTATATCTTGCGTACTTCTTCGTCGATTTAAAGTAAAATTTCACATTTTGAAATAGTTTTTAAGAAAAGCGACAAAAAAAAAACATGCATGTACTCTATTAATGACAAAAGCAATAAATTTGTTTAACTCTAGCTCATAAAGGCACACCACAGATTTTTCTAAGAGCCTATAGTGTCCCACTGCTGGGCAAAGGCCTCCCTCTCATTCTTTCACGTGTCCCGGTCTTGGGCAATCTCCCACCAGTTGTTCTGGAAAGAGTCAACCTCGTCCCGCCATCTTCGTCGAGGCCTAACGCAGCAACATTTTTAAATTTCGCGGTTGATTCCAGTCTCATCTATCACTAGGCAGACTCTGGGAAGTGTCAGATATTTTCGCCTTCATTGTTATGGCACATATTGATGCTGTAAACTGTACTCCAGGGCAGGGGTCTTCAAACTTTTTGACAGAAGGGCCACACTCCACTTAATATAAATTCGTGCGGGCCAAGACTGATTTCATGGCTGGTCATGGGGTAATAATGATTATGACCAATTACCGTTGGTTTGCAAAAAATGTATACAGTAAAAAATATATTATTGGTTTGATTTATTTTGAACTCTTAAATAAATCTCAGTGGCGGTCTCATTTGTGACTAATTACAACGCGTGGGCTCTCCCAATTTCTTTCCGCGGGCCGGATTAGAAAGGCTGGCTGGCCGGACTTGGCCCGCTTGGCCGTAGTTTGGCGACCCCTGCTAGAGAGTAACAATAGTTTTCTTACCCTGGCGATATGCACTCCTCGGGCACGCTGATGCAGGCGGGATAGTTGATGTGGGACTCGATGTAGTCCTTCCCGGGGCGCGCGTCCAGGATCATCACCTTCATCTTGCCACTCTTTAGGATGTTATAAAGCTGTTCGCTCCGGATGGTTACTTCATCTAGGCCTGAAATATAATGTTTAGCAAAGTTTAGCAAAGGTCGGAATAGGTACGTCATTATTTACCTAAACTTCGCGGGAGGACGTAATTAAGACTTGTTATAACCCCCAAAAATTTTGAACTATTTTTTCACTTCTCCTGCTCAAACAGTACGTGAAATTGGCTTCGCGAAGCGAGACTAAAATAATACATTTAGCCCCTAGGGTATAAAAGAAAGCCATATAATCCCATACAAATTTCTATGACACTGAAAAAAATATATAAAATGAACTATAGAGATTCGCTTAGAGATAAGTTTAAGGACATTAATATAATGACAGTGCATTGTCAATACATTTATGAGAATATTATGTATGTACATAAAAATATCACCGACTTTAAGAAGAACTGTGATATACATAATATTAATACTAGAAATAAGCATAAGCTCGCAGTGCCTGCTACTAGGCTCCATAAAATAAGGAGATCATTCATGGGTAACTGTGTGAGATTTTATAATAAACTTCCTAGCAGCATAACTGAGTTGTCTATTGGTAAATTCAAAAATATTGTGAAACGAAAATTATTTTCTAAAGCTTATTATAGCACACAAGACTACATGAATGATGAAGCCGCGTGGGATTAATGTAAATTATAGCGTCATGTAGGTATATGAATAATTATTTTAACGAATACCTAAGGTATTATTATTATTTTAATCTTAATTGTTTTATATACTCTGACATTTAGAATTTTATTCTAGACACATTCTAGATTATTTATTTTTTATTGACAATCCTTTTGGGATTTATCTTATTGATTATTTTAATTTTAAAAATGATGATTTTATCAATAATATTACACTTAAGTTAAATGATCTGATTAGGTTTTTCTGGGTTTCCCTAATCCTTGCAGCAAATGTTGGATCATATTGTATTTCTCCCAGCAAACATTCACTCTCATGTAACTGACATTTCGAAAGTGCTTGTAACTAGGCCTACTTGAATAAAGAATATTTTGATTTGATTTGATTTGAAAACTTGCGGCCCAACCTGATCAGATTGGCCAAAACAAACAAACCAACCTGATCAGATTGGCCAAACTTTCTGATAGAATTGCTCAAACTGAACTTTTAGTTAAGTCTTTTATTTTCTCGTAGTCGAAGTGTATGAAAAGCAGTGTTTAACACATGGCTAAATGCCATTATGACACTCAGACATAATGTCCTCGGTCACTTCGTGAGCTCGTCCAAATAATCACTTTGTGTCATAATGGCTTATTTTAGCCCCTTGTCGAACAATCTCCTATTTTTATATATATTACAAGACAATTACACACGAATGGAACTAGTCGCATGGTAAGCTCAATAAGGCTTGTGTTATGGGTACTAGACAACGATATATTTAATAGATATATTCACTTATATACATAGAAAACATCCAAGACTCAGGAACAAATATTTATGCTCATCACACAAATATTTGCTCTTGCCGGGATTTTAACCCAGGACTTTCAGCTTCGCAGGCAACGTTACTCCCTCTGGGCCAAACCCGTCGTAAAAATGACCCAAGACCAATCCTTTATGTACCCAAAAAATGTTGTGATGCGTTTCTACTTTAAAAAACTCGTCATGAACGTTACCTGGCAACCCCAAGATTTGCGAGGGCTCAGGCGCTGGCGCCGCCTCCAGAGCCTTCTTCCTGTTGTCGTCTATCTTCTTTTTGATCACCTCATTCTCTTGGATGTCGTTCAGTCGTTTCTTCTTCTGTTCTTGGTTATACCTAAAAAATATGAACATAAGTCGTAAATCCCCATCCTTTTACTTGAAGAATAGTTTAAAGGTGCGTCCACATTTGTATCATTTGCCCGATCAGATCTTGATCATCGTCATGATCGCGTGTCACGATAACGCGTTTGGACGGTGCGAAGATCCGATCGCTCGAAATCCATGTTGATACGCGTATAACACACTCAGATCGGACCAGCAAGGCATGATCGCCGAGCCGACAGTGAGCGTCCAAGCAGCGCGATACGCAGTCATGCCACGGCACGGTGATTGGATACGAGCAAATGATACAAGTGTGGACGCACCTTAAAAGCGCTTTCGTATTTTTGGTAAAAAAATTAAGTTGAATTGTTGGCACCACTCATCATCATCAAAGGTCGGAATAGGTAGTGCTTATTTACCTAAACCTAGCGGGAGAACGTAAGGTTGGGGGTATAGCAAAAGGGACCCGATTTTAGGACTATATATGTTTTTGCATTTTTGAACTGAAATCATTAAGGAACCCGTTTTAACAGATAGTTCCTTTACTTGAAACAGTCAACCTTAGCGGTACCACAGTTTTAAAAAGGTACGTATTAAATTTTATTTATTCAGGCACGGTTAGTTTTGGCAGTGGCCTGGGGTCGATATAGGCACAAAGGCACTGCCTACCCTGAAGCCTGAACGATCATCACTCTATATAGGCACAGAAAACCTGCCTACCTTCCTCTCCGCTACCCAAAGGTTGTCTTGAAGAGATCGCTATTTACCGATAAGACCACCTGTTGTATACCTCTGCTAATTCGAAATGTTACTGTCATGTTCTGTATTTCTGTGTATCTGAGGTGTGCAATATAGAGTATTTGTATTGTATTGTATTGTATTGTACTACTGACCTTCCCAATTGATACCTTTATTTTAGGTTATTGGTCATTTGCGGGTCTTTAGTCCCTGTAATGAACTGATCCAGAAAATCCGGGATTCAATAAAAATCAATCATTATTTTTGTTGGTAATAACCACTCTAAATTTAGTCCTCTCGCGAAGTTTTGGTAAATAGGCACTAGTGGTGTGGTGTCCATATCAGCTGATTCTCACCGGGTTGCCCAAGGAAAGGCTTATAACCACCTTTTTCATTCAATGTAAGTAAATGAATACGTAATTGACGTGACGCCTCTGATTGACACTACCTATTCTGACCTCTGATCATCATATCAGCCAAGATACATTCACTGCTATAAAAGCCTGTACTTCCATAAACTTTCTTGAGTGGTGACTACATACCTACTAGACAACATTGTGTGGGCATCAAAGGCATGGCGGCAGAAAAATTACATGGGAAGCCGAAGCATATTAATTTACTCATATCTAAAGAAAAAGGTGGTTATAAGCCGTTCCTTGGGCAACCCCGTGGGAATCGGCTTATAAGGATGCCACTCCAGTGGTGAGCAGACCCCAAACATGTTGGATCAAACAATCATGATCGCAAACCAAGCATTGGCAACACCAACCAAGTGCAATTCAAGATAAAAATAATGGCTCTAGTCAAGAGAAGAATGGGTATTTAAATTGAGTGTCCAGTTTGAATATAACCATATGAATTATAAAATTATATATAGGCATTTGATTTAGCACACTAATTTATATAAATTGTTCATAATCAAGTTCATTTAAAAATTATCTAAGAATTTTACCTGTCAATCAAGCTGTTCTTCAATTCCTCAGCAGCATCAATAGCTTTGTTTGGGTTTTTTACTCCAAGCATTTGATTGAAATAAGTCTTATCCTTCAGATAATCCTTATCCTTGGTAATACAAGTCACGACTCGCAGGTACTTCATGTAGCACACGTATGAGTACTCTTCATCACCCTTCTCCCGGGCCTCCTCTGCACTCTCGAAAAGTTTTTGCGCTGTTTTGCATAACCTTCAAAATAAAGGGTAAAATAACTAATTAGACCATAATAAGAACATAAATTTTAAAGCTATTTGATGCAAAAACTTACAGCGTAGCCCTTTTCGACTTCAAATCTGGGATATTGTACAGTTTATCCAAATCCTCGATGCATTTACCAAGATGCAGTTGCAGTCGTCGCGATTCCGTCATCTTGGAAATTTGAAACTGCTTCACGGTTTGCGAAATGAACTATAGTTATTTTATTTGTCACCAGGACCATTCATCACTACATTTGAGATAAACAACGCAGCGATTGTTGTAAAAATTCACGAACGGAAACAAAAAACTAGCTAGCCTAATGGAAAAACGTCATGTTTGAACGAATGATTTGAATGGAAGTGAAATTGAAAAGTCAAACGAAAGAACGAATGGTCCAGAGTGCACATAGTTTTGGACGTTGCGTTATGTTTCTCCAACCTTTTTAAAAAATATCGCGAAACATTGTTTCTACTTGCGGCAATTACTTGTTAGTATATGGAATGTTGCTTTTTAAATAAATATTTTTTTTCAATAATGTTCTACTAAATATTATTAATCGCTGAAGTGAGCTTAAATTATTGACACATGTAAGCAATATCGAAACGTTTGTTGTAAAAACGTATAGCGCAAAAGCGCAAGTTTTCATGCGCAGTGAAAACCTGTCGAATTTCCCTGGTCGATCGTGGTTCCCTTTAGTTTTTCAGCTGATTGCGCTTTCCACGGCCGTGTCGCAGACTGTCCCGGTGTGTCATGTGCGAAACTGTCGCAGCGTAGTGGAATAGTCGAGTGTTTGTGATTTGTGTAGTTTTCGGGTTAGCTAGTGGCAGTGAAAATGTTTTCAGGACTTACTAATCAGGTTAGTTCGTGGATGGGGGCCGCCAAAGGGGAGCCTCAGGACGAGGAAGTCCCGACCCCTACCAAGGAAGCGACGGGGGAGCCGACGGCGGAAGGTGAACGACAGAGGTACGTTCTTTTGTTTACATTTTTCGTCGCATGCTTATCATTCTTCACTTGATAAAAATCGAATAAAATATATGTACATAAGTTCCACGCATCTTTATTTCAATGATTAATGTGAGGAGGCCCATAAAAGCTATTGAAGTTGTGTTTAAATTAGTGTTTCACCTTGGGAGGTTTCTAGAAAGCAGTTGCATGTTGCAATATATTGCTGAAGCAATGCAATGCAGTTAAATTTGTTTGCATAACTATGGTGGGATATTGATCCAGTGGAGCAGAATATTTAGGTCAAGAACATTGGTGAAGTCTAATTAGAATATGAGGGCATCTTGATTGATCTTGTCTGTTTGACTTTCACTGGGTGTGATATGTCACACAGAATATGTTATGCCATATAATATTAATCATGTAATATATGGTCTTGGTAACTTTAGTGTTTTTTTTTCTAATTGGATCATGTGTGATGTAACAGTAGAATTGTGTTTCAATATTATTGAACTGTTTTTATTCTAAGTATACTATGTAGAAAGGGAAATAAAAAAGATTTTTTGCTCCTTTCCTTTGAATGTGATTAAAGGTACATACATTTGAAGTGGGATTATAAATGAAATTTTAAATTTTCCCTAATTGGAATAGTTGGAATTGAATTATATTGCTCCTCTGATAAATCTAGAATGTAGTGTTTTGTGATTCTAGAATTTAGAAGAAGTAATTTCAAAATTAATTAAATTGTACAAAGATACTTTTGTTTGTAGCCCAACAAAAGGAGGCAGCAAGCTGGACCTCATCACCAATGTACAGTCAAAGATGACTGGCTGGCTCGGTTCAGGCATCCCAATCCCTGGTCTGAGGAAAAATGAGGCAGCTCCTGCCGATGCCACCGAACCAGCCCCCGCGGAGCCTGCTGAGCCAGAGCCGAAGGCCGAGGGCAAAGACGATGATGATAACTCTAGGTATAATAGGTACGCGGGGCGGCAGACCAAATGAGTTTACGTTATTTCATATCCAAGCTTCAGTGTGTTGTTTCTGATTAGCTTTTGAAGCATCCGGAACAACATACTCATTTCGTATGCTTATTTCAAAGCACTTTGCGTCTCAGCTTTGAGCACTGAACACGCAGTTTTTCATATTTTTACCTCTAAAATAATCATTTACTGTTGCTTTCATTCTGTGACTGATCATGAACCATTACGTTAACTGTTGGTGCCTGTATCATATTTAAACAACCAGCATTTTTGAGGTTTTTACTTTAAGCTTTCACATTAAGACTTTACTCACTATTTATACTTCCTGTTTCTCTAAAATTTCCTTATGAATGACATTGCATTGGCATTGAATCATTGTAATCAAGACTAAAATATCAGACATCACAAGTAATGCCATTTGCATCAATCTACTTCTGAACTCTTGTTACGTGTTGCAGCAGGTGACGAAACAAAACCATATTTATCTCTTGCTCTTACATTTATACAATTTTCACCGAGAATCTTTTTATCTCATACTAAGTATTCCAATTTTGAATATTCTAGATGCATCTTTGAGTAGAAAAATATAGCGTTACCGCTTTGTTCTTAAATATAAATTCTTTCCCAGTTGACGGCACTTTAGTGAGAGGTATTTTTGACAACATAAATAATAATAATAATAATTACAGGACCCGATGTGGATCTGCTCGCGTCGGTGAACTGGCTACGTTTCGGCGATCTCTTCGGGGAAACCGAAGGTTTTTCCTGTGCAATTGCGGACGAAGTTATCATGACGAACAACTACCGGAGATATATCCTGAAAGACGGTACGGTCGACATTTGTCGGGCATGCCGCCGTCCCGGAGAGTCACTCAGGCATATCATGTCCGGTTGTTCTCATCTTGCTAACGGCGAGTACTTGCACAGACATAACCAAGTAGCCAGGATTATTCACCAGCAACTTGCTGTTAAATACGATCTTGTGGGATCTGAGGTGCCATACTATAAGTATGTACAGATGCCAGTTCTCGAAAATGGTCGTGCCACGCTGTATTGGGATCGATCTATCCTCACGGACAGGACTATTGTAGCCAATAAACCTGATATCGTGCTGGTAGATCGATCTAAGCGCCGAGCAATGCTCGTCGACATTACCATCCCACATGACGAGAACCTCGTGAAGGCCGAGAAGGACAAACTCAGCAAGTACCTTGACTTGGCTCACGAGGTCACCGCCATGTGGGATGTTGATTCGACGATCATTGTGCCAATAGTCGTTTCGGTAAACGGTCTTATAGCGAAGAGTCTCGACGAGCATCTTAAGAGACTCTCGCTAGATGGCTGGATCAAGGGTCAGATACAGAAGGCAGTAATCCTGGACACGGCCCGCATTGTCAGGAGGTTCCTCTCTGTGCAGCCCTAACCACCGGTAGCTTGAGCCCTGCCCCGCTGCCGGCGGCACCCTAGGTTAGGTTTTTTATAATGTGTTTATATTTTGTATTTGCATTTTGTATTTTACTTTTTATATATATATATATTGTAAAAAACCTACCTAAGATTGAAAATAAATAAGTGTATAATAATAAAAGACATTTATTCACTTTTTGCATAGGTACATAATTGGGTTTTATCTTATATATGGTGAGGTACAGAAGTATGAAAAACAATGAAAGGAAATATATATTAAATTTGGGCTCATGATCGAATCCGGATTTCGTGTACCCATCTCCGGTTCCCCGTTTCCGTGTTACACGGTAACGGTTTTCTGGCCCGTTCGGCACGAGTAATTAGGCTCTGTGTACACGGGTATACGTATCTGTAGTACACGCGAATCCGATTCTCCCGGGACGTTTAGTGAAGACTCCATGCGTTTTCTCTAAGAGCTATGAATGAAAATGTATCGTGAGTCTCGTGCTTCTATTTTCAGTTTCTTTGCTTTTGCATTTAAATCGATTTTCAAGAGCTTATAAATATTTTGTGAGTTGGAAATAAAAAATAACCAAGTATCTTTATAAATAGGTATAATAAAATGAAATCAACAGACTTAATACAAGATCACCCGGTTGCGTCGGTCTGCCTGTTTTGTGTTTTTTTTTTATATTATAAAAAAATACATTTATATTTGTATAATACACGGGCGGGGTCGCTAGCTACTTATAAAACAGAATAACGCCATTCATTACTTATATTTATAACTCAAACCGATACAAAAAGAAGTGTGATTCATTTAGAAATAGCGTCCTGTACTCAATATAGTAACAATTCAATAATAATATTTTCTTCTGTTACCGCGATTATTACTCATTGAAACAAAACAATCATTTGTGAAATGCTGCTTGGTAAATTATTAGAATAAAATAATTAAGCCCTTCTGGCACATGTGTAACTGTCTTTACAGCTTAGGCCCATCTGGCATATATGTACACCTTTATTTGTTTAAAAAAAAAAAAAATGGGTAGTTTGCACAAATTGTAACTTTGACAGAGGAAAATACATCTTTTCTCAGTCCACCCGTGACCATAGAAAGCTTCCGAAACGTCGGGAACTAAAATGAGATATTATACGCGATATAATCCGTTAAATTGTTTTATTTCAATTCAATAATAGTCCTTATTTGTTTTAACTCCGACCGGGTGGATCGGTCCGACGTGTATTCAATACCCAAGCGGAGCCGAGCCCCCGCGGTTCCGGATACGAACACAGACACCGGGACCTTAGTCCCGCCGGGGTTAAGTACACGGAGCTATGGCCTTGCTCGGTGACGACCCAGTTGGTGATATAACCAAACCATCCATAAAAAAACCCTAATTATCTAAACAAAAATCGCGGGAACAGAAGAAAATGTTAACCCTAATTATCTTTAGATTACATTAGTGGTTAATCGCATCGTAAAAGCCGAGTACTGCTCGACAAGTTTCAATCCATCACGTGTTTATGAGTTATGAGACCCGAGTGGACCCGGTCGTTGCCAGTCTGGTACTAGTATCGAATGGGCCGAGACAAGTAATCTAGTCTCACATGGTATTTATGAAATGAAATTCTTCGTATTTTATCGCATTTTTCACCATGTTGAAATCTAATGAGGTAATAAATTGAATTCGTATCTCTGACGTCCTATCTTCAAGAAGAGTTTCTGTAATGAAATAAGCACCGGTCGCTGTCTGTTCTCGCAAGCCCCTAGGTAGGGTTGCCAGGTCTTAAAACCGAAAAGCCGGACAGTCCAGCCAGTTTTACCGGATATTTGGATAAAAAAGCCTGACACCCTTAATTTTATAGTGTTAGTATAACAAGACAATTATTTTTAAAATTAAAACAAGGCTTTTTTATCATTTACCATAAAATCTTCTTAAATTTTATGTATATATGTAGGCTTTTTAACCTAACAAAAGCCGGATAGGCCGGACACCGTCAGATTTGGCCAGACACGCAAGTAAAAAGCTTGACTGTGTCCGGCTTCATCTGGACGCCTGGCAATCTTAACGGTCCTGCCACGACTTCGAGCGGCGGCGGCGGCAGCGGTTTTTCTAATTCATTGCGTTTGATCCAAACTAACCACAGTGAGTTGCGCGTCTCGACCGCATAATGAACAGATAAAACGCTTCCCGCGCCGCAATTCTCGCAATAAGGGCTTGTAACCGGTTACAAATAAACCGGTAATTAATTTATTTAGGTTATACCGGTTAATTATTCAGGTTACGTTCGGATTTGGGAACTTTATTTCGAAGCGCTCTCTAACCGGTTACTCCGTGTTCTGATACGGGATCAAATGAACGCTGTCGCGCCGGTAGTGGCGCAACGATGACGCTACGACTACATCTAAAATTGAATCTAATACCATAGCAAGCAAACCAATCATGTCTAAGCGAGCGGTTATTCACGCTAGACTCCGCTCACACGGAGGAACCGCTCTCTAACCGGTAAATGGATTTCGCTCCCTGTTTTGTGCTCCGAGATATTAACCGGTTAGAGCGATGTTCTTGCGAGCGTAACCTTTATTATGGGTTGGGCTCTAGGAGTATGGATCTAACCGGTATGGAAAATAAACCGGGTTACAAGCCCTGCGCGCAATGTCGTGGCCGGGTCGTAAGCGCCTGCGCGGGTGCCTTTTCAGTACTGCACACTTTTAAGCGGCAGTTGTCGCGACCTGTTAGAGCAGGGGCCCGTTTCATAAACGCCTGTAACTGGTATTACAAGCGGAAGTCTCTTTTTAGGGTTCCGTAGCCAAAATGGTCCGTCCGTCCGTCCGTCCGTACGTCACAGGCATTTTACTCAAAAACTTTAAGACGTATAGGGATGAAATTTGCAACATAGATGTCTTGTGTAAGCCGCTACTTAGATTGACAGTTAAATAAAAAATATATTTATTTCTAGGGGGGGCACTCCATACATGTAACCGAACGTGAAAAAAAAAAATTCAGCATATATCAATGTGTGTTCTATAAACACTTTGATGTTTCTACAAAAAATTTTGATTTAGTGAATATTTTCGGAAATATTTGCTCCGAAAAATTGTGTCCCCCCCTATATTTTAAATCGTATGTTATAAAAAAATGAAAAAATTAACAAATATAAAGCTTAATAAATACTTCCAACGAAAATTATTTTTAACATGATCGAACATACCGTTTTTAAGTTATTGCCAAAAAACTGCGCTTCTCAGCAAAAGGACGTAAGTGCCGGGGAGATACGCTCTTTTGTTAGTGTTTTTTTTTCATATCGTATTTTTTCATCTGTAGTGCATTTTTTGTATATGCGGCTGCGGAACCCTACATTGAGCATGGTCCGACATGCACTTGGCCGGTTTTTAATTCATATTGTTGGAAAGTTCCGCTTGTAATACGAGTTACAAGCTTTTGAAGAACAGGCCCCAGATCGATATTTATTCCCTTTACGATGGTGTGCGTCTTGCCTATGTTCACCGAGAGTCTCCATGTAACGAGCCATCGGGTAGGGCGTCAAGTGTCTTCTGTAGCTTCTTGGCTGCTTGCGTTGGTGTGATGGAGTATGCGAAAAAGGCAGCGTCATCCACGCAGGGATCGAAACCAGTATTTTTTTCATACAAAATAACGATTCGTTTTTTACGTACAATTCGTCAGTCGTATATTTTATTAAAATTCTAGGACTTGCATCAGGTGTTTTGTTATTAATTTCTCTTCCCCTAAATACATATTAAACCTTCCAGCAAAAGCGTGTATTTGAAAAGATTTTAAAATCCCGGTGCATTTTAGGTTTTCGGACAAGAAGCCTTCGTGTCCGAAAGGGCCTCACACAGAGGCAGCAGCCTCGAGTCAAGGAACGTCACATCGGCTATGTTCTTGACTCGTAAAAATATCAGTAGTCGACTAGAACCCTGAAAATAAGTGTCGATTTTAAATAGACTTTTCGCGACAGTGGAGAGTAGCGACACCTGGTTATCCTTTCAGAAAACTCATTCGGAATCCTATTTTCCATAAAGGGTGACTTCATTGACTAGTTTTCCCCTTTTGTAGGTATTATTTTCACTCTATGCTAAGGCTTCGCCAATCCATGACTTAACATCGTTCGCGGAGGAGAAAAGTCATGACCCCTCTTTTTTCTTCAGCGTAGTCGGGTAAAAAGTATCCTATAACCATCTGTGGATACCCAGCTACCCGTGTTCCAAAGATAGTTGAAATCCGTTGATTCGATTTGGCGTGATGATGCTACAAGGACACATTTAAACAGAAAAAAAAAAACGATTCAGTGACCTCAATCATTTTTTTTTAATATCTTAAATGTACAGACATTTCATTTTTACAAGTTTATAATAGTCTTATTCTTTACCTGATGCACGCAAACAAAACGTTTTAGTTCCGATATAACACAAACGAAGACACTCATCGGAATATTTTCGAATTATTATTTTATTAGAATAATTCCAAAATGTCCTAATCCCCACAGTTAATACAGCCTAGTCGACCTCAGTGAACTCATTGACTCTGCTCAGACCCCATTTTTTATTTTTCATTGTTGTGCATTTAATTAAATTAGTGTTTTTTTGTCTATATATTTACTGACTATAAAATAAGTTGCCAGAGGCGTGGCGTCAGAAAAATTACAAGGGAAGCCGAAGCGTATTCATTTACTCGTATATAAAGAAAAAAGTGTTTTTAAGCCTTTCCTAGGGCATCCCGGAATCGGCTTATATGGACGCCACGCTACTGTAAGTCGCCTAAACACGTTCATTGAGTTTTTTATGTGAAATATAATAGGGATGATGACTAAATTTCAATAATAAAGACATTGTAGATTAATTAAAAATAATGGACACGTAGTTTCTTTTTTTAGTCAGTCATGTAGATTAATTAAAAATAATGGACACGTAGTTTCTTTTTTTTACGTAATCAAAAATAAAGACATTGAGTCAAAATGTCGCGTGACGTGACTCCTAAGTACAGTGTGTACATAGTTATGACGTCATGAGCCACTCCTAAACTTTAATGCGATTTATCTTGGTATCCTTTTGTAAATTTTAAAAACAAAAAAATAAAACCGTCTCCAAAAAAACTAAAAAGTAAAAAGTAATGCCATAATTCAGTTTCTTAAAATTACTTACAAGTAACCGTTTGTATACTCAATCTATACAGTATATACAATTAATCTTACTTTGTCGTCGGTGCCATATAAAGAATGTGTAAAATATTGAAAATTGACGATCTTAGTAAGTTGTGACACGATGGCACCGACTCCAAAATAACATTAATTGTATATACTGTATAGATTGAGTATACAAACGGTTACTTGTAAGTAATTTGAAGAAACTGAATAATGGCGTTATTTTTTACTTTTTAGTTTTTTTGGAGTCGGTTTTATTTTTTTGTTTAAAAGTTTATTTATTTTACACTTTTTAGTTAATCGTTACTTAAAAGTGTATCTCGTGACGATTCGAACAAGCCCAAACACGGCTAGGATACATTATTTAATTACATAGATCTGGTGCCTACCTTCCGGCTCCATCATCAAATCAATTCGATGGTACCATTCTCATCAGGAACATTTAAATCTGTGACTATGAAGTTGCTTAGCTAAATTAATCAAGATATTTTGTCGCCACCCGTAAATCATTTATCATTGAGGAGTTCCGATGGCATTCTGTGGTCTTCTGCATCAGTTCCACTTCACCAATTTACACTTTCTGAATGCAAATGCTTATTATGTTTCTTATAATACCAAAATCGCTATATGTATGCCTACAATATTTGAGGAGTTCCTTCAATTCCTCATAGATTCCATCATCAGATCTTCACCAAAATTAAATGGGACCAACTAGAAAGTACCTTCTATAAAACCAAAATTTTTTTTTGAAATCGGTCAAATAGTCTTTGCGTAATCGGTGAACATCCATAAAAAAAAAAACATTCCGTCGAATTGAGAACCTCCTCCTTTTTTTGGAAGTCGGTAATAAGCAAAAAATACCTGTCCAATGTTTTTTGAATCGTGAAACGTGTTCATAACGTCTTATAAATTGATGAACTCCTGCTGCACGCACGAAAAGCATGACTCATTGTCACGTTCCGCCTGAGATGAGCGTGCAAGCGAGAGCGCGGAACAAGCGATAGAGAGGCACGATCGGCCTGAGCGTTTTGCTTGTGCATTCATAAAAGTAAGCAATTTTTCATCATTGTTTTCTTATGACGTGAAATTATCGTCCGTAAACAACTTTACTGACAACCGAGGGGGTGGTTGCAAACATTGATGACGTAGTTTATCAACGCGTGGTTATAATCTTCCGGATTCCTCGCAGGCACCTTGTATAGCATGTGCGTAAAATTAATTACCATTTTAAACACGTATGAATATTAACATCAGAAGAAGAGCGAAGCATTTCGATTCGATAAAATCTTTTCCATTCCAATCTGGTCCAATCTTTTGCAACGACAACAGATTGGACCCTTAAACCACGTTTGAGTTTCAGCAACCTCACCGAAAAATATCTATCCGGTAAAACAAATCATTTTACCATTCATCATCGAATCAAATCTCCATTCATTGAATCGAATGAATGGATGTGACTACTCTGGTAATGAACGTGTTTCGACCGACAAGGTTTAATTAATCTAATTGACTAGCTTTTACTTTCCTGTCGCTTTGTTATCGATTGTTAAAACGTAAACGAAACCTTAATGGTCTGAGAGTGTGGATTGTACGTCACTATAAACGGTTACTGTAAACAATAGGTTATTTTTTGTAACTAGAATTTTTTAAACTGTTTAAGGTGGTGCATCGAAAATTTAAGCTTAGTGAGAAATCTAGTATATGAAACAGGCTGGTTTTCACATATGTGTTTTTTGACTATAAAACCTATTCAGCGCCCAACGTGGAAACATGTTAATTTAAAATTTCCTCGATAGAATAAGAAGATAAAACAATAAAACATATTATGTAAAAATGTCATCCTTCCCTTTATCTTTTACGTCAGTAACTTAAATGTTAACAAAACATAATAATATTTTCGATTTCGTTGTACTTTTAGGGCCTATGCACACCGCGTTTTTTAAACGCTCCGGTGTGGCGCGTTTTAGGAACGCACGTCGACAGCGCGTTTTTCATGCCATAGAGCTGCGTACTGACTCGCGTGTGTATCGCGTTTGTACCGATTCAAACGCGCATCGTCTGAGCGTTTAAAATACGCCGCGTGCTAGAAGCCTTTGTCTTTGGACATCGCGTTTTTTTTAGCGCCGTTGCAGCACGATTTAGGAACGCGCGTCGACAGCGCGTATTTCATTCCATAGAGCTGCAAGCTCACTCGCGTCCATATCACGTTTGTATCGATACGACGCGCGTTGTCGGCGCGTTTGTTAAACGCGTTCTGGACGGGCCCTTACTCAAAACACATGTCCTACTGGATTTATGCGCGACAATATTGGGAGTCGCTTCATCATAATGCATTACATCAAAATGGACGTACCTGTTGTGCCAAAATGGTCAAGTCTTAGTCTCAGAAAGTATGCATTTTTCGTTGCAAAAGTACTAGTTAGTTATGTAGGCGGGAAAAAAGCGGTTGAATTGCGGGGCAATTAAATTAAATCTGAAAATAAAATCATAAACTACACATATTCTTGACACCAGATAGCACCTTTCTTATGTCAAAGATCTCGAAAACATAAAACGACCCGTACCCTGGGTGCCTTCGTCCTTTAATCTTAGAACTTGACGTACAATCCATCTCTTGTAACCTGGCCTGCTTCGAGGCCGCAGCGAGGAGTAACCAGTTTCCTTGCGCAGCGCGACCGGAGGCGCCGACAGCAGGCCCGCCTCCACGGGCGGAACCCCCACGGAGGAGCAGCCCCAGGGCGTCGGCAATGGTATGTACCCAATATGTTTCTATAACAAGTAACGTTTTTACCTCACTAGCTCGAAAAAGTTCCGTTTTCAGCGCCATATCTGCGTGGAAAAGTTTGTTTTTAAGGCCGAAAAACACCGGATGCGTGCGCAGCACGTGCACGTGCGGGTGTGCGTGGCGTGCGCGTTGTGTCGTATGAAAAGTCATAGTAGATGGCACACCGCTTGCGTGGCGTGTACGTGCGCACCGGTGTGTGATATGTTATGTGCCACGCACACGCATCCTGTGTGGCTAGGCCTTTAACCCGCTAATGTGTGAAAGTCATTTGAAGTTTACATTTTTTTTAAATGTTTATTTGTGTGATTTGTTATGAGTGTGTTTCGTAGGTTCATTATCACTAGTTTTAAGCGGTTTGTTTCAATTTCATAGTTATTCTTACATCCCAGATTTTCCTTGCTGTATTGAGGTGAAAAATTGTGTGTTTCTGACGGCTGCAAAAGTATTTGGCTTCTTATGCTTTGAAAGCCTCGTTACGCTCAGGAACCTATATTTGAACCACTTGCTCGTTGTTCAATTTTAGATTCCTTCGGTTACTCAGCTTTCATTTCGAGCACTCGCGCCAAATAACAATTTTGCAGCCTTACATAACAAATAACTATTTGAGACAAGCTTTTAGAAACATTGGTGATAAGCTACTTCAATCTCTTAAAAATGTACCGAGAAACAACAATGTTAAAATCTCATTTTTGGACTTTCCCAAAAAGCGCTCCATACTAACGCCTAGGAACGTGTGACGTCACACGTGCCTACCTTGTATGGGGGAATTGAGAACTTTTTTCTGCAGCTATGTAAAAACTTGCGTTTATCGAAACGGTTTCATAACAAAAGTTACTATACTTTTCAAGGGTTACTCAATGGTATTATTAGTTATTAATATTTTCACACTTTAAAAATGGACTTTTCTACTCAACTTTAAAGGCTCGTAAAACAAGCTACACGTAAGGTATCGATACCATTTCATTTTAGGATTTCTATCATAGAAACTACCATTTCGCAATAAATTTTTTTATTTGAGTAGGTACAGTCAACATTTCAATTGTAAAATTAGGTTTAGTAGTTATTTGAATTGTTTCCCTATTTTTGTTTTTTTGGATCGCTAGTTTTTCTTTTATTTTCTGTTTTGTTTCCCTGTCTTTTCAGAGAAGCACATCATAAGAATGGAGGTGCCTGATATGCAGGAGTGTTAGTATTTCTTTGTTTTTATGCTTTTCTTTTTTTTTTATGTTATTTTTATTAACTTTATAATAGCAGATTAGATACGAGTTGATCTGTAGCTTAGTTGGTGCAAGAGCGTGCGCCCAGGTTCAGAACAGCACTGGTTCAAATCCTATAAGTCTTATTTTTTAGGTTTCACTGTTTAGATAATGGGTGTCATACATTTCTTAGTCAGAATAAGATACCGGATTTTTTCAATGATACCAACCGTATCAATGAAAAAAAATGCATTATCTCTATTTTAGTACACATCGTTAACATCGTGGTTATATATCATATTCACAAATATAATAATATTATAACACACATTCGAAAACATCAATGCGACCTACTAAATTCCAAGCAAATTATGAACCTGTGACCTCTTCTTTAACGCAGAAGTGCTCTGACCAACTGAGCTATCGCAACTTTACGTACGTGGCTTGAAATTTTCGAACACAATCTAGTTAGAACTGGTAGCGCCCTCTATGTCTTTTTTATTTTGAAATGCTAAGCGCATTAGCCATACTCCAAGACATGCGTGTCACGCTACGTCCCTGTCCCATTGCTTCTCCAGGAAGTATTAGGACATCGAGAGAGATGGCGCTGTTCTTCAGTAAAGAAACTAAATCAATATAATTATTTTCATATGAAACACAAAATTTCGTGTTTCTGTGTTTTTAATGTGGGAAAATTAACACCATATTATGATATAGATACAATTGTGATATAGATACAAATCAAAGCGCAAAGAAAAATAGGATTGCTCTTGCACGTGGTGACACTAGGAATCGAACCAGGTGCCTTTGGATTAAGCGTCCAACGTGTTAACCTCTTCACCAGCGATCAGTGTGCTGTAAGCCTCGAATCTATTCATCTGCTTTGACCCCCATACTTACTTTCATTTTTAACCCCCGACGCAAAAAGAGAGGGGGGTTATAAGTTTAACGTGTCTGTCTGTGTATCTGTCTGTGGTATCGTAGCTCCCAAACGGATGAACCGATTTTCGTTTAGATTTTTTTGAAAAGTTTTAACCTTAACCTTAGCGCCTTCTACGAGAACATGTATTGCTGATGAAAGCTGAAGATGTATTGCTGATTTGTATCTATATCACAATAAAATTATTTTATTTATACTGGAAATACCACAATTGTTATTCAAATTAATATTAATTAATACAGATTTCGATTGTAAAGGAAAAAAATCAATGCGACCTACTAAATTGCACACAGGATATCAGAATATTTGCGATTTGACCAGTAATCAAAGGGAGGCCAGTAATAGGAAATTTACCCCAACGCCTGTATACATTTATTTAGAAGTTGTATGACCCTAATAGCCAAATATTTGCAGTGACGACGAAGGCGGTCGCCGGGGCCAAATCCCTCGGGAACTTCCTGTACTCAGCCGTGAACAAGGCAGGCGCCAAGGTCAGCGAGGCCAGCGCCAAGATCAAGAAGACCGTCGAGGAGAACGTAAGTAGCTTCTAGAATGTTCCAGGGATTTCTTGATGAGATTCTGTATAACACTAGACTACGGTTTGTAGTCATTATTATAGTGTGATCAATACCGCGGTACCTCGCCTTAGGTATGCGCGCGGCGAGACGGGGGGCAGACGACGGTGGAATGGAATGACGAACCAGGGTCAAATTCAGAGCGTTTCAACCGCAATCATTAGTGTCACCGCATTAATGGTGCTTTCTATTATTGATTCGAATGAGATACTATACCTCCTGTGTAGAGGTACTGTACCAAGATCTTAAAGTGCCATTCGAATCTGTAATAGAAGGCACCATTGATGCACCATAATGAGTGCGGTTGAAACGCTCTGAAATTGACCCACCAGCGGTTGCACCGTTTGTGCGGCAGTGCGTTTATGTGTTCTAGTACTAGAAATATTTACTACTACTTAAAAGGTGGCAAAGAAATTATTGTCTTAGAACCATATCGTATCTGTTCCAATGAGATGTTTTTTAAAACATTCATTTGGTTTAATTGAAACCAATAACAAGCATCATTTTCTTATACATATTCTTATTTCACAAAACGTTATTTTTTTTATTATTCTGCCAAACAAAGATTATAAAAAAATACAGAATTTTTAAGGATTTATGTGGGTAATCCAGGAAACAATTATTTTTGCTCCGGAGCCAATTATTTGATTTGTTGTTTATTGTGCAATTTTTTGCTGACGTTTGTTAAGATACTTAACGTAAGCTATTATAGAACAGAAGTGCAGTGAAGTTAGGCAGGTTTAAATGTTGCATTTACTTTACCGATTTCGCAATGTTTGAACAAATGTTACAACGTGTTTACGAACGTGCGACACACGGCATACGATGGCTTAGCGCTGCGTATTTAATCCCCATAACACCGACCGGGCACGTGGACATTTTATTAATACTCTATTTGCCTTGATATAGCAAAAAAATATCTGTGACAAAACATAAAAAAACACGTGTCTAAAGGGTTAGAAACAATAGTTATTTATTATGTAAGGCCGCAAAGTTGTTATTTGGCGCGAGTGCTTGAATTTTAGTCGAAAAAGCCTAGTTACTGTCGCTCTTTTAGAATGAAGAAGTTTAGAATTCGTTTTTTTTAAATATGAAATCGGGATATTTCGGAAAGTTTTCAAATGTGGTCTTATTTATTTTTATGTCCTTTATTTAATTCCATCAAAAACAAGTCTGAAAAAAAAAATAACTTCAATTCGGAAAACGAAGGATATTTTTCCTTCAACACATTGGCGACCGCGAGTCCGCTCGGCGGGTGCTCTGCTCGTAGCAAGTTTTCGCTACATACAGTTTTTCCCATGTTATATGCCACAAGCGTAGTGCTACGAAACTTTCGTTTGCGAGAGTTGCGTAGAGATTTCGCTTTGGCTACAATATAATACGGATTAATATATATCCAACAAGTAAACTAGGCTCCACGCAAGTTTTGCATCCAGGGACGTTCGACTTTGTATACATCTGACTTGAGAAACTCGGTGGCCACTGTGGTCCCGGGCGATTTGACTCCTTCACAAATGAACCAACAGAGCAACTTAGCAGACTCAATTCAGTAAACTTTACCTTACCTGTGACTGTGATTGTGATATTGTTTAGCTTTGATATACAAGACAATAACTCTTTATTGCACAATTCACAAAACGGAGTGAAGAAAACAATACATTCAAGTAGGGGTAAACAACAGGCGGTTTTATCGGTAAACAGCGATATATTCCACGTTGAGAAAAAAAAGCAGTTTGGAACTGAAGTATTGTAAATATATATTAAACAAACACACATATATACAGTAATGTCGGAGAAAATGCCATAACCCCTCTTTTTCTCTTTTGCGTCGGCGGGTAACAAGTATTCTACATATAAACATCTGTTGATACCCAGCTACCTATGTACCATAAATAGTTGAAAATACCTTTAGCCGTTTTGGCGTGATGAAACCAAAACGGCACATACAAAAATGCAAAAAATAAAAATAAAATATGTGTGACCTCCAGATAGTCTGTTTCAATATATATATATATTAATATGTTCCATGTTCATCGACACGTACGTCTGTACAGACGTTTAATTTTTACAACTCTATAATAGTTTTATTGATAATATTAGTTTACGTGTCAATAGTTATTAATTACATTATGATGTAATTCATTTAAATATAAATTGTCAACCATACGCGTTGCGTTTTTACTACATGAATAAAGTTTTTATCTATCTATCTACTGGCAATGTACATATCAAATTGAAAAGTATTTCGGAACAATCACGGTCTTCGAAACTGTTATAGCTCGATATAAGCTATAAAAGAACGATAAAATCATAAATCCTCCCTGGCAGTGCCAGCCGTCGTACAAAACTGAAAAGTCCCCTTTTAGGTCGCATACGGAATAATAATTTTAACAAATTGTGTCAGATCCAACGTGAATACTCGCACAGAGCATGTGAGACGACTTGCTTCGAGATTTAACCAAATTGATAAAATGGTGAGCATTGTACAGTCACCTTAAATTTGATTGTTGATTTCACTATAAATGTGTACAATAATGTAAAAAATAATGTTACCAATTATTATATTACAAAAATGACTCGTAAAATACTGAATTTTATAAATAAATATCTGTATCTGATTAATTTTACTTGTGATTTTTTTAGGGTTCCGTAGCCAACCTGGCAAAAACGGAACCCTTATAGTTTCGTTATGTCCGTCCGTAATTTTACTCAAAAACTTATAAATATAAATAGGTATTGGTGCTCTTTTGCACATCTTAATTCTTTCATGTGTAGTGCATTCCCGTCCATAATCACGGCATAATAAATTTTATTTATTTTTAGTATGTATTTATTTTTATTTTTTAACAAAGCTCAATGTACTAAATAATAGACGTAATTTTAACAAAATGCTTTTCAAAAGACCAAGTTGCGTGACCAGAAATAACAAAACACCAAAGTAATTCGTAACTGAAACCCTCCCGCGAATGGCTCTTGAGGAAAGTTTAAACTTCTCAATTTTCGCTGTTTTGCTGAAATAATATCTGTAACATAATACCGGGCGAATGAAACTCGCGGCGAGCGGAAATACGGCGAAACGTTTTGAATGTAAGTTCAGTTTAGATTTTGCTCGACCGCAATCGCCGTCCCACTCACACAATTTTACACGAGAGCGACAGGGATGGCGCGCTACGAACTTCGAATTTAGAAAATCGGTGTTACCTCTGGGGCGGTACATGAAACTAGTCACGGCGAAAAAATGGCGAAAAATGTTGTGAGCGTGGTACGCGTAAAACCTTGTGTTGAAGGTTTTCAGAATGAGCTGTTATTTCGATACCTTTGGCTCAGTGGGTTGTACAACGGCCTACGAAGCTAGCGGTCCCGGGTTCGAAACCCGGTCAGGGCAAGTGTTTGTGTGATGAGCACGAATGTTGGTTCCTGGGTCTTGGATATTTTCTATGTATATCCATACTAATATTATAAATGCGAAAGTGTGTCTGGCTGTCTGTCTGTTACCTCTTCACGCTTAAACCGCTGAACCGATTTGGATGAAATTTGGTATGGAGAGAGTTTGAGTCCCAGGGAAGGACATAGGCTACTTTTTATCCCGGAAAAATGCCCTTATCCGCGTTAAACGAATTTAAGGCGGACGAAGTCGCGGGCAGAAGCTAGTTTATCTATATATATGATGTATATGATGTAAATTTTTTTTTCACCTGACTTGGTCGGAAAAGTTCCGTTTACAGAGCCAAATCTGCGCGGAAAAGTTCGTTTTATCCGCTAGCGTGGAATAGAAAAGTCATTTGAAGTTTGAATTTATATTTTTTACATGTTTGTTTTGTTATGAGATTGTGTTTTGTAGGTTCATTATTAACCAGTGGGTTTATTAATTTCATAGTTTTTCTCACATCTCATATTTTCCGCGCTGTAGTGCGGTGAGAAGTTTGGGTTTCCCACGGCTGCAAAATTAATTGGCTTCTCGTGCCTTGAAAGCCTCGTTACGCTCAGGAATCTATACTATATTTGAACCACTTGCCCGCTCGTGGTTCAATTTTAGATTCCTTTGCTTACTCCGCTTTCAATTCAAGCACTCGCGTCAAATAACAACTTTGCAGCCTTGCATAACAAATAATGATTGTTTCGCATCTTTCTTTTCTGTTGTTTTCTTATTTGTTGAATACCCTATACTATAAAGTGGAAATACGAGAACGCACAGTTAGCATCATATAGTTAGTATCAATCAAAGTGGCCAAATATATCGTAAGTCACTCTTAATGCTATGCAAGTAAAGATCTGCTCCAATATATTTGGCGATTTTGGATACGAACTATTTGATGCTGACTGTATAAGCATATTTGATGATTTTGAGGAGCGTCGCTTGCAAGACCTCGATGCAAAATGCCTAAACAGAAAGACCCACCCTAAGCCTTCCTACACCTACATGTATAATGACAAAGGGGAGTTGCATTGTGCGCCATGCAACAGAAATTTCAAGACCAAAGTCGGTTTTGCTAGCTTCAATCGTGCACATGACCGACCCTCGTGAAATAATGAAATAATGATCTTTATTCTGTAAGTAGGCCGCAAGGGCACTTTTTACATGTTTGACTCTACAGCATTTCCCAAGAGGAGACCACTGTTGAGAAGAAAGCCGAAACAAACTCAAGAGTCAGTCATTTTGAAGGTCAGGATGCCAGGTTCGGCCATTGACGGTACGTCAAGGAGGTCGATATATAAGATTAGAAATAGTTACTCAAACATAAATATGAATATTAGGTACGTGCATTGTCCACGTTGTACTCCCCGAGGACGACACAAAAATACATTGATGACATACTCTAATAATGCCAAACTTTTAGGTCGTGTCAAACTTTGACCGTCAACATCTAAAATATCACAGAAATACCCTCTGATTCCCTAGAGCTTATAACTTTACGGAAACTAATCATAAAGTAAGAATGGTAAAGCAAAAAAATAGGGAACGAAAGGTAAAAATTACCGCTTTGCCGCCCTAGATATTACTAACAAAAAGGATTAATTACGATGAAAGACTCCCAAGAGAAGCTTGTTCCGGAAGTCTAATGGACTAATATTTTCGATACTTTTCGATGTTTTAGCACATATATTGTAGTATCGATCGGTTACAATAAATCCATTTTACATTTTTTTTTTCTTTCCGTGTATTACGACCTCTGGTATTCGTATCGCTTTACTTCGCAGAAAGTTGATTTTGTTTAGAGACATAATGAATATTTTAGTTAGAAGTTATCCCAATATTTAATGTTACGGCTATGGCTCATCAACCTCCCACAGTTACTCGGGAACTATAACCAATATCAATTGAACCCGCCGTGTCGCCTCCAAATGAGCACTTACTCCCTGATTGGGAATCGGGACGGGGAAGTAGCGAGCCGGGTGGGCTCATAGTGGCCTCGCTGTGGGTGATAATTGTGCCCCCTATCATATGGGGGCTATGGGGTACAAGACTTGTTGAAGTGGCTGTAGTCTATATTTATAACGATTACCGACCTGATGCGAAAATCGGTAAAGGAAAATTGCGGCAGCAAAGGAAGAGTTTAAAAAAAATGTCCGCCCTGACAATACTAATTACATAAAAATGATTATTTATGATTAAAGACTCCCTGTAGTTTTCCACTTTCTAATAATACTCATATTTATTTCCATATACCACTTAAGTCGTTAGGCCAACGCTTAATGTAACGACTACGACGCGCCGCCTTGTATTAGCCTCCGAATGAGCACTTGACCCGATTTGGAATCAGGCCGGGTGGGCAAATAGTGGCCTTGATGTGGGTGATAATTGTGCCCTCTGTGATATGGGGGCTATGGGGTACGAGACTTGTTGAAGTGGCTGTAATCTATATCTCTAAAGATTATCGACCTGACGCAGAAATCGGCAAAGGAAGCTTGCGGCTTATAAATAAATAATAATTTAATAGCTTTAGGTATTAAAAGAACGAATGCTTTAACACCTTGAAGACAGCAATATGAGATTTGTGAAATATGTCCGCTGAATGCTTTCGTAGAAACAGCACAAGCCTGAACCAGTATTACATAATCTAGTAGTATAATTATCAGTAGGTAATGCAAATACGAAAAGCAAGTGCCTTTACGAAATATACACTTAATCAAAAATTATCTGATGAGGGATATCAAGACGATTCCAAGATAAAGATCGGGATGTTGCTTGATTTCAAAATTTGTAAAAATTATATAAGATTCTGATAAAATAAGGAACTACGTTGTAGTTTTGAGTATTATATCTTACGTGTAGCTATTTTTATAAGCCCTTACGGTTAGGTGGGAAAGTCCATTTCTTTAGTGAAAATATTAATAACTAATAATACTATTGAATAACCCATAAAACGTTTGGTAACTTTTCTTATTAAACCGTTTCGATAAACGCAAGTTTTAACATAGCTACGGAACAACGTTCTTAATTTTCCCAGGCAAGGTACTAATTGTGTGACGTCACTAAGCTCTATTATGAAGTAAAGTAGGCCTTAATACATATGAAGCGTTTTTTGGGAAAGTCCAAAACTGTGATTTTAACATTCTTGTGTCTCCGAGAGTTTTTATGAGATTGAAGTAATGTCTTCACGTATTTTTATTATCGTTATGGTCGTTGTATAATATACCACAGAAAAAGGCCAATAAATCGTCTATTAGGGTTAGGTTCGTAAGGACTAGATTGCATAACGACTCTATAAGCAAAACGTCTTGGTTGCATAAGGTCTTGGTAGCTAAATGTCTAATTGTACAAACGTCTTAATAGTAGAATGCCCGGGTTTAAGATTGGACTTAGTTCTATTACGTCTTGTTTGTATAACGCCCTAATATCAAAATGTTGTAATAGCAAAACGACTAGGTAGGCATATCGTCAAACATTAATAACGTCTAAATGGCATAACGACTAGATGGTTGAATGACAAGAAAAACTCAAATGTAGTTTGTGAAGGAACTTATTCAATTATTAGATTCATCTCATATTACCTAGCCGGTATGCAATCATGACGTTTTGCTACCAAGACCATATGCTATCCAGACACTTTTCCTTATGCGTCGTTTTACAATCAAGACTTATTAATAACTTGGACGTAAACTCTATTAGTCATTTTGCAACTTCGGGCGTTATGCTATAGCTGTCGATCGAACAACTAAGACATTCTACTCACTAGGGCATTCTGCAAAGAAGACATTGTGCTTACCAAGACCTTATGCAACTAAGACGTTTTGCTTATAGAGTCGTTATGCAATCTAGTCCTTACGAACCTAACCCGTCTATTAATTGTTTTAGTTTTACGATTTCATAATTTATGGATCTAGATGTCATGATATAGTTTATGATGAATGATGATGATCTCCCAACACTGTCGTTGTGGTCCTGTTTTGTAGAGGTTGTAATTTGTCAATTACAGCAATTACTTGGAATTATCGAGCCGGTTATATAATTGGATTGTGTTTAATCCGCCGCCACTGGCGGCTTCCTCTGATTCAGCATTCTACAGTTGTGTGCAAAATAATAGCAGTGAAGCCAGATTTGCAGAATCAAGATGTAAATGTGACTTTGGATTTCAGTTATAATCGTGCTATGTTCATCTTAAGTATCGTATAACCATCCGTGGATCCCCAGCTACCCGTATACCAAAAAATGTTGAAATCCGTTTTGGCGTGTTGACGCTCTACAACGACACAGAGATGGGCAAAATGTAATCGACTAACGATTAACGATTAAGCTTAACAGAATTAATTGCGACTAACGATTGAAAATGACGACTGATCAATCTTAGTTGTATAGAGTGCAACTAGTTTAGTTGCAACTAAATTAGTTGCCGATTGATTTCGGACAACTAAACTTTGTAAGAACTGTACATTTCGCGTACTGTACGTTCGTCTTGATGTAGATTTTGCGTGTGTGCAATTAGCATTTTGCGTATTGTACATTATCAGCCGAGGCGGTTATTTTTCTGCAAAAAGTGTGCTATGTGACATCTTGATTATCAATAATATTTCACCATTCTCTAGAAGTTAAAACACTCTTTCAAATACTCATAAAATAACGTAGTTGTTTTTGTGAACGCAGCACATTTTCCGGTTTCAATCTTAGGCTGCAGCAAAAAGGGGCATCAATTGCCTGTTAGTTGACGGCTCAATCGCGTTCCGCTTTTCCCTTTTCACTACAATCCACCTTATTATTACTTAACATGTTCAATGTTATTCTGCGTTAACTAAGCCTGACTTAGCTCTAACAGGGAGTTGTTAGGGTCACGCCATGCGTGCATTAGTTTCCACTTACTCGGCATTACATTCTATTAGGGGTCTTAGGCTAGTAGGTATTATGTTTGGGACAAGCGACGCTAAAGTTTTGTTTCTTTTAGTGTGGGATTGGTATTAGGGTCTTTCTGTACGATTGTGACTCGTACGTGATATTGTGATCAGCAAGGAGCGAAATTATGGTGCTGGTGACGTCATTATTAAGTCGCATATAGAATGTTTTTTTAAAACAACATTGCAACACCCCTATGATTCTTAATAATGCAATAATGGTAATGTAAATATTACTGTTTATTAATATAAATGTTTGGTATTTATATAAAAATAATGTAAATTTAGAAATAATTAAAGCTATCATAAATTTGTCAATGTTGTAATCATGTTGTATAAATTTCTGTCCTTTTTGTTTAATGTCTTTTATTGTTTTCAAATGTTTCTCTATATTACTTGGTTTTGCTGTAAAATTTTGCTGACAGCGGCAGCGATGCGTTTTTTTAAATTTTGTATAATCAAAAGAGTCAACTTCTGCAAATACGGCTGTATAGACTCCATAGCGACTTCACTCAAACGAAACAATATTAGTGCGGTTATATTTACAATTTGCAAACAAAAATAAGTATAAAACAGAAATTCTTTATTGTCTTCCACAATCTTCTTTTTTTTAACGAGAAACGCAGTTAATTTGACGACACGTTTGGCTCAGTGGTTTGCACAACGGCCTACAAAGCCAGCGGTCCCAGGTTCGAATCCCGGCCTGGACATGTGTTTGTGTAATAGGCTCGAATGTTTGTTCCTAGGTCTAAGATGTTTTCTATGTATTTAAGTATTATAATTTATCTTTAAATTATGTATATCGTCGCCTAGTACCCATAGTACAAGCTTTGCGTAGTTTGGGACTAGGTCGATTTGTGTAATATTGTCTCTGATATTTATTTCATTATGTTTTCATACGTACTGGCCGTCTCAACTCAAGTTTCAATATCAGTAAAATCAAAGAGGTCAATCAGTAGTTGAGGTATCTATAATCTAGATAAGCACACTCTGTATGTAGCTTGACGTCATAGGTTTGTCATCAGCACTATAGTTTCGCTCCTTGGTTCTGATTACCATCGGAATATTAGGAGCGCAAGTAGAGAGCAATAAATATGACAGGATAAAACGATAGTACCTCGTGTGTTCATAAGTTTTGAGACAAAATGAATACTCGAATTATAATTAGTTAAGATAATTTATTTTTATGACACAGTTATAGGGTTAATAAAAGACAATGTCTTAGTAAAATAAAAATATAATTTACTCGAAATGTCCACCCTTATTTTTTATACAGGCTCTTAAACGTGGTTTCCACTCATCAATAGCTTCACGTACTTTTTCAATAGGAATACGCTTCGCTTCTCTCACTAAGGCTCGTTTCAGGGCCTGAAGGTTTGGATGCGGCTTTAGGCATGCCCTTAGCTCTAATTCCGTCCACAAAGAGTAATCTAAAGGATTTAAGTCTGGGCTTGAAGAAGGCCATTCCTCAGTACTAATAAACCCAGGCAAATTTTCTTTTAGCCACTTTTGTGTAGATTTCGCTTTATGCGATGGTGCTGAATCTTGTTGGAAAATCCAGTCCTTTCCAGCGAATAGAGTGGTAGATAGGGGTTTTACAACGTTCTTGAGAATGTCACTCTGATAATTTTGTGCTTTAACTTTGACCCCATGTTGGCAAAAATGCAATTTCGTAACGCCTTCATATGAAACTCCCCACCATACCATGACGCTAGCCGGATGATGTGTGCGTTGGACATGTCGCACGTTAGACGGAATCTCCTTTGAGCTTTTGGCGTAGATTTTATCATTCTGCCTGTTAAATTTTTCTTCGACAGTAAATATCTTCTCATCCGTGAACAATATTTTTGTAGGGTCGTGTCGCCTAAGTAGGGTCCGACAACGTTTGAGTCGCATTTTCCGTAGACGATCATTTAGATAATGCACTTTTCTCTTACTATACGCTTTTAATTTAAGATCATATTTAAGTATTCTATTTACCGATATACGTGAAATACCCGTCTGTAGAGCCATTTTCTTCTGGGTGCGGCACGGATTTCGACGAATTCGTTCTTTGATAATCTTTATGTTCGCAGGGGTCCTTACAGAACGCGGGCGGCCAGTTCTTGGACGATCATCAATCTTTTGGGTCTCCTTATACCGCTTTATAGTATAGTATACAAAATTGCGGCTAGCTCCAATATTTTTTAATTCGTTAAAAATTTCCATTGGTTTTTTTCCCGCCTCATACAACGAAACTACAGTACACCGAAGTTGTTTCTTAGCCGCCATTTTGACAAACAATGACAATAAAAAGAAAAAAATTATATATTCTTAATTAAAACGTTCCAATTTCAAATTCTGAAACAGCCACGACAAGCTGCCAGCACGTTTTTATTTTAAATTTGAGGTTTGAAATTCGTCTCAAAACTTATGAACACACGAGGTATATGACAAACAATATCTTACCGCTCGACATCAAATTGAATTTCCGATCCCAGCACCGTATAAAAATATCACGATCCTCGTATTAATTTTGCCGCCGGAAGACATAATAAAAGGGCAACCTTTAATCAGAGAAGTAAGCGCCGCCATGTTGGACAATAGTACCCAAGTTTCAATTGATTTAGTTTACGAGGGAAATATCGGGTATTTTAGACGTCAAATTATGTCTTTGGTAACTTTTCCTTGCCGATTTGTAGAATGAGAAAGTCAGTGCTATTTTTCTTTTTCTTTTGCGAGGGATCTTCTATCGAATTTTTTCGTTTAGTTTCCTATTTTGTGATGGGATTTCTTAGAGTAATCGTTCGGTAGAACTTTGGGATTCGTCTGGAATTGATTACTTACTGGTTATTTTTGCTGAGAAAGCACACTTAATGAGGCCTCTGAATATCTTCAAAAACGTGGGACATTCTGGTTTTTTAACCCCCGACAAAAAAGGGGGGTGTTATAAGTTTAACGTGTCTGTGGCATCGTAGCGCCCATAGGGATGGACCGATATGAGTGCGGCTTTTTTTGTGTCATAGATTATTTTATGCCGAGTGTCCTTAGCTTTGTTTGATGAAAATCGGAGCACTTGTCTCCAGCATATTCAGTTTTTAGTGGAACAAGTGACCGGATCTCAGCCAATATTGAAGCTAGGAACTCCAAATTTTGTTATTACACACGTTCATTTGTGGGGGGGGGTTTTTATTTTTTTTAACGTTCTCTATTTATGAAAATATTATTAACTGATAAGGGTTCATCCCGAAAATACCCGAAGGAAATCACGCAAGGTGTTTTGGGCCACATTTAGACCCCCTCCCGCCCCCCCCTTGATGATCTTTGGTGAAGTTCTAGGCGACCCCCCCTCCCCGACGCAACCTCACGTGTATTTTGCTGCACGCCACATAACTTAGTGTGAAAAGATGTTTTAAACACTGAAAGTCACAACTTCAGTTGAAAGATTTTGGGTTAAGATGGCGGACTCAGCAGACAGGCAGCCGGAAATAGGCGTTTTTTCACTATGTCAAAAAGTATCTGAACATAGAATTGAAAGTCATGCCACCATATGCAACTTAAAATTAATAGAAAAGAGATAAAGTATATTTTTTCATAGAGAAGCGAAAGTTATTCAAGTTTCATGTAAAAATATAAATGGGGGAAAATTTTGATTTGGGTTCGTATATCATTTTTTACTCCAAAGAACCTGAGGAATGTAATTAAAATCTTGCGGATTCTTCAAGAGACACTTTGTATAAACGAATTGAGACGTCGAACAGTAATTCGATGCGTATTCCGTAGTGTTGCCGCAAACCAAAAATGTTTAACATTTCCTAAAAACAAGTCCCGTTATCTATTCTATTATAAAGTTGTAAAAATGAAATGCCTGTACCTACACCTACATTGAAGATATTTCCAAAAAAAAAAAATTGTAACGGACTATTTGGAGTTCACTGAATTAAAAAATATTTTATTTTTTGTATGTTAGTCTGTTCGTATGTGTCGTTGTAGCTTCATCACGAAAAATCGGCTAAACGGATTTCAACTATTTTTCGTACACGGGTAGCTGGGTATCTCCAGATGGTTATAGGATACTTTTTACCCGACTAAGCTGAAGAAAAAAAGAGGGGTTATGACTTTTTCTCTTCCGCGAACGAAGTTGCGGGCGCCTTCTAGTTCCATATATTATTTTTTATGTAGACTTGGTTGGCCCTTTTGGTTGTGCCCAATAATATGCCCCTAAAGGTATAACGTAGTTCGTTCCAGATACTGGCGGCCTGCCAGTACAATTGGGACGGCATAATGCACCAGTGACGTAAGAAGAGCAATGCTATTGCATTGACACGACGTATTGAACGTGTGTTCCTTATGTCATCTAACTGGGTCATAAACCGCCTGAAAGGTCCCTTCGCTGCTGGAACTTTAAGCCATGAAATCTGCTATTTGTACTTCTATACTATTATAAAGTTGTAAAAATGAAATGTCTGTACATTGAAGATATTTAAAAAAAATGATTTTTACGGACTATTTGCTTCTTCTTAAAAAGAAGTCCCGTTATTTAATTTCTATTTTTTTGTGTAGAATTGGTTGGCCCTTTTCGTGGTGGGTGCCCAAAAATATGCCCCTAACGGTATAACGTAGTTCGTTCCATATACTGGCGGCCTGCCAGTACAATTGGGACGGCATAATGCACCAGTGACGTAAGACGAGCAATGCTATTGCATTGACACGACGCATTGTACGTGTGTTACTTATGTCATCTAACTGGGTCATAAACCGCCTGAAAGGTCCCTTCGCTGCTGGAACTTTAAGGCATGAAATCTGCTATTTGTACTTATTAAAAATGATTGTTACGGACTATTTGGAGGTCGATAAAACAAAAAATATTTATTTTAGGATTTTTTGTATGTTTATATGTGTCGTTGTGGCTTCATCACGCCAAATCAGCTAAACAGATTTGAACAATTTTTAGTACACGGGTAGCGGGGTATCTCCAGATGGTTATAGGATACTTTTTACCTGACTACACTGTCGAAAAAAATAGGGGTTATGTCCGCGAACGAAGTTGCGGGCGCCTTCTAGTTCCATATATCATTTTTTATGTAGACTTGGTTGGCCCTTTTGGTGGTGCCCAATAATATGCCCCTAACGGTATAACGTAGTTCGTTCCAGATACTGGCGGCCTGCCAGTACAATTGGGACGGCATAATGCACCAGTGACGTAAGAAGAGCAATGCTATTGCATTGACACGACGTATTGAACGTGTGTTCCTTATGTCATCTAACTGGGTCATAAACCGCCTGAAAGGTCCCTTCGCTGCTGGAACTTTAAGCCATGAAATCTGCTATTTGTACTTCTATACTATTATAAAGTTGTAAAAATGAAATGACTGTACATTGAAGATATTTAAAAAAATTGATTGTTACGGACTATTTGGAGGTCGATAAAACAAAACATATTTATTTTTGGATTTTTTGTATGTTTATATGTGTCGTTGTGGCTTCATCACGCCAAATCAGCTAAACAGATTTGAACAATTTTTTGTACACGGGTAGCGGGGTATCTCCAGATGGTTATAGGATACTTTTTACCTGACTACACTGTCGAAAAAACTAGGGGTTATGTCCGCGAACGAAGTTGCGGGCGCCTTCTAGTATATTATAATGCCATAAAATATGTATAGTTTCAATAAAATATAAGGTACAGTCAAGGAATTTAATTTACATACCATATCGTACCTTGTCACAGTCAAAATCTATATGAAAGCCGATAGTGATTCTATAGCAATGTCACTATGACAAGGTACGAAAGGGTACACAAATAAAATTCCTTGACCGTACACTTATAATCAGGGATCGTACAGTAATTTTGGTACCGTTTTTGGTGCAGCGATCATGGTAGAATGCCATAGATGTGGCAAATTTCAACCGAAATGATGGATTAGGGTTAGTGTCGACAATATTAACTATGTTTAATCGCTTCAATAAATTGATATTTTCCACTATAGCGCACTACCATGATCGCTGCACCGAAAATGCTAACAAATTTACGGTCACAGGTTATAACATTTTTTTTGCTCAATATTTATATAGTTATGCCGCAAACTAGCTAGATTTACGTGACCGTGACACGTTCGTCGTTTAACCGATGGCCGATGTTTTTTTAGGGTTCCGTAGCGGAAAACGGAACCCTTTTAGCTTCATCATGTCCGTCCGTCCGCATGTCACAGGCATTTTACTCAAAAACTACAATGTGTACATTGTTGAAAATTAGAGTATAAATGGGTCATACTCGATCTAGAATTTAGCCGTCTTTCCTGTGGACAACGCAATAGTTAAGGGCTTGAGTACATATAACTGATATTTTTATCGCTTACATCTGGAGTATTAATCAATTTGTACATCGCCTATAGGGCACTAAGAAAAATTTGTATTTAAAGCCCATAAGTTTCGGGTGTCCACAGGAAAGACGCATAACGCTAACTCATACTAAAAATAATTATGATCCAAATAGGTGTCTTGTGTAAGCCGCTACTTATTTTGATAGTTAAATAATAAAATAAAATAAATTCACTCCATACATGTAACCGAAACTGTAAAGAAAATATCTTCAAATATCAATGTGTGGCACATATTTCGATAGATCTTTTAAAATCATTTTGAGGTTTCTCATTTTTTTTTGGTTTAGTGGATATTTTCTGAAATAATCGCTCCGAAAGTAGCGTAAAGTGTGTCCCCCCCCCTCTATTTTCTAATCGGTAGGTCTTAAAATATGAAATATAAAGCTTAATAAATACTTTCAACGAAAATTGTTTTCGACATGATCGGATAAGTATACCGTTTTTGAGTTATAACCGTAAAGCGGTGATTCACAACAAAAGGACGTAAGTGCCGTGGAGATACGCTCTTTTGCTAGTGGACTTTTTCATATCGTATTTTTTCACCTGTAGAGCATTTTTTGTATGAACGGCTGCGGAACCCAACACTGAGCATGGTCCGACATGCTCTTGGCTAGTTTTTCTTATGTTGTTAGTAGCGATCCGTTTGTAGCGATCTTGTTATTTCTTCATGTTAGCAAAGACTGAGCGGATAGTTGAACACTAAAAAATTCAAAGGAAAAAGACAAAAATAAATTTCACTGACAGTACTCCGGGCATAAACGACATTGTGTTGGCACACGGCGACGCTGTCTGCCTTTTTAAAGACCCGTTTGGTTCGTTTTTCAATGTTCTGGACAGTTCCAACAAAGGCTAGGAACATGAATAATAAACGATCGTTATTCTCTAGCTAGAAATACCTCGACAAAGGTGGAAAGGAAAATGTTTCACTTTTCATCTGTCTTCGCGTGTTTGAATTTGCTTTGGTTCTCCGTACTTTCAGCTTCTTTGATAAAGAAAAAAGAAAATATCATAGTGTGTTTATTTCTTCTATTAGAAGTGACCTATTGTGAGCAGTGGCGTGCGGTCGATAAAATCACAAAGGCACTGCCTATCCTGAACGACCATGGTTCCATACAGGCACAGACAAACTGCCTACCCTAAATGAAAATTTAAATTCGAACTACCCAATTTTTAATAATAATTATATTGCATGGACTAAGTTTAAGTTTAATCTTGTTAATTTATTATAATTTTAGTTAAGTACATTGCTATATACCCTAGCAGGGTTCATGTGAACGCCACCTTATTGTATTTGTAAGACCTTATGTAATACGTGATAATTTCAATAAAATATGAATAGTATGAATACCCTGAAGCCCTGAACGACCATGGCTCCATATAGGCACAGAAAAACTGCCCATCTTTCCCAAGAACCTTGTGCAGTGCACGCCACTGAATGTCAGCTACTGGGACTAAGACTCGCGGTTGGGACAGTAAGAAAGGAGAAATGTTGAAAATTTTAGTGACTATGGAAAATTGCTTGTGATTTTCATGAACCAAAAGATTTTATTTATTTATTTACTAGAAAACGCCCGCAACTTCGTCCGCGGAGGAGAAAGGCATAACCCCTCTTTTTTTCATTAGCATAGTCGGGTAAAAAGTAGCCTATAACCATCTGGAGATACCCAGCTACCCGTGTACCAAAATTTGTTTAAATCCGTTTAGCCGATTTAGCGTGATGAAGCCACAACGACACATACGACAATACAAAAAATCCAATCATCATTTTGAAAATATCTTCAATGTATAGACATTTCATCTTTACAACTTTATAATAGTATATATTAAAGAAAAACATGCAAGTGGGTCATACTGGTTCTAGAATTTAGCTGTCTTTCCTGTGGACAACGCAATAGTTAAGGGCTTGGATACATATAACTGATATTTTTATCGCTTAGATCTGGAGTATTAATCAATTTGTACATCGCCTAATAGGGCACTAAGAAAAATTAGTATTTAAAGCCCTTAACTTTCGGGTGTCCACAGGAAAGACGCATAACGCTAACTCATACTCAAAATATTTATGACCCAAATAGGTGTCTTGTGTAAGCCGCTACTTATTTTGATAGTTAAATAATAAAATAAAATAAATCCACTCCATACTTGTAACCGAAACTGTAAAGAAACTATCTTCGAATATCAATGTGTGGTACATATTTCGACAGATCTTTTAAAATCATTTTGAGGTTTCTCATTTTTTTTTGGTTTAGTGGATATTTTCTGAAATAATCGCTCCGAAAGTAGCGTAAAATGTGTCCCCCCCTCTATTTTCTTAACGGTATGTCTTAAAATATGAAATATAAAGCTTAATAAATACTTTCAACGAAAATTGTTTTACTAAACTAATTGTTACTAAAAATCAGTATGACCACAATTTACAGTTATCACACCAAAGCATTTGCACATAACACAATAACAAGAACACATCAAAGTAAAAAAGTAAATAACAATAGCAACTCAATAATCAGCTGAGGTAGGCGAGAACTTTCCTGCAAAATGCACCAACACTATCGGAAAACATATCTGTATCGTCAGCTTCCAGTGCAATCCGGTGTAGCACAGATAGTGGTTTTGCATTATCTTCACTGTTAAGTAAATATACCTAAGTTCAAACACTGTCTTGCTCGTGCAGCTGAAAAAAATCATGCATTGATGAATGTCAATATTGCTTTTCATATACAATTTTTAAGTAAATTTTTATTAGACTCTGCTTATACAATATTTCGGTTCTTCCTAGCGTCCGTTACAAGTTCAGCATCTATTTATATACTTATGTATAAAGTATCCGTCCCTTTCAGTTTTTAGGGTTCCGTACCAAAAATTGTGACAAAGGAAACCTTATGGTGCGACTCTGCCTGTCTGTCTGTATGTCAGGTACTATATCAAATTTTTACAATTTGTTTAAATAAATATTACACGAAAATTATAACCATGTCTCTATGTAGCTATTTTTTTATTTTATTTTCAAAAAATGGTTGCGTCAAGTTTGAGCCTCATTTGTATGCAAAGCTATAGATACCAGGTGCCAACTTAACTTAACCGGAACTGGGTAATAGAATAATGTTGGTAAGTGAAAGTTTGTACGGAACCCTCGGTGCGCGAGTCCGACTCGCACTTGGCCGGTTTTTTTAGTATGTGCTGGTAGAATGTATATTGTTTCGTTGGGGATCTAAATCTAAATCTTTACCTTCTCGTGTTGATTTACTCTACAAGCCCTCTCGTCTTTCTTCTTTACATAATCTCATCGGTATTGGTTAGTCGATCCATTTTAACGTTTTACTCTTTTTTTACGAATATCAATTACACATCCTCGCTACGTTTTTACAGCTTCGTTAATTGAAATTCCTTTTTTTATGTCTATCAATTTACCAGAATTGGGGATTCAATTGGAATGCCGCCCCCGATTGACCTAGATATTATCGAGAACGCGAACTTGGCCCAGATTTTCTTTATTAATGTCATATCGATTTTATTGGAGTGTTCTTCCGTGTTTCAGCTTTACGTGGTTCTTTTTTAGGGTTCCGTGCCAATAGCGTAAAATGGGACCCTATTACTAAGACTCGTCGTCTGTCTGTTTGTCTGTCACCAGGCTGCATCTCATGAACCGTTATAGCTAGACAGTTGAAATTTCCACAGATGTATTTCTGATGCCGCTATAACAACAAATACCAAAAACAGTATTATTTTATGTCTGTCTACATCAGTAACCAATAAGTATCAAATTATCGAGCACTGCGTAAATTTTGCTTGGAATTAGGGCTCTGCTATCACTGGATTTTCATAGATACGGCCGTTTGTAGCGTCTATTTTGTACGGAGCCCTCGGTGCGCAAGTCCGACTCGCACTTGGCCGGTTTTTTCTTTTTCATCGATATGTGTATATTTTGCACCCGTTAGAACACAGCCTGTTATTGCTGATACCGGCTACAGATTTGTGCAAGAGGATTTGTGAAGACGAGATACATTGCCGTTTTAAGGGTGTTGGAGAGTGAGTGGAGTGGAGTGGATGCTCGTGTGGAAGAGAGAGAAAATATCCAGCCTTGGTCACTTAATTTATTATAAGCACACGACACAATCTAACGTTACATGATTTCACGTAGAAGCCCGCGAGTGAACGGAATGTATATGAATGAATGTAACTATTAAATATAAAGATTGGATTGAATGAATCAATCGTTCTGTTGGAGCTGCCAACAAGGGTTCCGAAGCCAAAATGGCAAAACCGGAACCCTTTAGTTTCGTCATGTGCGTCCGTCCATCCGTTCATCCGTCCGTATGTCACAGGCATTTTACTCAGAAACTACTAGATGTATATTGATGAAATTTGGAACATAGGTGTCTTGTGTAAGCCGCTACTTAGTTTGATAGTAAATAAAACAAAAATATATTTTTCTCGAGGGGGCACTCCATACATGTAACCGAAACTATTTTTTTTTTACCAAATATCAATTTGTGGTACATCATTCGACAGATCTTTTAAAAATACTTCCTAAATTTTTTTTTTGATTTGTTCAATATTTTCGGAAATATTCGCTCCGAAAGTAGCAAAAATTGTGTCCCCACCCCTCTCTATTTTCTAAACGGTATGTTCAAAAAATATGAAAAATATTACACATATAAAGCTTAATAGATACTTCCAACGAAAATTGTTTTCAACATGATCGGACAAACCGTTTTTAAGTTATTGCCAAATAACTGCGCTTCTCAGAAAAATAACGTAAGTGCCGGGGATATACGCTCTTTTGTTAGTGTTTTTTTAACCGACTTTCAAAAAAGGAGGAGGTTCTCAATTCGACGGAATGTTTTTTTTTTTTTTATGGATGTTCACCGATTACTCAAAGACTATTTGACCGATTTCACATTTTTTTTTTTGGTTTTTCTTCAAATTACTTACAAGTAACCGTTTGTATACTCAATCTATACAGTATATACAATTAATGTTATTTTGGCGTCGGTGCCATCGTGTCACAACGGACTAAAATCGACAATTTTCAATATTTTACACATTCTTTATATGGCACCGGCGCCAAAATAAGTTTAATTGTATATACTGTATAGATTGAGTATACAAGCGGTTACTTGTAAGTAATTTGAAGAAACTGAATTATGGCGTTATTTTTTACTTTTTAGTTTTTTTTGGAGTCGGTTTTATTTTTTTGTTTTTTAATATCGTATTTTTTCATCTGTAGTCCATTTTTTGTATAAACGGCTGCGGAACCCTACATTGAGCATGTTCCGACATGCTCTTGGCCGGTTTTTTCAATATGTGAAACAGCAACATTTTCAGAATAACGTCAATGTATGTCGGCCTCGTTTAGATTCGCGCCAATCAATAGTATTAGCGTTAAAGGTTTTACAGCGCGTCGTGCTATGGCCAAAAAATTCGGCCCATGACTATAATCGTTTTGGGGGCGTAGGGCGTTCTAACCCACTTACTGACACTGTTTTTTTTTACCACAACACAACAAACGGCTGAATCGCCGATAAATATGATTTTATATGATTAACTTTCGTTGATAATTCTTCGACGTTTCGGACGTCGCGTTACGTCCATGGTCTCGAAGGAACTGGAGAGGCGGGTATCAACATCTAGCCGCGCGAGTTTTCCGATCTACCCGCGCTTTGTCTTGATTATTCATCTGAACGCTAAGGTTTCACGTTTTTCGGTTTTTTAAATTCACGACATCTGGCAGTTTATCGGATGATGTTTGATGCTGTTTACATTTACTAATAACTGGATTCCACCAAGATGAGAGTTAGAAACCGTCTTCGCGGTTGAAATTTCGGTGTTTCTTAATATGATTTTAACTGATTTTGTCATCTAATGTAGTCTTTGTCGTGTGGGGAACTATGAGCGCTGCCTTCATATCATGACTGCGACGGTGAACAGGCCAAATGTACCTCACCGAATTTTCTTTGCTGTATTATAATGTACATGCGTTAAGACGCTGCCTGTCATCATACATGTCTCGCTGGTATATGAAAAAGCATTTCAAGGAACTTCCTTATATGAGATAAAATGTTTCCGTGTAACAGATTTGGCATGGCGTCTGCCATTCAGGCTTATTTGTAATCCTCTAACGTGTCATGAGGATAAATCTTCTTGTATGAACACGTAAGATCACTCTTCTCATCTTATTTAACTTTATTCTGATCTCTGACCTGTTTCCGTGAAAATTATGGTACGGCATATCGTAAAATGTAATGTCTGCCTCTACTAAAGGAAGGTTTTATTTTATTATAGACAATAGAGCGATGACATCTGGATAAAAGTGACTATATCACGACTTCAGGAAGAGTACATGTATAAAGATACTAAAGAGCTGTTTTTATCATTGAATGTAGTTTTAACTGTGTTCACAATAGGCTTGTTTTAGATTTCGATCTCTTTAGAAATTGTGGACTGAACAGGTATTCTTCACAAAGTCTTTAGAATTTGTGTTGAAGCAAATGACTTTTCTTTGTTTGAATCAGCTAGTGTTACTGCAACAATTTCAGGAGTCTTTTTTTGAACTGTTGTGCCATGAGCTATCACGTACATACAATACAAAACTCTTAAATAAATACCAGATCTCTTCAATACTCTTGTATATCTAACTACTATTCTTAACTCTATTCTCAACATATTTCCACTCTAGGTGACATCTTTTCTCTCCGTCGCATACGTAAGCAGACTCACTGCCTGACCTATTTTCTGCGAGGTATGGTAATGTACAACATACTGTGTTGCGGCAAGATTGCAATGTAACCGGACTCTGCGTAATGGACTCACAAATTGGATTCTCCTTGGGACTCAGATTTAGTTTTACTACAACGGTTATTTAGTTTTCTAGATTTCAAAATGCTAGGTGCTAGATTCTAACCTACAAGTACAACTTATTAAGCAGAGGGGAAATTTAACACGTTCACAGTTAATATTTAAGAGATGTCACGAATACAACTGAGCCTCCCGCTCCTACTGCTACGGAAATCTTGGTATTGTGAAGTTTTTTTTCGTAATAGTTAAGCAATAGATATTCGGGGGTAGTCGAGTGGTGCCCTAGCTTTTGATCACGGGGTTACCCTGGGCAAAGCTAGTTAACTCAGTTTTCGTAAAGGCCAAAGGCTGGAGAACATGCATGCTCCGATCCTGGCTACCTTGTAGTAAGAGCCGACCAGGGCATTTACTGGATTCCCTGTGTAGGTAAGGCCCGTTGTCTACTAGGCAGGAGTAGTATTGTTTAGTCCAGTAGGCTGCATGCGTCCTCCCCGGGACGACGAAATATGTGAAAATTGTCTTTAAATGCCATTACTACCTTCATGCTGCTAATTCGAGACGGGTTAGGCAGGTTATCAAAAGGGTGTTTTAAAATAATTTCGAACATCACCCGTCTCACCTGTCACTGTTTAATTTTTTTTCGAATTAGAATGACTGGCCTAGGTACAAACAGCTCTACAATTCCTTTCTTGTAACAGCATAGCTCCGACAGTAGTGAAAGTTTTGAGGTTCCAAAAGCAGAACAAAACGAAATGTATTCACCACGACAGCTAACGAATGATACCTATAAATATGTCCTTTTTTGCAAAAGCAGTTCTGAAATAAATAAACTATTGCTGTAGCAGAAAGCAATAATGCCGGGCCCTTTCATCCGCCTAAGCTAGGATAATTCTATATTTAAATATAGCTCTGGGACTAAGACTTGAATACACAATTCGCTGAATAGAAATACTCGTACAAATTTGCTCAGCAGCGACGGCGTCCATAAGAAATATTCAATTTCTTTCAGGGGCTTTACTTAAATCTTTCTGTACCGCAAGGGAAATATCTTAGTACCTTAAAGATAATGCTTCTAATATTGTACAACTCTGATGTCGCATTTTCAGTTTTTAAACCATAATTTTTTAGGGTTCCGGACCCAAAGGGTAAAACGGGACCCTATAAGACTTTACTGTCCGTCTGTCTGTCTTGTCTGTCTGTCACCAGGTTGTATCTTATGAACCGTGATAGCGATACAGTTGAAATTTTCACAGATGATTTATTCTATTGCCGCTATAACAACAAATACTGAAAACAGTATAATTTTATGTCTGTCTGTCTATAGTAGTAGCCAATATAAAATGATCGAGCACCGCGTACATTTTGCTTAGGAGTGGGGCTCTGCTAACACTGGATTTTATGGATACGGCTATTCGTAGGGTATATTTTGTACGGAGTACTCGTTGCGCGTGTCCGACTCGCACCTGGCCGGTTTTTTATAATACTATGGTGGCAAACAAGCGTACAGCGTGCCTGATGTTAAGCAGTCACCGTAGCCGAAGGACGCTTGTAACGCCAGGGGCATTACGTGCGAGTTGTCGATTGATAAATAATAAATATCAATGAACAAATTATCATAAAATCGATCTAGTCCTAAAGAAAGCAAGAAGACTATATACACAGAATTTTAAATAGGTACGTATTATACTTAAAAAACATCCAAGTTTGCCACTGTCTGTGCATTGCCCGGGATTCGAAAGTCGTGCCGCTAAGGCAGTTAGGCAGTAGTGTTACGACCTAGGCGAAGTAGATCCCAATAGACAACGTCACTTTTTTACCCATACACGTGGCAAAATTAGAAATATTCGTGTAAACCAGATTTGTCAAATTCATTTCCATCTTATTTAAACTTGTCCAATTTCCTTTTGAGCTGGGCATGATCTCCTTTAACAAAGGACTTGTTTAAATATACTAAAAGGAACGGGAAGGTAACGTTTGCGAACTCAAATCAATGCGATGACGCCAGTGAAATAATGAATATCCCTGGTAAAAATAGCTCCTAATTTAGTACAAAACGAAATAGATTCAATTCTTTGAAGCTGCCTTCCGAAGCGTTCGCATTGTTAATTGTATTTTTGCCGAAACCCTCCAACGTGTAAGCTTAATTCAGTAGGTACCGTTTTACCAAAATAGATTCCAGGCTTTATTGTGAAACCTTTTTAAACAGTTACGTTTTGCCTTTTTTATCTTTCAAGGTCAGGTTGATATAATTTTGTTGGGATAAAAGCCTCGCATCTCGCTTGGGTAATGTTTTTATTTATTACAAATTCTATTTAATTATTCGAAATTGTATATTCATTTACATTTTACTTTATTGCAGGCGTGTATTCTTTAATTTGTTCTGTACTTAGAAAAAAATATGATATCCTTGAAAAATACTTGTAATCACTGAATTTCTCTTAAGCTCCAAAAGGTGAACTGTGTCCAACGATTGGAATCGTTTGGCACAGTTCATCTTGCTTTTTGTTATCATCATCATCACCATCATATATTTAAAAGCTAAGCTCTTGTCCGTGAAGCAATTTCCATTCCTCTCTATTCTCAGCTTCCTTTTTGACATCCTGATACGACACGCTGTTTACTTTTTCTTTGATTTTATTTTTAAAGATCTTCTTGGTCTCGCTCTCTTTCGCACTATTTCCCCTTCTATTATAGTTCAGATGTAATTCTCGTGTCGTAACAGACGTCCAAACATCTTGCCTCTTCTGTTCTGAATGGTTTTTAACAACGTCTTTTTTCTCGTTCACCTTCTTTAGCATTTCCTCGTCTTTTTATCTGTCCAACTAATCCTCCCCATCCTCCTCCAGCACCACATTTCAAAAGTTTGCAACCGTTCTCCTAAATGTGTGTAATGCGTGTGTTTTTTTTAATGCTTATGTTTTTCTCTTTCTAAAAGACGATTAAAACTATGGTTTGGAATTTCTCCTCTAAAATCCGCCACCTCTTCGCCACTTTCGCTGTATCGCCACATCGCTCCATTCCGTTTCCCTTCAGCCTCCATATAAATACGATACCCTTGATCAACATAAATGAATACCAAGTTGAGCTCGATAACCGCTGCTTACTTCTTTAACATGGTTTCTCACTCACACATTGCTCAGCTAAGTCAATCTTGTCCTGCACACAGTACAGTCCACATTCCAAAACCACGAGTACCGCAGATAAGTATTTGGAATCGGACGATATTTCATGACTCCCTTTTGCACGACCGCTTCGACCCAATTATTATGGGCCCTCGTTTCACCTTTTGTAATCAAACGGAGATTATATCTGTTTTTTTTTCTATATAGTTTTTTGACGGAGAAATTGTTTTCTCTCTCATTCTTATTTCAATTGAAGGTTCGATTGAAGGAATGTTTAGAGATTTCAGTATATGGTGATTTTGTTTACTCTTAGTAAAGTCTGGTCACTTCATTTTTTATTTAGTAGTTTGGCTTATGAATTTAACTTTTACGTAAGTTGGGGTGTCAATTATATGCAATAGCACGTCGTAGACCTTTTAAGTTTTATATAAATATTCGAAGCTCGTGTTCCTGTTAATCCCACTACTATAAATTTGTTCTGTTACGCTAGTCGTGTTAAGATTCAGTTGCATTACACCCGTATACATCACTCGCGGGCCATTGGGTCGAATATTTCATCTCGCCCCATTGACCGCCATGTTTACCCGACTACGTTTCGGATTATATTTGGCTCCGGCGGTATTCTGTGTCAAAGACTCGCGATACAATGATTTCTTATATGAGTCACTGGGTCACCTTAAACGTATGTTCCACTATTTACTCGATTGAGGTTGCGTGAGTTTAACCTTTTGAGCGTCAGAGTCGGTAAATCCCGTCATCGATTCGTGCCACTGACGTCAGTGTCGGCATATGCCGACCAAATTTAATGGTTCAAAAACTCCGAATTTAATATCAATACCTCGTTCTCTAATCACTATTTTATTTTTGATGGTTCATTTTATTTTTCTTCTACACGTGTTTCACTTCCTCTACGAGCCACCGGTGATGATGGAAATTTTGACGGTCCGGCGTCCACCGGAGAATTACTTTATTCTTTGTAACTTACAATTACTTTATTGGGTGTAACATGGAATTACAGACGGTTACAACCCGTTCTACGAACCTGTAGTTTCGCGAACAGGTTTATAAAAAATCTTTGATCATACTCTAAGTATTGATCGCAAGATTCGCAAAGTTAAGCCCATACTTAAAACTCATGGAACGATAGAAATAAAACAATTTAACGGATTATATCGCGTATAATCCCTCATTTTAGTTCCCGACGTTTCGGAAGCTTTTCAGCTTTCCATGGTCACGGGTGGACTGAGAAAAGATATATTTTCCTCTGTCAAAGTTACAATATGTGCAAACTACCCATTTTTGAAAAAACAAAGTGTTTCCGATCTTGTCTGTGACCCCTTTCACATATGGTAATACGGCAGGTTTACGCTCGACTGTTGGTTTCTTCATACTGGGTTTTTGCTTGGAACGTGGTATCTGGAGCTCGTTGGCTCGTTGCACGGTGATTCCGCTCCCGTACAAGGGCGGCCATAAATACCTCAACTCCAAAAAAAGCCATTTTTTCGATTTTAAACTATAAAGGGTTATTATACAAGCATGAAATATATCATTAATAACATTTTTAGACATTTATAATAAACTTGTGTGACTATTTTTATTAAAAAAATATCTGTAGTCAAAACCATTTTATAAAACGTTATTATTTTAAACATAAAGCCATTAGATAAAAAAAATGTGTAATTAATGAAAACATAAATGAAACAGCATACTACATAAATAATAAAAATATTTATTTCAAGACTATTTACATATATACAAATAAGGTTATATTAAAACAAAGCGATTACTTACTATTTATACATTCAATATTACCTACTTACTATTTACACACAACAAGTCCAATACAGATTTAGACAAAGAACTTTTTTTTTTAACAGGTAACCTTCTCAAACTTGATATTAGGGGATCTGAGTGAAGAAGAAGTCGATTAATCAAATCAGTATTAGTCAAAACGCGGTTCATTTTTCGTGTGTGATCTAGTCGAAATGCTTTATAGTATTTGTTACTCGCTTCAGCTGCTTCTTCAGACAGTTCTCCTATAGACAGTAGGCCGTGATTGATAATGTCAGCACCATGAATCAAAATTTTGTGGACAGAAGCAGGCAAATAGTACCATGGATATTCGGCAACTAATTGCCGTGCAGTTTCTAAAGCGAAATCTCTGAATTTTGTCGCATCAATGTTATATCCCGAATTGATACACTGAAGTACAGTCCAACAACGATCTAGGAGATCCTTCTTAATACCCGTAATTTCAGCTGAAATATCTGAGCTTGAGAAGAACCGCCTAGCAGTGTTGCCATCGTTCGATGTCCCGCTTCCGCCACTTTTGGGTTTATCGATAATAAGACCTAACTTTTCCCTAAATTGCGATTGTATAAGTTTTTTTTTTTCAGCTACAAGTCGTTTATCGCTATCAGACCTAGCTTGCCATTTCTTAACCTCTAACTTGTAAGCGAGATGAATGAAATATTCAAAAAATCGGATCAATGCGTGAAGTGGAGACATGCCATATTCATATTTACTTTCGTCAGTTGCTTTGCACAAACATACATCAATTTGATTCATCTCACTTGGTAAAGCTTTACATATATAACATCTAGTTGAAGAAACATCACTAAGTGCATTACACACCTTACCATCGACCATAGTAAGTTGTAAGCTATGATTAATTGTGTATTCGCATGCATTTGTCTTGAAGATAGTCGGTTGCAAGTTACTTATTTTCTGTTTGAAATAAGTCTCCTCTTCAACTGATACTGCAGTTGTTTCCTTAAAAAACTGAAAGCGAATAGGTCTGCAGTATCGAGTTGAAGAAGGACGAGGATTTTTCCACAAAATGATTGAGTTTTCCTTATTATCCGGGTTTAAAATAAGTTGAAGCGGTACATATGAAGTAACAAACAAGCTACTATCCACAAGAGAAGAATCTGAGAAAGTTTGTTTGTATTCGCTATGTCCTGTACTACCATCAAATCCCCATTTCCCAACCAAAGATATTTTATTTAAAGACTGGTCAGGTATTTTATCTAAAATATCTTTTTGAGACTCAAGAATCCGAGTGGCAGTGTGATCTAACAAACTCTGAAGTTCGACTTCGGCTGATGATTCAGTAACGGCTACAGTTGTAGGGTAACATCTCTTTTTAGCCTTTACAATGCGTTGATAGGAAGGCATACAATCTTTCAGTATATTATTATGTATAAAATTCTTAATTAATAGATATTGCTTTCTAGAAATCTTACCTTCTGCAATAAGTGACAAAACTTTGTTTTCGTCGACTTTTGTAGAAGTTAAGCTGGAATCAGCAGAAGCATTGAGCAGTGTATTTACAGCAGACTCGTCAAAATTAGATAGTTCCGCCAGTCTCCTTCTTTTAGTGCGTTTACTACTTTCATTAAAGTTTTTCCTCGGACGGCCACGAGAAGTGGAAGGGGAGGGGTCGACGTTATCATTCTGCTGAGAAATACGCTGCTCGATACTTTGGATCACATCAATGTATTCTACATCATTAAGCCACTCTGCATATTTATGTAGAAATATAGACTTTGTACATCTTGTTTTTTTCCAATAACATGCAATTCGTTTACATAAATTCCTTATTTTAACCCTTAAATTCTCTATGCCAATATTTTCGATGTTATCCGAAATAATTGATGTTTCCGTCAGTGTAGTAAAAACATGTTGAAATTTTTCTGTATCAGTTCCTTGTCCAGAGTGCCAAATATCAAAAACACTACGTTTCGAAATAGAACACCTTAAAAATGTACCTAAAACAAAGATAAAAACATTTTTTAAAAATCGGATTTTTTTCGGCTACCCTACTCTTGTTCTTTGAAACCCCTTTTACCTAAGAAGAGGTCAAAAAAGGTCGATGAAAGTTACAGCCCATATTAAGGACACTTCCATCTATAACATAATATATGTGTCAAGTGCGGCAAACCTCGGCATCAGAGTATAACTCTCAATGAAATCATACTTCTTAAAAATTAATCGTAAACGACAGACCTCTACTAGAAAATTATTTTAAAATATAAGCACGCATATTTATATATAAAACATAATTGAAAAATAAAGTACATACCCTCTTCTTGGATTTCCATAATAATACCACGTGGACACACGCAAATAATAATAATAGTACACAATAACAAAGTGATTAAGTTGCGGCGACAAAAACACACTACTAATTAGGGTCGAGATGCGTTCACTTTCGTTGCACAAAAGTAAATGATAATAGTACTTTATTGCTGTGCTATATATAGTATTTAGAAGATTGTCTATCGGTGAATCATTTTACTTACTTTTTAGTCCAGGATACGCTCATGACTTTTTTCGATTTATGGCCTACGGCGGAATCACTGTGCGTTGGTTGGAGTTGGTTGGTTGGATTATCGCTACCACCAGCTTGGGACCTTGTAATACATCTCATCAAGGAACAAGCGAGACACAGGACTGCAAAACCTTAATTTCCGAACGGTGTAAAATATCTTATCTGTTTAAAAAGTAGTTTAATAGTCTCTGTTTTTAAAATATTATAATTAGTAATGGTGTAGCCTGGTAGTTTTTCTTTGCAGCGTTTCTTTTCTCCTCAGTACGCCTCACTTGTGAAATGCTGCTTGGTAAATTATTAAAATAAAATAATTAAGCCCTTCTGGCACATGTGTAACTGTCTTTACAGCTTAAGCCCTTTATTTATTTTTTGCAAAAATGGGTAGTTTGCACAAATTGTAACTATATTGTAACTTTGACAGAGGAAAATATATCTTTTCTCAGTCCATCCGTGACCATGGAAAGCTGGAAAGCTTCCGAAACGTCGGGAACTAAAATGAGATAATATACGCGATATAATCCGTTACATTGTTTTATTTCAATGAGTAATAATCGCGGTAACAGAAGAAAATATTACTCATGGAACGACTTAGTCAATGTTGATAATTGTTTGACATTAAATGGGTCTTGGGTAACGTGGGTGACTTATTTGATAAGATTTTTTTATTTGTGATATGTTCAAGATTTAAACCTCTATTTTTCTTTCTATCTTTTTGTGTATGCCTGCGTGTATAGTTTACCATGCCTTCATAGACGTGTGTAACACCTCAACCTGCTAATAGTTTAAAATATATTTCAATCGACAATGCTCTCAAAATCTTAAGAACGTACAACTATCTTGCTTCCTTACAACAGCAGTATTGTTAATAGCAGTAGAAAGAAGGTATATGTACACCTTTCCTGATACATTGCGTGTGATGCCAACTGACTGCTGTGTGGTAAGCGTCTCGACCGCGCAATGAAGAGAGAATTCGAGTCGCGCGTTATCGTGGCCGAACCTTAAGATAGTTCCGAAGTTATCTCAAGGCGTATTTCCCCTATTTTTTGGTCTAATGCTTTATTCACGCTGCGACCTTCCCGCTAAATAGAGCCGTGGGCGGTAAACGCTATCGCCGAGGCTAAAGGAACGTCGGATTTGGACCTCAAAGGAACGAGGTCGAGGCTTCTATAAGCCAGCCTCTGTCTGGCTATTTCCATATCGAATGGAACTTTGCTGAGATTGAAAATGAAATGTGGACAGTCGAAGCTGACAAGTAGTAAATGTTAGTTGAGCTTATTTTTACAGGGCCATACGAATGCACGCTACGCCACTGATCAAAATTGACAGATTTCACCTGTCATTTCAAATTTATCTCGGGATTGTGGTAACAGTAAAATAGAATGGTGTTCAAAAAGGACCAACGTTAATATAGAATTATTAAAAAAACAATCTCGAACCATATATCTGTCATAGAAATAACTACTGTGTCATAACAACTCCACTAGGTCTGTTATAATTTCGAAGAAAATTCATTTTATGAAATAATTAAATGAGAGCATTTGCTGTACTAATAAAAAACATCACAAAACAGAAACCCATTAGTCTTGCTCCATGCAAATTTCCAAGCTCAACAAGAACAAACGTTATCGTAAAGTCGTTTGACATCGCTGGACTAACTAATTACGAATGGAGTGGCAACTTTGAAAGCGTTTATCTCATACAGTTATTTTTTTTTAAATATTAAACTTATGTCGGTATATTGGCTACATCTAAACGATAATATAGAACAAGCGAATTATACTACCAGTCGTCATAGTTGCGTCAGCAATGGCCGAGCTATGAGTATATTTTTTACGACTAGAGCGGCACTAAAGTCTGCAATAACCGACGAAATGTCATAACCGATTATTATATCGGTTATGGAGAACAATAACCGGTTAATCGGTTATAACCGATTATTTCAATATTTCTAATTCAGACTGAATCCGGCGAAATATGGTGTAATTGCCTTACAAATTATATGTGATCCTTTCTCAATAACTTTAACAAAGTTATTCAGAAAGGATCAAAGAGAAAATTTCCGTCAAAAAAAATCAAAATTAATTAACATTCAACAATTATAACGTACATTTGTATTTGAACATAATAAAATACTTATAGTCTATAATAAATTCAAATTCAAATACAAATTAGCTTTATTGATATTAATATACATATATATAATAATTCATCAATAAAATTACCTCTATTCTCTTTGATTGAGCCTGAAGTAAATTATGTTATTTTTTTATCATTGTTAACGTAAGTTAATATATATAAACAATTAACTTCATATAAAAGATGATATATAAACAATGGGCAAATACTGTTATGATACATCATAGTTCTTGAATAAAAATATAACCGATAACCGATTATATTTTTTTCTATAACCGATTATGTAATTTGGCCTAAATAACTGATTATAACCGATTTCATTGGTTTCGGTTATAACCTAATTTGCATTCCCTAAGCGGCACACACTGCCCTTGGGAGTTGTTGTTCGGTATAGATTAACTGACTGATAGGAATTCAGCCTCTGATTTGATTAGATAACATATCTACTCAATCCGTTGGAAGCTGGTAGCGCAAGACCGGTCCCTGAGGAAATCCTTGAGTAAGACTTTTTTCCAGCAGATGACGTCTTTCGGATGAGATGATAATGTTGATGCTCTTCTGTACATTTGGTTGGTCAGCTGTTAGTGTTATGTTCTATTTACACCTTTACAAATGTGAACCTAAACTTAAAGTCAAGGAAAAAAAGTTCACTAGCCAACGTTAAGGTGATGTAACCGGAGTGAGGTTTCATTTTAAACGTAGATTACGAGGCATCCAAAATAATAAATAAAAACCGGGGACAATCTTACGCAAATCGAGCTAGTCTTAAACCAAGGACCATTAAAACAAGAAGACTGATCATCTCCATACAAAGAGCCTTTCCAACGCCATCTATGTATAAGAATTATTTTTTACAATTTTTCAACTTTGTAAGCGTGACACAGTATTTAAGTGTTACAATTTATTTATTATTAGCTATTTGCGAACTAATTGTTAATATGCTATGTGTCTTTATTCAATTATACCATCGTTAAATGTTTAGTTTTGAAGCGCCATCTAGTTTTTGCCCGAATAACTCCTTGCGATCGGAACACAATCCAAAGTATGGCAAGTGTCAGTCCTCTTGTTTTAATGGTCCTTGTCTTAAACTAAGCAAGGCTTGTACTATGGGTACTACGCGACGATGTACGTTAAGTAGATAAATTATAATTCTTAAATACATAGAAGACATCCAAGATGCACGAAAAGCCAGTCGTGCTCATCATACAACACTTGCCCTGGCCGGGATTCGAACCCGAAACCGCCAGCTTCGTAGGCCGTTGTGCAATCAAGTGAGCGAAACGTGTCGTTCTGTAGTACATGTATAAGCGTTGATGAATTTGAAATACGGGATTTATTATACAGTAAAATATAGGACGGAAGATATTACCTTGGGAAAATGCTGCTACAAGTCTTAAATAATAGAGCTATATAATCCGATTAATGTCAAAGGGAAAACTAGACAAAGTTTGCTTTGACGGCTTAAAAGACTTCGAAGTACAAATTGGCTCGGGAATACTGGTTGAATTTTTAATAAATACCTAAGTATATTCGGGAATTGAATTGTAAAAATATGGTTTGTACTGGCCTGGAAAATGTTTTCTTTAAATACAAGTTCTATAACTGAAACTGCAGCCATATAAGTACTTTAAAAAACTGTTTAATGACTAGGTCTTGTTTCTTTAAAACTTAGTATAAAAATGTGAATTATCTTTGATCTCTGCTCATGTCGTCTTGATGAAAGTTTACAAAACTGAAATCAAAATCTTCCACTTGGTGGATGGTGTCGGGATTTTCTTTGAAAATAACATTCCATTTAAATTCCTTAATAACACTTACCGTTACGCCATAATCGCCGGATTCCGTTATCATCTCTCATTTTCCCCTTTTGTTTTTGATTAACTTTGTCCATTAATAAAACGTCCCAACCATTAAGGGGCTCTTATCTCACCTTGAAAACTGATTATCATTTGCACTTTTTCTTCTTTCCATATTTTGTTCTTCAGGTCTTTAACATCTTCCCATATTTTTTTTTAAACATATACCTTTCTAGGAAATCTTTTAGTTCTTTATATGAGCTGTATTCTAGTCATGGGAAATTGCGGCCATTCTGTGGCGGCTTGTTCCGGTAAAATAAGGTATAACAAACCTAATGAAAAATAATGTCGCAAATGTCGTCTCATTAGATAAGCCTGATATCTATCACTTCACTTCTGTAATTCCTTTTATCTGTTCTGCACAGTTATTTCTTCCAAAAACAGTAGTATGAGCTGTTGACGTTCACGTTGTTTATCTAATTCCCAATTCACAATACAATAAAGCGCTGTTGTGATGGCAACACTAATCTCATCAATTGAATGCAGCAGTAAGCAATATTAATGAGTGATTTTAAAATCCCAGTATTCGTGCGCTAAACGTAGTTGACATTGGGATTTAAAATGTCAATGAAATCGCCTGTGATAGCTGTTTCAAAACGACGAATATTCAACGTCGAAAATAAACTCGGCAATAAACTATGCAAAACCGCTTTGAAATTCGTTCTTTATTCCTGGTCCAATAATGCGGCTTTAGCACTCTTATGTAATGGATATTGCGTGTATCACGCTGATCAAACCTCCCTCTTTATGAGTTTTTTTATACAGAAAATGCTTTGTCGTTCATAGTCATAGTATGTGCATTTTTATATTACTTTTTGCGGAAAAAAACGGGTATCTGTAACGGAAAATATTGATGAATTTAGAATTATATGCTTACGGTACATATGTAGACATAGATTCAACCAGTTCCGTATATGAAATGTCGCGAAGGTCAGATTTAATGAGTGAAACAATGATCGAATTTTCGGATATATATCTGACATCAAATTGCATCAAACGTTAATGTAATTTTTATCAAACCTCGACTAGACATCTTGCTGAGAAATCACAAGATTATGTCTTAAGTATCGCTTTTACATTAGTGGTTTTTCACTTCACTGTTGTCTCTCTTAGCCTAACTGATCTTGTACAAATGAAAGAACGTGTTCTTGGGATATTAGATATCATTTTGTGAAACAATAAACATAATGCGGTTAAAGATAATATAAGGAAGCTTACATAAATAATAGGAGCACTATTAAAAAATAAATAAAGGTGCTCGAAGATTCACAAAGTTTTTTAGTCCTCAGAGCTTGACTAATCTCATTTTACCCAACTAACGAAGCCGAGCTTAAGCTAAACAAGTTTTAAAAGCCATTCGCGCTAACGCCTACGTAATTCAGCTAGTTAGGCATTTCAAGCCAGGTCCCAATTCAATTACTTGACGGCGGAGCGCCATTTAGCTGCACAGCTTAATACCAATTGAAGTCTAAAACTATGCTATTATTGCACGCTCTGTAAAGGTTGTTAAACGGGGATCGTCGGAGCCAGAAGGTTAGTTCTTGAATATATGGTGTCACGGCCATCATGACGTTCTAAAGACATCTGCAAGGTTTCTGAATATGAAAGGAATTTGGTTGTACAGATAAAAAAATAGAAACCTCACAATCATCTGATGTTCGTAAAATATTATGCTTCCACACGGTCAACCTATAAGCTTCGAAACGGCTGAAATAATTAAAGATAAAAGAGGCGAAGATTCTAGAAATGATGAGACTGATGCTATCGTAGACATTAATTCTTGAAGCAATTTACCAGTGAAATCTAATTGAAAGGTGTCGACCTCGATACTGTAATCTTATGGAAATATGAGTGCCATCTCATTCCGAGGGGAATTCCCGCGGGATTTATTATTAGATAAGCCGGGGCTTTGCCTATATTGCGGAGTTAGGTAGATTTGTTGCAACAAATTGAGGATTTTTAACTGGTTATTTGTATATGTGTGCGTTAGAACGTGTATGAAATTTTCATGATAAACATGTTTTACTGCTCCGGCGGCGCGGTGTGTTAACTTTATCTTCATACATTTTATTTTATCCCCGTGAGATGGTTAACGTTTTATGTTCGATACCTTCTACTTTCTTATGCATATTTCCTTATGCAATTTGTTACGTATTCTTATATTTGCATTATTGGTTTACGTACCGTATTTCCCGTTGAATTTATCACGAACTTGTTGGGAAAGGATTTGCAAAGTAATATTAGCCTGAAGCTTAGGTGTAAGTATATCCAATCGGATCCCTGGTGTATCGAAACAGATTATAACTTTTGCGGTCGTTAACTTTTGGGGAAGGTTATTTTTGTTAGTCACTTGAACATGTTATTGGTTTAGAATACCCACACAGTATATGTATATTCTTTGAAAATCGATGTTTGTTATAAACTCGTTAGTCCTCAAGTCCTTAGTGCTGCTCAAGTTTGAACAAAAAACGAGCTCAAAACAGGTAAACTGTAATTGTAAGAGAAGTGGAACAAATAATTGATAAATAACAGGGTTGTGTTTTCATAAATGTATTAAAGAAGTTGGCGATCTATATCTTCTTTCTTCTGTTCTTGTACTTTGGACCAAATTAAGTTAGTTACGAAGGCCCGGATGCTTTTAGCTCCGTAAACAACATAGCATCCTAACGATTCTTTCTGTCCCTAATTTAATTTTGCTTTAATATTTCAACCGATTTCTAATTTTGATTTATGCGCATTTACGTCTATGCTATTTTATTTGTGGTCTTGTTTATCAGGCTAATGTGTTTTGCGTATCCTTCGAGAATCGTGCATTTTTTATACCCTGTCCTTATTAAAAATCGCCTCGATCTCGATGCATTGCTACTTGAAAGGACAGGCTAACATACACTTACATTTTTGATCTATAATATGGGTAAGGGTGGGTAACGGTGTCATTATCTTCTGTTGGTCTCGTATCGAAATTCCCTCATTTGTTCCACGTGTACACGAATAAAACAAGGATGTCGCATAAATTGTCAAGAAATTTACACTCTTTTCAGCCCGTGTGACATTGTATGTCCCTTAAGTGACAGTACGCCTCGGAGCGGATGTAAATTATTGCCTTTCCGACCTTCCTCAGGCAGCGTTGAGTGCCCTTTTTCTTTTACAATTTTTCCTCCATGTGTGTGATGTTTTGATCCGGCGCAGTTTAGAGAGAAACGTGGATCGTTGTAGACTGCGAGGCCTCGCTTTTACATACTTTAAATATCTTTCAGTTTGTACAAAAAGTGATGTTATCTCACTTTGTGTACAGCCGTGTTTGTATCCAAGGTTTTCACATATTTTATTTTTGTTACTCTGACTTGTTCGAAATGTTCCAATTTGTTTGTATAATGTAAATGAATTCGATAAAGTCCTCTCTATTCTGCCGCCTTCACAAGGCAAGGCTTCATGGTTACAACACGCCCTCTGTCAAAGGATTGTGTTGACATAGCTGTTATTAATGGTCGTACAGGCTTCGTATATTTACGGAGAACGTTTTCAACTCTTTTAAACTACAACTGTTCTGTAATATGTTTTCTTCCATTGAACTTATAATGGACATTATCTTAAGACAAAAAGTCTCATGATTTGTAACAAGAAGTATATGTGAATACGTTATAGCACATCTTGACACGTAGAACAACTATTTAGCGGCCTCACAGAGGCCTCCCGCGACACTCATTAGAGCCGAGAGCTTTTGAACCCAGCAACTGAACGTCAGCTTGTTCACTATTTTAGGCACCCCGCCACTACAGGCAGACTGAGGGAAATGAGAGATGTTTTCGCCGGAAATCGAAACAAGGCGTCTATTATTGAATGATAAGTTCGGAATGCATTGTGGGATATTGTTTTGGAGAGGGAAGGGGGGGGGGGGGACATTATTAAAATATTTATACGCATGGGAACACAAAGTATTGTTTTATCTAACCAAGACACAATTCCGCTGAATAGCAAAGGAACTATTCCATCAATTAAGCTACCTACGAGATATTTATTTATACATTCATTACCAATGCCCTAAACTAGTGACTCTGTGAGCTGTAAACCACGCGAGTCTTTCCACCCCCATATCTCCGCCATTTTGTCTAATTTTCAAAATCTGACTCGACAAAACAACTATAATTATCGAACTTGCCCACAAATTTTCACGAGATACGGTTTAAACTTGCGACCTGTAAAGCAAAACAGCTATCCGCCGGACAGACAGACTTACGAAAACATACTTGCTCAAGCTGAAACGGAGACGCTTAGCTTACTACGCTTGCTACGTTAGGATATTTTTTTTACACATATCGAACTAGTCTAATGGTAAGCTCTATAAGGCTTGTGTTATGAGTACTAGACGAACAATACATTTAATCGATATATCTACTTAATATACATAGAAAACAACCAAGACTCTGGAACAAATATTCATGCTCATCAGTCATCACACAAATATTTGAACACAGGACCTTCAGCTTCGCAGGCAACGTTACTCCGACTAACCTAAACAGGTCGTCAAGAGACTACATTGGCTTTAGTTTTCGTACTCTGCGGATAGCGATTAACATTCCCCTTTAGCCGAGTGAGTTTTATTCTGGTGATTAAAAAGGATTACTAGACGTTCAACTGAAGCGCGCTTTTGCTGCACGATTTCCAATTGATTAGAAATTCGCAAATAGTCTGCTTTGTTCAATCGTGTTTTAATTGAAAATGTCATGTGCACGCTGCTGTTCCTATCACGGCAGGATTGCGTCGTTTTTTCATGTGACGCCGCCAGTAGCTTCGATGTAGAAAAGGGTTATTTATTCATTCACAATAGGGGAGTGAGTTACGGCCCAAGATTGTGCGTCTGCGAGCTGTGACAGAGACCTGCATGTTTTATTATAGAGGAAAATCTTTTATTCAGCTCTATTGTGTCACTCGCCATAAGGGAGTGCGGTAGATGTTATTCTGAATTATTATCTTGGAATCGTCTTGGTATCCTGTTATCCCTCGTCAGATTATTTTGGATTAAGTGTATTATCATGAAGGCAGTTGGGATTCTTATTAACATTGCTGATAGTTTTGCTACTAGATTATTAAATACTGGTTCATGTTACTGTTCTGTTTTCAAGCTTGGCTGCCTGCGCCGTTGTATGTGCTATGATATGATTCATCGGACATATTTCACAAGAGGCATTCTATTTCAGTCTTCAAGGTGTTAAAGCATACGCAAAAGTGATCTCTTTTCAAATTGCTCATTGGCGATTATATGCTTACCTGCTAGCTCGTAGACCCCGATCGTTTGCAGTGTACTGTAGTCTCAAGGATACATTTTAAAAAGTCACTGGTTAAGATATATAGATACCAGAACGTTCTTAGGGTGGCAATTATTTCTGTCTGGATACCCCGCTCCGTAGTCACTGCACTTTAACGACGGTTGCATTACTCTAAAACACAAAGTTGGAGCAACCTGAAACTCCATTAACTCGGTCCATTGCGCGGCCACACTTACATTGTTACCGACTACATGCGACTCTAGTCTCTCCCCTTTTTCGTTTTAAGGGCTAGTTTCGTAAGGTTCTCTTGATAGTGGACATTTTCTTGTAATCGTGTTAAAGCAACTTTGTTGAAGGCTATGGTTGAGTCCGAGCTTCCTTTTTCGTTATAGTCATTTAATTCGTCCGTTTTTGCCGTAATCTTATTTTTATCCATTACCTTATAGTTTTGTTTTTGCTATTATTGTAAAAATATATTTGTTATAGTTAAGCAACGTACAGTTTCTGCTAGGTAGGTTTATAATGTTCCATAACGATAGATATGTATGATAAATACAAACCAAAATTGTGTCACATTGTCCTAAAATATTATAAATTCTTCGTGACCAACTTCCAAAGTCGGAAGAATTAATTATCCGAAATCAAAAACATTAAATGGACTTTTTTAACTGAAAAGGAAACAATCCGTCCCTCCCATTACAGAAGTTTCCGCGAGATATGACTTCGTATTTATGAAGTTTATTAGACCTGGAAGAATAACGTCGGAAACGTCTACTGGTTCTTTAACCACGCGCGGCTTTGTATCGAGAATGCGGGTTCCGCCAGCGAAATAACTTCCTACCCGAATTACTGTTTCGTTGTCGCTTCTGTGTTGCGTACGTTTCGAAAGTTGATTCGGGTTGTTTACAACTTTTGTTGGTCACAGTTGATGGGTTGTCGCCTGCGAGGTCAAAATTTATGCTGTAATTAAATTACTCGTATTTATTTGATATCAAAGTTGATGAATGAGGGTTTTCTAAAATTGTAATATCACCAGTTGGTGCCACCGCGGCGTAAGGTCTAATTGACAAAAATTATCAAAATCTTGGGCTGTGATTGGTGGATGTTGACACTTCATGTCAGTTCAACCTTACGTCATGGTGGCGCGAACTGATGATATTTCCATTTTAGAAAACCCTCATTTTCACGTAACTTTTCGAATCGAGAGTAATATTTGAAATGTACTTCAGAGACGTATTTAATTACACGTGTCGCTACGGAACGAAGCTCACTCAGAGCTGTAAGCAAGGAAATTTAATTTATGATCACCATTGATCGTAAATTTGGTAGCATTTTTGGTGCAGTGATCATGTTAGAATGTCATAGGTATGGCAAATTTCAACCAAAATGATGGATTAGGGTTACTGTCGACAATATTAACGGCTCAGGCTCGTTCTGTCTGTTTCCTAAAATGTTTGCTTCTCAAACTGGTCTTCTTCCAAGAAATGACTCTTTTCTATAATGTCAGCAAATGGTTTTCTATGATGCCTCTGTCCTAGAATGATCGTTTCCTATTATGACCGTTTCGAAAATGGCGAGGAAGCAATTTTCTCGCCCAAGAAACAAAGAAAAGATATAGATCCTGTGTTAGTAAAAGAGACACATATATTAATAGTTCATCGCTGGCTGTTCTCACTGCCGACGCCGGCGAGAACTCTCTCATATATGTATCTCTTTTATTGACACGGAGTCTACATCTATTGTGCGTTTCTTGAGCGAGTTGTGCGAGAAAATAGTCGATAGTTGCTCGCTTTCTCGCCGGCGGTGGGACTAGTGTCTTAGACCATTTAATCATTGGAGACGTCAAGCCGTGTCATTACGGACTTTTTAAATGAAATTATAGTGGGAGGCGGGTTAAGCTTGTACAGTCACCGTCAAATAATCTCCAGGATACAAAGCGCCAAATATATCGTAACACATCTTTATCCTTAGAGACATAAAGATACGTGACGATATATTTGGCGCTCTGAATGCTAAATGCTATTTGATGCTAACTGTATATATATATATAGCTCACGACTGAAATATTCCTATGCCTCTAAACGCACGCAATAAAAAAATACGTGCAACTATAAAAATCTAACACACACACACAACACGGATTGTAGATTGTGCGGTGAAGAGGCTGAAACAATGGAACATATACTATGTGAATGTCATCCCAAGTAGGACAGGAAGCTGTATTAGAGCTTATTCAGCCCTTATAATGCTTAAACCGGCTGTATAATTGACGTATAAGCTCTTTTACACTTGTGTGCCACCTGGGATGCCCTCGCCAGACAGAGAATGCAGGAATTTGGTGTTGGGTACCCAAGGCCAAACGAATTCCAGACGCTACCATTGGCATGTATTGGCGTTTATGGAGATGGTAGAACAGACCATTGGGTAGCAAGCAAGAAGGGGTGATTACACAAAAGATCCCACTGGGTCGAAGTGTATCCGTAAGGACCCTTAGTACCTAATAAGAAAATAAGATACTAACACACACACACTGACAATTTATCGTATAAAGCGACCTGAGATTTCGCATATACTTTGGCCGACAGTGCTGCGCACAGGGTTTTTGGCCAGTTTTACTGTGCCTATATGGAGCTATGTTCGTTGAGGGCTTCAGGTTAAGCTATTTCTCTTTGCCTATATGGAGCCATGGTCGTTCAGGGTAGGCAGTGCCTTTGTGCCTATATGGACCGCAAAGCCACTGTTGGCAGAAAGAATCGCATCCGTATCATTAAACATTATAAGGTTGTTGGTGTGATCATAAATGAAACATAAAATCATTTCAATATTTTTTCTTGTCTTACGAGTTAGTCGAACTTTTAAAGGAATTCCAAAATAGAATTTACTGAACTCTTTAAATATCATGAAGTTGAACAACATTGTCGATATTTGCTCAGTTCTTGCGATATTTTCTCGTTAGTGTTCACTTTGTGCGAACTGAGAGCTTTTCCAGTCTTTGTTGAACTAGGGGAATAAATACAATGCTATTGAAACAAAGTTCAAACAGAGTCGCATTTTCCTTTGAAGCGTTTGTGACTTCTTATTTCTAAGTCTTCAAGAAGTTGATTATATTTTTCACGAATTCTTCCGTTACTTACTCTTTTTATATTTGTTAATCCTGAATTATAATGCCTTAAGAGTAGGGAAAGTCTTAATTGTAAGAGTGTCATTTCAGATACGCTTCGCGTGACAATTTTGCACAATTATTTTTGATGATCCATTAGCTATTACCCCGATTCAGTGGCGTGCGGTACACAAAGGCACTGCCTATCCTGAACGACCATGTCTACATACGACACAGAGAAACTGCCTACCCTGAAGCCCTGAACGACCATAGCTCCATATAGGTACAGAAAAACTGCCTACCTTGGCCAAAAACCCTGTACACGCCACATATTCTTGAAAAAATAAATAAATATTACAGGACAATTTTACACAAATCGAACTTGTCCCATGGTAAGCTCAATAAGGCTTGTGTTATGGGTACTAGACGACGAAATATTTAATCGATATATTACTTATATACATAGAAAACATCCAAGACTCAGTAACAAATATTTATGCTCATCACACAAATATTTGCCTTTACCGGGATTTGAACCCAGGACCTCAGCTTCGCAGGCAACTCCCACTGAGCTAAACCGGACGTCAAAAAATAACAAGATGCAGGGCATCAGGTAGTAATGTTTATAGACACCCATATAGTACGTCCTCGGTACAATGCATATGCCCGGAACTCTAGCACTTTACGTGCCCTATGTAGGCGCATACATGCACAGGAAATTATCTTTACCGCACGTGTGCGGTAAGTAGAACTTTACATTCCTGTTGGCCCAAACAAAGAGGCACTTACTTGTATCGAATAAATACGCAAGTGTATTCGATTCAGTGAACTTCAAATAGTCCGCATCACTTTTTTTAGATCTTTAATGTACAGATATTTCATTTTTACAACTTTATAATAGTATTTATAGACAAAGGCGTTATGAAATTAAGGCATAATTAAACCAACTGATTTTAACTGTCACTCCTCGTTAACTCATTTAATAGGCTTCAAAATAACAGTTACAACCGTTTATTATGTTGTTCCATTCCGCTGCCTGGTTTGATGTTTAGCATGTTAACTAAATTAGTGTAGATTATTTGTGTACGAAATTAAATGATATTTTGGTATAATTAAGGACAAGGAAAGTGTGTCTGTCTGTCTGTCTGTTACCGCTTCACGCTTAAACCGCCCTACCGATTTCGATGGAATTTGGTATGGAGATAGTTTGAGTCCCGGGGAAGGACATAGGCTACTTTTTATCCCAAAGAATACCCTTATCCGCGATAAACGAATTTAAGGCGGACGAAGTCGCGGGCAGAAGCTAGTAATTGATAAGTTATACACGGCGGAAACGAGTAAGCCGCCAGAGACTTTAACAATCGAATGTAGAGCCTCATCGGAGCATATAAAGTCGTATAACATGTAGTCCGAAAAAGTCCGAAAATCCTGTTCAAAATTATTGTTCTTGCATCGTTGTGGATTCTTTGGCATTATAAAGGTAATTTATTTTACACACTTACGACTGTGGTGCCACTAATTTAACGTCTTGACTTGTCAGTCAATTTTGGATATATACAGATTGTACTCCTTAGTTTTCCACGCTCCATACGTTGACGGAAGAAACATTAACCTTGTGATCGCCAGCGGTGCGGTCCATTTAGGCACAAATGGGTCATACTGATTTTTAGTATGAGTTAGCGTTATGCGTCTTTCCTGTGGACACCCGAAAGTTAAGGGCTTTAAATACTAATTTTTCTTAGTGCCCTATTAGGCGATGTACAAGTTGATTAATACTCTAAATCTAAGCGATAAAAATATCAGTTATATGTACCCAAGCCCTTAACTATTGCGTTGTCCACAGGAAAGACGTCTAAATTCTAGAATCAGTATGACCCAAATGCACTGCCTACGCTGAACGACCATGGTTCCATACAGGCACAGAGAAACTGTTTACCCTGAAGGGGTGCACGAGGATGGCTGCATAATAGACACAGAAAAATAGCCTACAATTACCAAAAACCCAATGTAGGCCATGGCCGCCACAATCGGCAAATCACGTCATCGAAAAATCGTGCCACTAACGCCAGCGTCGGTATATCCCGACCAAATTTCATGGTTCAAAAACTCTGAATATAATATCGATTCCTCGTTCTGCAACCGCCATTTTATTTTTGAAGGATTTTATTTTATTTCTGTGTCGTTGGGTCACGTCGTATTACTTCGCTGCTTGGCGCTCAAAAACTTCATAGGGATGATGACTACATTTTAATAATTAGTCCGGCATGTAGATTAATAAAAAATAATGGACACGTATTTTTTTCTTTTTTTACGCATTAAAAAAATAAAGGCCATTGAATGCTTACCTGAAATGGTTCCAGAAAGTAGAGTCAGTGGTTAAGATATTAAAGTGTGTAGTGCTGGTAGTCGGTGACTTAAATTTGAACCCGGCATATACGTCCCAAAATGTTTTATCCTACTATTGCTATTTTTTAGCTGTATGTGATTTGAAAGAGACGAATGAGGTGATGAATGCACATGGTGGCAAGTTAGATGTCGTGCTGGTGCCGGAGCGCATCCGGGATACCTTAGTATTGGAAATGCCGGGAGGAAGGCTGGTTCCTAGATCCGATTTATATCACCCCCCTCTGGACATTTCGATTTCAACTGAGTGTCTGACGCGCCGCCCGCCGGCTGAACGGTTAGCTCCTAGCAATGTAGACATGGAGCGGGCCTGGAATTTCACCAAAGGTAATTACGAGCTCATGTACAAATTAGTTTCGGAGGTAAGCTGGCAGGAGGTTCTCAGTGCTGGCGATGTTGACAGTGCTGTAAATATGCTTTACAAAATATTGTATGAGATTTTTGACATTTGTGTACCCAAGCGAAGTCGTCCGAAGAAGCCAAGTAGAAGTTATCCCGTTTGGTTCCCCGCGGACCTCATTAGTGACTTGAGGCTAAAAAGTGACTTGCATCGAGAGTGGAAACCAATGACAAAGATTCTTACAATAAGTTCGCGAAAATGAGGTCCGAGGTGAAGGGACGAATAGCCTCTGCTTACGACGACTACATTGCCCAAATCCAGAAGAAGGTTAAGGACAATCCTAGGGCTTTTTGGCAGCATTTAAGCAATCTGAAGTCAAAGGGGGGGTTTGTCAGCACTGTGAAGCTAGATGGAAAGCAGTTTGGCGGAGCCGAGGTAGCTGAGGCGTTTGTGAGTTATTTCTCTGGGGTATTTTTACCTGACCCTCCGCTTCTCAAAAGTAACTTACAAGGAATGCAGGATTTAAAACGCAATGCCAACTACATCCATATAGCTGCAATATCAATGGAAGAGGTTGTATCTGGGATAAAGCGTCTGAAATCCAATAGCACTGTAGGGCCCGACAACCTGCCAGCGTATGTAGTAAAGGGATGTATGGAGTTTCTAAAAGTTCCTTTACACTATATCTATAACTTGGCGTTTAGTGCTGGATCATACCCTCTCCGCTGGAAAGTCTCGAGGGTGAGACCTATCCCAAAGGGAAATGACGTGACAATCATGGAAAACTACAGGCCCATTGCTGTAGTAAAACCATTTTTATGTGACGCGCAACATGGATTCAGACGGTGCCGCTCTGTTGACACCAATTTATTAATCTTGGCTGATAGCATATCTGAGCACCTGGATAGAAGCATCCAAGTTGATGTTCTTTATTTCGATTTCGGAAAGGCTTTCGATCGCGTGGATAACGATGTGCTACTGGCGAAACTGGATCGGATTGGTTTCTCTCCCGCATTGTTGTCATTCTTCGCTAGTTACCTACGTGATCGACAGCAGTACGTCCAACATGGATGCTTTGTCTCGGCCCCATATCATACCCGGTCTGGTGTAAGTCAGGGCCTTTCTTGTTTGGGATCATGATAAACGACCTCAAGTCAGTTCTTCAGTCGGCTCAGTGTCTGTTATATGCAGATGACCTGAAGTTGGTGTATGGAGTGGAGCAGATTAGTGACTGTGAGTCGCTGCAAAGGGACATCGACTCGGTTTTTCGGTGGAGTGTGGAAAACAAGTTGCTCTTCAACTTGGCTAAGTGTTGCGTCTGCACCTTTAGCCGAGCTCATTTGCCGATACAGGCTCAATATTTGCTTGGGTCCGAGCCCATAAACCGTGTGCTCTCCGCCAGGGATCTGGGTGTGGTCTTTGATACGCGGCTAACTTTTCATGAACATATTTCATCGCTTGCTGCCGGCTGCTATCGAAGACTGGGCTTCGTTATCCGCAACCTGCGTCACTTTAACGATCCCGTTGCCATCAAGGTCGTCTATAATGCCTTAGTAAGAAGCAAGCTTGAGACAGCGTCCATCATTTGGCATCCTCATGAATCGACTTACGCTTTGCTTCTAGAAAAAAATCAAAAGGCATTTCTAAGGTTTTTATTTAAGAAAATATACGGGTACTACCCGTTTCTCTACCCAACTAAGTATCTTCTTGGGACCTTAGGTTACAACTCTTTGGAGGTGAGACGTAACCTAGGCTTGCTGACGTTCGCGTGTCGGACCCTGCGTGGTGACTCGGACTGTCCGGAACTGGTGACGCGACTTGTGCGTCTGCACGTACCAGACGTCCCCAGGATAGCCCTCAGACCGCGCCGACGCGATCTGTTGGCGGTGCCAGTGGCGCGCACCGCATCGCACAAGAACTCTCCGCTCCTTCGTACTCTTACACTGATGAATGCGCTCCTGGCATCCGCACCGGAGTATGATCTGTTTGCGTGGCGATGGACGGCTGTGAGAAGTGAATGCCTCAGACTCTGCGAAATGATGGATGCTTCGCCTACTACTGTAATGTAAGAGTGTGTGTAAAGTACCTTGTAATACTTCGTGTAAAAATTTGTATGAATGTAATTTTCTAAGTTTAAGTTTCATGGCGCTTTGGATGATTCTGTTAAGTCATGTAAACATTTGTAAATAAATAAATAAATAAATTGAGTCAAAGTATCGCGTGACGTCACTCATAAGTACAAATTTTACCGAGGAGTGACGTCACGAGCCCCCACTCCTAAACTTTAAAGCGATGTATCTGAGTATTCTTTTATTATTTTGAAAAAGCAAAAATACGTGTCCAATATTTTTGTATAATCTAACTGACGGTAGTCCGTCATCATTAGAATTTTGATTTTCATACCCAGTCATCATGACTATTATAAAAAAAACTCACGTGTCCTATATATGTGAAGAGAAGACACAAAAGGTTTTGTCGGTTATTTTGTTAAAATGTTTTCGTTGGCAAGTTGGAGGAGTTTATTTCCATTAAAGTTTAATTTCCGGCACGGGAGGCGCTCAGGTGTGAAGTTAAACTTCATTTTGCTGCGTCGCCAGTTTAATTGCATTGTTGGTCCTTCGAGCCGAATTTTAGTTTTGTGTTTATATAATAAAGCTGATAAAATGCTATGTTTGAGTAATTGAAAATCGACAAACTTTGAATTAATCCATTAATTTGTGGTCAATAACTTATCATTCTCTTGCCCTTCCCTTTTATTTAGGGTCCGCGCAGCTTGTGTTTTTCTTCCATCCGTCTCTCTCACCCGTCATCTCGTTTTTTTAGATTCTTCTTTTCCATATCAACTTTCACATAATCTATCAAGTTTTTCTTTGATTTACCTTTTCTTCTATAACCATCCACATTCATACTTAACGCTTTTCTCGTCACATGACCTTTAATGAAATTGGACTTGCTTAAGTCCCTTATCAAAAGTATTTTGTTCTGCAGGACTCGCATTTTAATATTTAAGAAGGGATAATAGTTGGGAAAAGTTTCGTAATTTCATGAACATTTTAAGCTTATTTCTTTCGTAGTTTGCTACGTTTCGTTTCGTAGTTTTCACCATAAATATCAGAGGCGTGGCGTCAGGAAAATTACAACGAAAGCCGAAGCGTATTCATTTACTCGTATTTAAAGAAAAATGTTGTTATAAGCCTTTCCTAGGGCAACCGATTGGGAATCTGCTTATATGGACGCCACGCCACTGATACATATATAGAATAAGTTCAGATATAAGAATCGAAAAGCAACCCCACGGCAAGCAACAGGCATAAAGGAAAAATATTTCATTACTGTATCTGTACAGTATCGAAAACACCACATTATCCCAGTAAAAAATAAATCCACAATAAATATAAATTCTGATAAGATAATGCAGTCTCAATATATACTGCTCAAAACAATATAAACTAACTAACTAACTGCGCTGGCTCAGCCACCCAAAATGAGTCTTGGCCTCCGATACAAGAGCATGCGTAATCTCTCGCCAGTTAATGGTTTCAAGCTCACGCAGATCTGCCTCTACCAGATCTATCCAGCGGTACTTAGGTCGACCGACTGGGAGTCGTCCAGTTGGTCGACCCAGGTATGCTCTTTCCACCGGCCGTTGCTCTCCCATTCGCTCAAGGTGGCCAAGCCAGCGAAGACGATGGGCCTTGGTCACACCAATGATATTCGGCTCGGCCACTTGTTCCTGTATTTAAAACAATATAAGGACCACTAAAATTGATATTGTAACGTGAAAATGTATATTAGTTGGTAAAAAATATTTTACATACTCTGCAGCTAAACAGGCTTTTGTTTAACCAATAATCGATTAATTAAATAATCAATTGTTTTATTCGTTTTAATTGAAAGAAGATTAGTTTATAGTAACCACAAAAACTGAACAGAAATTCTCCACGCAACAGTGGCCCCTATATTGTTTTGAGTAGTATATATTTTTTTAATCATGTAGATAATAGTAAATTAAATGCTATTATCGATTTTTGAAAAAAGAAAGTACGAGAGCTTAAAAGCTTCATGGCCAAAAATGAAGACTTGTTTTTTACAGTGTTACTGTCTTTACTGCCCGCTGTTAACCAATGACGTCATAGCTTATTATGCCCATTTTGTATGCGGTGTTTTGACGCTCGGTAGATATTGCCTGTATTCGACTGTCATTTCTGACGTTCCTAATATCCCTGTTGATCATTTATACATATTCTCCTTATGAGAAACTGAATTCATTGACATTACAAAAAAAATCGACGCAAGTTTGCAATTGTCGATATCAAAAGCCTTCTATACGAAGATTTGGTGATTTATGGAGACACCTGTATTAACTCACTTTCGCTGTCTTTCAAGATTCCAATTTAGAATCTTAGCTCCGAATATGTTTGCTAGATATCGTTATAGGTTAACAATAACAGAGCATTATTGCCATTAAAAATCCCTAGTGCAGCAAAGATGCAATAAAGCGGTCCTCTTCACGCTCCGATGTTACATAAAGCGTTATTTAGCTTCGCTCGTACATGTCTCTCGGCGCAGCGTTGTAGGGTTAACACTTCGTATATAAATTGATTTTATAAATCTATTTTATACTATTATAAAGTTGTAAAAATGAAATGTCTGTACATTGTAAATATTTAAAAAAAATATTGTAACGGACTATTTGGAGGTCACTAAATCGATTTTTATTGTTCGTTTGTATGGGTTGTTGTGGCTTCATCACGCCAAATCGGCTTCGCGGATTTCGACTGTTTTTGGTACACGGGTAGCTGGGTATCCACAAATAGTTGTAGGAAACTTTTTACCCTACTACACCCTCCAAAAAGGGGGGATATGACTTTCTCCGCGAAAGAAGTTGTAGGCGCCTTCTAGTTTATTATATTGCAAAATTGTAGAAATAAAATTAATGTTTCCGCACAAATTAAAATTAATCAGAGGGAACAGTTTTAACACCTCGTGGTTTTGCTTGCAAATAATGCTTAACGCACGGTTTAGGGTCATTTAAACCTTGATAAAATATAGTCTCACTAATCCAAAATAACACATATATACAAATTTGGCCGCAACGATTTATGAAACTACTCCTAAACAAAGTGCCACCCCTATTGTTAAGGCTTAAATTGTCGGTGGCACGCTGCGAGGCCGTGAAGTTGCGGCTTACCGTCCAAGGGAGTTGCCACGCGGGTCGTGAGCTTTTAACTTTATATTAAAGGTTATTTTACCCTGAACAATGTCTCTAATAGGGTTGTGAAACTTCAATTTCTTGGCTACAATGTATTTTTATTTATGAATTGAAAGAAAGAAAGAAAACATATTTATTCAACGCCAGCAAGAAGAAATACAAATACAAAAAACAAAAAAAGACAATTGACGACGCTGAAAGGGGTCACCACTCAGCTTTATGCCACGGCAAGCCGTGACGCTGATTTTCGGTGGTGCCCTGTAACTCAAAACTAATTTATACTTAGACCTAGTGGGTGACATCACGAACGCCATTTTTACATCAAACACTAGTTTTAAAATTGTATTTTTATTATTATTTTAACAAATTTATCTAGTTTGACATTACGTATAAATCTATAAAAATAAAAAACCATAAACAAGTTAATTTGTATGGCAACACTTAAACAACACAAACGATTCCAGTTGAGCTGTTATAAGTAAAGACCAAGCGATAGGATAATGTTAAATAATTACCACTGATTGCTTGTTTTCTCGTTTCGAGGGTTCCGTTTTCTGCATATTTGTTTTTTATGACCATTGGTTCGTTCAGTTTGTAACAACTGCTTGATTTTCCGCTAGAGGCAAACGCAATTATCATTAATACTTGTACAGCTGCAAAAAGATAGACGCAGTTACTCGTCGTGGAAGAGAAAATCCTATTATTTAGCGTAGTCGGATAAAAAGTATCCTATAACGATCTGTGGATGATTAGCTAACCGTGTCTTAAAATCATCCAGATAAAAATGAAACACGTAGAAATTGAGAAAAAAACTTGGATTTGTAACAAAAAGATTTAGTTTTTTTTGTTTAGTCGAAAATAACGGAAAACGTGCCATGAACAGTATTTTTTTATTAGTTTACGCTGTATCTATTATATCAATGGAGCAACTAAAAGAAAAAAAATATGCTGCATCTACGGAAAATTAACTAGGTACCCAGAGGATGTCATGAACAGAATGGAAAATAAACTGAAAACAAACAAAATATCGCAAAAATAGTGCAATAGAGACGGCCTTCTGCTAAAATACAAAATACTAATATCGATATACCTCTAAATTAATATGACTTTTTTCAATAATTTCGTGTCAATTCAACCAACACCCGCCGGTCACTTCTCCAAGGGACACCTTGTATTCTGTGCAATATTTAAATAGACTTCCCAAGTAGCACACAAGTTGTATAGCAATGCTGAAACTGGCTGTATAACGGCCGTATAAGGTCTTATACAGCTGGTGTACAACTTTGGTTGTTACTTTTTTTACTTATTTTACTCATCTACGTGGGGCTGTTCATAAATTACGCCATGCTACCATCATCCGATGTCCAGACAAATTTGAAATGACGTAATTTATGAGTAGCCCCTTATCTAAGGAACCCCTGCATACAGGCAACATAGGTATTTCATGCTACTAGTCCCTCCGGGTTAGTCTGTACTGTGTTTTGTCTGCCACTGTTAAAAAAGTTATTATTACCGCATAACCTTTTATCGCGCCGCCGTAAAGGTCAAAGGGTTTATATCCTCAAGTGTCGGTAAGGCACATTGCCGTTTTTAACAGTTTTTTTATAACCCTAAGACACTGAAACTTACCTACAGGCTTTGTAGTAAAACGACGTAAGGGGTATTGGAATTCCTATAAAGATTAGGTTGTTTCGACCTGTCAGTAATGTTGTCGTAATCGTTAAGTTTTACGATCAGTTAGAACTGAGCAGAATCGCGGATTCAGTTCTTTCGGTATGGGGAACTGAGTACAGTAACTAGAAACATATATGTCTAGACCCTTTTCAACGAGGAGTGACTCGTATCGTCGGTTGCCAGCGCATTTCAGATCGGCTTGACTCCTTGGCACTACGTCAAGATGTAGCTTCGCTCTGCATTTCCTATCGCTTGTACTCCGAGGAATTGTTCGGGTTGATTCCTGCTGCCTTTTTCCGCCATTGTCGTACGCGACAATATTTATATCCCCATCACTTAGATGGTTGGCAGTCCACAAGTGCGTTTTGATATGTTTGTATGGTAAGGAGGCCTGGCCAGACCAGACATATCCGGTTCAAAGTCAGATTCCCCAATTTCAATAGTAGTTCAATGTATACATTTTTATAATAAGTTACCAGATGATGCTTTAAAAATACCTGTTCTAGCTCTCAAAAAGTCTCTAAGGACAAACGCATATTATACGGTAGAGGACTATTTAAAAGACAAAAATGCGTGGCCCAAAACTGAAACTAAATAATTTACTTTTACCGGGACACGGTTCTTATAATATGGCATACCAAACGTACGTAAATTGTTTAAAAATAATATTTGAGAGTATTGTTGTTTGACACTGACAGCGCCATTTGTTGGCGCGCAGACCTGTCAGTTGATCATAGACTATGCATTCTATCGTTGCCAGTGTTGCCATTCATAACCGCTTGATCAAGAAGTTTTTGAACGAACGCGTGAATGAATGAATGACAGATGACGTTTCTCTGAGTCAGTAGTTCGGTCGGTCAGAACGAATTGGAGGGGCATTCGGCTTTCGACCACCGACCGCGCTGGTCGTGCGCACTGATTCTTTGTTCATAATCAACATGGCCGACGACATCGAGCCTAATCCAAATTCATCGCCGAAAAATATATTTTGCTTTTTTCCTTCTAATAATATTTTTACTTTTATAAGTTTTGATATGTTTTCTTGGAGAACTACGCATTGAGTTTATACCTAAAAACACATATTTAAGATAGGCTAAGTACAAAATATTGTAATAGATAAGATTTATTTAGACTGTTGGGTTTGTTTCGGCTTTCTTTTCAACAGCGGTCTCCTCTTGGGAAATGCCTTAGAGTCAAACTTGTAAGTGCCCTTGCAACCTACTTACAGAATAAAGATCATTATTTCATTAGTAGCTTCTGCCCGCGACTTCGTCCGCCTTAAATTCGTTTATCGCGGCTAAGGGCATTATTCCGGGATAAAAAGTAACCTATGTCCTTCCCCGGGACTCAAACTATCTCCATACCAAATGTCATCCAAATCGGTTCAGCGGTTTAAGTGTGAAGAGGTAAAAGACAGACAGCCAGACAGACACACTTTCGCATTTATAATATTAGTATGGATATATATTATTACAGTGTCACCCTAGCTGCGTAAGAAGAAACATTAATACATTTACGACCATAATATGACTAATATGAGCCATGTTAAACACGAGTCACACGTCTATAAAATGACAGCGATGTATGTGGTTGATCCGTCAACACCACATCGCGCTTCTGATATTAACGTCTTCCGCAATAAACGAAGCCATCCAATATTTGACGATAGGCTTCGTGGCAATATTTTCTCGTATTTCCTCACTGGAATAACCTGTTTGTAATAAATATATCTGCTTAGGGGGCGTCCATTAATTACGTGAGCCACTTACTTTGGGGTATGGGCGAATATCACGTCTTTTTTTACAAGAGATTGTCACTATAATATGGTTAAATCCTACACAAAAATATTTAGCGTAGTCGAGTTAAAAATAACCTATAAACATCTGTGGATGCCCAGCAACCCGTGTGCCAAAATAAACATACAAAAAAATAAAATTCGCCTCACAGGGACCTCCAAATAGTCAGCGTATCATTTTTTTAACATCTTTAATGTACAGACATTTAATTTTTATACCTTATAGTAGTATAGATGTTACTTGAGACGATCGGATTTCTAATATTTTAAACGTATCTACATAATAATTAAGTTCTTTATTGAAAAATCAATACTACAAAAAAATAAAATTCGTCCCGCTATACATGCTAAAGCATGTTTTTTATTAATACTGGTTCCCTGAAAGAAACGGTTATGAATTTATGAAAAGAAAATTTAGCGAGTAATCAAATTGAAGCGAGTTCCTACAGCGTCTAATTTAAAGTTTTGTTACGCCTTTTACTTGCGTATATGCCTCGGCGAAGGAGCGGGAACTTTCCTTCATTAAGTGTACGGGGTAGCGTGCCCGTTAACCAAGAATACCTTCGTCTTAGTTTACAGTTAAGTTCAAGAACGAAGAAACAAAGTGAAAACAAAATATACTCTTCTTGTTACAACATGTTAAGTTCATTTTTGATAAATTGGAAACGTTTGTTTACGCGATGAAATACGAGACAGGCCGTATGTAAAAATGGTATGTATTTATATTAAGAACGACAGCTGTCTCGTACCAGCTTTATATCAGTAGGACCTTAGTCGTAAGTCAGACGTTGAATACAAAAGTATCAAACTCGTACCAGCTACTTTAAATTATTCCACCATTTGAGCGCATCCTCCACAGTATCTACAGATGGTTATAGGATACTTTTTAGCCTAATACGCTAAAGAGAAAAAATAGGGGTACCTAATGACTTTTTCTTCTCCGCGAGCTAAGTTTATCAATTAGACAAGAAGATATACTATATCATACTGAAAGAAATAAGAAAATTCAACAATGCGGCAAAACCGAGTTATCTTTCGCAAACAGCCTGTTGCATAACCGAGTTGTGATTTTACTATATGTAGGTATATGTAATTCCGGTCTCACAATCACAGTGTATTTGGGAAAATCGTCACGGACATGTCAAAAACTTGCCCGAAAAATTCTTCTCACATACAGTTCTAAACGATCTAACTTACGCACAAAAGTTATCGGCAACACATAACGAGCTGACAAATCAGAAGCGAGGATGTGCCACGGCCATCAAATTAAAATTAAATCCTGCGCTCCCATTGGTCGGTCGCCGCGGCGCGCGCGCCTGCGCGGTGCGGCGATCAATAAGGCTGGTTACGTAATTCACAGGCGTCGGGAGTGATGACGTCTTTATAAGGCTTTTGTAAGGAACTATTATCGTAATGAATGAGTCTGTGTACGCAGTACAGCGGTAACGTGTTCTGATTGGTGGATGACGATGACCCTCTACAGCTTAACGCAATTCGTGTTGAGATTTCTTATTTCCTTCGTAGTAAATTTACTTCTTTTTCTCAAGCGTTTTTCATACACAATAGGACTTAAACATGTCGTCACTGAAAATGATGAAATACTTAAACGCCTTATATGCAGGAAAAACATTTAGCTTTTTCCTTTTTCACAGACGTTGTAATAATATCGAAGGTGGACAGGAGACATGGGATAAGCAACAGCTTAGTGGCGTTTAGTAATATACCTAATGAAGTTATTGTATAAGGTCTATAATTAAACGTCTCGAAAGTACCGCTTATCCCATCTCTTCTTTCCACCGTCGATATATATGAGTGAGTTTTACGTGCCCGCAACTTAGCGAAGGAGAAAAAATTATAATTCTCTTTTTTTAGCGTAGTCGGATAAAAAGTATCCTATAACCATGTGTGGATGATCAGCCATCCTTGTACCAAATATAGTTGAAGTCCGTTTAGCCGTTTTGGCGTAGTGAATATATATTCAAACATACAAAATATTCAAAAATATATTTTTCGATTCAGTAACCTTCAAATAGTCTGTGAAATTTATCTTTTTGAAAATTATCTTTTATGTACAGACATTTCATCTAACAACTTTGTAATATTATATATATCATGGTTTACAATTATTAGATACTGTCTATCTGCGAACATGCCATTGACAAACCAAACCATTCGTTTAAGTTTGATAATCCTTCTATCCTTGCCAAAGAAAAAATATAATTTTCCCAGAATGCTACGCGAGGCTATTGAGATTAAAAATCATCCTAATTTCAATAGAGAAGGTGGGTTGTCGCTACCTCCAGCTTGGGATCCTGTAATACATGTCATCAAAGAATAAGCCAGGCACAGGACTGCAAAACTTAAATTTTACAACGGAGTAAAAATGTTATCTGTGCAAAAGTAGTTTATAATTAGTAACGAGGTATTCTGGGAGGTGTTATGCAGCGTTTCTTTCTCCCCATTAAGCCTCGTTTTGTGAAACGCTGCTAGTAGTTTATCTTTAAAATAAATAATTAAGCCCTTCTGGCACATGCGTAACTGTCTTTACACATTAGGCCCATCTGGCATGTATGTACTCCTTTATTCGTTTTCTCAAAGTGGGTAGTTTGCACAAAGTGTAACTTTGACAGAGAAGAAAATATATTTTCTGCTGAAAAGCTTCTGAAACGTCGGGAACTCAAATGAGATAATATACGCGACATAATCTGTTTAAATCCATTTACTTAAATAAATAAATAACAAATTAGCAAATTGAAAAGTTCCGGTGCTAAAGTGATTGTTTGATAATTGTAAAAATAAGTTGTGTGGCAATGCCGGCACTCCACATGGCTATTTGTGTTCGCCATTGGGTGTTTGCAAATACGACCACACATGACAGCCAAATAACGGTATATTTGCGTATTTGCCTATTTGACCCTTTTGATGTGCATCGAGAAACCGACAAGCGCACGGTGAAGCGTATTTGGTATTGGCATTATTTGTCAAATAAGTACTTTGATTTAAACTTACACGATCTTCACTCATTATCATAACACAAGAAAACGGACGGAAACCGAAACGTCGAAGAATTACCAATGAAAGGTAATTAAATAAATCATAGTTGTACGCGATTAAGCCCCGTTTTGTTGTGTTGTGATATATAAGGAGATTTTGTGAAATATACCATCCACACATGGTATGGTGGTGGTTTGCCAAATATGCAAATACAAATAGCCATGTGGGGAGCTGGCACATAATAATGTTCGTTAAAACGTTGACAAATAGTATGTGACTCGTCGTGCACATTGCACTAGCACTGGCCATGCGAGCGATAAACCGTGTGGAGAGTAATTGGATTGCTTCCGCTACAATCAGCGGGCAATTCCTACGAATAAACGCGAAAATCCATTTACACTGCACGCTATTTTGCACTGCTTCAAGAAAAGCAACTTGAAAAGTGTGCCAACTGCAATAAAAACCAGTGCGATCGGTTGGGGCATAAAGTAAATAGAAGGTTTTCTTGGATTTACTTAGTCGGTAGGAATTACTCGATTTCATTTCAACATGTAACGAACGGCATCCAGACGTAGGACGCGCATCTCTTGCTCTAAGCAAATATATAATGGTGCTCGCGAGGACTGGGAAAGGTTTTAACCATGCATTCCTGAGGCTATTAGGAGTAAAAAATGTTATATGAACCAAGTCAAATTTAGCAAAAAGAAAAAAAAAAATGAAGTTGATTTTTGTGTATATAAAATTAATAAATTTCGCTTCTCTTTAATTTTCCAAAACGGAACGATTTTAGTAAGTACAAGCTGTCACTTTGATTTCTGTCAATAATAGGGTGCCATAAATATGGGGAAGATGACCGGGACAATTAAAGCAAAGTACGAAAAGGGAGGCTTAGTAACAGGGTTCCATTGGTATTGTTTGGGTACGGAACCCTAAAAAGGAACTGGTTAGTAAATAGGAAACATTAAAGTACATCTACCTTACATAGTTACAAAAGACAGTACCTGAAAATTTATGATTAAAAATGCACTGGCTCATACTCCCCACTGGGGTCATAGTACAAGTGAAAAGCTATACCTACAGCTAAAACCTTCGGGGTTTCCCGGTTCGTGTTTACCATCAGCGGCATACATTCGTTGGTCAGAAATAATGTTCGTTTTCAGGCAAGAGAAAGGGACCATATGGTATCGTGTAGTACATTTCAATTGACTGTGAAGGAATAAGTTCCATATACAGTGGAAACTGGGTAAGTGGAACCTGGGCTAGTGGAAAACGTCATTAAGAGGACCCAAGTGCTCGGTTCCAGTCCCTTAGTAACGAATTACCTCTATAAGTGAAATTTTGGGATCTCTATAAGCAGAATCCACTTTTTCGAAAATTTCCTATTTTTACGTCTGTAACTGAAAGCAGCCGCCTCCGAAACACCTTATGAGTGGAATAGCTCGGCGTTATAAAATTTTCATTTTTAATAAACTGTCACAAGGAGGGTAGTTTCTTTCGTTAACATCATGTTTTGTGTTTTAACTACGCATTTTGTATGAGCTCACACATCGTTCAGTTTAGTTTTAAAGGCAGGATTACATACCTATTTTTTGTTACTACATATCTGGGTCGGGCCGTGGAGCCTTTCGACCGCCGCTACTTTTATGAAACAAATTACTGGTGAATAAAATGTCAAACGCATCAGAGTTTTAGGCATAAGTTAGATGTAAGGCATCATTTTCTATTTCTATTCAAAAATTTTATCGAATTTAGATGTATGATGTAAAAAAATTTTTACTTAAATGTGCAGCGGTTAGAACGCTCCGCGGGCCGACCCATCTACGTACATATTTAATAGAAGATGATTAATTTGACCATATATGTGACCTCTATAAGTGACATTACTAGCATCCTCATCTCTGTTAGCGAGGGCGTCTGTAAATGAGAAAACATTTCATTTGAACCTGGTTAAGGGCCTACTTCGTCATTTGTAAATCACGCCCCAAACGCGGAGCCAGCCAATAAGCGTAATTTGTAATAAGGGACATTTATTGCTCGCGCGCATCAAAGAAAGAGAAAGCTAATCCATAGTAATGTTATAAATGCGAAAGTGTGTCTGTCTGTCTGTCTTTCTGTCTGTCTGTTACCTCTTCACGCTTAACTTAAACCGCTGAACCGATTTGGATGAAATTCGGTATGGAGATAGTTTGAGTCCCGGGAAAGGACATAGGCTACTTTTTATCCCTGAAAAATACCCTAATCCACGATAAACGAATTTAAGGCGGACGATGTCGCGGGCAGAAGCTAGTACACTATATGCTTGGGGTTTTTTGGCGTAAGCGCCAGATGTAAGAGTACCATGAAATCGAAGATATTATTATGTTTTGTTAACATTTAAGTTAATCACTTAAAAGATAAAGAGAAGAATGACATTTTAACATAATTTAACCGTTTATTAAGCTGTCGTTTGTACAAACTAGACAAAAAACGGGAAATGAAGACGCGTTTTCGGATAACTTGTCTATCGAGGAAATTTTCATTAAACATGTTTCCGCGTTAATCACTGAATAGGTTATATAGTCAAGAAACACATATCTGAAAACCAGCCTGTTTTGTATACTAGATTTGACAAAAAATGCTCCACAAAAATAAGTTAAATTTTCGATGCATCCACATAAGTGGAAAACTGGATAAATGGAAAACCTGGATAAGCGGAATTAAACAGCCGGTCCCTTGCGATTCCACTTATCCAGTTTCCACTGTATAAAAAATATTTTCCGTTTCTATTTCCTTTGTTAGAAATAATGTTCGTTTTTGGGCAAGAGAGATTGACGCTATGGTATCATGAAGAACATTTCAATTGATTGTGAATGTATTTAAAAATATTTTTCCGCTTCTTTGTTATTTCAACGAACTATCTCCATTTTATTGATCTGTATTATATTATGTTCTCTGCTTAAAGTAAGGACCTTTTTTAAATTCCTAAGCGGCGGTTTTGCTATTGGAGTAATGCATCCAATAGCAAAACCGCCGTGTGAGCAATAAATAAAAGTGGACAAATAGCCTTAATACCTGGGACCCGTTACATAAAAGCTTGTAACTTGTATTACAAACGGAAATCTCTTTCCAACAATATGCATTAAAAAGAGACTTCCACTTGTGTGTACAAGTTACAATCTTTTGTGAAACGGGCTCCTGGTGTAGCTCGATCGCGAAATACAAAAAAACATTCCTTCGAATTGAGAACCTCCTCCTTTTTTTGGAAGTCGGTTAAAAATGGCGTCGCTTTAGGTTAGCACAGTCAGCACGCGCGCTAATTAATAAACGGCTCCGCACGTGGAACTAATTGACTTTGTGCCAGACTGGGGGAATTGTTACAACGTGTATTGTTTTCTTTTTGTTTGTTAAAAGCACTGAAAAAAAAAAACTTTAAAAGCGAGAGCAAATTGTATAGAAGAGCTCTAAAACTTGTTGCATATGATGATCTGCAGGATTGAACTTGAGAACTTGTCCCTTGGGTAGAAAGCTTGGTAGTGTGGTATGTCTAGCCACTAAAATCTCTAGTGTTGACGGTATACGCCTAACGCAAGGCTGAGTCTCTTCCTGAGGTATGAGAGCGATACGGGAGGGGTGTTTTTACGGAACGTCAAACGACGCGTAACTTCAATCGGGCGTCAGGCTTGTATAGCGAGACAGGACACGTCATGTCACGTCACTTGCCGCCCCTCCCGCACCGCTCCTACTACGCGACGACTACGCGATTAGCGCGCGAGTAAGCGATGCGACTGAGTGTCCTAATAGAACGCGAATACGCTATCATCGCGCGAATTGAAAACGCGAGACGCGAGCGCGATCGCGGAGTCAGCATCGCAGTTTAGCATCGGCATGTACGGCTTCGGTCGGTCCCAACCATGGTCGTGAGAGACGCACAATTTTTAGTGTTGGGAAATATTGTCCCCTGCCAGTGTTAACCACGCTCCCTCTCGCGATCGCGCGATTGTCAATTGGGACACCTATTCGTGTTTACAATACAATACAACAATTCTTTATTGCACACCAACAACAGAAACAGTACATTAGGCCTTAACTTAAAATACGGTAGACAATAGTTATTTATGTTTGACAATAATAGTTTCCGCGATTATTACTCATTGAAATAAAACAATTTAACGGATTATATCGCGTATATGGTCCTCCCGTGACCATGGAAAGCTGGAAAGCTTCCGAAACGTCGGGAACTAAAATGAGATATTATACGCGATATAATCCGTTAAATTGTTTTATTTCGATGAATAATAGTTTGTTGATAATCCTATCCATATTATAAACGTGAAAGTATGTATTGTACGTTCCACTAAATCTCAAAAACTACTGGACGATTTTTTATGAAACTTTCCAGTTATGTACCTTGTAAATGTGAATAGGACATAGGCTATAATATATGTCAAATTCCATCCCTTTTAGGGACGAAAAAGTGGGTGAAACTTTGTAAGCTATAAATTGCATATCTACGCGGATGAAGTCGCGGGCAACAGCTAGTAGTTAAATATTATGATCGCGCGTTCGTGCGAAATAGTTCAATATGTTTGATCGCAAGTTAGCGCGAGTAAAATTCGTGCGAACTTGCGATAATCGCGTAGTCGCGTCGCATTAGGACGATCCCTTAGAAACAGACTCAGTTAAGCGTTAGACCTGTACATACGACTAACTATGGTATCTTATGCGGCGGATTCGAGCATTTTACAATAACGTCATTCGCACCATACTCGTACCAGACTCATCTTGAGACGACACTAAGACCTAATCTAAATGCCAAGTTTGGACTAAACCTAATCTAAATTTATTCTCGCTCCCGCCGAGGCTGGAGTCAGCGAATCGATGGAGAGCGGCTTATGACGGATATTCAAATGAACCCTCGAGCTCGCGATGAGAGGCTCGCTCCTCCAATATTCGGGGTTTTACAACGAGTATTTCTGATGTGAATAGCATATATATATGGCTGATAAGTATGGTTAATCGACAGTTTTCATTAGAAATATCACTTACCATGGGTTGACGACGGCTTAACTGCGGGTTATTTTGAACTGTCTATAATCGTAAGATATTGGTAGCATCATAAAAAAAGCTTTCAGTAACAAACCTCTTGTATATACTTAGTTTAGACATTTATGATCAAGGTTATGACGTGGATTAAAGCAACCTTGATCTTCGGTACGTAGGTTAGGATCCGATAGTGTGGGTAGAGTGACGTTTTGTTATGCTTAAGGTCAACTAGGACAATTGCGTCTATGGTACAAATGCGTCTTTTAAACATTTGACGGTATCCTAACGCTATTACTAATGCAAAGAGAACGAGGGTCGAAGTAAAGTGTTCATCAAAATACGTATTTATCCCATAGACGTAATTTCCCCAGTTGACTTTTTAATTTACCCTAAAGTCGATTTATGCGAATATTTAGTTATTTCGTGATTCAAACCTAACTCCTGTCTCCGTTAACTAACAACAGAGTTAATTTGAACTGTTAAATAAGGACGTCGCAGTCTACCGAATACTCTCTACAAAGGCATTATTTAAACAGTTTTAACTGTCACACGCAGGAATGATTCTCTAAAAACCCCTTCAGATAACACTATCGTAGGCCAGACTGTGTCGGGCGCTCGGGTGTCGCACGAATGGAATTGACTCGGATCGGGTAGCCTCCCACATAACATGTGATACGTGTGTGAAAATCTAGTAGAAGATATAATTAACTAAAACTAAAAATTTATTTATTTATTAAAAGTTTTCATAATTCATAATTCATTTATGAATTATGAAAACTTTTTAACCTTTTTCTAATAATAACTTAGATAATAGATATTTAAATTAATTTAAAGTCACATTTTGCCGATCTTTCGGTAGTTTATTATTATTTTTTGGATCAGGGATTTGATTTGGTCAAGGGCACCAATATGGATACACCACAAAGTTTTAAAAATATGTATACAGGTCTTATTATTATGGCAGTAAGGTTTATGTTTACATATTTAAGAACTTTGTGTAGATATTTATCTTCGCCTTTGACTGTTACCTATTGTAAGGAAAGCCGATGAAAATATAGATTGATTTTCTGCGAAGGGGTTGGTGGCCTTTGTTGTAAAAGGCAACCCGGAGAGAGGCGGAAGCCGAATTCAGCACTGAATACATTATCGCGCAACTTCAATGCGACCGCAGCATTACTATGAATAGGTATGCCCTAGCATAGCTAGGTTAATCTACACTCGACTCAGACACTAAATGTCTGGTGCTGAGAGCTCTCAAGCTTCCGCAGTGCAGGAGATCTAATGTATGCAGCAAAGTCTATAATTACGCGTATCCATTCCCATTCTGCGCACTGATAATCCTCGTTCTTGCTAAAATGTAGTACAGTGCACTAAACGTCTGGGAGCAAACATTGTGAACTGGAGCGAGCTGAAAGCTGTGAGTGCCTCTCCAGCCTCCTCGCTAACGGAGTGAAGTTATATGCCTTCTTCAGGATAAGGCGCGGCCTCCCCACAATCCATATCTACTTAGTCGGCTAAGTCAACATTTTAAGTCTATTGTATATTCTACTATAATAGGGATGTTGTCAACTTTTGTGTGTGGTATGTTATAGAACGATCTTTCCATAATAGAAATACTGGTGAAATAACTACTTCGACATCATAAAAATTCCACGAGGTACAACAAGGTTAGAATCACACTTGGTCTTTCCCAAAAAACGCTCCATACTAAACCCTGGGAAGGTGTGACGTCACACACACCTTCCTACGTTGTATGGGGAATTTAGGAACTTTGTTCTGCCGCTATGTTAAAACATTCGTTTATCTAAACGTTTTCATAACAAAAGTTACTATACATTTCATAGGTTACTCAATGGTATTATTATTTATTAATACTTTAAAGGTGGACTTTTCCACCTAACTTTGAAGGCTCATAAAACAAGCTACACGTTAGGTATCGAAGTAATTTTTTTTATAGTTTTTGCATGAGATAAACTACCATTTCGCATCAAGATTTTATTATTATTTAAGTACAGTCAACATTCCTATTGTGAAAAATTGTGAAAACGTTTGGTTGTTTCTAACCAATAACATGTCGAACGGATTTAAATGAAACTTTGCATACACAGATCTGGCTCCGATTTCACAATGGTGACAAATTTTAAATTATTTATTACGTTGACACTGAAAAACTCCCACGGAATGATGTTAGGCATATTGTTGATCGAAAACGTAATGAGACGGGATGGTTTACATTTGATACCTTTGAAAACTGGCGAAAACTGCACAGAACATCATTAAATTTTCATATTGATATTGATTGGTTGTCTGTAAATTCGGTTTACGGACGAAAATTTTACGTGATAACGTCTGATGAAAAATTGCGTACTTTTATGAATTCACAAGTCGAACGCTTAGGCCGATCGTCTCTCTCTATCGCTTGTTCCGCGCTCTCGCTTGCACGCTCGGCTCAGGCGGAACGTGACAATGTGTCACGCTTCTTCGTGCGCGTAGCCGGATTTCATCGATTTATAATACGTTATCAGGTCAAATAGTTTTTATAGTATGAAAACGTGACATTTCATCGTGATATGCCTAAATTCCACGGAAGTGATATTATAATTCCTCCCACCTGCCCGAGGCTCGAGGCCAGACCCACAGACGCACAACAATAACATGTGATACGAATTTTAAAATAATATAGTACTTTTGTTCGCTAACTGGTCCCTGAGGCGGCGCGCGCCTCTAAATCATCGTTTGCCGCCCCCGCGGGGCGCCATGCTGATTGAATCATTTTACGACTCTAGCTACATATAAAACGTTAGAATATTCAAAAGTTTTAGGTTTTTGACGTGATAACGTCTTATAAATCGATGAACGCCGGCTGCATGCACGAAAAAGCATGACTCATTGTCACGTTCCGCTTGAGCCGGGCGTGCAAGAGAGAGCGCTAAATAAGCGATAGAGGGGCACGATCGGCCTACGCGTCCGGCTTGTGTCGTATCTGAGACAGCAGTAGCACACAACGACATTATTACGTAAAGTTATCATCCGTAAACCGACTTTGTATGTGTCTCCATCACACAGACAACCAATTTTTATCTCTACCATTATAAAGTTGTAAATATGAAATGTCTGTACATTGAATACATTTTCAAAAAATACCTATTGGACTGTTGCTGTCACTGATTTGAGAATAATATTTTTTTAAATTTTTTGTATGTGTCGTTGGCTTCACAGATTTACCCGATTTACCCGACATTATACGTTATACACGCCTATGCTAAAGAAAAAACGAATATTAACCTAAGTTTTATTCGTGTTAACTTTCGTTATTCAGAAAGGATATTTTTTTGAAATGTTCACACCTGATGTGTTTGATCTTCCAAAGTATGTATTAGTATTTTACTAATAATAATACTTTGAACGTACAAAGGATTCATATGAACAGTACCTTCTTGCATTACTCATTTACGTGGAAATGAGTGCCCACATTGTGAAAATACCGTTTTTTGAAATTGTGCATTTCGTTAAATCGTTTTCGGAAACTATTCTCAACCCAACATTCACAATACGAAAATTTTACGAGTACATGTGTTTATTTCTTTTATGTATTATTATTTACGCCAGCAGTTTTTCTTACTGTTATCGTAAGAACACATTGTTTAAGCATATATTTTTTATTGTTACAGGTAAGTCATCTCATCTATCCCAGATAGGTCGTCAACCTTTATTTTACACGAGCAAATTTGTATTGCGCGTGCGATCGAGCAATCATTCAGTTGCTTAGAATTTTGTGCGTGTTGAATAGAGACTGCTGTGCAAAACATTGGTGTGTAAATTGATTCTAATGGTAAGTGCTCATTTTATGCTTTTATCCCGACAGTCAATTGTTTATTGAGGATTTGATGGTCCTCATAATCTTCATTTAATGTTGTTTATGCAATGCCCTATTATAATACTGGGTCATATAGCCTAGGTGCCTGTGGCAGTATACGCTGCTATAGGTTTATATAAGAAGCTGAGTATTTACAGTTACATAGAATTATTCACAACATGAGACAGATATATTAAAACATGAGATAGCTAAATAGGTACACGTTAGTGGGTACTATGGATCAGCTGATCTAAATTTACCCGACGCAGAAAATACTACTCGCGGTAAGAATGCTGTAATTTGCATAAAAAGTTTACCTAACTATATTAACGAACGGTCAAAATGCTGAGAGATCCGTCTTATTTATTGTACGTTACTTAACTAATGGTCTAGGCGTTCTAGCTCTCTTTCACGCTTCATGAAATGTAAAAGAGAGAGGAAAGAATTAGGAAAATGACAACTTATAAATGGATCGAGGCAACGGCCGCAGTCGGTCTAACAAGAGTGCTACGAGACTACGAAATCGATACGTCATCGCTACGACGTAGCGGTGCTACGGCGGCGTAGACTCGCTACGCCGCGTTGTAGACACTTTGGAATGAACGTGTAGGGATTCGTATTTAATACTAGAAGGGCATTTTATTTTTGCGGAGGAGATAAAAGTCATAACCTTCTTTTTGGCTTCAGCGCAATCGGATAAAAAGTATCCTATAAGCATCTGTAAATGCTCAGCTACCACGTATACCTACCATTTTTTTTGAAATCTGTTTAGCCGTTTTAAAGTGATGGAGACACATACAAAATCAAAAATAAATATGTTTCAATTCAGTGACCTTCAAGTAGTCCGTATCACTTATATTTTTAAAATATGTTCAATGAACAGAAATCCCATTATGACTAACAAGACTACCATTATGACATTATGACTATTTATCTTTATACAAGTATAAATGTGTTGTTAGTCAACGATATATTTTTTTGTTAAAAATTAAGATATCCTGAATTGTAATTTTTGACAAATTGTTCATTTTCCAAAAAAAAGTGGTTATTCTGAATTTTGTCTCCATATTGTACAAATAGTACATTACTGCAGACGCCAGGAAAGAAAAGCTTGCCGGGTGAGTAGGGATAGTGATACGAAGCCGGCAAGCCCTTTTTATGGCACGGCATGTATAGTGGTTTTTCTCAAAAATATGCAATGAAATAAAAATAAATACACCACTCAAAAAATATAACTCAGCTATTTAGCCTGTTCATGATTACAGACGCCATGTTTACATCAAAATTAAAAAAAAAATGTAATGAAATGAAATAATGATCTTTATTCTGTAAGTAGGCCACAGGGGCACTTTTACAAGTCTGACTCTACGGCGTTTCCCAAGAGGAGACCACTGAAGAGAAGAAAGCCGAAAGAAACTCAACAGTCAGTAATTTTTTCGAAATAACTCTTATATCTATTACAATATTTGTAGGTACTTAGCCTATCCTAAATATATGTTTTGAGTATATAAACTCAATGCGTAGTTCTTCAAGAAAACATGTACTTCCCCCTAAGCCGGGAATCCTATATCTAACACTTCAATTTTGTATGAAATTCCTTTATAGATCTCTCGAGTTGTTCCGCCTGAAACGTGATACTTTGAAGCCTGTTATAATTATAACGCACGTATAATGAAAACATTTCATTGCATGTTTGATAAAAATATTTCACTATGCATCTTTAATTTCTCCCTTCACTAAATGTTCAAGCATTCAATAAGAAATTTCACATAGACATGAGCATAGCAAGAAGTGTAAAGACATTTCAATGGCAGTACCAACTGTGTCCTAAATCAGAAACGTTTCAATCATCGCTCGGGGACTGCAATCCCATTACAAAAGGCGTTTATTTTTCAAGCGATCTGCTTCGCAGCTGCTCCAGAAAAACGTGTAGTAAAGTTACCAGGATCAATATTCGATTTTAAGGCGGACGTGGGCAGAAGCTAGTCTATATTATAAACGTGAAAGTATGTATATACGTTCCACTTAATCTCAAAACTACTGGTCGATTTTTTATGAAACTTTCCAGTTATGTACCTTATATATCGGAATAGGCTATAATATATGTAGAATTTCATCCTTTTAGGGACGAAAAAGGGGATGAAAATTAGTATACAGTAAATATTTTTTTACGCTAGGAACTTGAAATCTTACACTTACAAACATACAAAAAACCTAAAGCTGAAATTTTTCGTTTCAGTGACCTCCAAATAATCCGATACAATCACATTTTTTTTTATATTTTCAATGTATTTCTTTTTTACAACTTTGTAATAGTATTGATGTACTTTTCGAAATTTGTGATGGATATTTTCATATATACAGGACGATTTTTTAGTCGTGAATCAAAATGTTACTTTCTGAGGCTACTCACAATGACGATTAACTTTTAGTATGAGACTTCGAAATCCTTAAAAAAAATTGAACATCCCATTGTAACCGACTACGGTTAGCTTCAAGTTTTGTATGGAGAAGTTGTTTTTTTTTTTACTGTTTCGAAATTGATCTCGTGCTATAAGTTGATCGTCAATGTGACATTTGTCGCCTCGGAAAGTAACATTTTGATTCACGAGTAAAAAATCGCCCCGTATACAGGGGCAGGAATATTTCCAGTGCCCTCATATTTCAGGAGATAACTTCTAACCGTGAGTCATTGTCACGTTTTGTCACAACAGTAACGCTGACCGTACCATTACAGGGCGGAAGTGGCATTTCGTGCAGGACGCCATTACTCGAAAGGGCTTATCATTTAGGAAATATACGTTACTTGAGCCCTTTTGCGTTGAGCTCTACTGACCCGTAGGATGGATTTATCCAATTCTCTCGTACACTGAAACTAAAACTCGTAACTCCGCCAGGAATTCAATGACACGCCCGTCTTTTTATTTGTAAGGCGGTATAAAGCTGTTGCTTGGACGTCCTTTGTGGTCGCTAAGAAGCTCGTTAGTTTCTATCTGCCTCATCTACCGTGGAAATTTAATATATATACTGGGTAATAGGGTACATGCATGAATTATTTTATTGCTTTTCTTAACTAAATATCAAAATACCGTAAAAACTATTTCAAAATGTGAAATTAAAATTAAAATCGGCCAAGAAATACGTATAATATATGCATTTTAAACTAGTAATTAGACAGAGAGGTCAGATATGCACTGTTACGTCACAGTGCACTAAGGCCATATAAACTCCATATTAAATTCTGTTTTGCAAGAAAGAGATAGAATGAAATGTTTGTAGGCTTGGATCTTGGTTATTTTTATAGCTATTCGAAAAATTACTTTTGTCTACTGTTTGTAACATGAAATTCATGCATATTCTCTATTCATGAGTCCTGAGCAGGAGTGACAGGGTCACATTGAGCAACTTTTACTATCGGGCCAACCACGAAATCACGAAAAACATTCAGCTAATTAAGAATTAATTGATAGCTAACTACCCGAAATGTATGGAACAGCTTATTTTTTTCGTGATTTAGTGGTTAGCCATAGTAAAAATGCTCCGTGTAGCCCTATCCATGACCCCTACCACTCCTGCTCATGACTCATGAATCACCCAGTATATCTTTATTGACGGCAAAAAGAGGAAACTTTGTAACCGCCAATGGATTCAGTTGGTGGTTACTACTGTTGAGATTTTAAAGCACATTGAGTATATTACAAGCTCCATGCTAGTATACGAGACGTACAGGCTAGTATTTTAAAACTAGAACTGTTTTTAATTCAGAATAAGGCCTGTCTATGTCTATTATGTCAATAGGATCTAAGTCTAAGACGAACTCTCAAACAGAAAACATACCTCTATAAAGTATTTTAGTGCTCCACCTCTGAACTCATCCCCTACACTACGTTTTCGCTTTTTGCCGTCGATATATATATCAAAACGTCACGAAATGGCGGAACGGCCCTCATGAATGTTCGTTACATGGTGGAACTAAGTATATATAGACGCCGATATAGTAGTAGCTAATCATCATTATACTCTAAGACAGCATAATGTTATAAATTCGAATTAATTCGATGAATGAAATAAATCAATTTAATGGAACGAGTGCCATTCTCATCAGGGCCAAAACTCAGCTATTTTAATCGAGAGATATATCTCGTCGCCACCCGTTTATCACTTATCATTGAGGAGTTCCAGTGACCTTCTGTGGTCTTTTTCATCAGTTCCACTTCACTAATTTACGATTTCCGAATGCAAATGATTATTATGTTTCTTAAAATACCAAAATCACCATAAGTATTCCTACCATAACTTTAGTTTTTAATATATTTGTGCATATTAACTTGTTGGTTTGTCTATCTGCATGTTTACTCGTCTCTCTCTTTTGTTCTAAGGTTGACTGGAAGAGATCCCTTAAAGTTCGCCTTTGTACATATTTATTACTTTACCGTCTTTGTTTTTTTCAATTGTTTTTATGTACAATAAAGTGTTTACAAACAAACAAACAATATTTGAGAAGTTCCTTCATTTCCTCATGGATCCCATCATAAAATCTTCACTAAAATTATATGAAACCAATCCGGATGCACCTCATTTCAAACAAAAAAATAATTCAAAATCAGTTTATAAATTATAGAGTTCTGCACCTCTAGCACAACTGTGATACGTGGCTCTGTGTCGTGCGACAAAGATTGTCTATCTCTTTGTTTTCAACATAATGCGAGAATGACGGGTGATGCTTCGTCGCGCGACAAGCGTAGTCGTGGAGGCGGCTGTGGTAAATATCATGAAAAAAAAGCAAACTAATTGAGATTCACCTCCTTTTTTGGGAGTCCTCTAAGAGTCCCCGGCTAGCTCATTGTACTTTTACATCTGGTGCTTACGCCAAAAAACCCCAAGCATGTAGTGTATAAGCTTTCTCTTTATTTGATGGGCGCGAGCAATAAATGCGCCCTTATTACAAACTAGCTATGCCCGCGGCTACGCCCGCGTGGAATTCGGTAAGTGTCAGTAAGCGGCTACTTTACCCCTCTCCCCTGGTGACGTAACTGAAAGTAAAGTCCACCACCACTAAATAAAACTACTCCAAAATCAATAGTTTTTCGCCCTTATTCAAGTTTTAGACGTGATTTAAAAGACATAGAGTATAGGTATACTTAGTAGGTGTATATCGGACGACACAATACCACTTTTCTATTTTTATGTCCTGATCAAAATCAAGTCCATGACAAATATCATCCAAAACGGTTCTCCAGTCATATCAGTCTAAGCATGAAAAGGTAAGAACACATAGAAATCCATACTTCCTAACATACTTTCGAATTTAGGTCTAATATTATTTAGAAGTAAGATTAGAGGAAAGGTGAATATTGATATCAAAAACGTGAGGCCAAGTATTTACATTTTATTTAAAGTTACGTTTATGTATGCACAACTAAATATGTACATACATACTCCAAAAGTAGGTATGTAGAGTATATTTACATAACGTTGACATTTTACGATATTTTTTGTACACCCCATTGTGAGTCTTCCCGGTGGGCATCAGCGCGAACAGCCCCGTGCAGCTGGTGACGGGCGAGCACGCCCCGTAGAGCTGCCCGTGCGAGAAGCAGCCCGTGCGCAGGTCCTCGCTGGCGGCACGCAACGTCTGTCACTGCGACTTGTAGATGGTCATGGCGAAGCAGACGCTCACGGGGAACTGTAGGCGCTTGAAGTGGAACGGGAAGTTGCTCGGGATGAGGGGGATGCGGGGGATAAACACGGCTTCTCCGTCGTCGCACACCATCAGGATTTGCGCCTCGATGAGGTTTCGCTGCAGCTGCACTACTTTTAGCTTGTTTCCGTTGCATAACTTTGGAGGTGACAAATTTCGGAGAAGCATGATCGGAACTCAAATTTTTACGGCGTTGGGGAATGGACGAAAATTTTCAATAATCTTGAAATTTTGTTTATAGGTAGAAATAAGCCTCCTTATTGTCAGAAAAAAATACAGACTTTTCTGTTGCTTAGAAAAAAAATAAAATATGAAAAAGTGTTGGTGGACCTCTATGCCCGTCTTATACGGTACGGCAAAAATAACAGTATATTTACAGCCATTTTTAACCGACTTCCAAAAAAGGAGGAGGTTCTATGTTCGACAGTTTGTATTTTTTTTATGTATGTTCACCGGATTACTCCGCCAATAGGAGACCGATTTTAAAAAATATTTTTTTTATTTGAAAGGATATACTCCTGAGGTGGTCCTATTGCCACCAAGTTGGGACCTGATGATGGGATCCCAGGGAAATCTCTAATTTTATAGGCACTTAGAACGTTTTTCATATATTCTTTTAAGCTATTTAAGTATTTGCATATGGTAGTCATCATCTCATCATGCTGAGCTGATGATGGAAGGTACAACTCTTTAGTAGTTAAGAGTTAGAGGATAATTCTTTAAAAAATCATCTACCTGTTATAGGTAGATACGTTAAGACTGTTAGTCCGTAGGTGTCCCTGAAGTAGTCTCCTTATCACCAAGTCAGAATCTGATGATGGAATACACTAACAATGTTGTGTATATATTTTTCTAAAGTTATCAGTTGTTTTCCTCTGGTTGTCATCATTTCATGCTGAGCTGATGATGGAAGGTACAATGAACTAACCAACTTTTACATTTCTTACTTCCCAAGACTCGAGATGCGTGCAAAGTGCCTCCTCAATCTTCCCATTCTGGGCTCTAAAAAATACTTTATATCACTACTAAAATCCATCACTAAAAAACAAAAAATAAAAAAAATAAAATAGAAAAAGAAACGTCTTCAAAATAAACTAAAAAGCCAAAAATAATGTTTTATACGGTACGGATCACATTTGAATCACCTTTTGAAGTCGGTGCCAAACCTGAAGTATAAATGTTCTTTATTCATAAAAATACGAATTACTATGGCTAAATATATGTATGACTAAATGTAGGTAGATAGTAACTAAAGGCTCGCCGCCTAGGTTCTTGATAGTAATAAATTAATGGTTTGGCACCGACTTCAAAAGGTGATTCAAATGTGATCCGTACTGTACATAAAATATTATTTTTGGCTTTTTAGTTTATTTTGAAGTCGGTTCTTTTTTATGTTTTTATCAAAAATATCAATGCTATATACCTATATAGGCCCACCAACACCTTTTCATCTTTTTATTTTTATCCAAGCCACAGAAAAATCTGTAATTTTTTTCTGACAATAAAGAGACTACCTATAAACAAAATTTCAAGATTTTTGAAAATGTTCATCCATACCCATTGTGTGTGCTGGGAATCCTGAAGCGCTCAATGAGTTTAGGATCTCCATCGGGTATGTTGTGACATTGCCTTCATCCACGACAGTGTTAATGGAATTATATACTGCCTGTTCACGAGTGTGGCTCATATTTTCCGAAAAACATATTTTCTTCAAGGCAAATATTCCGTTCTCTTATTTTCCCGGTGGCATTTTTTCCCAATATTTTATTTTCTATGGGCATTTAATTCCGTTCCCATATTTTCCCAGTGACATTTGTAACCATTCGCATATTTTGCCCAATTTATTTATTTGTCAGAAGCTTCATGCCTTTAAGGTGAAATAGGCAATCTTAGGATTTTTCGACCACTCGATATCCGCGGCTCGCTCGCTTCGCTCGCTCGTTAGGGTCACAACTCAACCTAACACTCCTCCTCGCTACGCTCGTCGTCGTACCTAACCTTAGCCAAGTCGGACCTGCTTTAAGGTGAAATAGGTAATATTTGGATTTTTCAACCACTTGATATCCGGTTTTGACTTGGAAATATGAGAATGGTTACAAATGTCACTGGGAAAATATGGGAACGGAATAATTACCACCAAGAAAATAGGTGACTGGAGAAAAATGCCACCGGGAAAAAAAGTGAACGGAATTTTTGCCTCGAAGAAAAAATGATTTTCGGAAATACCCAATTTATCCCACCTGGCTCAGGTCTCCCTATACGCTCCGAATGTGGTCTTCATCGGACGGAATGATCCTGCATAACGTCTCTGGTAATCGAACCAGGGCGTTGATTCCTCCAGAAGTCCTTCTCCCACCTGAAGCAGTACCTGGGCGAATTCCTGCACATGTGAGCCTCCTTCTTGTTGATACCACCGAGTCACTTATCTCGTATTTTGTTGCATTATTAAATCAATTATTCAATTAAATTTGTCGATATCCGTACTCCCTCTTCTAAACTTAGAGTTACTTTGGCAAAATGCTTCCTCAGGGGCTTAAGTTATATCATAAAATATTTATTTTAGCGCCACCTATTAGTTTAGCGGGGTACTCGATAGTACGCAGGCTCGAGAAACAGCTATAGTAGGTTTGAGAAAAGTTTGCACCTCCTTCCTAAGTAGCGCCATAAGATTCAGGTGCAAACTTAACTCAATCAAGTGTAGTGGCTACCCCCCCGTGTTAAGGGTTGAATTTTTGTAGCCTATAACCTGGCCGGGGATTTTCTCGACAGATTCGTAAAGTTTGCATCAAAATCTGTTCAGCCGTTTTCACGTGATGCGCGTACAAATAAAAAGGCAAACAGATAAACAGACAAACATTCTAAAAAGTGTTGGAACGTGTTCTGTTATCAATTCTAAGTATCCCCAGCCAACTTTTTTTTTCGAATATCTTCAATGTACAGACTTTCGACCCTCTTCAGCTTTATTATATGTATAGATGTATACATTATGCTTATTGGCCCGCTCGGCGTTTGGGGCGTGGTATTGCGAATGACAATGCAGGCCCTTAATATTAAACGTGCTTCTATTTTTAGGTTTCATGTGTCCCGTTTATGCCCTTAGTCAGTAAAGATCAAGCGACAGTCAACATCCCCTGGCGGCCATTAACCCCTATACTCGCCTATTGACACACACCTGTATTGTATTTTATTTTTAAAACCCTACCCTATTCCCCACTGGCCACGGTTGCTTTTGAAATTGCTTGCGGCATTACGTTGTGTGAAGAGTTTTGGGTCGGGAGTTACTGAATTATTCACAGGGATTACAGAGAGGGTATATTCTATTGTTATGTTTTTTTGGGCTGGTATTATTAGTTGAGTTTATTTACGTAACATCAGACAGTGCAGAACGTTCTAGAAAATGCTGTTGCCTGGAGACACTAGGGTTCACCGGCGTGCACAGGATTTTTGACCAAGGTAGGCAGTTTTTCTGTGCCTATATGGAGACATAGTCGTTCAGGGCTTCAGGGTAGGCAGTTTCTCTGTGCCAATATCGAGCCATGTTCGTTCAGGCATTCAAGGTAGGCAGTTTCTCTGTGCCTATATCGAGCCATGGTCGTTCAGGGCTTCAGGGTAGGCAGTTTCTCTGTGCCTGTATAGAGCCATGGTCGTTCAGCGTAGGCAGTGCCTTTGTGCCTATATGGACGGCACGCCAGTTCTAGGGTTTATGAGGGAGTATTCTGTGTGTGTTATTGTATGGTATGGTAATTCCGATTTTGTTCGTGAAAACTGAAGTCATTAGCACTGTTCCTAGTCGGGTCAGAAATATAACCATCGTAGCTATTGTTGTACCAAATTTGGTCAAAATCCGTTTTGCTATTTTGATGTGACGAGAACACAAACACACAGCTACAAAAAGATATACACTTTATTCTTATTGCATTGTAATATCGATACTGTTATAAAGATGTAAAAAAAACGAAACTGGCTGTTTGAAGGTCACTGAATCGAAAAATATTTTTTTCATTTCTTTGTTTGTATGTACATATCGACGGCAAAAAGTAGTAACCGCCAATTGATTCAGTTGGCGATTACTACGTTTCCGCTTTTTGCCGTCGATATGTATGTTTGTGCTCACACCACGTCAAAACGTAATGCTCCTTGCTTAACAAGCGTTCATAGGCTACGTTGACATCTTACATCAGTCAGGCCGTACGCTTGCTTGCGACCTTAGTAGCATAAGAAAACAAAAACGGCTGCACGAATTTTAACGTTTTCGACAAATGGTTATAGGACCCTTTTTACCGACTACGCTGCCGCTGAAGAAAAAAAGAGAGATTATGACTTTCCCCTACGCGAACGAAGTTACGGGCACCTTCTAGTATTTTATAAATTGATAAAGGTCAAAAACACTTTCAGCTCGTTTTCGGAAAACATTTCAAAGTTAAACTTGAATTGCTGAGTACTGTTTCAAATTACTTTTAATTTGGTTATTTAACCGCTTCTATCTGTTAAGCTAGCACTGGCCAGACGCTGCGAAGTTGGCGCGCCAGCCAGTCGGCCAGTTGATTTACTGTTCAATTGTGCCAATTACAGTAAAGGAGTTTTGGCAAAAGTTTGAGTTTACGAATGCCAGCAGTCGAGCGCGGGTTGCTTTGGGGTAATGGAGGTTGGTTTTGGTAAATAGCGGGGTTTCTACGTAATGCTCCTGTTCTATATGCTTTATATTCTTAACTTGCTCAATTTCCACACAAATTATCGCAACACAACAAAACGGGGCTTAATCGCGTATAAATATGATTTAACTATTTTGTTTCGCTTGTATAACGGGAAGTGCTCCGAGGAATTGTTTGGATTGGTCCCTGCCGCATCTTTCCGCCATCCTCCTACGCGATAATATCTCCATTCCCACCACTTAGAAAGTTGACAGTCCACAATAGTGCATTTAGCTAAAAAAATCCTGCCACGCACGACTGAACTGTGGAATAAATTGTCGCCGGCAGTATTTCCGGACCGGGTCGTACGTACTCCAATCTGAAAGGCCGGCAACGCGCTTGTGACTCCTCTGGTGTTGCAGGTGTCTATGGGCAACGGTGATCGCTTACCATCAGGCGATCCGTCTGCTCATTTGCCCCCTATAACTTTAAAAAAAATTATCTTTCGTTGGTAATTCTTCGACGTTTCGGACGTAGCGTTACGTCCATAGTCTCGAAGGAACTGGAGAGGCGGGTATCGACATCTTCTTGCCGCGCGAGTTTTTCGTTCTACCAGCGCATGGTCTTCATTATTAGGTTAAACACTAAGGTCGTCACTAAATCGACACACTACACTCACGACATCTGGCGATTTATCGGGTGATATTTGATGATTTGTACAGCTACTAGATTACTGGATTCCACGAAGATTAACGTTTTGTTGTGATTATGAGTGAAGATCGTGTAAGTTTAAAATCAATCTTCAGTCACCAGCATCAATATCTGCCTTAAACAAAGCGGGCGAAAATATCTGACACAACACATCCTAAAAGCTCTAAAAATTGAGTCGTGTCAGAACTTTATGCGCGCTTTGTTGTCGCAGATATTGATGCTGCTGGTGGCTGTTCCACACAAAATTATTGAATCTCCTAATCTGTGATACATTTTCATAAATTCTGTTTATTAATTCCATTGTTCTTGGATGCCCCGACTTGATTTAGGCATTGCGTTCTATTTGGTTGACCTCTTATTACAAGCTTTTATTTAACTTGCAATGTATGTAGGTATGTATGATTCGTTCGGGTGGAATCTTGCAAGGTAAATTTGACCTTTTTCCCGGATTCCAATTGAGCTAAAATTTGGCATACTTCTGTAAATTTGGTGACAATGCAATAATATGATACCATCGAGCTGATCTGATGATGGAGCAGGAAGGTGGTCATAGGAACTCTGTAATAAAATAACTCAATCCTACCGAGTTTGGGCTCTTTAGAAACCTCTCGGCGAGTAGTTGATGGATGCTCAATGAAAAGTACAGTCGGCAATAAAAGCTTGTCATAAAAATGATTTTTTTGACAGAAACTTATTTTAGTACCAAATGACAAAGTGTCATTATGAAAGTATCACCTTTAAAATACGAGTTAAATGTGAAATGATTAATAATAACAGTATATGTCTGTTGTCGTCTCGTTCTGATCATGTAAGTCTGCATCCATTACACAATCATAAAAAAAACCTTTTAAATGCGAAATGAATTCCGAGCCGAGTCTGGTCAGTACGAGTTACGGCGCGGTTCATCCATAATGCATAGACGCATCGCTGCAGCTCACTCGGGAATGCTTTTTCATTTCCTTTACGGATATAAATAGCTTTAGACGATGGATACATTTAATGGATTTATATAGCAACATTACTTTCATACTATTGGTCGCATTTCGTTATTTTACTAACATTAAAAGGTAACGCTGAAAATATAAACTGAGTTCACTCAAGGTTCATTTGAAGTCGAACATGTAACTGGATAACTGGTGCAACGTCTGAACCATGTGACCAGAACCAATCAACGCTACCAAGTGGAGCAGAATTGGGGTATTGACAATTTTTGTCATTTTTTATGTATGCTATCTTGTAGAACGACCTTTTAATAATAAACACATTGGTAAAAAACTACTTCAATCTCATAAAAACTCACCAAGATACAACAATTTTTATGTCGCAGGGAAATAGCCAAAATAGAGATTTGATCAAATCTCTAAGGGATATGACCAAATCACGTAGGATGTTAAAATGGCGAATCAATTTTATCATTTGTCTAGAAAATGTCGGTCATTTGATTAAATCCCTGAATCAGTTTAGTGATATGACGAAATCAGCCAAGAAAGGCAACTCGTTTTGTCATTTCACCAGATTTGTTTAGTGACTTGATGAAACCCCTGAAACACGTTAGTGACTTGACAAAATGAACTTGCAAACTCAATTCGTTTTATCATTTCACTAGACAAGTTCAGTGATATTATAAAGTCTCTTATGTCTAGTGACATGATAAAACGAGTTGAATTTCCGAGTTCGTTTCGTCAAATTACTGGCGTGTTTCAGGGATTTATCAAATCACTAAACAAATCTGGTGAAATTACAAAACGAGTTGCCTTTTTTGGCGGATTTTGTCAATTCACTAAACTTCTTCTTCTTCTTCTTCTTCTTTCGTGTCGAGGTTCCTCAAATAACGGATGCCCAGTGGCCAGCGGTATCCACCAATTTCACTAAACTGATTCAGGGATTTAATCAAATGACTGACTTTTTCTAGACAAATGATAAAATTTATTCGCCTTATCAACATCCTGCGAGATTTGGTCATATACCTTAGAGATTTGATCAAATCTCTGTTTTGGCTATTTCCCTGCGACATTAATATCACATTATTGGATTTTCCCCAAAAACGCTCCATTCTAAAGCCTAGGAGCGTGTGACGTCACACATTTGAGGAAATTAAGAACTTTGTTCTGCAGCTATGTTGAAACTTGCGTTTATCGAAACGGTTTCATAACAAAAGCTATACATTTCATGCGTTATTCAATAGTATTATTAGTTATTGATATTTTCTCACTATAAAAATGGACTTTGCCACCCAACTTTAAATGCTCATAAAAACAAGCTACACGTAAGGTATCGAAGCCAAACATCGAATTTTTTTTTTCAAATCTCTGTCATTGAAATTACCATTTCGTATCAAAATTTATTTTTTATTTGACACCCAATTGGGTGATGTTGAAGCACATAAAAGACTGCCCTCCTCAATGTAGACTATCGATCTGGCGCAGGTTGCGAGAGTCTCTTGAACGCAAGAACGCCATGATAGCGGTATTTGGAGGCGGTTTATGTCCAGCCATGCATTTGAGTGCATCGACGCATTAGTTTCGAGTGCGCATTACTGCTCCTTATCCTTCTATAAAGAGAGCACGCTTTTTCTCTCGCACCGGCCGCTCACGACGTCTTTAATATTGATCACCCTGTACGTGAAGGGTTTAATGACTGAGCTTAATCGAAGCGGTGGTTAGCTACTCAAGTGTTTCTTTTGGAAAACAAAATGGCTGTAGAGAGAAATGGCTCCGAGACTTTTAACCAAGCTATAATAACAATATCAGTCGTTTTATATCCAGTCACTTGTTTTTGGTAATTGCAGCTATACTCGTACGTAACGTTCAGTTTTTAGTTTAGAGCTGAAAACAAAATAACGAGTAAACGAAAAATATATTTTCTGATAATTAAATTATATTGTCTCAAACTGAAAGTAATTTCCTTTGCCTCTTAAAAAATCAGTATATACTTGACATAGAACAAGATCGTTACAAGCAATCATGTTATCAAATTCGCAGTGCTGGCCAGGATATATTTTATTGGAACGTTGTATAGATAGGTATCCAGCCATGCGTCACTTTCAATCTTTAGAAAAGTACTGGCCGTGATATATTCAGAAGCGCTATCAACTAATACATATATTAGCACTAGTGATAAGACACGTTTTTAAAGAGTCTTTTCAGATAAGATAAAAAACAAATTAAGAGCCAATAATAGGCCATTACCTACATGGTTTTGCATATCTGTTATGAAGTAAGTTTGATCGCTATTTAAAAACACCAATGTCTATAATTGTCATTAATTCAATAATTATTACGAGACGTGTCGCGATTGTTGTGAACCTTACAATTTTTTACAAATAATTGAGGAAGTCATGAGAAAGCTTTCAGTACTCCTGCTAGGAGATGACACTCGTAGATTATATACTCGTAGTTTGCTTTAATAACTGTAAAATGCCAAAATGTCACGAGAAACCGATGTTTGCTAATCATCCAACTGAAAGTAACAACAATAGTCGTATTAATCCCCCGAACGTGCTCAAAGTTTTACGAGTCGTAAAGACCTCAGCAACCTCTGACCTTTGCCATCGATCTGACGGCGGCATCACCGAAACTTGGCCGCGGGCCAGGTTAAAGCCACTTACTACATCGTCTTGTTGCTAAGCTGAATCGCTCAGATGGCTCGCTAATTATGGGTAACCTTAGTTGTACCATTAGGAACATTTTTACAATATCTGCCTAGGAAAAAAGGTGTTTTGTGTGAAGGATGTTTAGAAGTACATTTTAATTTGTCGATGCGCTGCCATTTCTAACTTTCAGAGAGTTGCAAGACATCTAGGTATACCATTGCCATTTTTTACAGCTTCAAAAGACTTCAGATTTAAGTATTTGATGTTAATTCTAACTTAAAACTCCACGCGTTCCTGAGAAAAAGGGTCTTAAAAGGCAGACAGACGGACGGACTGTTCCTATGTTTCAAGATAGTATCAGCAGTTTGATCATCATCAGCCTTCTTCTAGGCGTGTTGGATAGAGATGGGTATATCCGGAGTTCCGTAGAGAATCCGTAAGCGGATCCGGTACCTTATCGTCTCCTTTTAATTCTAATCGAGTCCGATGAGTTACCAACTCCTAATACCTATCGGTACGGGGCCGAATGAACGATTGGTTTGTTTCGGTACCAGAGCGGAGCGAGGTAGGCGCTAATCAGTGAGTCTTGATTGAACTGAAGGCCACTCCGAAATCCGCAAAACGAAGTTCGTATGCCGCCATCCCGCTAACTCAAATACAACATAACAAGAGAGCGAGAGGGATAGCACGTTACGAACTTCGACTTTTGTCTTCGAACTGCGATTAGGTTTTTCTGGGTTTTCTCTAATCCTGGCAACAAATGTTGGATCATGTTGTATGTCTCCCAGCAAACACCTCTCTCAATGTAACTAACATTTCGAAAGTGCTTGTACCTAGGCCTACTTGAATAAAGAATATTTTGATTTTTATTTGATTTGATTCTACATTCGGCCTTATACCGTTAGGTTACCTAGTCGGAGTTAGTAACTCCTCGGACTCGATGCGATTTAAAAGGAGCCGAGAAGGAAGGAGCTAAATCAGCTTTTGTGATTCGAACCACTTTCCGGAGTTTAAATTACCCATCTCTAGTGTCGGAGTGTTTTATTGTTCCAGCGATGACTTGCTTAGCATAATTAGAAGCGTAGTGTTCAAGTTTATAGCCTTGTTTGTTTGTCCGCTGGTGGACATTAGTGCTCAAACAAACAAGTCTTTTGGTAAACGTGCCAAATGGCCGCGCAATGAGACTAATAATGTTTACGCAATCCTAGTTTCAGATACATTCCATACATTATGGGGCTTACAGCTCTGTATAACCTTCGATCCGAAGCTCTTTGCTTTTCCATGTTGTTTATGTGTCATTAAGTTGACAGCGACCGTCTTTACCAATACACTGTTTCAGTTTATCTTCACCGAAATCAAGATAAGCGCCATCAAAGTTTGTTATTTTTAGGATGAAAAACCAGTTTAAACAATAAAAAAAATACACGCTTTTTAAAGAAAAGGCTAGGCGAGTTAGGTCTTTTCATAATGAAGAATTAAGTGGACCATTGAGTGCAGTTTTAACTTGGTCAATCCAACACATTGGTGCCCTGCCGCGCGCTCTAGTGCCTTCAACATTTCCCTGCCCTGCACTACTTTTTTTCGACGTGTGATATGTCCATAGAAAGTGAGAATACGACATTGGACAATGGAAGATAGACGCTGGTGGATACAGGGTTCTTGGAGGATTGACACGTCTGCAGTACCACATTTTCTAAAGCGTCTATTTTGTTCAGTGTTCATTACTTTGTACAGTGAATCAAATAATCTGTAAAACCAACGCGCCAAATATGTCGCAACACGTGTTTGTGCCTATAGGCACATAGATAAGTGACTATATATATAGAGTGAGCGACTATGTATAATAGAAGAAGGTGCCCGTAATTTAGTTCGTGGAGGAGAGAAAGTCATAACCCCTCTTTTCTTCTTCAGCGTAGTCGTATAAAAAGAATCGTATAACCACATTTGGATACCCACCTTCCCTTATTCCAAAAATAGTTGAAATCTGTTTAGCCGATATGACTTGATAAAGCCACAACAACACATACAAACATAAAAAGAATACAATTCAGTGACCTTCAAATTAGCTTATTTTTTTGAAAATATCTTCTATGTACAGACATTGAATTTTTACAACTTTATGCCTTTTTGTTTGCATTCCTCAGGGCTACTACTATTTCTACAGTAACTGTTCAATACGACTGTTTTATCGTGATCATTATATGTGTAACATACAAACATTTGATCTAGGGAATTCCCTGGGTATGTACGTTGCATATTAATGGGACATTTATGTTATGACCTGACATGCACGCGGTTAGAGCACCAACGGTTGGCATGTTTCATTAGTTCATGAATTCATGCTGAATTCATCGCACATAAAGTTCTACCCCACGAAATAATAAAATAGAACAAAGAACTGCAGAGAAATACGAGGTGTCTCGTGCGAAACCCAAATAAATTTACCAGCGTATACCTGAGGTCATTAGAACCAAAAAAAATTATATGAACCCAAGTCAAATTTAACAAAAAAAAAGTATTATTTTTTAAATCTGGTTTATATCTATACTATTATAAAGTTGTAAAAATGAAATTTCTGTACGTTAAAGATATTTTCAAAACTATGATTGTTACGGACTATTTGGAGGTCACAACAATAAAATATATTTTTTTTTAATTTATTATATGTTTGTATGTGTCGTTGTGGCTTCATCATACCAAATCGGCTTAACAGATTTGAACATTTTTTGGTACACGGCTAGCTGGGTATCTCCAGATGGTTATAGGATACTTTTTACCCACCTACGATGTCGAAAAAAGGAGGGTTATGACTTTTTCATCCCCGCGAACGAAGTTGCGGGCGCCTTCTAGTTTGTACATAAATCTTGAATAACTTTCGCTTCTCTACGAAAATTATACCTTTTAATAAAATGGTAACGATTATTTTTCCAAAAAGTATGACTTTAGTGAGTGGTAGCTTTCAATTTGAAGTCTATCAATAGCGACTCGTGGAACAATAAATAGTTTACATGAAAATTTATGATATCTTTAAAACTAAGCTAGATTTGCCTGGGGTTAGTGTTGTGGATAACGCTCATTTGGAGGCTTATAGGCTCGAACTTTAAAGACTCCCGAGGCTTAAAGACCCGATGCTATTTAAGGATTTTGTTGGTTTCATTTATTCATATGAATGCAAACTATTGTCTGCCACTTGAGTCTTTATGCCTCGGGAGTCTTTTAGGGTTCGAGTCTTTAAGCCTCAAAATGAGCGTTATCCACAACACTACCTGGGGTTCATGTAACATTTTTGGTCCTAATGACTGGTAAAATTATTTGGTTGCTGACGAGACACCTTGTATAATAGGTAAGCTAAATACATGCCGCACTCAAAATGTTTATCCCTAACCCAATTACCTTGTCGTAACAAACCTTTTCTTTTTCACAATGAAGCCGTCCCGAGGGTATAAGCCCTTTTTAGGGTTCCGTTGCCAAATTGGCAAAAACGGAACCCTTTAACTATCAAACTAAGTGGCGGCCTACACAAGACACACCGATACTCCAAATTGTATCAATATACATATTGTAGTTTTTGAGTAAAATTCCTGTGACGTACAGACTATAATATCTAGGGTAGTTTCCTGGGTAAAAAAATATTATTCTAATATATTATATAATAGTCAGTCAGTTAGGTTATCAAAATATATTGAACACGTATATTTTCTTTTGTCAATCAAACAAAAAAGACAAAGATAAGGTGCGTCAAAGAATTATTATTATTATTATTAAAGTTTGGGAGACCCCGGGAGGAGTTCCCCGTGACGTCACGCACTGGGTGTGCGTGACGTCACGGGGAACTTTAACGGGCTATATAATCATATTTTTTTGTTTAATTGACAAAAGAAAAACTACGTGTCCAATATTTTCTGATAATCTGAAGGACTAATAATATTTTTTAGGACACAAGCCTAGGGTTTTGTTTTTGCCATTTTGGCTACGGTACACTAAAAACCCTAGGGTATCTGAAATGGCGAATGAATTGCGTGCATTTTGTACAAAATGTTGCCATAGGCCATACTTTGTAGGCATGTACCCACCTGTGCCTTGCTCGGAAAATTTAAGTCTTTCTTGATTGCAAAGAGCTTGGCTTTTGTGTGATTTTGAAATCACTCCGTTGCGCTGTCTCGCTCCCCGTTGTAAAAACTATTGTAGACCTCAGAAAATGAAATCATTGGAGCTGGCATACGGACGAAGTTGTATTTTAAAAAGGTCAGGTAATGAATACTTAATATGATACGATTAATACGATAAGTATATGAAGCAAACATTTTGAGTTTCTTGAAGTATATAAACGATGATACATTAAAAAAATATGATCGTTAAAGACACACTCGTAAATTGAATGACGATTTGGTGGAGGTGTTGGTTAAATGTAAAAAAAAGTAAGTACCATGTATTTTCACATTTTGGTATTGGGACCGAGCGCGACGACAGCGCCACGTGATAGGCGGCCATTATGGACAATATTGTCACCGCTGTCAAACAAGAAGTAAGTAAATATTGTGAAAAATATTAATGAAATCTTGTGTTATTTTTGGTGTTATTACAATTCACAACAACACATCTTACCAGGACCATATTTTTATCTCAAAAACGATTCGAAAATGTTTACTGCAATATGGATTTGACAGCTCAAGTCAGCGACAAAAATGACAATTTTAGCCGTAGCGAGCGCTGTGATCGTTTAGGCTACCCCCTCCACCCGCTTTGCACTCTGCCAATTAAAGGATACTAGAAGATGCCCACAACTTCGTTCGTGGAAGAGAAAAAAAATCATAACCTCTTTTAAGTTGTAAAAATTAAATGTCTGTATATTGAAGATATTATCAAAAAAATCATTGCTACAGACCATTTGAAGGTCACTAAAACGAATTTTTTTTTGGATTTTTTGTATGTTTGTGTGTGTCGTTGTGGCTTCATCACGCAAAATTAGCTAAACGGATATCAACTATTTTTGGTACACGGGTAGCTGGGTATCTCCAGATGGTTAAAGGATACTTTTTATCTGACGACGCTGAAGAAAAAACGAGTGGTTATAATTATTTCTCCTCGGCGAACGAAGTTGCGGGCTCAGCAATCTTCTAGTTGTAAATGTGATCATAGGCAAAATCATTTGATTATAATTCTAACGTATATATGGTCAAAATTTATAATAATGATCATTTACATGCCTTTTTCTTTCCGAACCATAGTATACTATAGTTGGGTGGTTTTACGGTAAATATTTTGATCGAAAGCGATCTATTTCTTTACAATGAAAGACAACAATATCAATAACAATGATTATCTCTTCATAAATATATTTTTGAATTCATGTGAAAATATAAGATACCCACATTAAGTTGCTTGAGACAGCTTTTCGCATCTGATTCTTGACGCATAACAATGAATGAACCATCCGATGATATTAACGATTTTGATGACATCCAACGGTTCTAAACGTCACCGTTGTTAGCATGATTTGCGTAATTTGACGAACCCAGTCTGTATCGGCCATTTTGGCACTGCAAATCTTAATGGCATTTGGTTGCCAGTCTTTCTAGGCTTAACTTTACAACAGGCCAGTATAAATTCACATTAAATATTTCGCTGTACCTACACTAACGAGGGGGGCTAATGGAGACGCATTGCCACGCAAATTGTAACGAACGAGGGTGTTTGCATAATTGTGACGCGATGGGATTCGACGAGTTGCCGGTTGGGAAACTCGTCTGTCTGTGCCAAATGAACCAACTTTACCTAAGCTTGTGTTCCTAGTAACTGGCGGGCAGGTTTTATGAATGTACTAGCCCCGATGCATAAGTTCTCGTTGCATTATTTTAGGCTGTCCCATTCATAAGGATATAATGTTTTAGATAAAAATTCGATTCCGTTTAAAACTAGTGTTATAATACTCGTAAGCTCCATTTTGCACGAAAATATTCCACACTAACAAAATTAAACTATAAGGATACCACTTTTATGTGTAGAAAATAAATATTTTTAATTATTTAATCAGGAGTAAAAAGGGCCATTACTAGGGAAAGCGACACGTCAAAGCTGTATGCTGACAGTTCTGCTTGGAGATTTTGGACAATAGTTTTTAAGAGCCCTTATTTCCACAATAAAAGCCATATAGAAGTTCTATTAAGCATTGAAAACAGACTACATTAAACATTACTATTATTGTTCATATTACTTGGCCATTTGATCGCATGTAATAAATACCAAAATAAATGTGATAGTAGTTTAGTACTCGACAAACTCTTCTGCAATGGGGCTAATATATACATTTTTGATGCGGGGAATGATATTAAACTTCAATACGATTAAACAGTAAGGAAGTGCCTTAAGTTCTTCGTATCGGAAGGAATCTCGATCGATTATTTTTCCTAATTATCTCAAGTGAGCAAATAAAACTGAATGAACGAATAGGAAATGGAACTATCAATGGCTGTAATAAATTGCAACTATCCTTTTTATGTCGGAAAAAGCTAAGATAACTATATTCCATTCAATGTTAGCTTGACATAAAATATGATTCAACATCCCGACAGACCATTCCGCCCCGCTTTAGCCCGCGAAGATATTAAAATTAATGTCAACAAAGAATCTTCATTAACTTAATACTGTATTTAATTTCAAAGAACTGTTAATAAAGATTACGAGTTGGGAGCAGAGAGAATTTTAAAACTAAGACCGTGTTTTAAGCGGTAAGTTAATTTACTCATACAATAACTCGTCTCTGAGTTGAAAGAAAGCCTTTGGAAAGTCGTGGAAGTTGGAGTAATGGCAGGATATCTTTAGATTAAAAAGGGAATGTGACCAAGCGATAAGACCAGGATTTTGCGCAATTGTGACAGTACTATTTAGCTTCAGAAAATTGGCGTTTTCTGCATTCGAGATTCAGCAAGGCTTCGGGTGCAGTCCGTAGCAAGATATTTTCAATAAAAAACTAAAAAGAAAAAAACAAGTCCCGTACCCCAGAAATATGTTAAGTTATACATGATCGATACTCACAATATAACAAATAATAAATTCTGATATGGAACATAGCTATTTTGATTAGTCGGGACCCATAAGAAATCTAGATCGACGCAAATCTTCCCAACAATGGGTCCCGACTGTTTCAAATCGCTATGTTCCATATTAGAATTTATTATTTGTTATATTGTGAGTAGCGATCATGTATAACTTAACAAATTTCTGGGGTACTGGACTTGTTTTTTTCTTTTTAGTTTTTTACGCAGTCGGGATTTTTGTTTTTTTTTTTTATTATATACTGTTTAATTAAAATTATAAAAGTCAGTCAATTTCGCAATCTTTATCGTGGGGGTTATTAAGAAGCTTGCACAGATTTATTACAATACAATGAAATGAAAATTTAGAGAGAACTGCTTCTTAGCCAACTATAAATGGTTATAGTTCCTAACTGGCAAGTCCAAATTAAAAATGATAAAAGAAACCTAATAATGATTTTTAAATCCCGATTCATTGATACCCCACTCGATATAGTACATCGATTTTCATTTTTTTATTTTTCACCATATGGCGTCTCATTATCGCCATTTTGAGTTTTCATCATTTTCATGTCTTCAGTAACATTCGGACAGTTAAGACAAATCGATTGACGTCCACTCCTTTGCGTCGCGCAGTCGGGTAAAAAAATGAGTGTAACGTGTATTTGGAAGTCCCTGAATCGAACTTTATTTTTGAATTTTTTGTATGTTTGTATGTGTCGTTTCGGCTTCATCACGCCCAAACGGCTTAACGGGTGTCAACCATTTTTGGTACACGAGTATCTGGGCATCCACATATGGTTATATGATATTCGACTACGCTGAAGAAAAAAGAGGGGTTATGATTTTTTTTTCCTCTTCGGACGAAGTTGCACCTTCTAGTAGGTTATATTATTCTGAAACGTATCGCATGAAACTTTACTCATAAACTGAGTCACATTGAATAACCGTGGCAACCGTCAGGTGCCTTAAGGTGAGTCCACATTTGTATCATTTGCCCGATCAGATCTTCGTTCCGTGGCATGATCGCGTGTCACGGTCACGCGTTTGGACGTTGCGCCGATCCGATAGCTCGAAATCCATGTTGCTACGCGTATCACACACTTAGATCGGACAAGTGGGGTATGATCGCCGCGCCGACCGTGAGCGTCCAAGTAGCGCGATACGCAGTCATGCCACGCCACGGTGATCGGATACGAGCAAATGAAACTAGTGTGAACGCACCTTTATGTTGTGTATTTTGTTTCCTTATTGTGTTTGACTTGTGCAGTGTGCGGCATATTGGAATGCAATATCCCGTACTTTATGCTTGTCGCTCTAGGATGCAGTCGGTACTTTCTTTTAAACTTTATTGCCGTCTCTTATTTTGCATGTTTTTATTTAACTTGTCGTTTTAGTATGTTTGTATAGGTCAAATCTTGCAAGTTAAAAAGCCGATTCCCGGTTTTCGATTGGGCAAAAATTTGGCACACTAACTTACGGAGCGATTATTTCCGAAAACATGCACCTAATAAAAAAAAATAGAAACCTTCTTTAAAGTGATTTTATTAAAACTGTCAAAATATGTGATATACGTTGATGTTTCCTGAAAATTGTCTTGCTTCTGTTACATGAATGGAGTGCCCCCCCCCCCTCCTTTTTTTTGTTATTTAACTATTTAACTAAGTAGCGGCTTATACACGACATCTGATGCTCCTGCATATTTCATCAATAATAATGCTCTATTTTTTGAGTCAAATTCCTGTGACATATGGAGGGACATGTGGAAAGTATAAGGGTTCCGTTTCTGTCATATCGGCTACGGAACCCTAAAAAGAACAGTCAATAAATGTGTTTGCATCTGTCGTCTACGCCCGTGTTACGCTGTCGGAAATATCGAATGCATTTTTCAATTGTATCAGAAACTGTTCGCTCGCACGCTATCGGGGGCGTATAGAGTCACGTCTATGTAAGAATATGTATATGTTTCGGAACGTATGTTTGTGGAGCAAGGTTCGTAGCCGCACGGGGCCAGCCCGTACGCTTACTTATACAATAAAATACGATTACAAATACTCTTTATTGCACACCTATAGATACACAGAAATACGGAACATGACAGTAACATTCAAATAAGCAGAGGTAAACAACAGGTGGTCTTATCCCTAAATAGCGATCTCTTCCAGATAACCTTTGGGTAGCGGAGTGTTTAAAAGATAACAATTTTAATTGAGTAGGTTGCGAGAGACAGCTATGAACCAAAAACAAACTCATATAGACACATGTAGACGCAATAAATATACACAAATAAGATTGCGTGGATAAACATACATAAATATTTATACATATTACAAAGGGCATATATTGCTGCCAATCTTTAGTGTGTTACAGACAGAGGTCGGAATAAGTAATACCTATTTACCTAAACTTGACAGGACTTCATTAAGTGTGGTTATAACCACTTGGCTGCGGAACCCTAAAAAGAACTACACAGTCAATAATGTGTTTGCATCTGTCGGCTCTCATGGGCTGGCCATATAGTACAAAGGGCATACATTGATGCCAATATTTAGAGTGTTATAGACAGGTCGGAATAAGTATAGTGCCTAATTTACCTAAACTTCACATGGAGGACTTAACACATTCACGACTGCGAACCCGCTCGGCGGGTACTCTGCTCGTAGCAAGTTTTCGCTACATACTGTTTTTTCCATATTACGAGCGTAGCGCTACGAAAATGTCGGTTGCGAAAGTGTTAATTAATAATAGTTATAACCACCAAAAATAATCGAACTTCCCACACTGCGGCCCAATATTACTAGGCTATATATAAGTACTAGACGGAGCCCGCAATTTCGTTCGCAGAGGAGAAAATATCATAATCCGTCTTTTTCTCGACAGCATAGTTGAGAAAAAAATTCCTAAAACCATCTGTGAATACCCAACTACCCTAGTACCAAAATAGTTGGAATCCGTTTAACCGATTTGGCGTGATGAAGTCACAACGACACGTACAAACATACCAAAATAAAGCGATTCAATGACCTCTAAACAGTCCGTTAGAATCATTTATTTGAACATATCTTCAATGTACAGTCATTGGCATTTTTACAACTTTTATTTTACGTACATAGTTGCATTACTTTTTTACGATTACAAACTGTTTGAAACAAATGGTCCCTAATTAAGTATTTCGGTCGTATCGAATGTCGAACACGTTCCTATAGCCAATTATCAAGCACTGAGTATCGACGGTGTCGAATTACCCCATTCTGTAGGCTCATCAAAACAGGCACTCGGCGGTTAATTAAAAAAGATAAATAGACGGGATTGGCTTACGCTCCGGTAGCCCCCCGTTAAATCCGGGATAAGGAGCGACGAGAATATACGGATGGAGCATTGTTGAATCAGTCAAGCGAATCGACAACCCTAATATGTTAGGAATATGTCACTACTACGTATTCGTTAGGATGTCTAGGGTTGGTAACAAATTGGAATTTTAGAACTTATAGCTTAGACAGGGTGGTTCTAAGAAACGTTTAGGTTCATTTCGTCCACATTCCCATTTTGTTCACATTCCTACTACGACAGCAATCCCATTTCGTACACAATTAATTCCCAATTTTTTAAAGGACAGATTATTTCATTTTTACAACTTTATAACAGTATAGATTTCTCAGCTCTCCTTTTTAGTTTAGTTTTCCAATAGACTATTGTTATCAAGTTTCCGGGTTCATAGTTTTCATGCGAATCAGAAGGAAACGCGAGCGGGAGCGGAAATAGGGCAGCCGGCGGATGATCTGTTAAGAAGTCGAGTCGTTCGACGAACCGTAACAAGATTCTCTGACATGTTATAAATCATAAGGATAAATCATGACGTGAGTAATAACGTGAGCAAGGAGAGCAACATTTCCATTGAACAAAAATCAAATGAGGTTTCTGTACCTTTTCTGAAACATAATGCGGATTTTTGAAACAAAAAAAAAATGTCTGCAAAGTCGGTTTACGGACGATAATTTTAAGGTGCGTCCAAACCTTTACGTGATAATGTCGTTGTGTGCTGCCGCTGTCTCAGATGCGTCACAAGCCGAACGCTTAGGCCGATCGTGCCTTTATCGCTCATTCAGCGCGCTCTCGCTTGCACGCTCGGCTCAGGCGGAACGTGACAATGAGTCCTGCAGCCGGCCTTTTCGTGCATGCAGCCGGCGTTTATCGATTTAAAAGACGTTATCACGTGAAAATGTAGCCAGGCGCCTGTATGCTTGTTCTATTTGATCGAAGTGTTATATATTATATGATTATGTATGTATCTATGTATTTATCTTCCTAAATTATGTCTGTAAATTAGTTGCACCGCCCACAATTTATCTGCTTTGCCTCAAGGTTGACTGGTAGAGAATGCCCTATGGCATTAAGTCCGCCTTTTGTACGATAAGTTTTTCTTTTGTGCAATAAAGATTAAATAAATAAATAAGTGTCAAAATCTACCAAACCAGGACATGATTTGAAGTGAGTGAAATTTCGCAGACGATTTTGGCCCACTTCAAGCAATATATTGTTTTGTTTTTAGCATTATGTATTCGATTGACAAGCCAATAATAGATATAAGTAGAACAAGAAACATGATTTGTAAATTTCTCTAACACGATAATTCATGTATGGAAGAGAATATAACAGTCAACAGTTACTGCGGTTTTTGAGAATGTATTTGGCTTCAGTGGAGGTTGAATCTGAGTGGATGCCAAGGATAAAGGGGACCGGGGACCGCCGGAACAGGAGAGATTTGCTTTATTCCAAAGTCAAAACGGCACGACAACTTGGCAGCTGGGAGTTTCTCTCTGGTTTTTTTGCTTTACGATTTTGCAGACAGTCACCTTACATTTTTAATAAGAATATTACTGAAACAGAAATTAGGCTTTAGAACTAAGATACTTTCCATGACGTTTGAGAAAAACTAGAGCGAGTATATGCCTAATAGATTAGGCATATACTCGTGTATATTGACAAAAAAGGGGTTTTATTTAACAGTTGGGCATATGAATAAGCACCAAAAATACCGGACAAATGCGAGTCGAACTCGCACACCTAGGATTCCGCACTAATAAGCATATTTACTAAGTAAAAGAGAGAAGTCAGCAAGCATATACTAGTTACCCGGTTACGTTAAGTTAGCACCTGTCTTTTATGACGTCGCATACTAACGAGGTACAAACTTAACGTAACCGGGTTATCGAAAAAGTACTTATTTAGAAGAACTTTACAGGATATTTATTGTTGTTCTAAATAGTAAACAATACTCTTATTGAAATAAAACAATTTACCGGATTATATCGCGTATATTATCTCATTTTAGTTTCCGACGTTTCGGAAGCTTTCCATGGTCACGGGAGGACTGAGAAAAGATGTATTTTCCTCTGTCAAAGTTACAATTTGTGCAAACTACCCATTTTTTTGAAAAAACAAAAATAAAGGTGTACATACATGCCAGATGGGCCTAAGCTGTAAAGACAGTTACACATGTGCCAGAAGGGCTTAATTATTTTATTCTAATAATTTACCAAGCAGCATTTCACAAATGAGGCGTACTGAGGAGAAAAGAAACGCTGCAAAGAAAAACTCCCAGGCTACCTCATTACTAACTATAATATTTAAAAAACAGAGATTATTAAACTACTTTTAAACACATAAGATATTTTACACCGTTCGGAAATTAAGGTTTTGCAGTCCTGTGTCTCGCTTGTTCCTTGATGAGATGTATTACAGGATCCCAAGCTGGTGGTAGTGACAATCCATCTTCTCTATTGAAATTAGGATGCTTTTTAATCTCAATAGCCTCGCGTAGAATCTTGGGAAAATATCTTTTTTCTTTGGCAAGGATAGAAGGTTTATCAAACTTAATTGAGTGGTTTGGTTTGTCAATGACATGTTCACAGACTGCAGACCTATTACACCGACGGTGCTTGACATCTGCTATGTGCTCCTTCACCCGGGTTTATACACTGCGTTTCGTTTGACCAATGTATGAAAGACCACACTCGCAGTCCAGCTTATAAATGCCTGCACTCTGCAAAGGGGTGCTACTCTTCACGGGTCTAAGGTATTGAGACACCTTCTTCAACGGCTTGAAAAATGTTTTTATAGAAGCACGCTTCAAGATGTTTCCGATCTTACATATGGTAATACGGCAGGTTTACGCTCGACTGTTGGTTTCTTCAAACTGGGATTCTGCTTGGAACGTGGTATCTGGAGCTCGTTGGCTCGAAGCGCACGTTTGACATTCTGTAACTCAGCAGTCAGATGTTGATTGTCGCAGATACCCCTGGCTCTCTGAAACAAAGATTTACGCACTGTAGCAAGTTGACAGGGATGGTGGTGAGATTTGCCATTCAAATACCTATCTGTATGCGTAGGTTTCCTATATACAGCGTGACCTATGTCATTTTTAGGACCTCTAATTACTAGCACATCTAAGAATGCAAGTGAATTTTGATTTTCCAACTCCATAGTGAATTTAAGTTTACCATGCATGGAGTTCAGATGGTCTAAGTAAGCTGAAACACTAGATCTAGGTAAAATAGTAAAGGTATCATCTACGTATCTTTTAAAGATCCTCGGCTTGACAGGTGCCAATGAAAGCGCTCTCTCCTCGAAGTCTTCCATGAAAATATCGGCGACGACAGGAGACACCGGAGACCCCATTGCCACACCATCAACTTGCCCGTAGAATTCACCATTCCATAGCATATAGCCAGATGTAAGGCAGTGTTGTAATAACTCAGCATATTCTATTGCCATCTGTTGTTCACCCAATCTTCTTTTCACAATTTCGATACATTCTTGAACTGGTAGGCATGTGAAGAGAGACTGGACATCAAAACTGACCATAACTTCATCATCAGTTAGTCTCAAATCCTTAATCTCACTGACAACATGGTATGAGTCCCTTGTGTATGCTTCCGTCTTCCCTCGCAGTAAAGAAAGCACACCTGCTAAGTGCCGAGCTAATCGATAGGTAGGAGCATCGATTTGACTCACTATAGGGCGTAACGTAGCACCAGGTTTATGTATCTTTGGTAACCCGTACAACTTTGGTGGCACCGGGCAAGAAGGCACTAAACTTTTCACATCCAGATTAAGATAATAATACTCTTAACCAAAAGTACACCTTTTTTGTCTTAAACTCCCATTTTCTCGTAAATAAAGTAACAGGAGTTAATAGTGTTAGTGCCACATTGCTAATTTGATACATTAAATTCATTTCCTTCGCGAGAAAACAGCTGATATTGGCATAATATGCATATTTTTAGGTTAGAACGTTGTTTACTATTTATTAGGAGAAGTAAATCCTTACTTAGGCGATAGATATTGTAATAAGTTTTCCTGTAATCTATGGATTCAACTTCGTTTACTGTGATTTTTTGAAGATTTTAGGTCCGGTAATTTCGGGGGTGGGGGTATTATTTTCTGATATGATTCTTGAACTCAGCATAAATAAATGTATTAAAAATATGTACCATATACATATGTACATTATCGGGACACCAAAATCTTTATCCACACACAAACGATTTGCAATAAGGAGATCTAGAGGAAATAGGGTGTGATAGACAAACTGACACATGAGTGATCCTGTAAGGGTTCCAGTTTTCATCGGATGTACAGAACTCTAAAAATCTGCTAATAGGATCACATAGTTCCGTTCCTAGTGTGCACCCGTCGAGTTTCTTTTGAGTTGGCTTATCCAAAGTGAAATACTGTCAGAATTTTTTCATTATTTTCACAGAATTATTATCACAGCAAAATTCTTCACTGCAGAATATCGTTCCATTACGCGTAACACTGTAAATATTTCCTACCCTGCTACAATTTTGCTTTGTGTCTCCGTCTCAAGCGTCGGAAAATGTTAATTATTTCATCATCTTTGATCCTCGTTTATTTCTTGCGGTTATTATTCTCAACTCCACTAATTTATTGAATCTTGTTAACATAATGATCATTAATTTGCTTGCATCTATCTTTCTTAGGTGTCTTACTGCTATGTTTACGAGTGCCTAGATGCTTGTAGTTTATGTTTTCATTTGCGATTTAAGGACTTTATTTTAAGGTTTGTTTATTGAATAGTGTAGCGAAAAGTCAGTTGTGGGAAATTATAAATGTTTATCAGGGTTACGCAACCAGAGAGGTTTCTCTGAAGTTCGTTTCTGGCTGTCCCTCTTGCTCTCGTGTTATATTGTGTTTAAGTGAGTGGGACGGGGCCATACAAATTTTGAGTTTTGTAGTAGCTCCTCAGTCTGCCGTATCCGTAGGTGACAAATTCTTGTTTGTCTTTGTGACAATGAATACATTTTTGTTTAGGGAACAGGAAGACTTGACTTCCCGTATACGTAACGGTCTTAACGACACGATGAGGGAGTAATCGATTACACTAGCTGTGTTAAACACTTGTATCTTATTCAAAAATCCCGGTTTTATTAGGGTTTTTCAAGATCATTGTGCAAATTTACATGAGACTAACCTTATGTATATATGTCAAGTCATATCTTAAAAAAATAATTTAAAATGATTACATAAACAGGTACTTCATACAAGTCCTGTTCAATATAAATTCTCGACGACTTACTCTCAAAGATATATTAAATTTTCTTAAGTATTGTATAGAACGCTCCCTCCTCCATAAGGTATGATATTGAGCTTATTAATAACACCGCCCCCGCTATTTCCCGCGACACGCGCCGATTCGTTATCGCATTTTTATGGGCCCCCGACATTTAAAGCTGTTTTTCACATTTCCTTTGCTCGTAAAAAAACATACAAAATTGCTATGAGTTGGGTATTTTTGTCACTTTTATTTACTTTCTCGGTTTTAAGGAAAATGTACCAATTTGAGAGGTTGTCGTGATTTGTTATGATATTAGCAACAACGTTTCGTAACGCATTTAGTAGATTTTAATGCTGAAACATTTTAAGAATCCGATAACCTAACCTATACGTTTATAGAAGTCGCAATACTTGAGAACTTCCTCAAGGCGTATCCCCCATTGCTCTTAAGGTTTTAGCATTGTCTAAGAACAATCTTCGTTCCTTCATTTTGTTGAGGGTGCTTACAGGCCACTGTTGTCTAAATAAGCACAGACAATCGAGAATAGTGACACGAGGTTGTGCAGGCTCTGCCGAATAGCGGAGGAAACACCTTTGCACTTTCTCACGGACTGCCCCTCCCTAATACGCAACCACAGCTTTTTACTGTGAAAACATTTACTGTGCCCAGAAGAGATAAAGACTTTCGGAATCCAAAATGAGTTCTGAAGTTCTTTGCATCAACAGAACCTGACCGCGAACTGTATGAGGTGGCGATCACAAAAGATCATCTATGGTCGCAGTGATAAGGAGGCTGTATAGCCTGGAATAGAAAGAAAGAAAGAAAATAGAATTATTCGAGGGCATGTTTAAAGCAATACAAAAATAACTTGCTACAACTCAGTATGCCCTGAAATAGTCCCACCTCAGCATAATGCTCGAAAGCCAGAGCTGTACTTCTGGTGATGTAAGAGAATAGCCACTACCAATAGAATAAGAATAATAATAAATATCAGGGACAATCTTACACAAATCGACCTAGTCCCAAACTAAGCAAAGCTAGTACTATGGGTAGGTACTAGGCGACGATATACATAATGTATACATAAATTATAATACATAAAAAACATCCAAGACCCAGGAACAGGAACAGGAACAGGATTCGTGCTCATCACACAAACACTTGCCCTAGCCGGGATTCGAACCCGGGACCGCTAGCTTCGTATGCCGTTGTACAACCCACTGAGCCAAACATGTCGTCAAACGTTAATAATAAGAATATCCCTCATTGCCGAGGGTCAAGAATCCCCCTTGCGGAAGCGACTTTTCTTTGATTAAAGTTACCACCTGTCCGCCTTTGCATATCGTGGAGCGCGTCTTGAAGTTTGATGCTTAGCGATGAGCGGTGAGACATAGTCTGAGAACTAGGCTTTAAGGTCTACCGGGACAAATGCGAATATGAGACAAATGCGTCTTTTGACAATGACATAAAAACGCGTCATTTTGCAAGTCCTCCTGGTCTCTTTTTTGTACTTTGCTAAATTTTACGAAGGGAGGGTATGGATGGATAGTTTCAAAGTGTTTGGATTTTAAGAAATCCTTAAATGACGAATTTGTCCCGCCGTTGTAAATTTCTCGATTGACCTTACAATAATGAAACTAAAAAAATATGAACAACGATGACTGCTTCCCATTAGGTGGCTTATCAGCTCATTGGCCGCATTAAAAAAAAACTTGATGTGTCTGTACATTGGAAATTTTTCAAAAAAATATTGTCTGAACCGATCTCTTTTTGTACGTTTGTATGTGATGTTGTGGCTTCATCACGCCAAATCGGCCAAACGGATTTCAACTTTTTTCAGTACACGGGTAGCTGGGTATCAAGATGGTTATATGATATTTTTTACCCGACTACACTGAGGAAAAAAAGGGGTTATGACTTTTTGTTCTCCGCGAACGATTTTTTTCCCACGATTTGACATCGGTTAACTTAAGCACTTGGTTTGGGATAAGTTTTATAAAACTTACAGACCGAACACTACCGGCTTCATCAAAGCGTTTCAATACAACATTTTTCGCTACGTCGCATAATTTTGTATGGTGGGGAGACTCTTAAGCCCCGTGTAATATATAATCCGTCCCGCCGGGTTTGACAAGGGATCGCGTCAAACTGACCGATCTAATCGCCGACAATGTTCTGCGGGATCATGATTCGATCTTCGCTTATTTCTTGTAACTTCTGACAATGAATGTTACACACACTCATGTGCGTGTGATATATTTAACCATTTATTTATTTATCGTAAGGCTTAAGTTCTTTACTTAGATTATTAAAATGTTAGATTTAAGGTATGCAACTGCATCCGTCGAAAGAGTTTCGAGATCCACCGTTTTCCCGCTAAATTTGGTGATGGGGCGCTCGAAGACCATGTGGTATACTGTCTGATTTGGGCAGCCACACTAGCATTCCCCTGACTCACACCATTCCCATTTGTGCCATAGAGAGGCACAATTTCCAACGTCTGTCCTGATTCTGTTTAGAAGGCACCAAACCCGTCGAGTCTCCTCAAAACCTATTGGTCGTGCCCTAACCATGAGCTGTGATAATGAGTCAACTGTAGTATACAAGCCGGGCATGAAGGGGAAGGTAATATACCTAGTGTTCGACAACTCCATTAGTTCAAAACCAGATATCAAATCAAAATCATTTATTTAAACAGTTCTACAAAAAAATATCGAAGGGGGTATTCGGTCTTTCATTCAAGAGGTGTTACAACGTTAAAATATACTTACATCTATTTTACATCTATACATTCAACACCACAATTGTTTGCCCCATTACAATACCAACCAGAATTGCCATGAATATGAAAGTTTAAGTAATTGCGGCGAATATTGGAAAACCCGGTGCAAATGGACGAAAGGGATTTTTTTTCCATGAAAAGCTTATTTACTGTGAAACTTGTTTTCGATTCGCACTTCATAAAATATTCATTCGTTTGAATATGCTAATTGCCTGTTAATGTAAATTTCATTAGTTCTAGCTTATACAGGGTGTTACAAAAATATTCCTAAAGCTGAAAGGAGGTTGAAGGGTCCCTTAAAGAGTCTATTAGCAATATTTGAAAACCGTAGTATTACAAAAAAAATTGGATAAAACATAAAATAATCATCATTGAAACGCAACCCTGAAAACATAAAACTAAAGAGTTATTTGGATTTTTACCTAATTTTCTCTGAGAGGTAAGTGGCAACAACTATCAAATGCTACTTGATTATTTACAGGAATAATAATAACAGGTTTCGTTTTCAACTTTGGAAAAACTTGATTAAAGTTCTAATTTCCGAGTCTACTCAACTAATTTGGAGGGTGCTCAAAGTATGCTGTCTTGCTGAATACATATCACACGCATTTGACTTTGCGAATAGATATACAATACCAATCCAATAACAATCAGATATGGCTACTTCGGTATTCCAGTGGCTCAAAAGTACCATTCGTTAGATATTTGATCGCACGCTATTCGAATTATGCATATTCTTTATAGATTGTATTATTTGTTTTCTGTATTTATCCTATGGCTCTACTACACACTGAAAATGGGTTAGTAAAAAGTCGAATTAATTAGAATAATGAAAAACTGGTTTAGAATTTTGCCCGTTTCAGGTAGTTGCTGCCTTGCGATACAAACTGTCATTCAAAAAACCAAATGTGATTCAAAAGAGATCTGTCAAAATTGTGACTCTGACTGGTTGCAAATTTGAAGCAGTACTTTAAAGCGGTTTGATTTCCTTCTATTGAGATTGCAAACTTCTTAAAATATTATTAAACTAGACAATAAACAGTTAATATCTTCGGCTAAAATAATATATGGAAATTCAGTTTCATTAACGCGACAGGTTATTAGGGTAGTCACTTTTTTCGGTTTAATAAATATTTTTCGTGGGGAATTATGTAACACGTTGTATAAAATAACAACATTTGTTATTCGATTCTTTAACGTACTGAAATTTGAATTAAATGCGTGGGCTAAGCGCCAATACCTTGAGTCTCTGAAATCCCGTAAAATTAATCTTATTCGATCTTGTTTCTTTGTTGAAACTTTATTTCAGTTTCAGCTGCTGCTTTAAGTGTTTTTGTTGATGGTAATAAAATTAAAGGATTTTTCATATCTTTGGACCTTCTTGCGTATAATTTAACACTACCCCAATACTAACCCAATACAAAATTGAAAAGCTAAAAGGCTAGAGTGAACGGAAACTTGAACGATCCAATCCAGAAATAAAAGTAGGGATCTATATCGGAATCCCTAACGTCACTTGTCCTAATGTATCGTTGGTCACAACACATTATTTTACGAAACTGTAAACTTTTCAGGATTGTTATAAAACAAACCTAACGAAATCTAATCTAGACGATGACCTTTTAAAAAAACCTGTAAAATATACGGTTTATGAAAAAAAATGCGTAATGACAAACGACACATTAGGACAAACGACATTAGGGATTCCGATGGAGACCCTAAAAATAGAACTTAGTTGTAAGACAATAAGTTGAAATTTGAAAGACAGCTTTTTGTGGTTCTGATCCTTTTAAATCAACTACGTGCTCTTTATCTTCATCGTCATCGTTTGTGGATCGAGTAAAGTTTGAGGTGGCATCCGGCGCGAAGGACCGACGGCCTTTGGAAGCCTTTTCATGCTTTTCTAATTTAAGAAATGGGAGCATTTATCATTGTAACCAGGTATGGTATTGCGATGAAATGAAATGGTGTACATCTGAAAGATTGATATCAGCCATACGCTTAGGGTAGCACTCAAAATTTTCAATGAGAACTTTACGAAAAGAATACATTTAAATGATGATAATGTCACATATAAATTATATTACATATTTAAGATTGGTCTTTTATCTTAGGATACAAAATAGAGAAACATTAGCTACGAAAGCAATGAATGGGCATGATCAGACCAGAATACAACTACTACCAGTCTGCTTCTTGAGTCTGGCTGAAAAGAAACACCCCTTCCAAAATATATATAGCTAAGATACATTTCTAAGGGAATACTTCTAGACTTACTACTGATTTGTAGGAAGTGTGTATATTTCTGGATGACCTTTACCTTCAGTGAAATGGAATTACGTGACCTTGCTATAATATATCTTTGCCTCCAGACTAATGCTATTTAAATAGCTAAATGGTTTGCAAGCGTCGCGTAACGGTAAATTATTCATACCGGTTCCATTTTCGGTCTCCGTTATTGTCTTGCCCCGAGCGAATCTTTATATCGTCTTATGGTAATGATGGTTTAACGAGCTCCTAGCGAAAATGTAGCATTCTTCATGGTTTGTGTTCTGTATCTAGTCTCTGGATAGCCAAAATAGCTTTCAAAACATCGTTTATATAATAGTTCAGTTTCTATTTAACACTTTCTTGCATTCGGAAATTTGTATATATATATTTGTATGTATTTAATTATGGATTTTTACAGAGAGGTCTATAAAAATCAAAAATAATTGCGTACCTAGTACCTAGTCTCTCAATAAACCTTTAATAGACTCAAAACCTATGTCTGATTGTTCATTATGAAAAAACCTAACTCGCTGAGCAAGAAGTTTCTTTAAAAAGCGTGTATTTTGTAAGAAAAGTTGTAAAAACGGGTTTTTCGTCGTAAAAATAATAATGTTTGATGGCGTTTATCTTGGTTTCGGTGACTCGTGAGGATCAATTGAAAGTTGAAACAGTATATTGGCAAAGACGGTCGCTGTCAACATGATCAGACATATACAAGACTGAAAAGTAAAGAGCTACGGAACGACGCTCATTCAGAACTGAAAGCCGGAGTTGTGTTATTGTTGCGTGTTGAGAGAATGTGCAATTTAAGTAATGTCTTAGTTTTGATTTGACCCACATTCTGTCACATCACAGGGAACCATATATCGGCTTAGCTCAAAAGGATGCCAAGTCGAAGTTGGTCCGAGTCGGACGAGATCCGGGTCATGATCAAAGGATTGATTCAAGGATCAAACCCTTGAAGTTTCGTGGGCTATGTAAACCTTGAGAGAGGTCTTCCAAAGTCTACTTGGAGGAGAACCGTGACACAGGAAGCCGCCTCTATCTGAATGAACTGGCAGGAGATTGTTGCCATCGCCGCGTTTCGGAAGTAATAGATAACTGTTGTTGTCGCTCTATGCTCCTCGAGGAGTTAAAGGATCCAAGAAGAAGAAGATGTAAACCTTAATGACAATAGTAGAGTTAGGTCCTTCCCGAAAAAGTCTAGTCCGAGAATATTGTGCGAGGATATCCTCAAAAACCTTCTTGCTCCATATAAATTCACAAAGCAAAGTGTAGAAGTGATTTTTTTTACCGACTTTGTGTATCAAATTTTGTTATTAACGTGACCTTATTAGTAGTGCCCTCATGCCGAGGGTGCGCCCAAGAACCGGGCCAGCCCCTTGACCGAGGGCAAGGCCGTCAGTATTTATTGATGGATTGCGTTCTTCACAAAAGGCTAATAGGGTCGTGGCGGCCATTAATTTAATCACGACGTTATTCATTCGGATGGAGGTCTGATGGCTCTGAAATATGGCTGACAACTTGCTTTTCCGTAGATACACAATGCGATAATACAGTTACAGGTTATAAAAGTGTTTACAGTCGCGTGACACTTGTACATTTACAAGCAGGAACTTGTTTTTTTTTTAGCAGAAAATTGTCAAAGCTTCCGTCCAACTATTATCCGGAAACTTTCAAAAAGATTCGAATATTCGTTAAAAAGTCAAAAAGAACAGACATACTTCTATACTATTATAAAATTGTAAAAATTAAATGTCTGTATTTCATTGAAGATATTTAAAAAAAAGTTTTTTATTTTTTGTATGTTTGTATGTGTCGTTGTGGCTTCATTACGCCAAATCGGCTTAACGGTTTTCAACTATTTTTGGCACGCGGGTAGCTTAGCATCCACAGATGGTTATATGATGCTTTTTACACGGAAGAAAAAAGAGGGTATTATACATAACAAGTATGTTACTTACGCTTATTTACTTTAGCTACAGTAAGTTTGAGTAACTGATAATTCAGGGATCATCACAGATCTCTGGAGATGGCCTAAAAATACGTAGAATTAAAATAACACCCAATAAAATCGGATCTCTGTTTGCAATTTACATAAACCGCACGGGTATTACTAGCCACACGGTAATGAGATAAAATATATTTAAGCCTTGTCCATCGTAAATTGAAATATATGAATTGAAAATTATTGTAAATCGCGAAACAATTAAGATCGATAATGATGATAGAGCGAGCAAATGTTATTGGAAATTATTTTGTCAGTAAATATTTGTGTTAGTGCACTAGGACGTGTGGCATTTGGTTAAAATATCATTGTGGTCGGTTTATCGCTCACACATAACACTGTTAATTTTATTTATGGGTGAATGTGACTGCACAAACCTGCGATCACAGCGCCTTTGTGTACTTCAGAAGATTAGACACAATAGACAAAATTTCATATTTGGCTATAGCCCTAAATTGATATCCAATGTATACAAAAATGCATATACCCACCAAGACACAAGTTTGCGCGTTTACCGCTAAGACAACCCCATTTACTGTGGCCCCACAATTCCAGAACACGGCTCTCACCATCTCGAAGAGCATTGGGATCCTAGGTGTTGATATTTCGAGTGACGTTCAATTCCGAAGTCACTTGGAAGAGAAGGCCAAGCTGGCATCAATAGTAATTGTTCGACATGATGCCTACAGCCACCTTCTACCATCGCACTGCTCGCCATTGGCGGGATATTCATCCACACACCTTGGAACCAAAATGGTCGCGCTCCGTACGGTAGCAAAGGAATCTTCTACCGCGCACACTCCGTATGTGGAATGACCTTCCTGCCGCGGTTTTTCCCTGGAGGTTACAATATGGGGTTCTTCAAGAGGGGAGTGAATAGGTTCTTAAATGGTCGGCAACACGCTCGTAATGCCCCTGGCGTTGCAAGCGCTCATAGGCTGCGGTGAATGCTTAACATCAGGCAGGCCGTACGCTTGTTTGCCACCTTAGTAGTATTAAAAAAAAATATATATATATACAATCCAAAAAATAAAATTAAGATTTTTTTTCCCCTATTTTTCGAAAAAAATAGCTGAAAGTGCTAAATAGGAAGATGACGTCATTTAGAGGATGGAAGGTCTGTGCCTTCCATAGATTAAAAAATCTCTCTTTTCCGGTTGTCAAATCCAAATATGTCATTGCTTTGTTTTGCTCAAATTTCGTTCGTGCACTATTTCCCCGTTTACGATTGTTCTACTGCGACTCTGTTTTTCTACGTACACTGATTCGCATCTTTTTTTTATACGGATATTGGTTCTAACCCTTTAAAGGGTCGACTTTTCCACGGATTTGAGAAATGAAGAACTCCGACTGACTCACTCAAGCTGATAGCACAAACTTGACACGAGTAGAGACGCTCATAAATGGAATATACTCAAAGCTGTGATAAGTATTACGTGGCCGCCTTAAGTTAAGAGGTGCCAAATGTATCATAATCACAACGCAACACTTAAGTCGATAATGCAGTGGGGTACGTGGAGGTACGCTGAATCTCCAACATATGTTTTGTGCAACGCCGTGTGACTCCAGAGCATCGCGTGTGAAACAAATTGTAAAGGATTACCGTTTTGTACCATTTTGTATTGTGCAATAAAGTTTAAATTAATAGAATATCTCTCTCTCTAATAGATCTGAAATAAATTACAGAACAATGTGAAATTTTAGTGGTTGTTTTCCATGATACTGAACAACTTTCCCCAAGGAACATAGATCGAAATATGAAATACAAATTCGGCTCCCCATTGTTGGGAAGGTTTGCGTCGATCTAGATTTCTTATGGGTCCCGACTGTTAAAAATAGCTATGTCCCATATTAGAATTTATTATTTGTTATATTGTGAGTATCGATCATGAATCATGGATGATTTCCATTATAACCAAACAAATTTCTAGGGCACTGGACTTGTTTTTTTCTTTTTAGCTTTTTACGCAGTCGGGTTTTTTGGTTTTTTTTTAACTATTATTTTTGATAAACATAACATTTTTCTTCGTTGGCAACACATCATCCACTAAATGACTTCATTATGGCGGGTACGCTTTTTTACAATGAGTAACTCTAAAACTTGATTTTTTGCTTCGAAATGGAGGCTTTCGAGGAAAATTTAAATTACGTGTAACTTGAAAAAATACCCTCGTTCGAACTGCATAATGAAAAGGATTGGTCTGAAAAATGAAACATAGTCAATTTAGTCATCACATTGATTAAGAATTCTTTTCCTTTCCTTCAAATAGCGCCTTAAATATTTGTGACGTTAGGTTGTGTTTTCTTGCGGATATTTTCATACATTCATCATCATCTTCTTCATAATAGCCAAAGACGTCCACTGCTGGACCAAAGCCTCTCCCAAGGATCTCCACAACGCCCAGGTGTATATGCTTCATCGATCATTCGGGTCAGAACATCGGTCCGCCTCGTTGAGGGCCTGCGCTGCTTCTTTCATGCAGTTAACAAAATTCTTTATTGCACACCAACAAGAGAAATAGTACAATACAGCCTCAACATAAAATACGGTAGACAATAGGTGTTCTTATCGCTTAAGAGCTCTTCCTTACATCCTTGATCCTTCCTTACGACTTGGCCTCGGTTCCAAAATGCGCCAAGTACTTTCTATATGCCGACGACCTAAAACTTATTTACGGTGTGCAGTACTTAGCAGATTGTGAATCTCTTCAAAGGGATATCGATTCAGTATTCCAATGGAGTATTGATAACAGGTTACTTTTTAATGCTAGCAAGTGCTCCATAATGACTTTTAGTCGATCTCAAACTCTCATGATCACAACATATCGGCTAGGCAATGAGCTCATAGAGCGGGTCAATTCCATGAAGTATCTTGGTGTTGTTTTCGACGCAAATATCAATTTTCATGAGCATATGAAAGCGTTAGCGGTTGAATGCTATCGAAGATTGGGATTTGTTATCCGTAATAGCCGTGATTTTTTCAATCCTCTAGCTATTAAGCTTGTTTACTATGGTCTAGTCAAGAGCAAACTTGAGGCTGCCTCTGTAGTATGGAACCCCCACGAGGCCTCTTACGTCTTACTGTTGGAGAAAATCCAGACGGCGTCCCTAAGATTTTATTATAAAAAAATATATGGATATTATCCTTTCTTGTACCCTTCCAAATTTCTCCTTTGCGTCCTGGGGATGAATTCTCTAGAAGTGAGGCGTAATATTGGGGTTTTGACTTTTGTGAGCAGGATGGAGATTTGGACTGCCCCGATTTGGTGTGTCAACTTGTTCGCCTAAAGATTCTTTCCCTATGCAAATCTAAGCTGAACCTCCGACCACGCCATTGCCCCCTGCTGGCAGTGCCAACCGCGCGTACCGTGTCGCATCGTAATTCTCCGCTTATCCGCGCTCTGCTGCATCTTAACGCGCTCCTCGTCTCAGCACCTGAATGCGATATTTTTGCGTGTCAATGGGCGGCTGTTTGTAGATAATGCTTGAGGTTCTGTGAGGCGATGGAAACACGTTAATCAACCATATATTAATATAGCTGTAAGTATTTATTTTCTGTTAAATTGTTTGTAATATTTGTACATATGTTACGTATGGATCTGTTTTTCACAGTGTCTTAGTTTACTGTAATGCTGTGTTTAAATTTGAATAAATAAATAAATAAAAAAAATAAATCCTTTGGGAAGCGGAAATGAGACGATATAGCTAGGATGCTACCGGTTGCGCCATGTATTGTTTTAAAGAAAAGATGGTTTAATAAGTCTTCTGAGTTTTATTTATATTATAACTCTTAGAGTATAAAAATGCAGTTATAATATTTAACAATGATGCGGAGATGTGTGCAGCTGCAGTGACAGCTAGATACGAAGAGGGGGGGTCTGAAAGCTAGGCTGTCAACAAATGCTACGTTCCGTTATTACTATGAGTAGGTGGTAAGATAATCTTATTCACAATTTGAGTACTAATAGGGTAATGATGCGAGGTAATGACTGATTGCGACGGTAATGAGCCGAACGTCTTCGGATCGCCTCGTCCATCATTCGGGAGTGATCGATCCCTGTAATTATCATGGAGAGGAAAAGTTTGCTTTTAACATAACCATATATTGCGAACGATATATATATACTCGTAATCGTAACATAGGTATGATGGAATTGCGAGCAATTGCTGGTCCTATAAATTCAGATTATTTGCCATTCGATTGTTTCATTCATCCTCGGTTATTTTTTTAGGGTTCCGTAGCCAAAATGGCTAAAACGCTCCATACATGAAGCTGAAAAAATAAGTTTTCCCCGGCAAACGTCAGCTAATGTCACATAATTCAACAGTTATTCTAAAAACACTGAAAGGTTTCTAAATAAAATGTTGAAGAAATTAAGTGCATATTTTTGGAAATAATCGCTCCGAAAGTTGCCTAAATTTTAGCCCTCCCGGAAATATAAAAGGTTGCCAGACTTAAGGGCTATCGTGTCCTCCCCCTATCGTCGGACTTCTTATAATCCTATATATGATGTCCCAACGAACCTTCTCTATTGCTTCTTCCGTCGATAGATGGATAGATATTTATTTGCAAAGAATAAGTAGGTACATTCGTGTCATTATATGTTATGTGACAATAGGTAGCTTATTCTGCTATTTGCACTTACATACTGGCATGCAAATATCTCAGATATTATTGTAACATATCATGAGAGAGGAAATCCTTCACAGTATAATAGCATCCGATCTACTCGTCGGTCCTCAAAGTGCGTGCGTTATATGTTGCCAGGGCCAGTTGTTGTTTCTTATAGCCGATAACACGCCTTCGGGGATTCTTCGCTCCCCCGCTCCGTCGCTGGCCTGACCGGTACCGTAGTCGAAGCGGCAGCTACCGGAGAATGGGGGCCGTTTTCTTCTTGTGCTTATCACTATAGGGGGTTTTGCCCTTTCGTCACGCTAGGCAGGCGGGTTGGCGATCGCAGAAGGTTGATGGTATGGTTGGTAATTGACGGCGCTGCTGCCCACCACCACCATGCATTTTCCTTAGTCGGCTCTTACGACACCCACGGGAAGAGATGGCGTCGGCTATTCTAAACCGAACCCACACAGCTTACGATCAATAATAAATAATACTTTTTATTATAAGAAGAAATAATGAGCTTTACATAATGATTAATGACATTTATTTTACTTTGATATATGTATATGAGTTTTGTGATATCCGTAAAACTGATAAATTGAGTCACTTTTTGAATGAAAAATGTTTCTTATTCCCATATCCCACAGTAGTGCTCTTTAAACCAGTACATATAGATATCGCGGGTTTTAAAACAGGGTATGTTTCAACAGTGTTTGCCGTCGGTATTTTGTCCATAGTAAGGGTCGCAATGTCATTTAATAAATTACATTACATTCTCTTTGGTTTCCGCGGTAGTAAATTCCAGTTCACTAGACTCTGATCGCAAATTCCCAACGAATAAATATTTGAAAATTGCGAGCTACCCGTAATTCAAAAGGTGTCATAACGATCCCTCGCAATTGATTAGCGCGTATTTATCAGTACGGCTTACGAACGGGTTACATTTTTGAAAAAATATTAAATCTTATATGCCGGTTGAGCTAAGTGTGCACCTCGCTTGTATGCGATTAGATAGACATGAGGTGCAAACTTTATTCAACCGAGTGGTACAGTTACGCTGTTTTAGCTTAGCACGGGCAGAACAAACGCTGGGTGATTCGGTGCCGGCCGGCGAGCTGGGTCGCGATAAAAACACCCATTAGCGGGTAACGAGCTAAACGAATTATATATGACAGGTTTACACACGTTATATACATACGCTGGTTTGTGTAAACCCGGTTCTTTATCCGATTATCGGTTTTGTTCACAAAATTGATGTTTCACGGGTGTCTAGTCATGAATACTCAATACTTCAAGCGTACCACCATTTTTTACCTTTGTGTGCCTTTTATTAAGTAATACATCATCATCATTTCAGCCACAGGACGTCCACTGCTGAACACAGGCATCCTCAATAGATTTCCACATGGGCCGGATAGAGTCGACCCGCATCCAGTGAGTCCCTGCAACCCTAACCAGGTCGTCCGACCCTGGTCCGACCACCTTGCGGGTGGCCTTCCCACGCTGAGCTTGCCGGAACACGATCTCCACTGGCCCTCGGCCGGTTATTTATACAAACTGTATCAAAATCGTTTTAATACACCTACTATTATAAAGTTGTAGAAAAGAAAAGTCTGTACATTTAAATAAAACAAAATTGTAACGGACTATTTGTAGGTCACTAAATCGTTTTTTTTTTTTTGGTATGTTTGTATGTGTCGTTGTGGTGTCATCACGTCAAATCGGCTAAACGGATTTCAACTATTTTTGGTACACGGGTAGCTGGGCATCCACTGATGGTTAAAGCATAGTTTTTACTCAATTACGCTGAAGTAAAAAAGAGGGTCATGACTTTCTCTCTTCCGCGGACGAAGTTGCACCTTCTAGTTCTTAATAAATATAGTCAACTGGAACGTAGTTTTAGTTAACCGATTAAGTAGTCAAATTACAAAGATGAAGACTGTTGTCTGTTGTCGTAGTCGTGAGCTTAAACGGTAGCATGCCTGCCGTAACCGTCGTCGGCGTGCTAGGCGGTAGGACGTCACGACATCACACAGAATCATATTTAAACGCCATACTAAATCCTGTTTCTTTCCGAATCCATCATGACGATTGAAATATTATTTGCAAGCATTGTGACGCATGACTATACTTGGTAACAATACAAACCTCACCTAACCTACAGTTTTTGGTTTTGGACCCATGTTCCATTTTGTCCCAGTTCTCGCAGACGAAGCGTTTTATCGATGAATCTTTCACATATTAATCGTTATATCGGCGGAGTACCCAATGGTGTAACGATCTGTCGGCGACCGATTCAGCGTCGAAATTACTGTCGGGGAACTGTTTCTCACTAGTAGTGCTTGCCGTCTGTCGCCACGTTTCAGGAAAGAGTTGGCTGTGTGGTTGTAAATGGTGGCGTCGTCGGTCAAATCATATATGAGTTGTATCGGCTAAGAAAACTACGTAAAACCACTATCAAACTACGATAGCATTCTCGAATTTGCAGTGAACGTAGACGAAGCAACTTTCTCGGTTCCTTTATCACAGACACGGAACAAAATGCAACAGCGCCTGCAAAATACGTTGTTGCATTACGGTGCAAGTTTTTCCAAACAATATGTAAAATATCTCAAACTTGAGCGCCGGCGTGGCGAGATAGCTATTCTGTTTTGAAATCCCATTTTCTTGTAATGCATAACAATGCAGAGTTGGATATTGAGACTATTGAGCTGAACACACTGGAGTAGTGACTTTACATAGCTTAATATCAGTGTGTACAAAACTCTGGAGAATCTGTACATCTCCTTCCTCTACGTGTACCAATTAGTTCTAACACAGTTGTAATCGATTTAAGTATAATTTACGCAAAGAATACTTACTGTTGAATATATAGCGGTCTCCTCTTGTCGGTATGTTCTGATTTCTAAAAGTACCCTTGTGGCTTACTTGAATAAACTATTTTAATTTACTTTTATTAGTGAGGAGAGCTCTTGTTGCTGTAAAATCAATAAGGTCAGGTGGGGAAAGAGAAACATCGGGGTAAGAGAAACGTTATAAATGTGATACTGAAAACTGACATATGTGTCAATGGAAATAGAGTTGGGCCAATTGCATGGCTTCTCTTTCCCCACGAAATAAATGATGTTTCTCTTACCCCACCTGACCTTATCTATAGCTGTTATATTCAATTTCTCTCAATCGCGATTCATCTTCCCTAGCTTCGCTCACGACTGTCACGTTGCGTGGGTGTCTGGGACGTACCATCAAGTTTTATTGCCCAGCGCTGTTACGTGCGCTGGTTGCACAGAAGAGGGCCCGAACGTGATTCCTATCCGTTGACGTTTTACGAACATTGGGACGGGTCAATAGTAAGCAAGTTCATATCACAAGTATTTTCATGATAATCTTCTTCACTAATGATTGTCTTCTGCGAGATCTTCACTTGTTTTACTTTGTTATTACGATCATTTTTTTAATTCTTTACCCTTCGATACGGAATTCTGGGATATTTTGTGCTGTTAATGGCCCTTGATTAGCTGATTGTGGAATCCACTCAATGACCTATTGGACAACACAATCACCATATGAACAAAATACAAATGCTAACTTCAGAGGTAGCCAGTTTACTGGTTAAATACCTTTTATCAATCTTCTAGAGATTGGCAGAATCACTTAAATCGACATACGAAACAAATAGGGGCGTTTTCACACTTCCTACCCCAATGCGTCATCATGGCGTCTGCATTATACCTTGCTTCTTTTTCACTACGGCTAGCATTGTCTCAGTTTTGCATGTTCTTAGAATCAGAATCAGTCATTAGTTTGCTCAATATCTCATAATACTTTTTACAAATTCACAAGAACAATAAGGACAGCATTAGGTTCTATTACTAGTATTGTTTTCACTAGGTCTACCCGAGGGTCTCATGAAATCTCATTGCTCGCTCGTGCCTATTGTCCTTGGTCCGTCTATTAAGTTTCAAATGAATTTACCTAAACTTTGTTGAATACGTAGGTGTCTACCTATTGTCTAGAATAGATCGACGTATTCCACAAAGTTTTATTACGTAGCTTCGATACGTGAGCGGATTTACGCGATTTCGAGGTTCCGATTTTTCCGTAGGAACGTGATAGGAACGCGTTCCTTCAATAGTACAGAAATAGTGGTGATTATGAAACCATCGATGATGTGAGTAGTAGTTACAAAGGGTTTATAGCGCTCTGTTCCTCAATAAAAAGTAACAAAATGAAGTCACACATGATGAATCAAGGAAGCTAGGCAACACTTTAACATACAGCTATTTGACAGTGTGCCTCTTAGAAGCACATATACGGATATTATATTGAGAGTAATCTATCTCTTTGCACCCGGATCCATTAGGATCTTTTGTCCTTCGCTATCGAACACGAATCGAAAGCTAATGATACTTGAGTTCTCGTGGAGCCGGCTCTCCCCAAGGAGCTTGCGGCGTGCCTAATGTTCAAAGGAATCGATATAAATGCGCTGTACCTATCTTATGATATGTTTCATTGTCGTCTTGCTAAATACCTTATTTTCGAACGTTATCGAACTGTATCAAATCATAGTGGAAGCTCAAATATATAAACAATAAAAAACAATTGATAGATTCAGGTGTTACTTTGCGGAGTTCCATATTAGATTAATGGATTATACTTCCTTTGTTTTCCCGAGAAATAGTGTCTTAGTTTCATTTGACAAAAAATTGTGCTCACATGCGCATATTTTCATGCAGTTTCCACAAAAAAGGAGATGCAGGAGATGTTGACCAACGTCTCCTGATGATGCCTCGTAGAGAGGCGAAACACGTGTTGAGGATTATACTGTCTGGTGGTGGTTTGTTGTATTTGGATGCGTATTTTTTTTTGTAAATGCAGTTTCAACAGAATAAAATAAAGAAGAAGCATATAAATATACGCATGTGAGCACACTTTACTGTCACATCTAACCAAGGCACTATTTCGCGGAGTAGCAATGGAGCTATAATCCAATAAACTAAAAAACACTATGAAATAAAATAATCTATTGGCTGTCGTAGAATTTATCTCCATTGTGATATTGTTTATTACAGTAGTTCCCAGTAAATTCAATTGATACCAATACGGGTTACCCTGTCTTCCCCTAACAGTAAAATGGTTATATAAATGTCTTTCATGTCACTCGCATCTGTTCGAGCGCGCAACGCAACAGTTGTGTCTTACCGTAAGTTTATTTCTTATTTCAACTGTATATACATTCAGCAGTTTTTACTTTCTTCACGTGATAACGTCTTATAAATCGATGAACACCGGCTGTACGCACGAAAAAGTGTCACTAGCCGCTCATTGTCACGAGAGCCGAGCGTTCGTCTTGGTTTATGTGTCGCTACGGAACCCAAAACGGACATTAAATTACACATAATTAATGAATTATTAAAGTATAACACGAAGAGGGTTGGAGAGAGGGAGGGACAGAGAGAGAGAGAGAGAGTGAGAGATGGAGTGAGAAAGAGAGAGGGAGGGAGGGAAAGAAGAAGGAGAGGCAGGGTGAGACAAAAAATAGGTGTCGTAGTAAAATTATGATGTCGGTTTTTTTATGACGCTATCTCGTAAAATTATCGTGCGTAAACCGACTTTACAGACAACCATATTTTGAAAAATAAAAATAGTTCCTGCACAGCACGCGTCCGAAGTACCTATTCAGATTTTTTGAAAGGAACTCTTGGCTATCTGACCGTCTGAAAGAAACATCGACACTTCAACATAGGCGTATTGGGGATAATATTGTCAAGGCCCGGCTACGAAGAGCGGCCGGCGGCGCGGCAAGCGAATTCCTAATACATTGCGTGTGATGCCAACTAACTGATGTGTGGTGAGCGTGTCGACCACGCAATGAAGAGAGAATTCGCTCACCGCGCCGATAGTCGCGCGTCGTCGTGGCCGAACCGTCACGGGTCCCGTGCTTTTGTCTGCAGCACCGGGCGGAACCTTTGTCCTATAACGAGCCCGGCCGGGACGTAAGCCGGCCTTTATGAGGCGCATACACCAGAGACACAGATTTCCGTACACAAATTTAGGATTTTACAGGTGCGCGCGCAGCGCATTGTTTTGCTGGACAACATGAATACACGTAAAGAAATAAACCAGCCAGAATTAAATTCGGTACTTATTTATTTTGCGAACATTTTTGTTTTTGTGAATGTTTTTGTTTTTGATTCACACATCGTCTTATCTATTATCTATATGTATTTCATTACTAAACTGCAATTCAAATCAAGTTGATAAGGTCGATCATCTAATGCAGCTAAGTTCAAGTCAGTGTTAGTTACTTAAACTATATCATGTTACTGATAAATAACATTATTTAGTAACTAACTTAGCTATATCATATTACTGATTAGTATCATTTAGTTGTAAGCTCTTTTTTCTTATTTTCATTAGCCTATATGTGTATTCCACTGTGGGGCAAGGCCCTCTCAGAATTTCCAACTCCATACTCTTCGCTGACTAAGTCTAGTCCGTTTGAAACGCGTGTAGATCAATCGAGCTATATCTTTAAAAAAAGTTTTTAATTTAGAAAAAAAAACCTTTATAAGAACGAAGTGGCCATTATTGTAGACAAGATGAAGCTCAAACCGACTATTGACCCGCCATCTGCAATGGCCGCGTGTGTCCGGATTACGGTTCGGGTCGGAGATATACCGCCTGCATACTAACCCAATTGATACATCACCCTTATACTATAATACCTCATCGATAAAGCCTAACTCAAAGGCGCTGGTCAAACCAAATATATTTCACGCATACCTTATGGTCTTAACGTTTCAGACGGATTTCCAACGGTGTACCTGAAATCGAACACCGATAAGACCCTTCCTAACAATTGAAACGTAAGAACGTTTGTTCACTGGACCGTATTGTCTTAACGGTAAACGCGCATTTAGAAAGATACGGATATGTACGAACTATTCCTGGAATAAAGAGGAATCTTTTTATTAAATCGGAGGCATTGAGAGGATCGTTTTGTCTTAGGGTTAATTGTGTTGCCAAGAATAAAAGTAATACGTTAACTATTGATTTGATTCGTTACGGAAGTTTGATTATGGAATATACATTATCTAGGCAATGGCAAGTAAGGCAGGCCGTTCATTATGGAATATACATTATCTAGGCAATGGCAAGTAAGGCAGGCCGTTGATTATGGAATATACATTATCTAGGCAATGGCAAGTAAGGCAGGCCGTTGATTATGGAATATACATTATCTAGGCAATGGCAAGTAAGGCAGGCCGTTGATTATGGAATATACATTATCTAGGCAATGGCAAGTAAGGCAGGCCGTTGATTATGGAATATACATTATCTAGGCAATGGCAAGTAAGGCAGGCCGTTGATTATGGAATATACATTATCTAGGCAATGGCAAGTAAGGCAGGCCGTTCATTATGGAATATACATTATCTAGCCAATGGCAAGTAAGGCAGGCCGTTGATTATGGAATATACATTATCTAGGCAATGGCAAGTAAGGCAGGCCGTTGATTATGGAATATACATTATCTAGGCAATGGCAAGTAAGGCAGGCCGTTGATTATGGAATATATATTATCTAGGTAATGGCAAGTAAGGCAGGCCGTTGATTATGGAATATACATTATCTAGGCAATGGCAAGTAAGGCAGGCCGTTCATTATGGAATATACATTATCTAGCCAATGGCAAGTAAGGCAGGCCGTTGATTATGGAATATACATTATCTAGGCAATGGCAAGTAAGGCAGGCCGTTGATTATGGAATATACATTATCTAGGCAATGGCAAGTAAGGCAGGCCGTTGATTATGGAATATACATTATCTAGGCAATGGCAAGTAAGGCAGGCAGTCATTGAAAAGGTTAACGCAAAATCTGTACAAGCACACGCTGAATAAGGGTCTCCTGATGGGAACAAAATACAAATCTTGCGATTTGTATTGGTATAGGTAAATTAGGTTATGTAGATTGGTAAATTAGGCAAGTTGGTAAGTAAATTGTTCAGCGTGCGTCTGCACGGACTGCGTAGATTAAGGGTTGATTATGCCAAGGGAGCCTACTGCCCTAAGTCCCTAACCTAACTGTAGGAAATAACTATAAAATTGTTAATCATATAGCGAAGTAGCTCTTGTTTTTATTTTATTGTTTAATTGATTCATTTACTTACCTTTTTATTGTTGTATTATGTGTTAGTAATAAGTTAAAATTACCTTAATTGATTATTGCCCCACTCCCAGTGATATGTAAGAGAGTGGGGATATGTATATGAAAAAATAATAAAATTTATTCTTCCGACCTCTAAACTAACTCAGCCGCACATCTCGCTAAGTGTGGACCGGCGCGCCATACTGAAGTATGACCCACACCGTGGCAGCAACATTTTTTATTATTTTGTGAAATTAAATGTACTGACATTTCCGTGTCTTTACGTCTTTGAGACCGCTGTTTATGAAAAAACTCATTGTAATCAATTTGTAAAGTTTAACAGTCTTCGTATGCAGGACAAAATGAACCATGGACCGTATAAAACTGCCCTGCTTGCAAAAAGTATTTTTGGAATGGCACCTAAAATTTTTAATAAATTACCGAAAGATATACGAAATTTGCATGATCTTCAATTATTTAAAAAAACATTGTGTACATTTTTAGTTAAGAAAGCATACTATTCAACTCAAGAATACCTAACGGATAATTACATAGAATAAAAAGTGTTTTATTTTAATTTATATATTATGCATGCTGCCTGCAAACATCTCCAACCATTTTGTACGCCCTTTGGCAACACATAGTGCTACTATTTCATTTATAAGTCACCTAACCTACCTATGTTTCACAAAATACAGCATTCTTATTCTTAACATATACCAGAGTTCCAGCAAGCTGAGTTGGCTTAGTTGCCTTTTAATTTATACACTGAAATATGTGTTTTCATTGATCTCCTGATATTAACCAACGAATTCAATATACAGTCCACAAGTCGATTCCGTTACTAACCTTAACTTACGACTTTAACCAGGATATCTGTTACCAGGAGACCTAAGGTAACAGATGGATTCCTACGGGGAGGAATAGGGTCTTTGGAATGGTGATTTTCTCAACGCCTATCTTCCAGACTCAGAATGATCGATTAAGGCTTGAAGGTAGTCTTGGCCACAGTGAGAGGAACTTAGTCTATGGGTTAGGTGGGACTATACGCTCAGAGAGTAGCCCTGAGCACGCATAGGTTCGGGTATGGGGAGGTAGTGAAACACCAAGGGACAATTGGTACCTGATTTATTTCTAATTCTTACGTTATATATACAAATAACACCTACAGCACATTACTACACATTCATCTTGTGTACTGTACGTGTAAACTGCAGACAATGCGTGAACCAGCTATTTTTCTGCATATTTCTCTTAATTTTGATTACTTGCATCTAGGTCGCTAGCCTTGCTTATTGACGCTGATGCAAGTATGTTTTCTGTTCTCTGAACATATTGGCGTCTCTCAAACTAGCGCCTGTATTTGACGTATCTCCGTCATCACCAAACTGGGTCCGGGTTGCTCTGCGTCCAGTTGGCTGGGCCTGGCTCGTTGACGCTCGGGCTTCGCAGGAGCTCGTCTGGCGGGGGCCGGACCGACGGCGCAGGGACCATCGGTAGTTCGAGGAAGTTGGCGGCTGGCTCTGGTTCGCACCCATCCGATGACTAGCCAAAGACTTAATAACTAAATAACATTTTTGCTTTATCCGATTCACTATCAGTTTGTGGAAAACGTCACACCAATTTTTTACCGCTTGAATATCGTTCCTAACATTTATACAGTCTATTCTCTTCTGTTCCCACGATTATCATTATCACCTTTTTAAATAAAAAAAAATCTCATTAGAGAAGATGGCTTCTTGCTACCACCATCTTGGGCTTCTGTAGTAAGTGTAGTACATCTCATCAGGGAACAAGCAAGACACAGGACTGCAAAACATAAATTTTCAAATGGTGTAAAAAATATATTATCTGTTTAAAAGTAGTTTAGTTAGAGTCTTTGTTTTTAAAATCCAGTTTTTAAAGTCCCCAGCATTAATATCTGCTGCTGAAGCTGAAGGCCCTGGGTGCAAATGCCGGTAAGGGCAAATATTTATGTGATGAGCTTAAATATTTGTTCCTGAGTCTTGTATGTTTTATATTTATATATGTAAATTTATCTAGTAAATATATCGTCGTCTGGTACCCATAACACATGCCTTATTGTGCTTACCATGGGACTAGTTCGATCTGTATAAAAATTGGCCTGTAATATTTTTTTATTTATAATATCTGCCACAACAAAGCACGCATAAATATCTGACACGACTTTATTTCCAGGACCGTGTTAGGACGTGTCAGATATTTTCGCCCGCATTGTTATGGCAGATATTGATGCTGGTGCGTGTACCTGTAGTTCATGTCTTAGTAGTTCTTCAGTTTATCTTCGTCTGATATTAATGTCTGATGGACCAAGTCTGCTTTCAGCTCCAAAATCGCATATCCAATCCATTCCACCAATTATCTTCACCGACGAACTTACTAAATAAAATCCGCTGCTCGCCGTTACCCGACGGAGACCCGTAAACGTAATCCCCGTCCGGATTAAATTTTGCATTGCATTCTATTCTCCCGGAACAAATCCCCGATCGCCATAGAACCCGGATAATCTGCGTCCGGCGATCGCCAATTTTCCCTTAAATACTGTTATCGGGCGAGGTAGGAGAGCCTGTTCGGTGCGCGGGAAACCGCGGCGATTGAGGGAACTCGCGGGCTGTACAAATAAGTCTTTTTTTATCAGGATTCCGTATCGAAAGGGTAAAACTGGACCCTATTACTAGGACTCCGCTGTCCATCCGTCTGTCTGCCTGACCGTCTGTCACCTGGGTCTCGTAAAAGTACTAAAAATAACCTAGAACAACGCAACGTCCGGCGCCCAACTTTGACGTCCAAAGTAATTAAATCGTAATTATGCGTGACTAAATCCTAATTTCTTGCTGTAATTATCTACACTATTACTAGTATAAGTTTGCTAATATTAAATGTCTGTACATATAAGATATTAAATATATATATATATATATATATATATATATATATATATATATATATATATTGTAACGGATTATTTCGAGGCCGCTGAATCGAAAAAAAAAACATTTATTTTTAGTTTTTGTATGCTTGTATGTGTCGTTGTGGCTTCATAACTCTAAATCGGCTAAACGGATTTAAACTTTTTATGGCACACGAGTAGCTGGGTATCACATAGTTATAGGATATACTTTTTACCCGACTACGCTACAGAAAAAGTTGTAAGTTTTTTTCTCCGCGAAGGAAGTTGCACCTTGTAGTTTTAAATAAATTCGTATGTTTTCAAATTCAAGTATAATGTGAATAGGCTGACTTTCCTGCAACCACTACCAGATTTAATCCGGAACATTCGAATCGAAATCGCACTATTACTCTCCAATGAGGTACGCGTGTTCATTAGTGCTGGTAATGCTGGTTTGGGCCCCACTATTCCTAATGGGAATGTATAATGGTTGTTTTGATGCTATTAGTGTAGACCTACAGTTCTGTGCAAAATAATAGCAGTGAAGCCAGATTTGCAGAATCAATATGTAAATGCGACTTAAGATTTCAGTTATAATCGTGCTATGAGTAATCAATAAAGTGCATTCAGGTTCGAAGATAGCCCCCCAAAAGCCTATTATAAGGCCTTCCCTTTCAATGAACTCTAAATAATTTAAGAGTTTTTTTTGTATGTTTTTATGTGTCGTTGTTGTGGCTTCATCACGCCAAATAGGCTAAAAACGGATTTCAAGAATTTTAATACACGGTTAGTTGGCACGGTTATAGGACCCGACTTAGTTAAAGAAAAAAATAGGAGTAATTACTTTTTCTCCTCCGCGAACAAAGTTAAAAATATTATGACTCCAATCGTAAAATCAAGCAGAGCCAGCTCATTATGCGTATCACGAAAGTCATATAAAAGTTTTCAATTTCCGACGGCCCCAGCTTGATTTGATTGCAAGGCTAATGTTTGCGCACCGTGTGTGCTCAGGACAGCTCCTCGGGACTGCGAGCGGAGGTAGGGCTTGAAGTTTTGACTTGATGAATTTGATTAAAACTCTCCTAAAAGGCATTGATGTAATTAGGAAAAGTTTCACGGAAAAACTCAACTTTTATAAGGTCACGTTACGAAAATAATTTTATAACGGAAGAAGACGAAACTGAATTCATAAATATACTTCTAACCTTTTTTTAGTGGAAAACTCTTGAGATATTTTAAGCATGTTTTAATGAAGTACCAGTAAGGATTAGACATATTTAGATTAAGAGATGGAACCACTAATATTCTTATTATGTAATCGAGATCGGGTTTACTCTTAGGCCTTGCGTAGAGATGTAGCTTCGCTCTGCATTTTCTATCGTTTGTATAACAGGGAGTGCTCCGAGAAATTGTTCGAAATGATCCCTGCCGCATCTTTCCGCCATCCTCCTACGCGACAATATTTCCATCATCACCACTTACATAGATGGTTGGTAGTCTACAACTGCGTTTTGCTAGAAATTTCCTGCCTAGCACGACTGAACTGTGGAACAAATTGTCGTCTGCAGTATTCCCGGACCGATGCGACCTGCAAGCCTTCAAGAAAATAGCGTACTCCCATCTGAAAGGCCGGCGATGCACTTGTGACTCCTCTGGTCTTGCAGGTGTCTATGAACGACGGTGATCGTTACCATCAGGCGAATCGTCTGTTCGTTCGTTCTCTATAACATAGAAAAAAACTAACCAAACCACCAATGTAATCTTAATAAAGTTCCAGATGATTTACTGGATTTATCCGTAGATTAAGTTTATATTTTAGATACATGAGATGTTGAGGATGATGATAATGAACACGAATGAAATAGTTACAACTCTGTGATCAACAGAATACAAAACTGCCACAGAAAACCAACAAAGCGGATCATAACTAGGTCAGTAGCTTTCAGTAATTTGCTAATGAACGAGACGAGCTGTGAATATAAAATAGTAAACTAATCAAGCTTTTTCTTTTATGTAATGTTAATGAAGAATATTATGTAGAAACATCTAACGTAAATTCTTCCCATTATATTACCTTTGGTTATTTTGAGTTTCCGTGGCCAAAATGGCAAAAGCGTACTCTTATAGTCTCGTTATATAGCAGGCATATTTTTCAAAAACTACTAGATGTATATTGATGAGATTTGAAGTATAGGTGTCTTGTATAAGCCGCTACTTAGTTTGGTAGTTTAGTTATTTCGGCAAACATACACGTATTTCGACAGTCCTTTTTAAAACACCAAGCATTGTTTTTGATTAATTGAATACTCGTTGTATAAATTGTGCCCCCTCCCCCTTCGTTATCTTTTAAACCGTATGTCCAAAAATATTTTTTTAAGGCAACGGTAAATAAAAACGTACAGCGTGATCGGACATGCTGTTTTTTAGTTATTGCCGAAAAACTGCGCTTCAAGAAGATTTTCTCTGTTGCCCGTTGCTGTTGCACTCTTTCACGTCGTATTTTTTCATCTGTAGTGCATTTCTTTGTAGTAATGAGCGTGGTCCGACATGCTCTTGTTTTATTTATACAATGATATCGGGGCAAAGAGTACACGTACTACGAAATAATAATATTACTCTCAGGAGCCTGAAGAATTGGAGTTGAATTAGCTATTAAATTCAATGGTTACCTTACCTCCAAATTAGCGAGTAAAATGCGTGGTGTCTGTCTAAACCTGTAATGCCCATTTACCTAAGTTAAAGTTCTTTAAAGACATCAACATATTAACCGTAGCGTCCCAATATATTTATGAGAATATTATTTATGTTATTTATGTTATAGTTAACCTAGAGTCTTTTACTAAGAAATCAGATATCCACAATTTTAATACTAGAAATAAAAACAAAATCGCTATTAGAAAGTTCCGCGTTCGTAAAGTAGCCAAATCATTCGTAGGCCAATGTATACATTTTTATAATAAGCTACCAGATGATGCTTTGAAATTATCGTTTCCAGCTCTCAAAAAGTACTTAAAAGAGTCCCTAATGGCAAAGGCTTATTATAGGGTAGAGGACTATTTAACAGACAAAAATGCATGGCCCAAAACAGAAACCAAATAATTTACTTTTACCGGGACACGGTTCTTATAAGGTGGCATATCAAACGTATGTAAGTTGTTTTAAATAAAAATCACTATTTAGCTTTTTTATATTCTCGATTTTTTTTACTTTTATAAGTTTTGATATGTTTCCTTGACTACTACGCATTGAGTTTATACTCAAAACATATATTTAGGATAGGCTAAGCACAAATATTGTAATAGATATAAGAGTTATTTCGAAAAAATGACTGACTGTTGAGTTTGTTTCGGCTTTCTTCCCTTCAGTGGTCTCCTCTTGGGAAACGCCGTCGAGACAGACTTGTAAAAGTGCCCTTGCAGCCTACTTACAGAATAAAGATCATTATTTCATTATTATTTCATTAAAAGTCGTTGCAGTTGTTGGATTTGTCAACGCATCCAATTTATGTTTGTTGTTATTCCGTCAGGTAATTCAGGAGATAATTGTGACAGTTACTTAGAAAAAATATAATAATCTAAGCTATTAACATACTGACGAGACCCTTGAAGAATAAACTTGACTGAAAACCATCCCTTTGAGCCAGTTGATGGCCATGTCGAGTTAAGCGTCTTACCACATCTTTTGCTAGTGTGTGTCGAATATTTTTAATTTTCTCAATGTGTAAAAATTAGAAAAATCTTACCTTTTTCAAAGTGGGTTAACCTAAAAAGTAACGTCCTGTGATATTTAATGTTTACGTCGTGACAGATGAACGCAAGCCCACTATGAATACGTTAATACCTACTTGAAATTTCCTTATTAGTATAATTTCTTTTTTCATACCCGGCAGCCAAATTATTTTCAATTTATCATGTAAACAGCATCAGTTCATGCTTATTTATTAAATGTCATTTCAATTTCACTAGTGTCACTTCAATGTAAAGTTTTATTCTTCTTAATTATTCAAAAAAAAAAAGTTTGGCTAGGAATGAAATGTCAAGATTAATTTTCAATGAGACGTTTCTTTATTGCAATGAAATGTAGCTGTGGATTGTACAAGCTTTCAACAAAATCAAGCGACGTGCTTCGCAAAATCCAAATTTGATGCGTAGCGTTCACGAAAACAGCCACCGTCACTTGGTTCAAGTAACAACTAAGTCGTACGTGTGCCCATAGCCTTACTTTAACTGACATTGCATGTATTGAACTTGACGTTTTCTTGACAACCTGATGACAATGTTACAATTGTAAACAAAGAATACAGCATGTTAAAATCATGAATGATTTTTTTATTTTATTTTTTGTATTTTAATTATAAATTCTAAAAAGCGTTAGTATATCAATAATTTATATACCACAACCTAATTTATCTATCTCCTAGACATGTCCGGATTTAAATAAATAGTTTTAGTAAGTTTACATACTGTATTTTTGTGTAAACCTACGTCATACTACCTATTACAAAGTTGTAAAAATGAAAATTCGTATTTTCAAAAAAATAAGTGATACGGGCTATTTAAGGGTCACTGAATCAATTTCTTTTATATATTTGTATGTATTGTGTTGTGGCTTCATAACGCCAAATCTACAAATCGGCACCTAATTTTAGTACATGGGTAGCTGGATTTCCACAGATGGTTATAGGGGGTCCATATTGGCTCTCATAAAATTTTTATTCCTATTTTTTATTTCACTACCGATTTTTCTTCCTAACAATCACTCTTCATAATTTTTTTCCTCATACTTTTTTTCTGCATACTTTTATTTTACTACCATCGGAACTCATAACAGTCAGTTATCATACTTTTTTTCTTAATAATGTCATTACTAAGAAATGTTAAAACTCATAATTTTTTTTTTCATAACTGTTTTACTTCATAACAGACAATTATCATAATTTTCCTATTCATAATGGCATTCATTAGAAAATATTGGGACGAAAAAAAAAATAACCTCGAAGGCCAGGCGGAAGCTCGCTACGCTTCGCTCCCGCCTGACCTTCTAACCTAACCCGGCCACGTCGGATCTGCTCTGAAAGGTTTTGCTCGCTCGTTCAAATTTTGTAATCCAATCTATTTTCCTGGTTCGCTGGGTTGTTCTTGTAGGTAAACAGTATGAATATAAGCAAGCCTTTTTTTCGGGACGCAAAAAAAAATAACCTCGAAGGCCAGGCGGGAGCGAAGCGTAGCGAGCTCCCTCCTGACCTTCTAACCTAACCCGGCCACGTCGGATCTGCTCTGAAAGGTTTTGCTCGCTCGCTTCGCTCGCTCGCTCGTTCAAATTTTGTAATCCAATCTATTTTCCTGGTAGTGGTTCAAATATTAGTATGAACAAGGTGTATGAGTGTTGATTTTATGAGTTTTGATGATTATGAATTCGGATGATTATGAATTCTGATGATTATGAGTTAGATTAGTAGTGTAAGAAAATATATGAAAAAAAAAATTAGTATAAACAAGTTGTATGATTAGTGATCTTATGAGTTCTGATGATAATGAGTTTCGATCGTTAGTATTAAAAAAAATTATGAAGAGGGATCATTATGATATAAAATAGTATGAGAAATATTTTCGGACTTCAGATAATAGGACTTAAAAAGTTATGTGAGAAAATACGCACCCGGTTATAGGATACATTTTACCCGACTACGCTGAAGAAAAAAAATAGAGGCAATGAATTTTTCACTTCCGCGAACGAAGTTGCGGGCGCCTTCTAGTTTAATTTAAAATGGTAGTTCCAAAGAGTGACTTAGGACTATTACAAGTTGTAACCAAAATTCATATTAAGTAACAATTAATCGTGGATGATTGTGAAATCTGTAATGATTCTATTTCATTTCATGAAATGAAAAAAAATAGTAGATTGCTAACCAAGGGATGAAAGTGACCCATTTCACCCGAGATATTTCTGGCGCTCGAACGAAGTAAGAGCGCCAATAGTTCGAGGGTGAAATGGGTAATTTCACCCGAGTTAAACACTCTATTTTTCAGTTCGACTGTGAGGAAAAAAAAAAATCATCATCATCCATCATCATCATCATCATCCATCATCATCCATCATCATCCATCATCATCATCATCATCATCATCCATCATCATTATCATTATCATCCTCATTATCATTATCATCCTCATTAACATCATCATCATCATCCATCATCATCATCATCCATCATCATCATCATCCATCATCATCTATCATCACCATCATCATCCATCATCCATCATCATCATCATCATCATCATCGTCATCATCATCATCGCAATTGCTATATGAAAAACTTTTATTTTAGTAATATGACGTAACTCAATTACTTTCCACCCTAGGGATGGAAATGCTATTTTCCACCCGGCACCCATGAAAATTAAACTTTCCGATCAGGAGAGATGAAAAAAACAATCCGTAACTTATCCGTTTCATAGCATGTCATTAAGTGAAACGTTATAAACACCGTTGCTGAGATCCAAGCCAACAAAGGGGGTAATAACTAGGTCAGCCGTGGGCAATCAACTAATGAAAGGCAAGCGTCATGAATATGAAATACTTATGCAAATTCGGCTAATATTAGATTGTAAGGCCGAATCACACCGGCTGCGTGCGCAGCTCGTGCACGTGCGCGTGTGCCTGGCGTGCGCGTTGTATCGTATGAAATGTCATAGTCGATGGCACACCGCTTGCGTGGCGTGCACGTGCGCAGCGGTGTGTCATCTCTTATGGGTATTCGCACTTTACAACGCGCACGCCACGCGTACGTCTACGTGCACGCCACGCACACGCATCCGGTGTGGCTTGGCCTTAACGCCAACGTGCGGAGGTTAAGAGATTAGAATCATTTAGTTATAGTGATTTCTAACTTGACGTAATTGTGTGTTACGCCGGGGGCCTAAGTGCAAAGCTTTGATCGTGTTTTTCCGTACCTTGGAGGCGTTTTCAGCAGGCTTCTTAAATACCGTTTCAGGCCGTTTCAGAAGGTTGCTCATTCACCTAACAGTTTATCAAAACACCCTCACCCCAGTTGCCTTTGTTTTCTGGCGCCTGAAACTTTTATTCAGTAGTTTAAAACTACCCTACTATCCGTTTTCAGGACCCCTTATGAGCCGTTGAAGTCCATTTCAGTGTATGACGAAATTTCCAGTAGCACTAGTTATTAGTCACTAGTTAATCAGATTTTAATTCTAGAAACTGACTATTCAATTTTCTATACAATCATAAAAGAATTGCTTAAGCAAACTTCATTTCCTTCAATTTAGATAAAATAATACAGACAGTTAGCTATAGAGAATATTTTATTCCTAATGTACCAAAGAAGTAATCCCAACAAACTACATGACGATGATAGAATAAATTTATAACTCAATTTGGCCGCGAAAGTAAATCCTGAATCCATAACTAGTGTAATTAATACCAGGGATAATTTAATGAAAGGGACAGCCACGGCCCAGAAATCGTTGACCCGGATTAGCTAATTGAATAGCTTTTGAATGCTTTTAATTATGACCTGTTTTTACACGTTTTTTTTAACACGCTCGTTATGTATGCATAGGTCGCAATAGGTAGTGGCTATTTACCTAAACTTCGCGGAAGGACGTAATTAAGAGTGTTATTACCACCGAAAATACTGAATTATTTTGATTGAATGCGGGATTTCCCGAATGAGTTATAAATAATTCGTAAGGGTCTGCATAGTCAATTAACGCCTATTCACAAAACCACGCCCAAACGCCGAGCCGGCGATTGGACGGAATTTGCAATAAGGGACGCATTTATTGCTCGCGCGCATCAAAGAAAGAGAAAGCTAATACACATAAACATGCTTGGGGTTTTTCGGCGTATGCGCCAGATGTATCGTAGATGACGTGTAGATGAAATCGAAGATCTTATGGTTTGTTAACATTTAAGTTAATTACGAAAAAGATAAAGGGAAGAATTAAATTGATACATAATTTAGCCTTTTATTAATCTGTCGTTTGTACAAACTAGATAAAAAACGGAAAGTGAAGACACTTTTTCGGATAACTTTCTATCGAGGAAGTTTTCAACAAACACGTTCCCGCGTTAATCACTGAATTGAATCAAAAACACACATCTCAAAACCAGCTGTTCTGTTCCATATACTAGATTTGGTTAAAATATCACTAAAAATAGCTTAAATTTTCTATGCATCCCCTTAATACACTTAAATTCATTCTCGTGGTCTGTCCTACGATTATGTCCGACGTACTTATTTGTATGTCCACTTTTGGGTTATTTGAATTGTCTGCATTAGACAATTGTTGTTCATGAATAATCTGACCCTGAGAGTGATTTATTAGTAATGATTAACTAATCCGTAAATCCCGCATTAAATAAAAATCAATCATTTTTTGGTGGTTATAACCACTCTTAATAAAGACCTCCTGCGAAGTTAAGATAAATATGGACTACCTATTCCGACCTCTGGGTACATGTAATTAACTAGTTATCTTCATTATTTCTTCGTATTTTTATACGGGACCTTTAAAAACTTTGTTGGCTCTTACTTTTACCTACCTATGCACATTGTTTTGTACATAATTCTTCTTTGTTTAAGCACCACTACTTTTATGATAAACAAAGATCAGAAACAAATGAAAAAAAAAAATCGACGATACTGAACTTGAACCAGTGCCTTCACAAAAAAAGTTCTTGAAAGTAACTTCACAGTTCTGCACTAGGCGGCGCTAAACGGCTAAAGAGTCGGATGCACCATACAGAGATCCATAAGCAAGAACAGATGACAAAACTCGTCGACTACTGGTATGGACGATTAGCTCAGTTGGTTAGAGCGTGCTGCCCCAGTCTGGCTCAAGGCACTGGTTCAAGTTCAGTATGGTCGAATTTTTTTTTCATTTGTTTCTGATCTTTGTTTATCATAATAACGCTAGCGGAGTGATCCACGAACAAAAATTGCAAATATTGTGATTATCATGATATTTGTAAAAAAGTTACACGGCATTACAGTAGATACTAGTTCGATTTTAGCGACGTAACTCCGTGGCTCCGTTGCGTCGTCTGATCTGGGGCCCGTTTCATAAACTCTTGTAACTTGTATTAGAATCGTAAACCTCTTTCCAACAATATAAATTAAAAATATACTTCCGCTGTACAACAAGTTACAAGCTTTACAGATACAAGCCCCAGGTGTAGGATTCGGCACATTGCCCCGAAACTGCCGAAACACTACCCTTCGGCCAGACGTGTGCACTTGCGATGGTTGCTTGACAAACAAGCTGTACGCCTACCATGAGTTCGGCACGAGCGAGTATCGAGAGCTCGATGACGGTCTAGCTCTTTGGGACTATTAACGCCTGCGAGAAAGGTGCACTGACTCTCGATACGAGATACTCGCTAGCGCCGATCGTAAACTCAGCTCATGGTAGGCACACTGAAGTGCACGCAATGGCGGTACTGCATTATATCTATTCCTCTCCTATCTTTCAGTTTCTTGACCCTCGCTCAGTTTATAACTTCACTTTTCTCCAATAATATTCTACACTCTTTCCATACTTTTAACATTGATGAATGATATTGTGTGCGCGTTAAATACACTCCTAATTTCATCGACGTGGACGTATTCGTCCGTTGCCACCGGTTTTGTTCCTCGTTCCCTTTCAATTTACCTCCTGGCGATAAACCGTTATTTGTTCGCGTAAACTAATGAATTATTCATCAACTGACTCTGAATTAGAAAAATGAAGCCCAAATTGAAGATTAGCTATCTCGAAATTGTTAATATTAGCCCGGCTATTATCATAAATTGCTTAATACATACCTTCTTGAATACTAAACAGCTGAATAAAATTGGAAGATGTTCTGCTGAATATAATTATGAATTATAAAGTGTTGCCTTGAGATTTAAAAAACATATTTGTTCCTTTTTATCTTGTGAAATTCGCAGTTTTCAGAACAAATACTCTGATTTGAGACAATTTATGCTCATTTTCTAAGATGAGAAGATGAATTACCTTTTTCTTGCAAATAATTTTGCCTAGTGGATGACACAGAGATGTCCAATGCTTCATATTATTCCGTTACAACGAGTTAAAGAATGTTAGTTAATTTTGTCATCGGTCGTTCAATGCTATGTACAGTAAGTACTAAGCAAGCAGGGCTATCGTGATTGTTCATCTTCCAGCATAAGAGAAAGACAATAACCATAAAATTTACAGCAACTTATTTATCTATAATCAAAAAGTTACACAGCTTTTTAGTAAAAACCAAGGCACTGTGAACTACAAAAAAAACAAAAACATATAGAAAAACTTAAATTATGTCGATTTATGCGACGTAACTCCGTGGCTCCGTTGCGTTGTCTGATCTGGTGTAGGATTCGGCAGATTGCCCCGGAACTGCTGAAACACTACACCCTTCGGCCAGAAGTCAGCACTTGCTATGGTGTCCTGCAGCAGCCGCGGCACGCGCACCACAAACACGCTGAAGTGCACGTAGTGGCGGGACTGCAGCTGGTGCTAAACTTTAACTGCTACATTTTATTGGTCTACTGTTGACGTACTTGAACACGCGGTGCCTCATCCAGTACAACGTTACAATATAGATAGGTATAAGATTCCAATATAGATTTCAGCAAATACCGATAAACAAGTTGACACGTGTCCGCGAGTCGGATCGGTAGTAATTGAATTATTGAGACGGTATTAATTACATTGAACTAGGTATTAATCAATCACGACTCCAGAGACGGAGATTACATGACAAGGGTTCAATTAGTTCGCTATTGTTATTACTAAACCATTCGACTATAGACATTGAATAATCCTTGCGCCTTTTCGTAGAAGCGAATCTCCAATTCTGTCGTTCTAAAATCCTTTATTTTCAAAACAAGCTTCTAAAAATCTTACTTTTAAAATATAAAGCATTTTTTCCAGATTTACACAATGTCTTCATGTGTTATTCCATCCTGATTTTTCAATGGTCATTATCAAATGCGATTTACGAAAAAATTTACGCATTGAGCGGGATTCGAACCCTCGTCATCAGGTAGGTACGTCCACACTTGTATAATTTGCCCGTAACCGATCACCGTGCCGTGGCATGACTGCGTATCGCGCTGCTTGGACGCTCACTGTCGGCGCGGCAATCATGCCTTGCTGGTCCGATCTAAGTGTGTGATATACGTATCAACATGGATTTCGAGTGATCGGATCGGCGCAACGTCCAAACGCGTGATCGTGACACGCGATCATGCCACGGAAGGAAGATCTGATCGGGCAAATGATACAAATTTGGACGCACCTAAAAGCTCTCGTGGCCAGGGCGACCTACGAATTGGTACATCGATACTCCGAGTTCATGCGTCGAAGTTTTTTTCAATTTTTTTTTCTAATATGCTTTACGGAGGCCTTTCGGTTTAATCTTTTAGTTGTTAGACGTTTATGATTTGATAGGAATTCATAAGTTATTTACCAGTGACTGCTTTTGTGAATTCTGTATCTACCTACATAACCTACCGAACAGGCCTGTCATATAGTCTACTTTTTCATTGATCTTTAAAGTATTAAAACTAATGTTTATGTTAACACTAAATTGGTTATCCTGTTGGTGTTCATTAAATAATTTCTGCATTGTATCAAATCAAATCAAAATATCCTTTATTCAAGTAGGCTTAGATACAAGCACTTTCGAATTGTCAGTTACAATGAGAGAAGTCTTTGCTGGGAAACATACAATATGCTCCAACATTTGTTGCAAGGATTAGGGAAACCCAGAAAAACCTAATCAGATCATTTAACTTAAGTATAATACTTACTTATTATTGATAAAATCATCATTTTAAAAATTAAAATAATTAGTAAATCTAGAATGTCTAGACTAAAATTCTAAATGTCAGAGTATATAAAACAATTAATATGCGTGTACCAATTAATATTGTCTTAATTATACTTAAAACTTTTACAATTGTGTTATAACTAATTTATAATTGATACACGCAGAGGAGATGTACAAATTCTCCAGATCAATGTTAATATAAAATAAAAACTATTTTTTTTTTAGAGATGTATAAGGTCTCTAGACGTCACGACATGCGATAAAATTAAATATAATAATTTGACTGAATTCTACTGAGATGTTTAAGGTCTCTTAGGGGTCAACATAATTATTATTAAATCTAAATTTCTTAGATTTAATAATAATTATGTTGTATCAGTTTATCAACCTTCGGCTTCGTCGTTTGCTTCTTTGCTGAAGATCTCCATTTTGAAAAACAATTGTTCATCAACTACACCTACATAATATATTTTTTGGAGATTACGAGCACAAGTTAACGTAGTTTTGTTTTGGTCCTCAGAGCATCCTGGGCGAGTTCAACAAGGAACAGGAGGCGTTCATCAAGGGGCAGGGGGGCGCTGGTGCCGCGGCCACCGCGCCGTGGGTCGGCGCGCCCAACGAGGCTGCGCTCAAGGAGGAGTGCCTCTCCCTATCCACTGTGAGTTTCTTTTATTTAAACTAACCAACAGTTGACCTTAGTTTCACCAGATGGTGGTGTGACTGGAATCGTAGCTTATTTACACAACCTTTCTTTCTCTCATAGCGTAAGAAAGTTACCTATCTGTCTGCTACACACTGCCGTGCTAGTTTTAAAGGTCGTCTCTTGATAGGACTATTTATATATTTTACGTCTTTTTTCAGACAACACAGGCCTGTCTCCACTTTTCCGAGTCTAGCGCTCCATTGCCTGAATCCAATCTCTGTCGGCTTGCTGGCAGATATCCGACCTCCCATCCCGTGGTGCTTTGCTTGTTCTCCGGGTGTTAACAAATTCTCCAATTGAGTGGTCGTGTCGCGTGACCTGAGTCTGTCCTGGCAATGTGCCCCACCCATTTCCAACAGCACATGGTCCATCTCTCCTACCACGACTCTTGTTTCGGTGACTCGCCTTATCCATTCGGTCCTTTTTAGACAAAATTATAAGGTTCAGAAAATACATGCGCCGAGAGCGGACTGTTTCAGGAAAGGAGTAAGTCTCTCGCTATGTTGAACAATATCGTTAAAATAAACTAGTCTGACTCACGCTTGGACGTCTGTGATTGTTTATTGTCGTAGAAAGGTTCAGGTAAATCCCCTTCAGGTGTTTCCAGTATAATAAAAATCTTCTCTCTTTCACTATGTCTTTACTGAGAAATTAATTAATTCCTTGTGTTGCTGGCGTTTTCTATACACTTCGCATGATCTACGAGCGTTTCAATTTACGCGGTCACTACTCAGTCCTCCTGAAGTATAATAAACTTAGCTAGTGTAGCAAGCGAAACAGGGCAAAAATGCATTATTATGTCAGTTTGCCCGGCTGTTCTTCGAAAAGTCGCATATCTCAACTGATACTCGTGAAATTTTGTGAGCAGGTTCGAAAATTATATGGGTTTTTTTTCGATACAGTTTTTGTTTTTTTTTTTTCAAATGGGCGTAAGACTCGCGAGGTCTACAACTCAAAGAACCACTAGTATTGGGACCGCCTGTACAGCATGGCGATTCTGGTTAAATCCCCCAAAATTTTGCTATACCCCTGTTCAGTAGTGCTCCCTGGTTTGAAATGATGACGTAATGTTCCAGGACCGACGGAACTTTGTGCGCGCGCCCCCCGCCGGCGTGGAGTTTGAGTTCGACTACGACAAGATGTACCCGGTGGCGGTCGCCATCATGGCTGAAGACTCGAACCTCGAGAAGATGCGCTTCGACCTCGTGCCTAAAGTGTAAGTCTGCCTTTTGTTTTTGTTTTTTTTTTTTAATGTTTTCATGACCATGGATTCAATGTCCTTCAGTCGATCTGCCTTTTGTATTCGGAAAGTGTTGTTATAATTATAACCTCGTAAGTCCTCGCGTACTTCGGCATTATCAATAAAAATCATAGGTACGGTTGAGCTGAACTTAAGTTATACTTAAATAGCGTTTTCATCTCTCCTATTCGAAAAGTTTAATTTTCATGGGTTAGATAGCCGGGTGGAAAATTGCTTTTTCATCCCTAGGGTGGAGGTATTTTTTTTATTGTTACGACTAGCCACGGTGTGAAAGATAATTGAGTTGCGTCATATATTTAAAATAACAGCTTTTCATATATCTAAACTCAGCTATACATTAAAGTACGTGTTCACTGCGATCAGGTTCATATTAAAATTATTTTGTAGTTGGTCTATTTTATAAAATGTGCGTGAAGTATATTATTTTCCTCACATTCGAACTGAAAAGTATAGTGTTTAACTCGGGTGAGTACCCATTTCACCCTCGAACTATTGGCTCTCCCATTTCGTTCGAGCGTCCTGTCCTGACAATTTTGTGGCGAAACCTGTCATTTGACATTAACCGTCAGTTCTGTGACGATCACACGAGGTGCTTAATGCCTGGTTTAATGAAAATGCCCACTTATAAAAGTAGGTACAAATTAAAAGTAGTTCAGTTAAGACCTGATACTATAACCGCATAGTAAGAGAGAAAACACAAAATGATCTGAAGCACTATATTAGATAGGATAATATGTACCAGAGGCGTGGCGTTAGGGAAATTGTAACGAAGGCCGAAGCGTATCCATTTATATTTAAAGAAAAAAAGGTAGTTTAAGCCTTGGGTAACCCGATGGGAAACGACTTATATGAACGCTACGCCACTGGTATGTACATCGGTAGACATGACTACCGATATTGATATAATAGTAGAGGAAGATGAGGCCGCCGTTTCAGGCTTATAAATACATCTTTAAATAGTTTCTTTATCTTTCAATACAATATTCTACATAAAACGGTAGAATTAGTGAGACGCGAAGCCTTATGTATGACATATTAGCTCTTACATTATAAATCCGAAACTATAGTTGAATCATCGAGAGCGTGGAATTGCATATGTAGTAGTATTGTTTGTTTACAGGCATTCTATATTTGAATTTTCTATTTTCTTGTACTATCAGCATACAAGGAGGTTGTTATATATATATATATATCGAAGAACTAAAAACAAAAATAATGTCAGTGTGAAATTGTCAATATTATTTACGTTGTGCGTATATTTTTACATCTGATTTGATTGTATTCTCAATTAATTATTGTGTCCGCCCGTACGACTACAAATAACTTCTATATTTTAAAAAAATATGGCTGTAAGTAATTTTGGTCCTATTGAGAGTCAAAGTAAGCAAATAATTTTCAACTGTTATAAATATTTTGAAAATGAACTGACGAAAAATTTAAACTTGCCTTACACCGCTGCCCAGTTAGTTGAAAAAGCTACAGGTGTTTGTCTCTCTACTCTTTATAACATTGTGACTGAGAGCAACAGCGAGAAATTCGCAACAACAAAAAATTTACCTCCCCGAAGAATAAAAAGTTGCGTCCTTGTCCGTCATCAGCAGTAGACGATTTTGATCAGGAAGTCATCCGGAGAACTATATACAATTTTCATCTGTCCCATAAGCACTTTCCAACCTTAAAGGGACTCCACTCTGTGTTAAAATCCGATATAGATTACAAATTTGGCATTTCCACCTTACGAAAACAAATACAAAAATTAGGATTTAAATGGAAAAAGACCGAGGACAACCGAAAAATATTAATGGAAAAACACAACATACGACTGCTAAGAATAAATTACCTTATCAAAATTGCGGAATATCGATCTCAAGATAGACCACTAGTTTATACTGATGAAACCTACATCCACACTTCACATGTGTCCGGAGAAGCTTGGACCGATGGAACAGAATTTGGTGTAAAAAAACAAATCAGTACAGGCCAGCGGTTAATAATAGTGCACGCAGGAGGAAAAGATGGTTTTATTCCCAACGCTTTGTTAATGTTTAAGGCAAACCAAAAAACGGGAGATTACCATGACCAGATGAACTTTGTCAACTACGAAAAATGGTTAAAAGAAAAATTTATACCGAACCTCAAACCGAATAGCGTACTTATCGTGGATAATGCGTCCTATCACAACAAACTTTTGAATCGGGCTCCAACGTCAAATTCTAATAAACAAGAAATGATGGATTGGTTGACAGAACACAACATTTCGTATAACCGGTTGATGTACAAAACCAGTTTGTATGAATTAATTAAACAAAATAAAGAGCGGTTTCGCGAGTACCACATAGATGCAATTTTAAAAGAACTTGGCCACTCCGTATTACGATTGCCACCGTATCACCCGACATTCAATCCGATCGAAAATATTTGGTCCATGGGAAAAGGATATGTAGCAAAAAGAAACGTTTCATTAAACATGCAAGGCATTATGAGTTTAGCAACTGAACGAATGAATACCATCACTGCTGAGGACTGGGAAAATATTTGTCACCACGTCGAAAGTGAAGAAAATAAATATCGATGTCAGGAAGGAGAAATGGATTAAATAACAGACAATTTTATTATCAATACTTGTGACAGCTCAGATGAAGAACATGATAGCGAATAAAAGAAAAAAACAGAGGACTACTACTAATTCCACTTCTTGGGTATGTCATTTTATTAAGTTAAGAGAAAATTATTTTCCTTTTGTTGCAAACGGTACAACCACTACAAATGCAATTCCATCTTCTCGATAATTCAACTATACAGTCTGAACTTGAAAGAAAGACAAATGTATCTATCATTTGTTTCCAAAGAAAGGAATCCTGTAACAAAGTCGAAGGCAAATACGAATAGCTTGAGGATGAAATATGATGTCATAAATCTCTACGGCTTCTGATACGGGCACATAAAAAGTTTTAATATGCTTTTTATTATTCTCTTTTGCAACACAACTGTATAAAAGTTTTAGCAATACGGTATTTATTCAACATATGATTCGATGTTTCAAACGTTTTGCAACAGTCGAGTCTCGAAAAACTGTCTTTTAGGCTTTCGATTTTTTAACGTGCCTCGTTTATTTAAATATCTGGGTCATTAGACATAAGAACTCGTAGGGGTGAATTGGGACTATTTTTGTCAACTTTGTTCTGTGATTAGTTATACAACGAACCTCTCAATAATAATACATTTATTGGTTATAAAACTACTGCAATCTCATAAAATCTCCCCAAGATACAACAATGTTATAATTACATTTTTGGACTTTCCCAAAAACCGCTCCTTTTCGAGTACAGTCAACATGCTAATTTACACGTATATCACGATATGTTATGGTTGTTACATTCAGTACCTAATGACTAAATACCACAAAGATCAGAGTGCCTTTTAACACGTACAAATAAATAGTCGATGGCAAATACGCGTACGTACCAATAATTTAAATAGAGGTCAAAAGGTCGTGATCATTTAAACTTATGCGTCTTGAGGAGTTCGTTCTGCTTCATAGACTTCAGCGGTATCGAAGAGTGGTGAACTAAACCCTCAATCCTACGCCGACACTCTTCGGCGTAGAATTGGAAGCTTTAAAGCAACGAAAAACCCTAGACTCATTTTTGAGCAAAAATCTAAAGTCTCCAATACTCGCGAAGTTGATCGAGGTTAGTCGAATACGATAGTGTACGTGAATGGACTTCACTTTGCTTCGCGCAATCTTGCCTTGCCTCGTTCGATTTCCGATTTTGTCGATTTTTAAGCCCGACCCGAGTCGAAGCGTTCAGAAGTTCGAACACGTACTGGGTCTTTCTCAAGGTTACGTCGAACTTCAGTTAACTTCGTCGAGCGCTTCGTCGAAGCATTGAAGCGAGTAGTGTATTGGTGTCTTGACAAATTCCAGGATCACGGAGGAGAACTTCTGGCGGAACTACTTCTACCGCCTGTCGCTGATCTGCCAGGCCAACGAGGCGGACGCGGTGGCCGCCGGCTCGCGCCAGGCCAGCGCCGATGACTCCCAGGGTACGCCCACTTAGATACACACACGACAGATTGGTCATTCATGCATGCTCAGAACATCATCTAAAAAGGTCTTGTTACAACCAGGGGCTTGTACAAGCGGAAGTCTCTTTTCAACTATACGAATTAAAAAGAGACTTCCGCTTGTAACACAAGTTACAAGCGTTTATGAAACGAGTCCCTGGTCACAATATTTGTGCACCTCCCCGAATGTGACGCCTCTCCCGCTTCCCTTACTACCTACCCGCGCTCGCCTTGCCCTCACCGTACCCAGAGCGCCGATGTGACGTCAAGCGGTGAGGTGCATTGATATCGTGTACCCAGTAGGTAGTGCAATTTCGTATGGATTTTATATATCGCGCAATCTTTGCGATTTTTTACGCCTGCGCCAGAGAACTGTTACTCGCGTCGCTAATGTATTTTAGCCGAACACATTTTTGAAGGTGTGTTTCGAGAACATGCAGCTATTCAGCAGTCAAAATATTCGGGTTGAAATGTCTTACCTTTCTTTCATTATTTTTATGTAAAACGTATCCCGATTGTACGTTATTTATCGAAAACAGTACTACCTACTTGAGATCTTTCACTTCGTCAATCCTACATCTCGCTGGCTAGACTGTATGGCTAGGGTGTATGTGCTGGTATCAAAATACGAGACTTACTTAGATCAGAATTTTTAACATAACGATGAATTTAACTCCGTTATAACTAATTGAAGAAAAATATCTACACATGAAGTATAAAATAGGTCAAATTCGATTTTCGTTTAAATTTGAAACCATTATCACTCCGTTATGGTTCTAGTGTGTGAAGCGACTATCATGATTGTCATCTTTGTCAAAATTATGGCTTACTTGTTTCAAAAAAGCGGTTTACTTTAATACTAAACATATATGCGAGTTTAGTACAAGAAAATGTCAACGTAATATACGTTGTTTCTTTTTGGTTTCGCATTTCCCCTCTCTCAATATTTTATTATGCTTTTAATTTAGTTCATCATGCACGTATTTTGATTTTTATAATTTGTTTATTATTTTCTCCCTTTACCCCACAATTAGACGATAAGTCTGCGAGCGAGACATTCATAGGCAAAGAGAAATCATCAGAGGAATCTATCGAAGACGCGAAGCAGCGAATAAAGTCTTTAAAAGTTGATAGAGAGAACGATGATGGTAAGACAACTTGAATTTGTACGGACCGGGAACTTTTAATTGCGATGCAAATCAATATTTCATGAGTTTTGTTGTAGTTTGTTCTAAGTTTATATAAAGATCGATCGAGATTTCGGGGATTCGTGATATCCACGATCCATGACATGCCACTATTGTCTGTCATTTAATAGTTGATTTATGTTAGCGTTAATATCAATAGAGTAGTTTCTTGGGTAAAAAAATATTATTCTAATGAGTCCATAGATCCAGGGATCGGAACCGGTATTTGTGTCATACAAAATATCCGAAATAACGATTCGTTTTTTTCGTTCAATTACGAGATTTTCGTATATTTCTTTAAAATTTTAGAACTTGAATCAGGTGCTTTGTGATTATTTTCTCTTGTCCTAAGTACAGTTTTAAAAAATACCAGAAATAGCGTGTATTTTAGAAGATTTAAAAAATACCGGTACCGATCCCTGAGTAGAAAATATTGGACACGTATTTTTTATTTTGTCAATCAAACAAAAAAAGACAAAGATAAAGCGCGTCAAAGTTTGGGAGTGGGGGTGCATGACGTCACGCCGTGCGAAAATCGACGTCACGGGGAACTTTAACGGGCTATATATTCATCTTTTTGTGTTTAATTGATAAAAGAAAAAATAAGTATTCAATATTTTCTGATAATGTAACTGACGGATTATATTTTTTTAGGACACAAGCCTATTAAACTGGTATTAACAAATGATGTTGTAATAAAAAAGTAACTGGTTGTATTTTTGTTAATTCTATGCGATGATTCTATTTTTTATCAACACTTAGGGGAAAATGGGGAGCCTTGGTACACGGGGTACGTTCGTACAATATTCATTAATAGATAAACTAAGTAGAGTACGGACACATCGTTGTATGCATTTTTTTCCTAAGATGAAATAAAAATACGAATGTATTCCACTTACTTTGTCCATTAATGACTATTGTACTAATGTGCCCCGTGTACGAAGGGTCCTAATCTTCCCCTAAGTATATCTGAAGGTATTCTTAATATTGTGCAGTTTGCCATATTTATTTGTTTTATTTCATTTTAATTTACTTTAATTGTTTGGTTTTTATTCGCAATTGAAAGTTACCGTTTCGGGAAGTGCTTTGAAAAGAAGACTGGTTTCGGAGGCGATCTCAATAACGCTTTTTTATGTGTTCCTTCCTTACGTCCTTTTTATAATTAGTTGGACACACATTAGCCATATTATTTAGTATCTGATTCATCTTCTGTGTCGTTCTAGCCGGATACTGATTGAATGTGATAGGGAAGTCATCCCGTCTCTTTGGTGTCACCACTGACAGTATCACATCTAAATGATCTGTCATTGTCTTTTTTTGCTCCTTGATGATTGGCAGTGAGATTTTGTATCATTGTTACTGTAAACGTTTTTGTTCGAAGTTAATATACATTTTAATTCTGTAATAATATACTCGATCTGGCAGCGGTGACTTCAACAGTCAGCTTAAAGTTGTTAATGTAATTGTTAAATATTTTGATATTGTCAAACCAACTTTGAGATATATGTTGCATGCTCTTTGGATCTTACGATTAATTTGACGCTTTATAAATATTTATATGTTTCGCAATGCATCACTAACCAAAATCTTATTATTGACGGTTTAAAGGATCTGTCGTCAAATCCAAGAGTATAATAAAAATTAATGACACAACATATTTGCATTTCATTGATAATTGTGTAGATTTCAATGTTGTATCCAACTTAGTCCTTATCTATTTATTTATTCAGACAAGTATTGTTTATTTTTGATGTTAAGTTGTATGATGTGTATCTCTATATACTCATTAGAAGTGCAAATATAGTATGTATCGATAAGTGTTCTATAACAGCTGTTTTAAAGCCTTTTCTCCCCCTGGAATGCAGCTTAAGCGACGCATGGACTTCGTGGCATCACTTATAACACCATTGCACGGTTCTGTCTTATTCACTATAGGCTCTATATGACAAGTATATATTGGTGTTATAGTACAGGGCAGTGCTCCGTTTATAGCGACGGTAGTGCCGGTTCGCGATCATACTCTATATATATGTTTATTTATATCATAGTTTTTAAACAATCATTCGTTTGGAGGCAGGGTTGTCAGACGTGACACCATAAAGCAATTTTTTTGCTATTAACAGAACGGAAATCTTCTTTCGTCCTGAATTAACTAATCTATTATATGGGACTATAATTAAACCAAAGAAGATGCAAGTAACACTGTATCCTCTGCCTCCTAATCACCTTCTATGAAATAGTGAACCGCGAAACACTAATTGAAGAAATTCGTATTCTTATACCCTAAAAGTTTGCTTTGAATCCAGAATGAAATTTGAATTCATGCGTAGTGGAATTTAAAAAAAAGCTAGTCTGATGCGTAATGAATTCTCATGTATGGCTGGCTTATGATGCCGATAATTATGAAAAAGGTTTTAATGAGAATAAAAAACCGGAAGTAATATGCATGCAAGTGTGAACTTGCCTTCAGGGTAGCCCGGCTAGTAGGCACGAGCCTAAGGAGAGTCTTAGATTGAATACTGCATAACCGGCAATGCCCACTGCCCAGCCGACACCAAGCTTGGGGCGAAGTGTACTTGCGACGTTAGGCTCTTCTCGAGTTAAAATGTTTCGGGTTCGGTGAATAATGCCATTGATTCATCCCAGGAGATAAAAATAAAAGGTACTAAAACTTTCAAATAGTACAGAGGTCGGGAGTAACGCATTGTTATCGAAGGTAGACAGTTAATTTATTACGAATGCAGCAGTCTGATGGTCTAATGGTTCAGGACACTGTACCGGTAAAACAGAGACGCTGGTTCGATTCCCGCTTAGACTGCGGTGGATCGTAATTATTTTTACTTTCTACTTAGATCTTTGTATCAATATTGAAATTGATATTTTATTACGTGTTCTTTTATTGTGTTAAAAATGTTTATTGTATTAATATTATTGATAAATTTGGTATTACATCAACGTAAACTAGGCAGATGATTATCTCAAATTGATAAGTTTAATAAAATGCAGTTTTGTTTATAATATAATATGTATAAATGTATGTAGGAGTATACGCACAGTCATTTAAAATTATTTCGAATTAATTATATACAAATCAACATATTTTCTATTAAAATATTTTAAAAAGTTTTGCGTATGTTTCTGGGACATACCATTGAAAATCTAGGATTATAATAAGATGGCATTATTCTACCAAACGAATATCACTGTTTCATTGTTAATCCATACACTATGATTTATGCATATATAAAAACTATTGCTGTTCGATTGTTTATATGATATAATATCAGCTCCATATCTCACTGTTGTTATCTATCATCATATATAATGAATGTTATGACAATATCGCTTGTCCGCCGGACCCAATTGTATATATTGTCGTGTCTTTATATATCACATGTTGTATCACATTAAAATATAACTAGATCTGTATTTCAATAGCTGTATAAAAATAATACATAAAAAAATTGAAAAAGCTATTGAGGTATTCGAACTTTATACTTGTCTATCAAATTTTCAATGGAACCTATTTTAATGTCTACTGAATGTTATATATATGTCTAAGTATTGATTAATTCTTGTACTAAGATTCTATAGATACCGTCAAAGTCTAGTGCCCGCTCAGTAGACCGACTAAGTTTCCGGTTTTGACATTGCTACCCGATTTTAAAATATACGCTTTGATCTCTATTTTGCCTTGACGTGTGCTATTTGTTTCGCTTGCATTTCTCAAAGTTGGTCTGATTATTTCAACGTGTAGCAATGTTGAAACTTTTATTTTTTGTAAATATGAAGTGTTGTCAGTTTCTCGAAGGGAACGCATTCCAGCCCAGATATTAAGAAGGGTAACTTTTGTAAGCTCGCGTCTTCCTCTTTAATACAGTGTCACTTTTGCTGATACACAAAAAAACATACGAGAACGAGATGGGAGTTTCCGAATGTTGCCCAACGTTGAGCCGCGACATATCACTTATGTGACAGTCAATTAAAAAAACTGCCTCTAAAATTTCAAGGATACAAAACTGGCTGGCAACACACTCTTCCGTGTTTCTTTTGTAATAAAATATTTACAACTAGACTAGGTCGTTATATTGTATCTGAGAAATATCCAGTGTAATTAAATTTGTGTAGAATAGTTGATATTGAAGTAAAAATCATCTATTTATAATAGTGTATAAGGACGGGGGCAAGGGCTGCAAAATTTCAATATAATTTGGTTGTCTTGTGGTCGTAAACTGAATACACCATAAGTATAAATTTTCACGGTTATCTATAGTCTAATATAGTCTAATACTCTATATGGCATAAGATGCAATTTTATCAACAAAAAAAAATTAAATAATTGTAAAACCATTATTTACTTTTTTATGAACTACTAAAAAAATGTCGTATGTGGTGGACCTTATCGAAACAAAGCGAGGTATCTTGAAAACACAAATTTCATATGAAAAATTAGTCTTTTTTTGTTTTTGGATTATAATTACGCATTTTCTAAAATTACATTAACATAATGAATCCTTTGTGATTATAATTACGTTTATTTTAAATCAATAGGGCCTATAGGTGTCAAGATATCTTGCTTTGTTTCGATAATTTCCACTACATACGACAACTTTTTTGTTTTCATAAAAAGTACCTAAATAATTGTTATAATTTTTTTTCATAATTTTGTTGTGTCGATAAAATTGTATCTACTTTCATCCCTATTCGTTTGTGAACTTTATCCTGGGACAAACTGTAATAGCCAACATCGTGCAAATGAAACTTGAATTATTGGTTTGATATAAAATTTCATAATATTTCTGCATTAAAATTTTACCCCGTTTATATAGTAGGAGTAGTGTAGATTGCGCCCGGCGCCCCCTGGTGTCCGCAGAGTGACAAGTTACGAGCACTGGCCTACGTTCCCTCGCAGCAGTTACCCGAGCCTAAACGCAATAATACGGCTAGTTGACAGATGAAGAGGCGAGAGAGAGAGACAGCTAATAGGGTCTTAGGGAGCAGGTGTGACAAAATACTATATCATTTTAAATTGTCGCAGATGTATGGAGATGTGACTGTCTCATAATAATTAGAATCATTCGTAGCTTATGCGACGCGAGATATGTGGTAAAGTTTAAATACAGCAAAACAAAAAAAAAATTCGTTTAAAAAAGTCAACAAATTGTGTAATGGTATTATTGATGAACACTGACATGAAAATAGTGAGAACATACAAATGGTTACAAAAACGATTGAGTGACAACCCTATGCTATTTGATGTTTAAGACGCCTGCGAATTATAGGCAATGTGTGCCGTGGCATGATTTAGTGAAAGTAGTCCGGCTGTCACTTCAAAACTGTATCTCGCCTCTCCACATGTCAATTTTACCGAGAATTATACAGTGTCTTTAAATGTAACTAAATAATCTGGCTGTTGTGTGTTTTGGATCTTTGCCGTTGTCATTAAAATAAAAACTTAAGTTTATAGCATTCTGTTACCCGTTCTTCCAAAATAACTGTGAAGGGAAGAAATTGCTGTAGTGACAGGTCTACGGCGATCGCACTGTTTTCGAAATAGTGTGATCGAGCTAGACCTTTATGACAAAATTACTGCAGCTTGATGAATTTCGAAGTTATTCTAGCAGAAATAAGTATGGAAATTAACGTTCTCCATCGCTAGATGGTGCTACTGTCACAGAATTTATGAACACCATTTCCAATAAAAAGGCTCAATAAATTAGCAGAGAAAATAATCTGCTACAACAACTTGTTCATCTATTTATAAAAGATGGAGGACACAGTGGCGCCGCCTGGTGTTGTTAAATGAAACTACAGCAGTTTCCCCACTCACACAAGCATACAGTAGTACGTTATTTAGTTTCTAAACGACTTGGAAGTGTATTTTAGACAGTTAGCGTAATTTATCTATCAGTACATGAACAATGTTTAGCGACAACGTAAAAGTTATGAAATTGGCATTATAGTTAGTTATTATGAATTGAAATAATTATATTATTCTAAAATACATCAGTCTTATTATTTTTAGTGCCGGTATACAGAAGTTTTCTGAAGGTAATGTCAGATTTATTGCCTATTGTGGAGGTCGCGAAACAAGAATTAAATTTAGCGCCGCGTTTGATTTCAAATTGTACATCCAGCTCTCGTTTCGTGGTCTCGTGGTGTGTGAAGTGAAGTGCTATTTTATTTCGATTCAATTTCGTGAAAAATATCTTTAAAATTCACTTGATTTTTGCAACTAACTAACGTGGGGGGCAAAACGGTTAATCCAAATTTAAAGCGAAAAACAATCAAAAATAAGGATTATCTATTTTTTGTGATTATTTTTCGTACATTATGTGTAGTCTATTTCAAACAACTTAAAAATATGCTTTTCTAAAATAAACACTAAAATTATATTTTTTTTGGTATGAACATTAGGGATGTTTTGGCTAGTAAATAAAAATAGCAATATCGTAAGCACGTAATTCCCACGGGTATCCTATTTATTTATATTGGTCGACAGTCGATAAATTAATATTCAATTCCTCGTCACAGCTTAATTTTACGATGACTTTTCCGCTTTTTAGTGCAACTGAGCGTGAAGTGTTTTTGCCATTTAAAGCCGCAGTTAATTCCCAGCGCGCCCTCTACAAATTCCTTGTAAAATCCGACGAAATCAAATAGCATTTCGCGCACTTCAAAACTCCATCGCGATTGATGTCAATCTGTAACTGCCTCGTAATATTGCAGAGCAATGGGAAAAGGAGTTGGAAGCAGAGCTGAACGAGTACGAAGTGGTGGCCGGCGGTAAGTTAGACGAGAAGCAATGGGATAAGGAGTGCGAAGACATGCTGGGAGACGATGACCTTAAATAAGATGTAGATGGGTAATCTGAACTCCGCGAATTGATTCGAATCAATAAACGTGGCTCCACCTTCTTAATTTACGACTCCTTTGTAATCCTTCAAACCAATTCACTCCAGATTCTTCGATTAGCGCCTACCTAGCTCGGGTTCGCAGTAACGAAGCAAACCGACCATGCGCTCTGCTGTCCCAGTAGGCAGTTGCGTACGGTCCATATAGGCACAAAGGCACTCCTATCCTGAACGGCCATGGCTCTATACAGGCACAGAAACTGCCTACCCTGACGCCGTGAATGACCTTGGGTTTATACAGAGTGTCCCTAAAACCAACGCCAAAATGAAGAGGGGTGATAGAACAGCTCATGAGCTACCAATTTAAGTAAATTGTAACTTAAAAAAATGTTAATGATTTTCGAGATATTGGCACTTAAAACTCGTGACATGATACCCTGCGTTAGTATGGCGATTGCCATCATCTGTAAATCCGTTTTTTGCAGGATGTTACCAAAAACATATCCTATTGATTCTAATTTAAATTTATTACATGTCATGATGCTTCGTCGGAAAAAAAAATTAAAAGTACCAATATCTCGAAAACCATGAACTTTTTATTAAGGTCAAAACTTAATACGGTAGTTTATGAGCTGTTCTAACACCATTTTTGCGTTGGCTTTAGGGGCACCTGGTATAGGCACAGAAAAACTGCCTACCTTGGCCAAAACCCTTTGCATGCCACTGCCGATAGCTTACCTACTTGGAGTTAATGATTCCTAGGACTCGATAAGATTCGAATCATTAAATCTTAAACTCGGGATTTACCCATCTCTTCACAGGGCTTTATTAGGACTCGGTATGGGTTCCTAACTTTTAACACTTGAGTCCACCATTTAATCTATTCAATTAAATCTTTCAAAGTAGATGCATTACATGGAATGCCTGGGGCCTGTTTTTCAAAAGCTTGTAACCTGTATTACAAGCGGAAGTCTCCTTTTAATTCATATTGTTGGAAAGATACTTCCGCTAGAAGTATCTTTCTAACAATATGAGCTAATAACTCAGTTACAAGCTTTTGAGAAATGAGCCCCTGGTGTACATCTATCAGCATATTGCCGGGGATGGTGAAATATCGTGTGACTAGCCCTGGTCGATAAAGTTCAAGTTTCAAGAAAATTATTAAAATTTGTTTGGATATACTAGTGACTCTGTGAGCTATACACCTTGCGAGTCCTTCAACTCTTATATATCTGCGTGTTGTATGTTCCATAGTGTTGACAACGACCGTCTTAACCAATATACTGTGTCGATTTATCTTCATGAGTCACCGAAACCAAGATAAACGTCATAAAACTGTCTTATTAAATAATTGATAGATTCAGGCGTTACTTTGCGGAATTCCATACTAGATCAATGGATTATACTTCCTTTGCTGTTCCGCGAACTTGGTCTTCTTCTTCTTGGTTAGATGTGACAATAAATTGTGCTCACATGCGCATATTTTCATTCAGTTTCCACAAAAAAATAGACACTATAATTTTCTCGGGTGGACGCCAAAAATCCATTAATCTAACTGTTATTTTTACGACGCAAAACCAGTTTTGCTACTTTTCTTTACAGGTATTTTTAAAGAAAAAGCTTTTCATAATGAACTGGTTTTTTGAGACACTAGATATGCAATCTTCGTGGTTATAGATCTCTCTTAAAAAAATCATAATTAAATACACGATAATATATTAAAATTTCCGAATACAAGAAAGTGTTAAATATAAACTGAAATATCGTATATACCATGTTTGGAAAGTAATTTTCATCGTTCCAGGGATTATAAACAATTAAAACCATGAAAAATCGTATGTTTTCGCTCGGAGCCCCTAAACGGATAATCTAAGTTCAAAAAATAATATTGGCTGTATTCCAAAGATGAGAAAAGCAGTCGCAGTACAGCCGTGCCTATGCACTAGGGACCCGAACTGTGTAGCCTAATAAAGCCAATTTCGGTTGGTATATTCCAAGAAGTCTTATAATAGACTAAAAGAGTAAAATTGACGTGATTTTCATATTAGCATTGTATGCCCTAAACTGTTACATTTTATACAATAGTAGAATGCTTCTGGTTGCTTTACTCGGAGGTAAATTACAAATACTGCATACATCTACAAACACTACAAATATCCAGAAATTAATATTTCCAATTTATCCAATCTAAATTATCAATTAATCTTTCCTAAACCTTTGTATTGCCATGTTCTAATAATTACAAAAACAGTTTTAATATGAAAATCATGAAATAAATAGATTATACAAATATTTTCTTCTGTTTCCGCGATTATTACTCATTGAAATAAAACAATTTACCGGATTATATTGCGTATATTATCTCATTTTAGTTCCCGACGTTTCCAAGCTTTCCAGCTTTCCATGGTCATGGTGAAACGTCGGGAACTAAAATGAGATAATATACGCGATATAATCCGTTAAATTGTTTTATTTCAATGAGTAATAAGATAAATAAGTAGTGTAGATTATACAAGCTTCATGTGAGCTCAATTTTATTCTTATGATGAGAGTTATGTAATGCTAAGGCGGTGCATTGTTGCATTTACTTAAGCTAGTTGATGATAATCATACATTTACAAAAATTTAATAATACGATTCGTCGGAGGCCTAATCATTATGTTATTATTATAAAAACTTCTTACTAAACATTCTCCGCCAGTGATTTATCACGAAGATAGGGTAAATCGTCAATAACTGGCCACTGTTCAATAACTGGCCACCTTATACTAAAAAGGAATTCTATTTATAAGTAAACAAGGGATGATGACTAATTTTTAATAATTAGTCCGTCATGTTGATTAATAAAAAATGTTAGAAACGTATTTTTTCTCTTTTTACTTAATCAAAAAATCAAGACTATAACTATAATGATACAATAAGTCAATTTATCACGTGACGTCACTCGTAGGCACACATTTTGATTTTCATATTCCGTCATCGTGCCTATTCGGTTTAGTGTAGGGTATCAATTACTGGCCACCCTTCAATAACTGGCCACGTCGTACCAATATTAATTATCTTTACCTATGAATATATTTCATTTTTAACTATAATAAATTCTGTTTATCTATAAATAGAATTATTTTTTATTATAAGGTGGCCAGTAACTGAACGGTGGCCTGTAACTGAACAGTGGCCAGTTATTGACGATTTGCCGTAAACTTTTCAATTTTAATTATTAATTAGATTAAGAATGTCCAATAACGTTGTACTGATTTATGAGCGTTGTTGCTTATAAAAGTTGCTTGTCAGTAGCGCTTTGATCTAAATCAAGCCATTTGCTTTTATTTGCGGGAAAATAATTTTTAATCAACATTACTAATAATAATAACATCTATTACGGGCTGGAACAGCACCCGCGCGGTGTACACCTTAGATTTCATTAAATTGTCGAAAGGGCCTCTACGCGTTGGTTTCGGCTCCGCGCACGCCTCCCAAAGGTTCGGGACACCATTGTTCCGTGAGCGGGTGCGACATACAGATAATATCTATCTCTTTCACACCTGCAAAGCCCACGCAAGTTTGAAAGAGATAGCAATATAATCTCGGTCACCAGTCAGTGTTTAAATGATGAACTTATTTAATCCTCATATAAAACTTATAACTCTAATATTGTAAATATGTTTTATATAAAAAAATAATATAAGTTAAATAAAATTATTAATTTATGTTAAAGTTATTATTATTTAGTGCGCTGGCGTTTTATTATTTTAAGTTAATTAAGTTTTATCAGTTATATTTTGTTTGTGTGTGTGCGAGGAGATACTTTTGTGTTTCGTTTGATTGTCACTAAAATCTAAGTAAGTAATTAAGCTGTTACTAAGATAATTATAGATTTATTATCCTTTCAATGTAATAAACATTCCTATGTGATTCAATAAAATTTCACCCAGATACTGTTTTTGATTACAATTTGCCAAAGAGAAAAAATAAAATCCATACATACTACAATCTCATAGCCTGATTCTCTTTTCATGGACGTATTCTGTCATTAACCGCCGTTCCCGTGTGTTATGGGATTTGACAGTTATAAGCTTCTTAATAAATGGAAAAAGCGTTAATTTGTCAGCTAACAAATAAACGCAATATATAATTTGTATAGGACTACGAGTAGAAGAGGTTTTATCCGTCGAAATTTCACAACACACGGGAACGGCGGTTGAAACACTCCTAAGCCCCACCCTAATATGCTCAGTAACGAGCCCCAGCAGGAGTACAGCCGCACCAAATTTATCTTGGATCCATATCCCATATCATAATACGCATCATCATATATTTAAGAGCTAAGCTCTTGTCGGTGGAGTATTTTCCATTACTCACTATTCTCGGCTTTCTTTTTGACATCCTGATACAACACGCTATTTACTTTTTCTTTGGTTGGCTCAGTAAAGGTCTTGGTCTCCCTCTCTTTTTATTTCCCTATATCTTCCCTCCTATTATTGTTTTGATGTAATCATCCTGCCGTAACAGGTGTGCGAAACATCTCGCCTCTTCGGTTCTCAATTTCTGGTTTGGTTTTTACAACTTCCTTTCAACTTTCACGTTTTCTATAATTTCCTCATTTGTCTTTTTATCCGTTAAACTAATCCTCTCCATACTACATTCCAAAACCGTTCTCTGTCAAACTGAGTCATTGCTCCCACGCAAGCCTTCTAAATTCTCCTCTCAAATACCGTCAAATTCAAATTATTTAAGTAGGCCTACTAGACTAGACTCTACGTCATTTCCCAAGAGAAGACCACTCTTGAAAAGAAACAAACTCTAGTGTCTTAAGATGAAGGTTTTTAACCAATGTGTGTTGCCAGTGATGATATACGGGCACTGAAACGTGGTCGCTCACGATGGGCCTCATAAGAAGGCTTAAAGTCACTCAAAGGGCAATGAAGCGAGCTGCAGAAATGAAAAGATCCGCCGAAGAACCAAGGTCGTCGACATAGCTCAAAGACTTGCTAGATTTAAGCGTCAAATTCAAATTATTCAAATTATATATATTTGCCAGAATATGGTTATATTTATTTATTTAGAATCATTATGAGTAACATTACAGAATTCTCCATTGCGTTACATCGATTCTTAATCTAGGCTAATACTAATCCATAAATATAATACGATCTGTACAGAATAATTACAAACATCTTTCTAACACTCTCTTCCATTCGATCAACAGCCGCGCTATCGCTGTCACAAACACATTGCACTCGCGTGGGGGATGGGGGGGGTTGGCGGTACAGATTTGTGCGCAAGGGAGCTACGGCTAGAAGCGGTACTTCCCGTCGTCTGTTGCGGTAGTCATCCGGTACTTTTAGTTTAAGTATCTTTCCCACAAGAATAACGCAATCGGTCTTATTACTTAAAATGTTTAAAATAAATAAAAGCAGGCTTATAGATCTTCGCATCTCTAAGGATTCGTAACCTAAACATCCTAACAGGTACCGAGTCGGATATAGGTATGGGTAATAAATGTATATTCTTTTGTAAAGATCCCTAAGGAACCTTTTTTGAACTTGCTCCAACATGAGGCTGTATTTGGCCTCATGTTAGTCTTATAAGGGATTCCGGCCTGGTTTTTCCACTACCGATCATCTCCAAACAATAAACCAGATAGTAGAGAAACATCAAGAATTCAACAAACCCCTATATCTGGGTTTTTTTGATTACACGAAGGCCTTTGATAGCATTTTGCATACCTCAATAATCACTGCCCTTCACCAGCAAAATATAGAACCACATACATTAGGCTTATCAATAAAATTTACGAAAATAGTACAGCAGATATCAAACTCCAAACTTATGGTCAGTCGTTCAAAATTGAAAGGGGCATTAAGCAGGGAGAGGGATACCCTAGAACAAGTTTTCCAAGGCCTGGCGGTCTTGTGGGAATCCAAGGGAATTGTTGTCGACGGCAGGAGGGTAACAAACCTCTGCTTTGCCGATGATATTGTTATTTTCTCCTCATCGGCATCGCAATTAGAGGCAATGCTACAAGATCTGTCTTCGGCAAGTCTTCAAGTTGGTCTTAAAATGAACCGTTCAAAAACCCAGGTAATGACCAACAGCACAATACAGAAGATCGAGGTAGATGGACAGATCATACACTATGTCAACGAGTATCGGTATTTAGGCCAATTAGTTTCTTTCAGCCAAATACAGGATATTGAAGTCGACAGACGGATCCAAAACGCATGGAGGAGCTATTGGTCTATGAGAGAATTATTGAAGGGGGACCTAATCCTAGCTCTGAAACGGAGGCTCGTTGACGTGTGTATACTGCCTGTTCTTGCCTATGGTGCCCAGACCTGGTCGTTTACCGAATTTCAAAAGACCAAATTGATGGTTTGTCAGAGAGCCATGGAGCGCAGTATACTCGGTATGAAAAGGATGACCGGATCCGAAACACAACGCTTCGCTCAAAAACAGGCATTGCATGTTGGTGTAAAGACCGCCTGGCTTAAATGGGACTGGGCAGGCCACGTTTGCCGTATGCATCCACAGAGGTGGGCTAAGACAGCCACGGATTGGATGCCTTAGGACGGGCACCGGCGTCGCCGTCGTCCTAAGAGGAGATGGCTTGGATGCATATCTCAGCGACTGGCCGGATGTTGCTTTGGATCGGGACGACTGGAAGTCTAGGGGGGCCTTTGCCCTGCAGTGGGACACTAGATAGGCTATTAAAAAAAAGTCTTATAAGATCTTAAAGCTACAACAAACGTACATGCGTATTCAACTTGCATGCAGGTGTGCAAATTATTAATGTCACTGGTAGTGGGCGGGGCACATTGCTCGTAGAGCCGATGGCCGCTGGGGCAGAAAGGTTCTCGAGTGGCGACCGCGTACAGGATGCAGCGAGGGAAAGCCTCCAAAAAGGTGAAATGATGATCTGGTGAACAACGCGGGAAACCGTTAGATGAGGGAGGCGCACCACCGGTTGTTATGGAAATCCTTGTGATAGGCCTTGGTCCAGCGGTGGACATCCTTTGGCTGATATTATGATGATGATGATAATGATGATGATGATGATGATGATGATGACGAAGCCTCCCGGGACGTACGAGCCCGAGACACAAAGACAAGTTACAAAAATGTATGTAATATTATTGAACTTCATAATCATCAGCATATTTTTCCTTTTTAGGGTTCCTTAAAGTGGGACCCTATTACTAATACTCCGCTGTCAGTCTGTCTGTCTATCCGTCTGTCACCAGGCTGTATCTCATGAACCGTGATAGATAGACAATTGAAATTTTCACAGATGATGTATTTCTGTTGCCGCTATAAAAACAAATACTAAAAACTTAAAATATAAAATCATCGAACACCGCGTAACATTTTGCTTAGGAGTAGGGCTCTGCTAACACTGGATTTTCATAGATACGGCCGTTTGTAGCGTATATTTTGTACGGAAGCCTCGGTGCGCGCGTCCGACTCGCACTTGGGCAGTTTTTTAATTGGGACATTCATACTAAACTAAATTAGGGCTGCCATAATCGACCGGAACGGGAAAATTGAAGTCAAAGTAGAGTAAGTATATATCAAAGAGGAACCTGTATCAGAAAATAAGTAACCTCATTTTTATGTCAAGGGCAAAGGTGCACACATACCATAAGTTTCAAAAATATGTACATACACACCACGTCTTCTGTCATATTAATAAGATTTGGATATATGTATATTTATGAGATCTTGTGGCGTTACTTATCTTACGATTAATGAAGCTACATTTTGAGTTGTTTCAAAATTACTTAATTATAAAGGTGAATGTCCAGACAATTGGGCGTAATTAGCGATGCGCGACTTCGAATGATTTTAGGAATCGAATAACTAATTACGTACTATTTATTTTACCATTCGAATAACAAGATAGTAGTGTAAAAGTCAAATTAATGTTCGACTTCGACTGCTGTACAATGTGGCGATTACCGCTAAGTAGCAATGGGCGACTTTGAATGATACTAATAGAATTATTCGATTTTTAAGTTGTCTAACTGGCAGCGATGGCGTGGAGTGTGACTTCGACTCGAGTCGTTTCGGGTGAGATCGACAATCTTCGGCCGACCGCGGCCGCTGCCCGTTGAGCTCCCACTCTCTAAGTTCTCTGAGTTTCGACTTCATTCGAATGAATCTCGACTATTCGAATCATTAAAATCAAGTTAAAAGTCGAATGATTCGACTAGGATCATTCAATTTCGCCCATCGCTAGCCGTAATCGAGCACTTACCATAATTTCGTGATCTGCCGGAACTTGATCTGCTAACTTCACGGACATTACCTTGCCCTGGCCTGGCTGTAAATGCGTAATTGATTGTCTGTACTACATACATGCATGCCTATTTACCTAGTTCTGGTTCTAGTCGAGAATCTAGGGGTTTGATACCGAGACAATCGCCTTAATCACCGGGACACCATTCTTCAAACCGGGACATGTCCCGGCATACCGGGATGTATGGCAACCCTAAACTAAAGGTATAAATTGTGCCGAATTTCTGACGCGACATAACACAAAATAGGATTTTTCCTAATTAAATATCGTCAGTTTTGTCTGGAGTAATTTTCGTCGTCCACAATAATATGAGCGTTCATTTGTACTGTCAATAAGTTACAGAGTAACAAAGTTACATTTGCGCGTCGCTTAGACTAAAACTTACCTAGAAGAGGTAATACGTTTTCGCCTTTTTAGGGTTCCGTACCAAAAAGGTAGAAAAGGAACCCTTATGGTGCGACTCTGTCTGTCTGTCTGTCTGTCTGTCCGACTATTAGAGCGCCATATCTCAAAAACGACTTATGCTATTTAGGTATTTGAAATTTGGGATATTTATAAACATGGTCAGCCCACATGTATTGCAAAGGAAACAATATTATAAAATATATCCATACTAATCCATATCCATACTAATATTATAAATGCGAAAGTGTGTCTCTCTGTCGGTCTGTTACCTCTTCACGCTTAAACCGCTGATTTTATCCCGGAAAAATACGCTTATCCACGATAAACGAATTTAAGGCGGACGAAGTCGCGGGTAGAAGCTAGTTTAATATATTTAATCACCAAAAATCGTCCGTATGTCACAGCCATTTTACTCAAAAACTATAAGATGTGTGTAAGCCGCTACTTAGTTTGATAGTTAAATAAAAAATATATACATTTCTAGGGGCGGCACTCCATACATGTAACCGAAACTGAAAAAACATTTTTTTCAGCAAATATCAATGTGTGGCACGTCATTCGACAGATCTTCTAAAAACACTTTGAGGTTTCTAAAAAAAAAATTGATTTAGTGAACATTTTCGGAAATATTCGCTCCGAAAGTAGCAAAAATTGTTCCCCCCCCCCCCTCTATTTTCTAAACGGTACGTTCAAAAGATATGAAATAATTTAGAAATATAAAGCTTAATAAATACTTCCAACGAAAATTGTTTTCAAAATGATCGGACATACCGTTTTTAAGTTATTGCCAAAACTGTGCTTCTCAGCAAAAGGACGTTAGTGCCGGGGAGATACGCTCTTTTCCTAGTGTTCTTTCTTCATATCGTATTTTTCTCATCTGTATAGTGCACTTTTTTGTATAAACGGCTGGGGAACCCTACATTGAGCATGGTCCGACATGCTCTTAGCCGGTTTTTTTTTAATACAGTCAACATCCCTATAGGATTATCCCTTGAATACTGCTAGCAGCAAAGTTAAGTTTGCGTAAGTGTTTGACAAGCTCTAATAACTTGGACTAACATTAGCTCTGGATGTTTGATGGACTGATCAAATATTTACTTTAGGTTTGATTGTTTGACAACATTAGAAGATAGGTTTTAGAACAATGCTAATTGTTCTATTGAGGCTTCAAGTGCGCCAATTGATCAAAACTACCTTTCGGAATTAAGATGATTGATGAGATTTTCTAAATAGATAATCGTTAAAATGTGCGTTAAAACGTGTGTTTAAAACTACGTAAGTTTCGCCTAGTACCCATAGAAAAGCTTTGCTTAATTTTTTTTAATGTAATAAGTGGCAAACGAGCAGACGAGCCACCTGATGGAAAGTAGTTATAGTCGGCCATGGATATGTGCAACACCATACTTTGCCAAACTTTGAGTGCCCTGTTAACTCGCTTCTTGAAGAATCCCATGTTATAGCGCTCTGGAAATACCTCAGGGGGAAGGTCATTCCACAACTTGCAAGTACGTGGTAAAAATGAGCGTGATGCCCGTTTATTTTTGGGACGCTAAGCATCCAGATAGTGGGGATGTACTTTGTTTCTCAGGCGGGAGGTGTGATGAAAAACGTGACTGTGGAATCAACTCAAAAATTTCTTCAGAACATTGCCCAGTGTACAAACGGTAGAACAAACACAGAGAGCCGATATTTTGGGACTAAAGCTTGATTTGTTATCCGTAGACTAGCGTGGTAAAACGAAATTGAAGTTAACCATCGAGTAAATCGTTAGAGTAAAGTTATACTAGGGTAGCCACTCTTGTGTAAATTAAATATTGGTGAAATTGACCCCATGTGGAGTCACTGTATATATAGTCAGAATATCTTAACTTTTACCATCCCCTGAAGCGGAAGGGAAGACAGTCAATACGCATTTCGTGAACTTATTGATCAATTTCAAGAAAAAAACACTATAGTTCGTGACAGTGGTAAGTGTTATTGAAACGATTATAAACTGTTCATTGTTTGATGACTTGAACATCGTTATTGACAATTATCGAGTAATTGAAATTAGCACATAAAGGACGTGATGGTGAAGCAATAGTTCCTTAATGACCATGTCTCACAATACTTTTAATAAAATAGATTTCCTCGAGGAACTCTGTTGGGACTGTACCTGTAGCACAACAGTGATACGCGACTCTCTGTCGTGCGACAAAGATTGCCTGTCTTGTCTCCTTCCTTTCAGTACAACGCGAGAAAGACGCGTAGGGTATAGGGTAGTTTCCTGGCTAAAAAAAAATTATTGTAATATAATCCGTCACTTAGATTATCAAAAATATTGGACACATACTTTTTCTTCTGGCAATCAAACAAGAAAAAGATAAAGCGTATCAAAGTTTGAGTCGACGTCCCGCCGTGCGTAAAACGGTCGCACGGCGTGACGGCACGGGAAACTTTAAAGGGCTATATCTTAATTTTTTGTTTAATTGACAAAAGTAAAAATATGGATGCGTATCCAATATTTTCTGATAATCTAACTGACGCTCTAATTACATGTTTTTAAACAAGCCTTTAGTCGCGCGACAAGCGTACTCGCGGAGAGTTGTGCTATACCGGCTGGTTAACCAATTACGTATAAACTGGTCACCAGAAAAGGTACTGACAATTAAAAAGAGCAAGGGCCCGTTTCACAAAAGTTTGTAACTTGTATTAGTGGCAGTCACTTTTTAATATATGTTGTTGGAAAGAGATTTTCGCTTGTAATACAAGTTACAAGCTTTTGTGACACGGGCTCCAGCAATCGCTTTAGCTTGACAAGTTCTTTCGTGACACGCCAATGGTCTGCGGGCGACGGGGGGAAAGACAGCGGGCGGCAGGATCAGCTCCGCCGCGCGCACACTTTATACCCGCCCCCGCTGTCTTTCCCGCCGTCGCCCGCAGACCATGGGCGTGTCACGAAAGAACTTGTCAAGCTAGAGCTGGGTAAGTAATATTTCTCAACAAAACAAATGGTTTAACGTTCACAATGTCGAACAAAATCTACACTGAGAGAGTATCCACAACATCTATACTGAGAGAGATTGTATTTCAGGAATAACATCTATCCATCCATACTTCCATACTAATATTATAAATGCGAAAGTGTGTCTGGATTTATCCCGGAAAAATACCCTTATCTGCGATAAACGAATTTAAGGCGGACGAAGTCGCGGGCACAAGCTTGTACTATTATAAAATTGTAAAAATTAAATGTCCGTACAATAAAGATGTAAAAAAAAATTACAGACTTAATTGAAAAATATTTTTTTGGTTTTTTTATATGTTTGTATGTGTTGTGGCTTCATCACGCCAAATCGGCTTAACGGATTTCAACTACCCACAGATGGTTATAGGATACTTTTTATCTGAGGACGGTGACGAAAAAAAGAGGGGTCATGACTTTTTCTTTTTCTTTCTTATACATAGAAAACATCCAAGACTCAGAAACACATATTTTACGCTCCTCACATCAATAGTGATTGTTTATGTTGATGTTTCTGAAGCAAAAAAATCAGCTTCTGTTATATTACATGTATGATGTGCCCCCTCAAGAAAATATTTATTTTTGTTATTTAAGTACTAAACTAAGTAGCGGCTTATACAAGACACCTATACTTCAAATTTCATCAATATACATCTTGTAGTTTTTGAGTCAAATACCTGTAATATACGGATGGATCGATGGACATGACAAAACTAGAAGGGTTCCGTTTTTGTCATTTTGACAACGGAACCCTAAAAATAAACCCTACAGTTATTTTCTTGCTTGACAGGCTTGTAACATTGAAACATCGTTGTTTTCATAGAATGGAATAGTAAACATTGTGACGTTTCCTCGTACGCGAGGCCGTTTACAAGATCAAGATCGAACCTGCGACCCGCAGTCGATGCGCGCCGTCCTGCAACGATACTCGAGTCCACTATGAGGGGTTTCATCAAGAGTTTGTTTTTAATTGTGATTGGTGAGTTTCAAAAATGTGACTTAAATGTAATTATTATTTTATTGTTATTACAAAGCAAGGACCAGTAAAACAAGAGGACTGACCGTTGCCATACTCTGGCTGGATCGTGCTCAAAGAGATATTCTGGCAAAAACTAGATGGCGTTTTAAATCTAAACAGTTAACGATGTTAAAATTGAATAAAGAAATATAGTAAAGTAACAATTACTTCGTTAAATACAAGTAACACGTTACTGTGTCACGCTTGCAACGTTGAATAATTGTGAAAAATAATTCTTATACATAGATGGCGTTGTACAAATCGACGGCTTTTTGGATGGAGATGGTCAGTCCTCTTGTTTTAATGGTTCCTGGTTCAAAGGTAAGTAACTATATTCAGTGGCGAACACAGGGTTCTTGGCTTAGGTAGGCTTTTCTGTGCCTATATGGAGCCATGACCGTTCAAGGCTTCATGGTAGGCAGTTTCTCTGTGCCTGTATGGAGCCATGGTCGTTCAGGGTAGGCAGTGCCTTTGTGCCTATATGGATCGCACGCCACTGAATATATTCAATCTTAGAAAACTTCCCGGATATAAGACAATTCTAATTTAACCTGCCAAGAGCATGTCGGACCATGGTCAGTATAGGGTTCCGTATCGGTATTACAGAGACATTAACTACTTACAGATGAAAAAAATACGTAGCGGGCAACAGCTAGTAATATTATAAACTAGCTTCTGCCCGCGATACCAAATTTCATCCAAATCGGTCCAGCCGTTTAAGCATGAAGAGGTAATAGACAGACAGACAGACAGACACACTTTCACATTTATAATATTAAGTATTGAAGTATGGATGTGACAGTGTGTCTGTCTGTCTGTTTAGTCCCGGGGAAGGACATAGGCTACTTTTTATCCCGGAAGAATACCCTTATCCGCGATAAACGAATTTAAGGCGGACGAAGTCGCGGGCAGAAGCTAGTAAATAATAAAAATATGAATTACAAATAAAATGCTGCATATGCTAAATAGGGCTTATTTGTAAGGACATATACACATTTTCCAGGAGCGCTTAACAGGGGAGGGCCCTGTCGGTGAGGGCTAACATGATTGCTCGTAAGTTCGCACGTTTGTACGGAAATAAAGCTGACACTGTTTCGAGCATATTGTACCTCTCTCTACACGTGCAGCTTATGGAGATATTTTACACAACGGGCCTATAGAGCTCTCCGGCTCTGGGGGGGGGGGGGGGGGGGGGGGGGGGGGGGGCTGCGCATCAGGGATGTTCGCGGAAGCGGGCATTGACTGCTTCTATGCGACCATGCGCAAAAGATGCACGTCCCTGGTGCGCCGGGTGCGGGCCAGCCCCAACCCCATCCTACGCTCAGTAGGGGACAGGCTCGACTGCCTCTACATGAGGCACTGCAGTGAACAGCACGTGTCAAGAAGTATGTATGTTGTGTGAGTTTTGAGAATGTTTGTAGTCACTAAAATTTTAGCTATAGATATTTTATTTTAATTAAAAATTAAGCCAGAGCCGTTTCAGAATTTGACACCTCGTTGCGGCAACTTCACGTCAGTAGCGGCTTTCAGCGTAGTTGATTTTGAACGTATCCGTGCTTACGTAGTTCATGAACTGTCTCGGATACGCGTCTAAGCATTACGAGGGGTTAATCGCGTATAGCGTTGCGTATAATGAACCTGCGAAATAGTTATGAGTACATAAAAACACGTATAAAAAATATGAATTCGAACTTTAAATAACTTTTCCACGGTAGCGGATAAAACGAACTCTTCCACGCAGATTTGGCGCTGCAAACCGTATTTTTCCGAGCTATTGAGGTGAGAAATAAAAACAAACTTGTGTCGTAATTTTTCAAGAGTTATATATTGGTATTTATGACACTGCCATCGCTGCTGATTCTGCAGGTGGCAGTAATCGCACGAGAGGAGGTGGATGCAAATCCTAAGGATAACACCCCGCGAAGATATGAGACCCGCGGCGCTCGCGTCGGAAAGTTACCCCCCGTGCCCCATAGACTCGCGAAGTCTAATAAACTAGCACACATCATGGGTCGCAAAGTGTACAACCACCTCCCGAGGGACATTGTTACTGCACAAAGTGCATCCATATTTAAATTAAAACTCAAAAACTGGCTTCTCGAGCAGACGTTCTACGATCACAAGGAACTATTTAATCGTTGAAAAATTATACAATAATATTGTACTTGACATGTAATTTTATATTATTAATAAATTATGATTATGATTATGTTTATCTTTTTCTTCGGCACGCTCTGCGCTTCCAACTTGCTTGAATTTTGCAGTTGAGTTTTTTCAGGATGTTGACGACATTCTCGTTAATATTTCAGTGTCACTGTGTCAAGGGCAGAGGGAACCCAGCTTGCCGCTGTCTGGTGATAGCTTCCGGCAGATACTCCGCGTCAAGGTCTCCGGTAAGATTTTCGAAGTTGTCACTTTTTTCACCGAATGTTAAAATCATCATCATTTTATCGCATGTCGTGACGCCTAGAGACCTTATACATCTCTGAAAAAAAAATAGTTTATATTTTATATTAACATTGATCTGGAGAATTTGTACATCTCCTCTGCGTGTATCAATTATAAATTAGTTATAACACAATTGTAAAAGTTTTAAGTATAATTAAGACAATATTGTAATAGTTAATTGGTACACGCATATTAATTGTTTTATATACTCTGACATTTAGAGTTTTATTCTAGACACATTCTAGATTTTTTTTCTTTTTTATTGACAATCCTTTTGGGATTTATCTTATTAATTATTTTAATTTTTAAAATTATGATTTTATCAATAATAAGTAAGTATTATACTTAAGTTAAATGATCTGATTAGGTTTTTCTGGCTTTCCCTAATCCTTGCAACAAGTGTTGGATCATATTGTATGTTTCCCAGCAAAGACTTCTCTCATTGTAACTGACAATTCGAAAGTGCTTACATCTAAGCCTACTTGAATAAAGGATATTTTGATTTGATTTGATTCATTGAAGCTTGCCTTCAAGTATATGACCGGTTTAGCTCAGCGGGAGTAACATTGCTCTTTTTTTTTAATAAATAATAAATATTACGGGACAATTTTACACAAATCGAACTAGTCCTATGGGAAGCTCAATGCAGCTTATGTTATGGTTATGGGTGCTAGACGACGATATATTTAATAGACATATTTACTTATATGCATAGAAAACATCCAAGACTCAGGAACAAATATTTATGCTCATCACACAAAGGCATTTGAACCCAGGACCTTCAGCTTCACAGGCTACGTTACTCCCGCTGAGCCAAACTGGTTATAATATTTTCTTCTGTTTCCGCGATCCAGTCCACCCGTGACCATGGAAAGCTGGAAAGCTTCCGAAACGTCGGGAACTAAAATGAGATAATATACGCGATATAATCCGTTAAATTGTTTTATTTCAATGTTTTATTCCACCAACGATTGCCAACTCCGAATTTACTTGTACTTTAAACCCTGGTAAGGGCAAATATTTGTGTGATATTTGTTCATGAGTCTTGGAGTTAATATACGTAGGTACTAAAGTATTTGTATGTCTGTATGTGTCGTTGTGGCTTCATCACGCTAAATCGGCTAAACGAATTTCAACTACTTTTGTTACACGGGTAGCTGGGTATCTCCAGATGGTTATGGGATACTTTTTACCCGACTATGCTAAAGAAAAAATGAGGGGTTATGACTTTTTCTCCTCCGCGAACGAAGTTGCGGGCGCCTTATAGTATCTTTTAAATATATTGTCGTCTAGTACCAACAACACAAGCCTTAATTGAGCTTACCATGGGTCTAGTTCGATTTGTGTAAAAATTGTCCCATATAATTTATATCTTATTTTATTTTTATATTCGCATCTACTATAGCCTTCGCATGTCCTTTGCACACAGACAGTAAGTTACAGAGTGAGTCATAAGTCAACAGGAACAAATAAATAGTTACCTGAATACTTAGTATTTCACCGTTGAAGCAGGTAAGCCATGTACTTGTACCTAACAATTTTATCTTGCATTTTAGCTAGATGCGTGAACACGTAAACAGCACTACGGAAATATTCCTAAAGAAAAGGCGCCCGCAACTTTGTTCGCGGAGGAGAAAAAGTCATAACCCCTCATTTTTTCTTCAGCGTAGTCGGATAAAAAGTATACCATCTATGAATATCCAGCTACCCGTGACCAAAAAAATATTGAAATCCGTGAGCCGATTTGGCGTGATGAAGCCACGACGAATACAAAAAAATCCAAAAAAATATAGATTTCGATTCTTTTTCTTCTTTATTGTGCCATATCCTCAACGGATGTCAGCGACCATCTTTAGGAACCTGTCCCTGTCTTCTGCGAGTCTGCAAAGACTGGCAGTGTCATTAATATTGGACCAGCTTTTGATGTTGTCTAACCAGGTTAGCTTTCTCCTTCCTCTGCTCCTCTTATCGTCGATTTTCCTTTTAAGAGTTTCCTGATTATGTCGTATTTGTCTTGTCTATAGATTTGTTCAAAATATGAGGTTTAGTTCACTGTGCTCAAAAGTTCCAGGCTTTTATTCATGAAATTTCGATTCAGTGACCTCCAAATAGTGAGTTAATTATTTTTAATACCTATCTTAGATGTACAGACATTTAATTTTTACAACTTTATAATAGTATAGATGTTCAAATAACATGCAAACTTCATTAATATTGCAGTGCCAGAAGGTCGATCCATCAGCGTGAACGATGTCATCATAAGAGTTTACAGGTATTTACATTAATAGTACATTGTTACCCAAGGGTTGAAAGTGACCCATTCCACCTGAGATTTCGTGAGAGCGCTAATAGTTCGAGGGTGAAATGGGTAATTTCACCCGAGTTAAACACACTACTTTTCATTTCGACTGTGAGGAAAATATAATACTCCACGCACATTTTATAAAATAGAGCAACTGAAACATGACTTTAATATCAATCAAAATAAATCGTACTAAACAGGTCATTTTATGTATAGCTGAGTTTAGATTTTATATGAAAAGCTTTTATTTTAATAATATGACGTAACCGAATTATCTTCGACTCTGTGGTAAATCGTAACAATAGAAAAATATACTTTCCACCCTAGGGATGGAAAAACTATTTTCTACCCGGTTATCTACCCATGAAAATTAAACTTTCCAAGCAGGAGAGATGAAAAATTATTAACATCGTAATAATATTACAAACGTGAAAGTTTGTACCGATGTATGTATGTATGTACGTTCCTCTTAATTTTAAAAACAACTGAACGGATCTCAACGAAACTTTCCAGTAATTTTGTTTAGACATTAGAATAACACATAGGCTATAAATTGCATCTCTACGCGGACGAAATCGCGGGCAACAGCTATGTAAAAATTGAAATTTTGAAGTGATTATTGTGTGTAAATATGTAGTTATTTTTTGTTAAAACAGCTTGTCTAGATAAATATACTGCTTGTAAAAAAATATACTTATTAACTTAATGAAGTGATTCGAGTGTAAAGTGATTTGACTCTCAGAAGAGTTTTTGACGAAGTTTGACTTTATTATGGATTCGGATTTCCGGATTGCCTTTAATAATACAAGACAAAGAAACATGGTGACGAGGAGAATGGCAGAGAAAGAAAGTGGAGGCGTTTATTAAGGGCCTTATCACGCTAGCATTTCACGAGCGGCTTGCAAGCGACGCAATCAGTAAGTGTGCTTGCAGCGACTGTTCGAAATGCAGATTGAAAGCTGCGTGTTCGTAACGCATACGCATCGGTTACGTTGAGCTGTCGCAGCGATGACACTGCCGCAAATGCAGCGAACTTGTTGAGCAATCGCGTCGCTAGCAACACGTTCGCAAAAAGCGAACTGACGACACGTTTGGCTCAGTGGGTTGTACAACTGCCTACGAAGCTGGAGGTCCCGAGTTCGAATCCCAGCCAGGGCAAGTGTTGGTGTGATGAGCACGAATGTTTGTTCCTGGGTCTTGGATGTTTTCTATGTATTTAAGTATTATAATTTATCTATATATTATGAATATTGTCGCCTAGTACCCATAGCACAAGCTTTGCTTAGTTTGGGACTATAGGTCGATTTGTGTAAGATTATTCCTGATATTTATTTATTTATCTCACGAAGGTATAATAACCCTTGTATTCCGTGCTTCTTTGATAAACTGTTTGATCGGTTTGTTTCGTCGATGATTTGAAGTTAATTTTAATGCGTTTTGTTCCTTACTCAGTAACAGTAATATCCTGGTAATATCCCATTTATTACCAGAGTTAAATATTGATTGACCATGGCGAGTGACGGTCTCCTTTTCAGCTTTCGTGTGTCCGGCTAGTGTCTTTCTAGGACAAACAATCCAGCTAGGCAAGTCCAACTTAGAAGTGTCTCCTCGTCCAGGATACCTGAGTACTTGAAGATAAAAGTCGTCAACCAGTGCGTATTCAACCAGCCGAGACGTGGTCTCTAACTATGGGCCTCTTAAGGAAGCTCAGAGTCACTCAGCGACCTATGGAAAGAGCTATGCTCGGGATCTTCTACGAGATCGAATCAGTAATGAGGAGATTCGTAGACGAACCAAGGTCACCGACATAGCAAACAGGGTAAGCAAACTGAAGTGGCAACGGGCAGGACACATAGTTCGAAAAACCGATGGCTGTTGGGGCAGAATCGTTATCGATTGGAGACCGCGTACCGTAAAGCGCAGCATGGGGCGGCCACCCGGTGGTCCAACGACCTGGTTAGGGTTGCGGGAGTCGCTCGATGCGGATCACCTCTATCCGGCCCATGTGGAAATCTATTAAGGAGGCCTGTGTCCAGCAGTGGACGTCCTATGGCTGAAATGATGATGTCCAGCCAGCGGATGTCCATTGGTTGCTCCTCTACAGCTCGCCATTTTCAACTGATTTTTGCGAATTTTTGTGAGCAGGTTTGATAATAATAAGGACTTTTTTGTCGTATCAGTGTCTCGTAAGTTCTACAGCACTCGGAGCTACTAGTTAATTACTCGTTTTGTATATTTGTATGTTTCAGTGCAAACACAACGAAGCCAGCCCGCTACCGCATCAGAGAGACTAAACGGTTACTGGCCGACCCTAACTTCGACCCACAGCGACCCACCGTGCTTTACGCCCACGGGTGAGAAAAGTTATAGTCCGGCCCCCTTTCACGCCCTAAATCGGGTTGAACTGGTTTAACCCACAAATGAACTTTTTATAGATTCTGAGTTTACATAACGTACCTATACTAAGAAAACATATATAAAATGTATGCTTCTGAGAAATTTAATGTTCCCAATTGTTTGTTAGTTTGTTTTAAGGGTTCCGTACCCAAAGGGTAAAACGGGACCCTATTATTAAGACTCCGCTGTCAGTCCGTCTGTCACCAGGCTGTTTCTAATGAACCGTATTTTTGTTGCTGCTATAAGAACAAATACTAAAAAAAAGAATAATTTTATGTCTGTCTGTCTATGTCAATGAACAATATAGAATGATCGAACACCGCGTACATTTTGCTTAGGAGTAGAGCCCTGCTAACACTAGATTTTCATAGATCCGGCCGTTTGTAGCGTATATTTTGTCGCAACACTCGGTGCGTGAGTCCGACTCGCACTTGGCCGGTTTTTTTATGTTATAGTGGGCGAACGAACAGACGGACGGATCGCCTGACGGTAAGCGATCACTGTCGCCCAAAGACACCTGCAAAACCAGAGGAGTCTCAAGTGCATTGCCGGCCTTTCTGTTGGGAGTACGCTTATTCTTGAAGGCTTAATAGTCGCTTCGGTCCAGAAATACTACCGGCGACAATATATTCCACACTCAATATCTCCCGCCCGCATCTCCTTATGATGCCTCGTAGGCGAAACACGTGTCGAGGATAACACTGTCTGTGCGTCTACCATGAGTTCGGCACGAGCGAGTATCGAGCGCTCGATGACGGTCTATCTCTTTCGCACTATTAGCGCGTGCGAGAGAGGTGCACTGACTCTCGATACGAGATACTCGCTAGCGCCGATCGTAAACTCCGCTCATGGTAGGCACACTGGTGGTGGTTTGTTGTATTTGCATGCGTATATTCTAGGTAACATGCGCATGAGCAAAATTAATTCGTTTAAAAAATATCAGCTTTTTCTATTGGCTTTGTATCGTTTTAGCGATTACTTATTTGCCGAAATAGAGTCTTGGTTAGTTTTGACAATAATATGCCCATTTTCCTTCTCCACAAAAAATACGCAAGTAAATTACAACAAACCACCACCAGACAGTACAATCCTCGATACGTGTTTTGCCTCTCAACGATGCATCATCAGGAGATGCTGGAAATGTTGACGGTCCGGAGTACGCCCGAGAAGTCACTTAAAAAGGGGGGTGCGGATGTTATTATCACAACTAAACAAGATACTATTTCGCATAAAAGCAAAGGAACTATAATCCATTAATCTAACATGGAATTCCTCAAAGTAAAGCCTGAACCTAACAATAATTTGTTCCACAGTGGTTTTAATATCTTCTTTGCACAACAGTTTCGTAGAGTTATTTACGGATGCGAGTGTACGGCGTGTCATGGAAGCGTACTTGGATAACGGGCAGTACAACGCGCTTCTCCTGGACTGGTCTAACCTCGCCTTCGGTCACTACCTCATATCCGCCATCGGCTTGCAGGCGGTCAGTAAAGTGCTACTATTTCATTTAAACTTAGAGCATTTCAGGGGGCGCGAAGCTCTGAATGACTTTGGAACCCTATTCCTTGCAACAAATGTTGGATCATATTGTATGTCTCCCAGCAAAGACTTCTTTCAATGTAACTGACAATTCGAAAGTGCTTGTACCTAGGCCTATTTGAATAAAGCATATTTTGATTTGATTTGATTCGTAGCTTTTCACTTTTCCGTGGTGTGTCCGTCCGTCTGTCCGTCCGTCCGTCCGTCCGTCCGCCCGATAAACGAATTTAAGGCGGACGAAGTCGCGGGTAGAAGCTGGTGAAAAATATACCTTATTCTGCGATCACTATTTTATTTTTGAAAGTTGATTTTATTTTATTGCTGTGGCGTCTGGGTGACGTCGTTTTACTTCGCTGCCTGGCGGTTGAAAGGTTGAAAAAGTTACGCTCTAAATGCCAACTAATCTGCGTAGTTTTCTCGTTTTGTCCTTTAATTATATTGCTCGTTTGAAATAATTTCATTTGAAATATGATCAAGAGTAAAGGAAACGGCTGCAGTCTGTTTCGAAATTCTGCAGAAAGTAAATACTGTCCGGTTTAGCTCAGTGGGAGTAACGTTGCCTGCGAAGCTAAGGTCCTGGGTTCAAGTCCCGGTAAGGGCAAATATATGTGTGATGAGCATAAATATTGGTTCCTGAGTCTTGGAAGTTTTCTATGTTTACAAGTAATATATCTGTTAAATATATCGTCGTCTAGTACCCATAACACAAGCCTTATTGAGCTTACCATGGGACTAGTTCGATTTGTGTAAAAATTATCCCGTAATATTTATTTATCTATTTAATACCATAGCAAGCAAACCGATCCTGTCTAAGCGACCGGTGAGTCAGTCTAGACTCTGTTCACCTCTAGGAACCGCTCTCTAACCGGTAAATAGATTTCGCTCCCTATTTTGTGCTCCGAGTTATTAACCGGTTAGAGCGATGTTCTTGCGAGCGTAACGAGCGTATTATGGGTTAGACTCTCAGAGTGTGGCTCTAACCGGTACGGAAAATTAACCGGGTTAAAAGCCCTGATAAAAAGTGAACAATTCCAATTTCAGGTGGGTGAGGAGACGGGGAAAGCGGTGCTGAGACTGCTGAAAAGCGGGCTTTCTTTGGAGGGACTGCACTTCGTGGGGCACTCCTTGGGTGCCCAGCTTCTGGGCATCACTGCGCGGTATTTAGCTGCTCAGAATTTCAAAGTGCCCAGGTATTGGACTCTTTTCAAAAGTGATTGCCTTCTAGCTAAAAAACGGGAAATCTCATAGCACCGAGGTCACTCCGGGAAGCCTGTAGAGACATCAGGAGGATCCTGCGCTTCTGGACGGAGCTAGGCTGGCTAGACTCTTAGGCAGCAACATTCCTATGCACAATGGCCCGGCTTTCAGCTGCGGCCTATTTATGGCTGAAGTAAAGCCGCATGGGATAACGAAACGCAACGCTACTAAACAGTCTTGCTTATTAGACCCATCTTCTTAGACACTTATGTCTCTTGGCTTAATACTGGGCTATGTCGGAGTCAGCAAGATAGGCTAAGCACTAATTTTGTAATAGTTAAGAACTATTTTGGAAAAAATACTGACTGTTGAGTTTGTTTCGGCTTTTCTCCTCAGTGGTTTCTCTTGGGAAATGCCGTAGAGTCGGACTTGTAAAAGTGCCCTTGTGTCCTACTTACAGAATAAATTATTTGAATTTGAGCATAGGGGGAAATTTGGATCAACAACACCCAAAAGACCGCATCACCATCATCATCGTTTCTGGCATCAGCACCTGAGTGCGCCGTTTTTGCAAGTAGCTGGGTGGTTGTATGTGATGTATGTCTGAGGTTCTGTGAGGAGATGGATGAACGTCATACTTCTGTTATCATTTTCTATGAAATTATTGTATTTGGTTTTTTTTTTACTGTTGTGTAATTAGTTATTTCAATAAATAAATCATCCACTCCTTTGAATGATGGTCTATTACTGGCACTGTATGGACGGATGGACGACGAACAACCTTGCTCAACTTCCGTATGCCCGTGATCCTCGCAAAATAGTCGGTCAACCAGTGTAAAGAGCCTGCTCACACTGCGTCTTGCGATTCGTGGTTGTTCGACTCGAAAACCTTTCTGTGCTAGCGGCCGTCGTTATTACGAGAGGTGTGCCCAGCCCATTGCCACTCCAGACTGAATGATTTATTAAAATCAATCCAAATATTGACTCCACGATGTCTTTTCCAAATTCCAGGCTAACAGGCCTGGATCCAGCCTACCCGGGCTTCTACCCACCATTGCTCGGGCCACCTATGACCTCCTCAGACGCAGACTTCGTGGACGCAGTTCATACGGACGGCGGCGGGTTCGGCACACCGACCGCCACGGGCCACGCAGACTTCTGGCCCAACGAGGGCAAGGCCAAGCAGCCCGGCTGCTTGTCTGCCACCGTGCCGCTCACTGTTGAAGGTATGAGGACCGAGATGTCTTTTCCTAACTGACAGGATTGAATCCAACCTATCTGGGCTTGCTTGGACCATGGATGCGCCTCGTAGATGGGATTCCAAGAACCATTGCAGTAACGGGTGTTTTTCGGCCTAATACGGTAAAGGTCGAACAGTCCGTCTGTCCGTCCGCCACCGTGCTGCTCGCTGTTGAAGGTATTAGGACCGAGACCAGTTTGAAATGTCTTTGCCTAGCTGACAGGCCTGAATCCAGCCTATCTCGGTTTCTGCTTGGTTCTACTCGAGCCGTGGACGCGCTTATTACTCCGATTTTGGGCCAATGAGGGCTAGGCCCAGGCTGTCTGTATGATTATACTCGTACTATCTCGGGCTCGTTTCATAAACGTTTATAACTTGTATTATAAGCGGAAATCACTTTACAACAATATGTATTAAAAGAGACTTCTACTATAATACCAGTTATAAGTTTTTGTAAAATGGGCCCCTGGACTTTGAGAGGAGTATAACACAGACCTTTAAAGTTATTTTGCCTTCTCTTGAGAACACTTCTCGGGTAGACCCTGGACCGTCAACATCTCCTGCATCTTCTGATGATGCCTCGTAGAGAGACGAAACACGTGTCGAGGATTATACTGTTTGGTGCTCGTTTGTTGTATTTGCATGCGGATTTTTTCGTAAAAACTGCATGAAAATATGCGCGTGGGAGTATCATTGATTGCCACATTTAACCTAGACAATAATAATTATTTCGCGGAAAAGCAAAGTAACTATAATCCAAAAATCTAATATAGAATTCCGTAAAGAAGCGCCTGAATCTATCAATTTGTGAATTATTTTGCCTGTCTAGAGAACCAAGTCTTTATTATTTTGCTCCAAAAGAGAGCCTGTAAAGCATGTAGAGCAAAATTATAAACAACGACAACACGCAGGCGCTACTGTCAAAAAAACGCAGTTTGCTCAATACATTACAAACTGAGCCAAGAAGCAATCCTGGTTGAGTGTACACTGTCTTCACCCCATGTTATGTTGCACCTTGTTTCCAGACTTCTGCAGCCACTGGCGCTCGTGGGAGTACTGGGCGGAGTCTGTGCAGGGGGGCGAGTTCCTGGCCCGCAAGTGCGAGGACTATGACACGTTCCTCCGCGGGCAGTGTCGCAACGAATCACTTGTCTACATGGGCCTTAAGTCTAGCCCCGAGTAAGTATATATCTACATAGAGGGTAGAAATAATTATAAGCTTTACGTCATTTTTTTAATTTAATTCGTCCGCGTAGAAAAAAAATCATAACCCTCTTTTTTTCTTCAACGTTGTTTGGTAAAAAGTATCCTATAACCATCTGGACATACCTAGCAAAAATAGTTGAAATCCGTTTGGCTGATTTGGCGTCAAGCCACAACGACACATACAAACATACAAACATTTCATTTTTACAACTTTATAATAGTATAAATGAGTGGTACAAAGTATTTAAAAGCGGTCGAAATGTGATGGAAGCTTTGCCTTAATCTGGTAGGCTATCCACGTCTGCTACTGAAGTAAACATCAGATTCAGATCTTTATAAATAAAATATACATTTAACATCGCAAAAGTCAAGGAAATAGTGACTAAAAATCCTCATTTAAGTTTGAGACAAATAGCCGCCAAACTATCTGTGTCTCACGAGTTGATCCGTACCATTTTAAATAATCACTTGGGTATGAAACATGTTGCCACTCGGCTAGTACTAATGACCTGAATTTTCTCCAAAAAGTCAATCGCATAGGTCGTCGTCGTCAGTGAGAATAATAAAACGAATCAATTCCGTCCCAATATTCGAGGCGGTGAATGTGTTAATCTTAGTTTTAAAAAGTATAATTTTGTTTGCAAATATTAAAGTATTAATTCACACGTCAGTCATCGGTGGCAATGACCCTCACACCCAGAGGCGAAACGGCAGAAGATTTAAGTTAATGATCATGCATCATCGCAAACTTATTTGAATAAGTCCTGAAGCATACATTGTAAAACTTATATAAGATCCTGATCCTGATAATGATAAAACGAGCAAAATAAGGGACTATGTTAATTTTGAGTTCGATATCTTACGTGTAGCTTTTTTAATGCGCCCTTAAAGTTCGGTGGGAAAGTCCATTTTTAAAGAATTAAAATATTAACCAATAATATCATTGAATAACCCATAAAACGTATGGTATGTTTTGTTATGACACCTTTTAGACAAACGCAAGTTTTAACATAGCTGCAGCACAAAGTTCCTAATTTCCCCTTACAAGGCACTAACCGTGTGATGTCACTAAGCTTCAGTATGGAGCGTTTTTTGGGATAGTCCAAAAATATCATTTTAACATTGTTTTATCTCGGGGAGTTTTAATGAGATTGAAATAGTTTTTTCATCAATAGTTTTATTATTTACCAGAAGATGCCCGCAACTTCGTTCGCGGAGGTTCGACGATTTACCTCCTTCTCAAAGTTGTTGACGAGTATGAAGGAACTATGTACTATCCATTAATCCAAAAAATGGCAAATAAGTTATCGCTTAAACAATACAAAGGAAGACCCCCCGTGGCCCCCGTATCAATAAAAAAGCTGATATTTGTTAAACGATTGATAGTTACCTGAAAACTTATCTAAGATGCCACAAACACAAGATAAACACGTCAATCTTGTAACTTGTAACATTTATATGTTTGACATATTTATCTTTATTATATAACATGTATAAGTGTGACGTGCTAATCTGTGTGTTTATGTTTTGGAATGTTGTGCTAATATTTTTCATGTTGAAATGACTAAGCCGAAAGTTAATGTCATAACATGCTTATTGATACCTTTGGGTGAACCTTGTCGTAAAGAACATATTGGCGAAAATTAGTATCTAGTGTATGTAACAGTTTTGTCAATATTTAAACTGCTATCGTTCTGTGTAGTCGAAATTTTGATATGTCATGAATTTGCTTTTACGACCCAATTTTTATAGTACGCACTCGCAAAAATGGCTTAGCTAAAGTGTGGCGTAAATGTCAAGTTTATATTACAATTTAAGATGTGTCGTAAAGGAAACCGCAAAGAATGAATGTTGCTCTTTAAGCCCTTTATTTATAAATATATTTTCCATATGCGTACGGTCAAGATAGGCGTAAAGGGCATATATTGTTTTACTAGTCCTTTATGACCTATACGCTAATAGGATTTCAAAGTGATTTCAACACAATGACATTAAATGAATAAGGTTGTAAAGGGCACTTCCCTTATATTTTGTTATTTTTATGCCTTAGTTAATTGGACGTAAATGTATATAATGTTGTAATTAGTTTTCGTAGTACAAGACATAATTAATTTATTAAGAGTTTACAATAGTTATATCCAATTTAATCTAAATTATAATAAATCAGTAATGTAGAACGTTCAAATCAAATAGCAAACTATTTATGCTCACGGTTTTTTCAACAAATAAACCTCAACTTTTAAAGCTGTATCGTCTTTAAACAGCTCCAAGATTCTCTCGTATGAATGAATTACAAAATCATAAGCCTCCTTTAAGACAATCCAAGCAGCCGAAAAATACCCCTAGTTTTACTGGACTTGTGGGCAAATGGTCGTGTCGATGAAGAGGAGCTTAGAACCTCGGGATCTAACCCTACAAGATGGTCGTAAAGGTCATAAGAAACGTGGTATATGGATACAGTTGGCGGTTACTACGTTTCCCCTTTTTGCCGTCGATATATTGTTTCAATTGTTCTTTATGACCTACGCGAATGATGATTTCTCGATAATATAATTAAACAAAGACGAATAGTACAATGAAAATAATTCCGTAAACATCTACAATAAATACAAATACTGTGCTACGCTTATAAAGGTGAATCGCAAATACCTATCTTTATACTCGTTGATGGCTTTACAAGGCACAGGTCCGCCCACACATTGAATACTGTTCTCATCTGTGGGCTGGGGCTCCACAGTACCAGCTTCTCCCTCTAGACCGCATTCAACGGAGAGCGACTCGTAAACTTGGTTGCCAGCGTATTTCAGATCAGCTTGACTCCTTGGCACTGCGTAGAGATATAGCCTCGCTCTGCATTTTTTATCGCTTGTATAACGGGGAGTGTTCCGAGGAATTGTTCGGGTTGATCCCAGCTGCATCTTTCCGCCATCGTCTCCATCCTCACCACTTAAATGGTTGGCAGTCCTCAACTGTGCGTTTTTCTAGAAATTTCCTGCCTCGCACGACTGAACTGTGGAATAAATTGCCGCATGCAGTATTTCCGGACCGATGCGATCTTCAAACCTTCAAGAAAAGAGCGTACTCCCACCTGAAAGGCCGGCAACGCACTTGTGACTCCTCTAGTGATGCAAGTGTCTATGGGCGACGGTGATCGCATACCATCAGGCGACCCGTCTGCTCGTTTGCCCACTATGCCATAACAAAAATGGCATTATACTCGTACATATCGAGGTAGGGATTTTTTTATGACGATTGATTGACTTCTTGTTTTATTCATCCACTAAAAGGTCGCAACTTCGTCAGCGGAGGAGAAAAACAATCATAACCCTTTTTTTCTTTAACGTTAGTCGCATAAAAAAATCCTATAACCATATGTTTATATCCAGATACTACCGTGTACCAAAGATTGTTGAAATCAGTTTAGCCAATGTGGCCAGTGTAGCCAAATAATAAAAAATCGTTTCAGTGACCTCCAAATAGTCCGTTACAATCATTTTTTTGAAAATACTTGCAATGTACAGACATTTCATTTTTAAAACTTTATAATAGTGTCAAGTTGCCTTAAGTACATTGGTTAAATTACGGAACCGTTTTTAATATGCATAGATTATATTTTTTTAAAGTTCCTTATTTTTATTTATTTATTTAAACTTTACTGCACAATACAAGAAAGTACAAATGGCGGACTTAATGCAGTTAAGCAGAAAAAATATTAGTGTGGGATATCGGTATCAAACTTGTACAAATTTATAATTACAAGGGTGAAACACCCAAATTATATTCTATACAAACTATACATAATACGTTATATATATAACCATAAGACATAAATATATATCCATACATATTTTTTCTTTCAGTTTGAATGGAAACTTCTACCTCAGAACAGCAGCGAAGGCGCCATTTGCACTGGGCGAGAGAGGAGCAGACTGATAAACAGACAGACGGACAGGCAAACGCTTAAGGTGCATCCACACTTGTATCATTTGCTCGTATCCGATCATCGTCCCGTGGCATGACTGCGTATCGCGCTGCTTGGACGCTCACTGTCGGCGCGGCGATCATGCCCCACTTGTCCGATATAAGTGTGTGATACGCGTAGCAAATGGATTTCGAGCGATCGGATCGGCGCAACGTCCAAACGCGTGATCGTGACACGCGATCATGCCACGCGACGATGATCTGATACGGGCAAATGATACAAATGTGGACGCACCACCTGAAGGCTTGTGCTGCTTTTTAAAAGTTCCAACTAAAATAATTGAAATAAAACAATTTAAACGGATTATATCGCGAATATTATCTCATTTGAGTTTCCCTCGTGTTCGCGGGGCAGACTGATTAATTTCGAACGGTGTATAGCTTGACAAGTTCTTTCGTGACACTCCCATGCCTCTGCCGCCCGCACACATGTTACCCGCCCCCGCTGTTTTTCCCCCCATCGCCCGCAGACCATGGGAGTGTCACGAATGAACTTGTCAAGATATACAAATATTTTATCTGGTCAAAAGTAGTTAACGTAGTCTTTGTTTTTAAAATAATATAACTATGTCGGCAGAGCGCCCAGACTTTGGGTCCCCTTGCGATTAAAGCATGATGTCAGACGAGACCGGGTGCACAAGGATGAACTAAATCAAACGACAACTGACCACTGTAACAGTTGTAATAATTAATCACGTTATTCACACTCTAATTTATATTGTCGCAAATTTCAAAGAGGCAACGATCCGTCAGAGTTAAGCTTGTGCACCGGTCGACGGTCGAACGATCTCTGTCGTTTGTCGCGAAGCCGGCTCTGAAGTGTCGTTAAACACGCGCAGGTCCGCCCCACGTCAGTGATCGGAGGGCAGCAGTGACGTGTTTTGCCTCTTGATAGTCAAATTAACTCCTTTTTATTATTCGCCAACAACTATTTTCTTATATAATATTTTCTTCTGTTTCCGCGGTTATTACTCATTGAAATAAAACAATTTAACGGATTATATCGCGTATATTATCTCATTTTAGTTCCCGACGTTTCGGAAGCTTTCCAGCTTTCCATGGTCACGGGAGGACTGAGAAAAAAGATGTATTTTCCTCTGTCAAAGTTACAATTTGTGCAAACTACCCATTTTTTGAAAAAACACAAATAAAGGTGTACATACATGCCAGATGGGCCTAAGCTGTAAAGACAGTTACACATGTGCCAGAAGGGCTTAATTATTTTATTCTAATAATTTACCAAGCAGCATTTCACAAATGAGGCGTACTGAGGAGAAAAGAAACGCTGCAAAGAAAAACTCCCAGGCTACCTCATTACTAATTATAATATTTTAAAAAACAGAGACTATTAAACTACTTTAAACAGATAAGATATTTTACACCGTTCGGAAATTAAGGTTTTGCAGTCCTGTGTCTCGCTTGTTCCTTGATGAGATGTATTGCAGGATCCCAAGCTGGTGGTAGTGACAATCCATCTTCTCTATTGAAATTAGGATGCTTTTTAATCTCAATAGCCTCGCGTAGCATCCTGGGAAAATATCTTTTTTCTTTGGCAAGGATAGAAGGTTTATCAAACTTAATTGAGTGGTTTGGTTTGTCAATGACATGTTCACAGACTGCAGACCTATTACACCGACGGTGCTTGACATCTGCTATGTGCTCCTTCACCCGGGTTGATACACTGCGTTTCGTTTGACCAATGTATGAAAGACCACACTCGCAGTCTAGCTTATAAATGCCTGCACTCTGCAAAGGGGTGCTACTCTTCACGGGTCTAAGGTATTGAGACACCTTCTTCAACGGCTTGAAATATGTTTTTATAGAAGCACGCTTCAAGATGTTTCCGATCTTGTCTGTGACCCCTTTCACATATGGTAATACGGCAGGTTTACGCTCGACTGTTGGTTTCTTCATACTGGGATTCTGCTTGGAACGTGGTATCTGGAGCTCGTTGGCTCGAAGCGCACGTTTGACATTCTGCAACTCAGCAGTCAGATGTTGATCGTCGCAGATACCCCTGGCTCTCTGAAACAAAGATTTACCCACTGTAGCAAGTTGACAGGGATGGTGGTGAGATTTGCCATTCAAATACCTATCTGTATGCGTAGGTTTCCTATATACAGTATGACCTATGTCATTGTTAGGACCTCTAATTACTAGCACACCTAAGAATGCAAGTGAATTTTGATTTTCCAATTCCATAGTGAATTTAATTTTACTATGCATGGAGTTCAGATGGTCTAAGAAAGCTGAAACACTAGATCTAGGTAAAATAGTAAAGGTATCATCTACGTATCTTTTAAAGATCCTCGGCTTGACAGGTGCCAATGAAAGCGCTCTCTCCTCGAAGTCTTCCATGAAAATATCGGCGACAACAGGAGACACCGGAGACCCCATTGCCACACCATCAACTTGCCCGTAGAATTCACCATTCGATAGCATATAGCCAGATGTAAGGCAGTGTTGTAATAACTCAGCATATTCTTTCATTGGCACCTGTCAAGCCGAGGATCTTTAAAAGATACGTAGATGATACCTTTACTATTTTACCTAGATCTAGTGTTTCAGCTTTCTTAGACCATTTGAACTCCATGCATAGTAAAATTAAATTCACTATGGAGTTGGAAAATCAAAATTCACTTGCATTCTTAGGTGTGCTAGTAATTAGAGGTCCTAACAATGACATAGGTCATACTGTATATAGGAAACCTACGCATACAGATAGGTATTTGAATGGCAAATCTCACCACCATCCCTGTCAACTTGCTACAGTGGGTAAATCTTTGTTTCAGAGAGCCAGGGGTATCTGCGACGATCAACATCTGACTGCTGAGTTGCAGAATGTCAAACGTGCGCTTCGAGCCAACGAGCTCCAGATACCACGTTCCAAGCAGAATCCCAGTATGAAGAAACCAACAGTCGAGCGTAAACCTGCCGTATTACCATATGTGAAAGGGGTCACAGACAAGATCGGAAACATCTTGAAGCGTGCTTCTATAAAAACATATTTCAAGCCGTTGAAGAAGGTGTCTCAATACCTTAGACCCGTGAAGAGTAGCACCCCTTTGCAGAGTGCAGGCATTTATAAGCTAGACTGCGAGTGTGGTCTTTCATACATTGGTCAAACGAAACGCAGTGTATCAACCCGGGTGAAGGAGCACATAGCAGATGTCAAGCACCGTCGGTGTAATAGGTCTGCAGTCTGTGAACATGTCATTGACAAACCAAACCACTCAATTAAGTTTGATAAACCTTCTATCCTTGCCAAAGAAAAAATATATTTTCCCAGGATGCTACGCGAGGCTATTGAGATTAAAAAGCATCCTAATTTCAATAGAGAAGATGGATTGTCACTACCACCAGCTTGGGATCCTGTAATACATCTCATCAAGGAACAAGCGAGACACAGGACTGCAAAACCTTAATTTCCGAACGGTGTAAAATATCTTATCTGTTTAAAGTAGTTTAATAGTCTCTGTTTTTTAAAATATTATAATTAGTAATGAGGTAGCCTGGGAGTTTTTCTTTGCAGCGTTTCTTTTCTCCTCAGTACGCCTCATTTGTGAAATGCTGCTTGGTAAATTATTAGAATAAAATAATTAAGCCCTTCTGGCACATGTGTAACTGTCTTTACAGCTTAGGCCCATCTGGCATGTATGTACACCTTTATTTGTGTTTTTTCAAAAAATGGGTAGTTTGCACAAATTGTAACTTTGACAGAGGAAAATACATCTTTTTTTTCTCAGTCCTCCCGTGACCATGGAAAGCTGGAAAGCTTCCGAAACGTCGGGAACTAAAATGAGATAATATACGCGATATAATCCGTTAAATTGTTTTATTTTCTTATATTTTGATGTTTTACCACCACGATCTTCGTGATTTCTTAAGTGAATTCCTTCACTAAGAATCTATTTTCTTGAAATCCGGTCGGAGTCTTGAATTATTTTCATTATTTGGATCTTTGTATTTCAAGAATATTTTCTTTTACTTCAGTAAGTTTGTCAAACGCTGGAAGTTTTATAAAATGAAATAACTAAGCCCTTCTGCCAAAGAGCCTTGAGACGTCGGGAACTCAAATTAGCTAATACGGGATATAATCCGTTTAAATTGTTTTATTTAAATAAGTGATAATCGCGGAAACAGAAGAGAATATAATTTAAAATAATTTACTTAGATGAAAAAAAAATGTACAGATCACGGGGGAGGTGATACTAAAGTCATATGATCCTTCCTCAATATCTTCGGCAACATTAAGATGCTTTGGCACATTGATGATGCGATGATTTCAGATGGGAGCCGGTACACATATATACACGATGCCCACCAGGAATGGGAAAGATTTTAACCACGCATTCCTGACGCCATTAGGAGGTAAAAATGTTATACGAACCAAGTCAAATTCAGTAAAAAAATTGTTTAGTCGATATTTGTACATAAAAAATTAATACGTTTCGTTTCTCTATGAAAGTTATCCCTTTTAATAAAATGGGTATGATTATTTTTTCCAAAAAAGGATGATTTTAGTGAGTAGTAGCTGTCACTTTGATTTCTGTCAATAGCGACGCGAAACTTGGCCACATATGTGGCAAAGTCACGATCAAAAGAGCTTAATGTACTTTAGTAATCGCAATAATTTGTTTACATGAAAATTGATAATATCTTCAAAACTATTTGCCTGGGGTTCAGATAACATTTCCAGCTCCTAATTAATGACCTAAGGAATGCGTGGTTAAAATCTTTCCCATTCCTCGCAGGAGCCGTGTATATATTTTTGTTTTCATCTAAGTAACTTAATGAGAGCACTTAGTCTAAAATGACAAACAGCTGGAGACTTATGGACAATTTAATTTTTGGGTTTTTATATTTATGTACAAAGTAGATTTAATACTAATGAGTTATAAATAAAGTTTATGTACAATAATAAATTATTTTTTATTATTTAATTATTATTAATTGATTATATTGAGTGAAACTTATCACTTAGGCAGAGGAGAAAAAAACATAACCCTCTTTTTTTCTTTAGCGGAGTTGAGTAAAAGTATCATGTAACCATCTGTGGATACCCAGCTACCCGTGTACCAAAAATAGTTCAAATCCGTTTAGCTGTTTTGGTGTGATGAAGCCACAACAACACATACAAACACAAAAAAATCCAAAAAAAAATTACAGTTAGTGACCTCATTATCCGTATCACTTTTTTTACATATCTTCAATGTACAGGCTTTCCATTTTTGAACTTAAAATAGTATAAAATGTTGATAAATCTTACATATATCTTATTTCTAATACCCTGCTGCTGATTATACACCCCAGGCCAAAAGTATGGAAACAAAGTGGTTTCTTTTTAATATTTAAGGTATCAATTTATTTATCTCAATATATATATATATATTGAGATGAATAAATATTTGCTACTGGTTTTTTAGCAAATACCAAAATGTGGTACATATTTTGACAGTTCTTTTAAAAATACCTTAAGGTTTCTAAAAAAAATGATTTAGTGAATATTTCCGGAAATAATCGCTTCCAAATTGCATAAATTGTGTCTCCCTCCTCTATTTTCTGAACGGTACGTCCAAAAATAATGAAAAAAATCACAAAGATAAAGTTTTCTAAATACTTTCAACGAAAATTGCTTTCATCATGATCTAATATACCGTTTTTGAGTTATTGCCAAAAATCTGCGCTTCTTAGCAAAATGACGTGGAGATACGCTCATTTGTTAGTGCACTTTTTCATATCGTATTTTATTCATGCATTTTTTTGTATGAACGGCTGCGGAACTCTACACTGAGCATGGTCCGACATGCTTTTGGCCTGTTTTTTTTCATATATATATTTTTTTAGTCTAACATATCATGTTATAAATTATCTATTTGCAATAGATAAATAAATCGAAACTAGTCAGCCCACAGTTATTTCTTTTTACGTCTAAAAACTCACTCATAGAAATAAACATATACAATGACTCGCTGCTGCATAAAGTGTTGGATGTACATTATAACACACGCTCGACTTTTCTTTTAAATGTTTGACATGACAATTATTCTATAATGGAAAAGGTTGTAAACATAACAATGGAGCATTGAGTGAAAAGATGACACTGTCACATGCTTTGTAAGCAAGTATTTGTCATACCGCGTGTAAACTGATTTAAATGTAAAGATGTTTTTGGAACTCACAATTGTTAATATACCTTTGACCTCGACTGTACTGCCTGGACCCCAGGTGCATGGCAAATGCTGGATTAAACCGTCACAAAGCGCAGAGCAATATTGACTTATATGAAGCGATATGAAGTCCAAATTTTGTTTTGATACGTCGCATCAGTATTTGGTACCTATAGTATCGAAAACATAAATCATGATAATGTCGCTCGCAGATTATAATCTGTTCGACCTATTCAATATAGACAAGGTTCCATATTACATAAGTCTAATTCTCAATATCCTCAAAAGTGTCCGGCAATTTTCTCCCCTTAGTCTCCGGAAGCAATAGACAAATCCCCGCCCCTATCAATGGCGCGAATCCAAATATGACAGTTGGCAACCATGGCGTCGTCACAGATAAGTTAGAAATGAACGGCGCGAGCATAGACCCGAACCGCATGCCCATAGAGCATATACCCATCCCCATGTTCCTTACAACAGTAGGGAAGAGCTCTGAGGAGTAAATGTAGATTGTAGCTGCGTCTATGGACAGGAAGCTGACTCCTAAGGTTCCTAGTGTGAAGACGACCCAGAAATTGTCGCCGACGACACCAAGGGTCAGGATGCAGAGGCCGCCAAGCGCGAAAGCCGTGATTGTGGTCGCTTTCCTGCCGAATGTTCGCACGCAAAAGATTGAGAGCAGGTTGGCTGGTATCTGAAAGAGATACAACAGAGAGGTTACTTCGAAATTCGAGATTTGAAATGTATCTTTCCGTGTCCTTCGCTCTCGTGTTAAACTGTAATTGACGGAGTAGGATGGCGTGAAACGAACGCAATTCCTCAGGGTATGTACTGCGGAAACCAATTATAAGAACGTTTTTGAAGTACCTATGTTGAAATGTATTTTCAGTATTTTAAATAATAAAATTCGTCTTAGAAACGCCTTATGAAATCAATTACGCCATACATGTAAATATATGCAACTGTGCGTTTTGCTAGAAATTTCCTGCCTCGCACGACTGAACCTTGGAATAAATTGTCACCGGCAGTATTTCCGGACCGATGCGATCTTCAAGCCTTCAGGAAAAGAGCGTACTCCCATCTGAAAGGCCGGCGACGCACTTATGACTCCTCTGGTGTTGCAGGTGTCTATGGGCGACGCGACGGTGATCGCTTACCATCAGGCGATCTGTCTGCTTGTTTGCCCCCTATAAATATATGGGTCTAGATGGCAGATCGAAGAGGAGATTGTGAAATAACCTGGTGGAATTTTGGATGCGTGGCAAAAGGGAAGTGAGGGCTTTGCCCAACAGTGCGACACGAATATAGGCAAATGAAAAATATAAATTATACGCAAGAGATAAATGAATGTACATTCTACAATGCTTTCAACGAAAAGTGCAATTCAATACAAATACACTCGGTGTTGTTATGTTACAATGGATGAACATTAATAAGACTACTAGCGCCGCGTTGCAGTGGGCCCTTGTACAGCCGGAGGCACCCGACCGTGGCCGTCAGCCGTACCCGGTGTAATCAGCTGCCGCCACATCGCAGCGGATGCTGAAGCAGCCGGCGGCAGCCGACCGCGTCACCGAGCGTTAAATCTACTAGAGATCACCGACGAAGCGGCGCGGCGGTGGTTGTAGAAGCCGGTCGGACGCAACGACATCCAAGCACTGCCATCCAAGCACTGCCGTCCAAGTCCGCGAGGAAGCGGTATAAATTCCATTTAAAAATTTGATGTTACTACTGTGCACACGCTTCCTTTGGCAACTAGTAAAATACGCTTGGCCGTGCTCCGACTCGGCCCTTTCGGTGGCCACTTTATTTTTCGTTATCAAAAATGGGCGCCAGTGTGTAAATACGGTCGTGCTAACAGTCATCTGTTATTGAATACCTGTACAGCGGCTGCAGCGGCCACGCTCGCGTAGGGGTTAGAGCTAGTCTGGCTGATGTATTGGTTGACGCCGTAGAACGTGGTTCCGGTGATCACCCATATGGCCACCGCGCAGACCGTCTTGACCCACAGCTGCGGTCGGAACAGATCCCCGTAGTGAACCTTCGGCGCTTCACGGGTTACGAGATCGTGAGAGATCTTCTTAAGCGTCTCCTCGATCTTTTCAGTTGGCATTTTGTTCCTGGAATGCGATGGGTTTTGGGATTAAAAGATGACATAATCCGAAGTTATTAAATATATTTGGAATCATATTGCTTGTGCAGGTTATTAAATTAGACAATTGCTTGAATGAGATGGAGACTATTGTGAGAATGAAAATCTGCCAATTGGAGAGGATGAAAAAACTTATGAAATCCATACTCCATACTTAATATTATAAATGCGAAAGTGTGTCTGTCTGTCTGTCTGTCTGTCTGTCTGTCTGTTACCTCTTTACGCTTAAACCGCTGAACCGATTTGGATGAAATTTGGTATGGAGATAGTTTGAGTCCCGGGGAAGGACATAGGCTACTTTTTATCCTGGAAAAATGCCCTCATCCGCGATAAACGAATTTAAGGCGGACGAAGTCGCGGGCATAAGCTAGTCTTATATAATTTAGCTTCAAAGAGTCAACACAATATACTAACATGGTAGCAGCTTTCTTAACAATCGCCGTCGCTTCGTCCACTCTACCGACGCTGAGCAACCACCTCGGGGACTCCGTCATGATCAGGAAGTAGCTCAAGTAAATCAGCTGAGGAACTGCAAGCGCCAAGCTATACTTCTCCCAGCTCCTCAAGTAGTACGCAAACAGAGGAATCGTCAGATGACCCAGGATGAAAGGTATATGGAAGACGCAACCGAAGGCTTCTCTGTACTTTGGCCCAATGGCTTCCATGACAATGACGAAGGAGATGACCATGGTGCCGGCCGTGGAGAAGCCGAGGAAGAAGCGGTAGATGGTGAAGGCCAGGTAGCTGGTGGAGAAGGGCACGCAGAACCCGAATGCGATGAGCCCAGCGATGGAGACAAGGAAGGTGATGCGACGCCCGTATCTGAAAACAAGAAATGTACAAAACATTGATTTAAACTTACACGATCTTCAATCATTATCACAATACGACGAAACTACGAGTTTCCTTCGAGATCATGGACGTAACGCGACGTCCAAAACGTCGAAGAATTACCAACGAAAGGTAATTAAATAAATCATATTTTTACGCGATTAAGTCCCGTTTTGTTGTGTAGTGATGATAAAAACATATACATGATTTAAATTATGTATTGGTCTTGATTTTCTGGGTCTTGCAGTTTTTCTATTTATTTAAGTATTATGTTTGTATATATAATAAGTATGTTTATCGTCGTCTGTCTGGTACACAAAGTACGAGCAATACTTACTTTGGGACTCAATCGATTCGTGTAAGATTGTCCCTGATATTTATTTATTTATTCATGTTTTATTTATCTCGTTTAGTTGAACGTAAAATATTCTTCCTCAGAAGGCTGATTTACGATCAAAATTAAGTAACGTTTGATAAATTACACAAGGCTCTATAGAATATACAATGTTAGAATCAATCAGCCTCTGTTTACTCGTATTATTAACTCGAATGACGCTTTTTATAAAACTCTAAAAAAAGCCAAAACAAAAACCGTTACCGTTACCGTACAAAATACATCTTGTAGTTTTTGAGTAATATGCCTGTGACACACGGCTGTACGGACGGATGGGTATGACAAAACTATAAGGGTTTTGGCCACGGAACCCTAAAAATGCATTAGAAATATGATCGCGAGGAAACCTTTTTCAATATTTTAGCAAAGGTATGAATTATCAACTTGGTTCGTTTAAACCCAATAATAATTTCCACTCACCTATCAGAGAGGAATCCGAAGACGATACTCCCGGTCAGGATCCCAAACTGTAGCACCATCTGCGTGAAGCTGGCCAGCCAGGACCTGTCGCACACCAGATCCCACTCTGAGATGATGGTGTTCTCCATCGGACTGGTGTCATAGGCGTACTTCAAACATTCGTCATAACAAGTCCCATTGGCTATTACTCCAGTGAAATTATTTGGAAACTGTTCACACCAAAAGCTTACTTTCGGCGTCAGGAACAGTATCGCCATCTGTACCCATCCTGATGATAACTTGATGAGAAATACTGACAGGAAAATTATTAGCTGCCATTTCCCGAAGTGGCCTAGAAGTTGTGAAAATGTGTCTTCAGGGACAGTTTTTTCTGTAGCAACATCTGATACTCTTTGCACCATCTTTATTATCAGAATCAGAATCAGAATCAGATTTTTTTTGTTATTTATTTCAATTTGTTCCTGTACTTAATCTCACTATCATGAATCCTGTTATTTTTTGTAGTTAATTTTCTCTGATTGGCTTCCTTAAATCCTGCACATCGGTATCCTGTTCGATTGGTTATGGTGAACTATTTTTTTAGTTTTATCAGATGTCATAATTTGTTATCAAACATTGACGTATTTGTGTTTTTGCACTTCTGTCATTGATTATCTGATGTCTTCAACGGTATCAGCACTTACATATATTAATTCCTCATCTCAGCATCAAGATCGTCTTAGCTTATCTTCTTTGTGTCTTATCTGTTGATATCAAATGGTTGTAACTACTTTTTATGATATATCTTACATTTTATTTTAATTTCTGTTTGTACTACGGTCGCGGAGTCTCGCTTGAGATAACAGTCAAGGCTACTTTATTTAATGATGCGTCTTTCATTCTGACCTTTAGCAAAACGGGACAAAAATTAATGATGCCAGCACAGGTTAGACCTGTTTAGTATTTACGCCATTTAAACATATCAAGATAAATATGTATTATGTATACTAAACAATATCCGCAACGTCATTCGCAGACGAGAAAAATCATAATCCTCTTTGATGCTTCAGTGTAGTCGGGTAAAAAGTATTCTTTAATCATTTGTAGGTGCGCAGCTACCCCTGTACCAAAAATAATTGAAATTCTCTAAGCCGTTTTGGAGTGGTGAAGCCACTTACATACATCCAAAAACAATTGTGTTGGTGGCCTTGAAATATTTGGCTTCACATTTTTTAAATTATCAATGTACAGACATTTTATTTTATAACTTTATAATAGTATAGAAGATTTAATATATATTTGTCTGTACAGCCTTGACCATGACCTTGTTGATCTTGAGTCAACGCGCGTTAAAATTATGCTGTTCACGAACAACAGTAACAAAGCATCAACAACGGCATACCGGAACAGATTAAGAATAGTTACCTATTTTCTGCGACTAAATAAAGTATCCAAGTAAATAGTTTCAAAAAAGGCAAGCCGATAAATATTATCTTGCACATATTCACTTCGCCTTTTCTAGCAAACCCATAAATTAGTGGTAATTTCGCAGTGAGGTCATGGGTTCGCGAGGTATACAGTTACTGTATAGATATGTAGGTAGAAATTAGTAGAAAAAGAGGTAAAATTGGAGTACCTACGTCGTTGTATTTGCATCCCTTTATACATATACACGCAAACACAGTTGTTAGAATGTTAATTAATTCATTAGTACTTGAACCTCTACTTAATTTAGGTTCTATATATAACAATTAAATATAATATAACATAAAACATTTTCATTCAATATTTTATCAAATGTAAAAAAAAAAGTTAATACCTACCACATAACTTTAATCTATATATATAAACGTAAAAGTCCTGACTGACTGACTGCCTGACTCACTTAAATCAACGCCCAGCCCAAACCGTTAGACCTAGAGAGCTGATTTTTCACGATAGGTAGCTTTTATAACGTTAGTATCCACTAAGAAGGGGTTTTTCAACATTCAGCCCCTAAAGGGGTGAAATGGGGGTCCAAAGTTTGTATGGGAAAACAAGATTAGATAGACTATTTTCTGCCAGGAGTATTCCTAACAATAAATGAGTAAACACGTGTTTCGGGTTTTTTGAGAATTCAACTAGTTAAGGGATGAAATGAGGGTCCAAAGTTTGTATGGGGAAATTAGATCAGTTTCGACTATTTAATTTTAAACTTCACACGAGTATTTTTAACAATAAATTAGTAAATACGTGTGGGTTTTTGAAAATTCAACCCCTAAGATGATGAAATGAGGGTCCAACGATTGTATGGGGAAATCAGGTCAGTTTCGACTATTTAATTCTAAACTTCACACGAGTATTTTTAACAATAAATGACTAAATACGTGTTTCAGGGTTTTTGAACAGTCAACCCCTAAAAGGGGAAATTTGGTTACAAAGTCGAAAAGTCGACATGGGTATTGTTTCTTTGGTTTATCCGGTCGCTGATTACGAAAACAACAACGATTTTAAAATCCGACGTGGCGGACGTGAAATGCTATCTCCCCTGTCAGGGTGCGATGGGGTTGAAATGTCAAAATATCAATATGGGTGTCGTTTTATGGTTATTTGGGATGTAAATTACGAAAATTAATCCAATTTAGTGGACGTGAAATATCATCTCCCTGTTGGTGTGCGATGGGGATGAAATGTGAAAATATCAATATAGGTGTCGTTTTTATGTTTTTTTGGGACGTTAATTACAATACATTCAAGGAGAGGTAAACAACAGGCGGTCTTATCGCTAAACAGCGATCTCTTCCAGACAACATTGGGTAGTGAAAACACTGAGGTTTCTAAGAAAAACAATTGAGTTAGGGAATATTATGTGTCCTCCCTCCCTTTATTTTCTAAACAGTAAGTCGTAAAAAAATACAAACGTAACATTTAATAACTTTACGAATAAAATACTTTCAACTAAAATTGTGTGCAATAAGATCGGATACACGGTTTTTGAGATATTGCCGAAAAACTGCACTTCTTAACAAAAGGACGTAAGCAGCATGAAGATACGCTCTTTTGCTGGTCTGTAGTGCTTATTATTGTCGTAACGGCTGCGGAACCGTACACTAAGCATGGTCCGACATGCTCTTAGCTGATTTTTGAAAATGACCCCGAATTTGACGCGAGCGAAGCCGCAGGCAATTTTTTTTATTCAAGAGTAGAAATCTGCATTAATCATAATCTCTTAGTAGTAGTAAGTCATTGCCGGCGTAACAATTCAACAATTATTGCAATCATTTCTTTAAAAAAAAAGAGAACTGGCTTTACCAACACGTCGTATACCGAGACCTCCAGAAGGTAACAAATACTTTTCCGAAAACCGAATCTAAATCGGTTCAGCCAAACGCGAGATAATACATACATTCCTACATAAGGGTCAAACTGAAAACCTCTTTCTGTAGACGGCTAAAAATTACGTGTAGTAGCTAGTCATCTGATAAAGATGTAGAGGGCAATGATGACGATGTAGGAATTATTTGGTGCAGTTTTATGATAACAATTTTAAATAATTTCATAATTCAGGAGTTCCATTGCGAAATTCCATATTAGATTAACGGATTATAGTTCCTTTGCTTTTATGTGCGAAATAGTGACTTGGTCAGATGTGACAATAAATTGTGCTCACATGCGCATATTTTCATGCAGTTTCCATAAAAAAAATACGCATGCAAATACAACAAACCAACACCAAACAGTATAATCCTCGACACGTGTTTCGCCTCTCTACGAGGCTTCATCAGGAGATGCAGGAGATGTTGACGGTCACTCGACCTGAGAAATGCTACTATACTGTCCGATAGTAGTTTGTTGTATGTGAATGCGATTTTATTAAAACTGCATAAAAGTGAGCGCAATTTATTATCATATCTAACCAAGACACAATTTCGCAAAAGCAAAGAAACTATAATCTATTAATCTGATCACAATTTTATCAATGTAAAACTTAGAAACTGACCTTTATAAAATATAGTTAAGAACTAATGCTAGGATACAGGTCACCGTATTCAAATCTGGTAACTTGTTTGAGGACTATGATGCCAAATACAGCCACACTTTAAAATAACTTTGCACGCTAAGGCCACAGATACGTAAGGAGACTTTCCTAATCGAACTCCAAACATTTAATTTATGATATAAAATGAAATGTCTATAGTTTAGATATATTTTCAAATAAATAAGTGATGCGGACTATTATGCATGTCACTGAGTTTTTTTTTTTAATTTTTTGTTTCATTGTAATGATTTTTTGAATGGCTAAACGGATTTTTAGTAAACGGGTACAAAAGAGGGCTATGACTACTTATCTTACGCGAACGAAATTGCGGGCACCTTCAACTCTATACTATTATAAAGTTGTAAAAATGAAATGTCTGTACATTGAATAAATTTAAATAATATTGTAACGAACTATTTGGAGGTCAATGAAAAGAAAAATATATTTTTTGGATTTTTTTGTATGTTTGTATGTGTCGTTGTGGCTTCATCACGCCAAATTGGCCAAACGGATTTCAAATTTTTTTGTACACGGGTAGTTGGTTACCCCCCAATGCTTATATTATAGGATAATTTTTACCCAACTACTCCTCTGACGATAAAAAGGGGTTATGACTTTTTCTCCTCCGCGAACGAAGTTGCGGCACCTTCTGGTATCTATTAAATATATCGTTGTGTACTCATAGCAGATGCCATATTGAGCTTACCATGGGACCAGTTCGATTTGTATAAAATTGTTCCCCTAATATTTATATTAAAATCACAGCCAACTGTAACAAATTTGATTCACAGCTATAAGAATCTAAATCACATCACGAACTCCGCGGGTTTGGCAAAACGTCATTAAGTTAAAAATAAACAATAAATAAAAGGTGCGCGTGCGCGAAGTGCGCGCGTTATCTGCGCGCGCGGCGGTTGAATGCGCGTGCGCGTGACATGTGGCCTGATAATCGAGGGACTTACCAAGGTACTTCACAATGTAAATAATATAAGATTTTAACAATGTAAACTGAATCCTTATAGTTTCGTCATTTCCGTACTTCCGTCCGTTCGTATATCACATGCATTTTACTCAAAAACAAGAAGATGTATAAAAATAAAATTTGGAGTATAATTGTCTTGTATAAACCGTTACTTACTTTGATAGTTAAAAAATAACTAAAATAACATTTCTAGGGACTCGATACATATTAATCAACACTGAAAAAAATCAGCAAATATCAATTTGTGGCATATAATTCGATACTTTTTTTAAAATCATTTGGAGGTTTCTAAAAAAAATCGATTTAGTGAATGTTTTTGGAAACAATCGCTCCGAAAGTAGCATGAATTGTGTCCCCTTCCCCCTTTTTTCTAAACCTTATGTCTAAAAAATATGTCAAAAATTACAATGATAAAACTGAATTTGCATTAGGTAGGCATACTTGTAATAATACGCCTTGCAAGCACTCTGTATACACCTATACATATATTGATGCTTGCAATAAAAGTGGAATAAGGATAACTTGTCGGATTTGGATATTGAAATAAAACTATCTGTCGCGAGTTGGTAGGTGCTTGTGTACAAGGACAGGTAGTACGCACGAAATAACCATGATATACATATTTGTCTGTTAATATTTTCTTCTATTTCCGCGATTATTAGTCATTGAAATAAATTTTCCAGCTGTCCATGGTCACGGGTGGTCCACCCGTGACCATGGAAAGCTGGTAAGCTTCCGAAACGTCGGGAACTAAAATGAGATAATATACGCGATATAATCCGTTAAATTGTTTTATTTCAATATTTGTCTGATGTTACTGAAATCTTTATTCTGTAAGTAGGCCATAAGGGCATTTTTACAAGTCTGACTCTACGGCGTTTCCCAAGAGTAGACCACTGAAGAGAAGAAAGCCGAAACAAAATCAACAGTCAGTCATTTTTTCGAAATAACTCTTATATCTATTGTAATATTTGTTCTTAGCCTATCCTAAATATATGTTTTGAGTATATAAACTCAATGCGTACTTCTTCAAGAAAACGTATCAAAATTTATAAAAGTAAAAAATATATAGAATATAAAAAAGCAAAATAGTGATTTTTTATTTAAAACAACTTACATACGTTTGATTTGCCACCTTATAAGAACCGTGTCCCGGTAAAAGTAAATTATTTGGTTTCTGTTTACTAACAAGATTTCTTGTAAAATATGATAACTTGGGCAAGTTATCATCTGTAAAAAAAATATCGTAAACGCTCTACAATAGTTATCAATTTGTTACTCGAACGAATGTAAGGCTGCAAAGTTGTTATTTGGCGCGAGTGCTTAAATTGAAAGCCGACTAAGCGAAGGAATTTAAAATTGGTTCAAATATAGTCCTGAGCGTAACAAGGCTTTCAAGACACGAGATGCCAAATAATTTTCAGCCGTGCGAAATACAATTTTTCAAATGACTGCTCCGAAAGTAGCAGAAATTGTGTCCCCCCCCCCTCTATTTTCTAAACGGTATGTTCAAAAAATATGAAAAATTTTACAAATATAAAGCTTAATAAATACTTACAACGATTCTATTATAAATTAATATTTTATTTTATTAGGTTGTGGTATACAAAGTTTAATATATTTTTCCATATTCAAGATCATTTCTTGTCGACTCACCTGTAAATTATCAAATCTTACAACGAAAATTGTTTTCAACATGATTGGGCATATCGTTTTTAAGTTATTGCCAAAAAACTGCGTTTCGCAGCAAAAGGACTTAAGTGCCGGGGAGATACGCTCTTTTGTTAGTGTTATGTATGTATGTATGTATGTAATCACTTTATTGCACATAAATTAATACAAAAAAAATTTATTTACAATCACAGATATGTACAAAGGCGAACTTATCCCTGTGAGGTTAACCTTAGTGTTTTTTTCATATCGCATTTTTTTCATCTGTAGTGCATTTTTTGTATAAACGGCTGCGGAACCCTTCATGGACGAGTCCGACTCGCTCGTGGCCGCTTTTTCATATTATTCATTTAAAACGAGTGACAATGAACCCACGAAACAGACTCAAAAATATAAACTTGTACTTCAATTGACTTTTCCACGCTAGCGGATAAAACGAACTTTTCCACGCAGATTCTGCGAGCTCTGTAAATGGAGATTTCCGAGCTAGTGAGATGAAATGGAACCTTTCCGTAGAAGGTTTCCTGGTGCGGTGTTCTGGATACTCAATGCAAATCTTTTGAATCGAACAAATAAAACGAAACTTAGGCATAAGCTCCATTTAAGAGTCCCCAGTAAGCTCGGTTCTCCATACAAACGTAGTTACGCTCTCATTTTAAAACGACTTGCTAGTTTGCTCTGAAACTTTGTACTTAGAATAAGTTAAGGTATATGCAGGCTTGTAATTAATTTATGTAGCTTCAGATATGATAGTAAAAAAAATACAGCAAATTTAAGTTTTTCATACAAAACTTGTTTTTGCTGTATTTCATTTGTTTTATAATCTGGAGCCATATAAACTAATTACAGGCCTAGACATGGCTCATTTCATGGTACCTACATGCAAAGTTTCATTACAATCCAACACGTAGTTTTAAAATGAGAACGAAACTCCGTTTGTATGGGAAGGTGAAATTCGGCCGAGCTTGCTGGGGACTCTTAAGTACCTTTGCTATAAATGGTTTAACCTAAAAAGCATCAATCAAGATAATTGCAGATTGGTTTTATTTTAGAATGCCGTGGTCGCCTGTTCGATCCCGGCGAGGACGCGACGTAAAATGTTATTAAATAATTATGATACATTCTCTTGGTGTTAGGTGTAGATAACCATTCATTTCGTAATAGTTGTTTCAATGTGTCTGTAATGCACAACAAATATATATTGCGGCCTTATACTATCTAACTATGTACAATGATTTTTATGGTTCCGTAGGAACCCTTATAGTTTCGCTTTAGCTCTGTGATCATTAGTACTAGAAAGCTGAAATTTGGTATGAGTATGTGTATGTATCACGCCGACAAAACGGTAAAATAAAAACTAAACCTAAAGTGGGGGTGATTTTTATTTCGTCCCAACACTAGTGGGTGGGATGTCGTTGTAGGTCTTTTGAATATACGAGTAATAGGGGTCAGCAGTTTTATAAATATTCGCTCCGGAAATCCAAAAAAATAGCGATCCCCCTTATAAAATCGGTCAAGCCTTCTTATGTGCACCAAATGTCAAATGTTAACGTAAGCGACTTTTTTCTCTATAAAGCATGTTGTGTTTGCCTGTAATTGGGTAAATACTCTAAAATGTTAAGTACCCATTGTATAAATGTATACCTATTGTATAGTATTGTACCTGTTGGCAAACCTAATAAATAAATAAATAAAGCCGTTTTTAAACTATTGCCAAAAAAACTGCACTTCTCAACTAAAGGACGTGAGTGTCGTGGAGATACGCTCTTTTGCTAGTACACTTTTTCATATAGTATTTTGTTCATCGGTAGTGCATTTTTTTGTATGAACGGCTGCGGAACCCTACACTGAACATAGTCCGACATGCTCTTGGTCGGTTTTTTAATCGGTATATGGACTGTACTCAAATAAAAATTACTTTTGATGCGAAATGGTAGCTTCTATGATAGAAATCCTAAAAAACAATTTGAATAGGATCTGCATCTTCTGATGATGCCTCGTAGAGAGGCGAAACACGTGTCGAGGATTGTACAGTTTGGTGGTGGTTTGTTGTATTTGCAAGCGTATTTTTTGTGGAAACTGCGTGAAAATATGCGTATGTGAGCACAATTTATTGTCACATCCAAGACACAAGTTCGCGGAACAGCAAAGGAACTATATTCCATTAATCTAATATGGAATTACGCAAAGTAACGCTTGAAGCTATTAATTATTTGAATAGGATACCTTACGTGTTAGCTTGTTTCATGAGCCTTTAAAGTTGAGTGGGAAAGTGCATTTTTAAACTATGACAATATTAATAAGTAATAATACAATTGAATAAACCATGAAATGTATGGTAACTTTTGTAATGAAACCGTTTAGATAAACGCAAGTTTTAACATAGCTGCAGAACAAAGTTCTTAATTTCCCCGTACGAGCTAGGAACGTGTGACGTCAAACGTTCCTAGGCTTTAGTATGGAGCGATTTTTAGGAAAGTCCAATAAATGTGATTTTAAAATTGTTGTATCTCATTTAAATTTGTCAACCCGTGACCATGGAGAGCTGAAAAGCTTCCGAAACGTCGGGAACTCAAACTAAATAATATACGCGATATAATCCGTTAAATTGTTTTATTGAAATGAGTATTAATCGCGGAAAAAGAAGAAAATATTAAGGTTGTATCTCTTTGAAGTTTCATGAGGTTTAAGTAGTTTTTACACCAATATTTCTATTTTTGAGAGGTTGATCTATAATATACCTATTACAGAAAAAAATGTCAACATCCCAATTAATGGCGATCATGTTGAAGTCGCAATTTCATGTAACCACTTTTTTAACCGACTTCCAAAAAAGGAGGAGGTTATATGTTCGATAGTTTGTGTTTTTTTTAATGTATGTTCACCGATTACTCCGCCAATTGTGGACCAATTTTAAAATTTCTTTTTTTATTTGAAAGGATATACTCCCGAGGTGGTCCCATTACCACGAAGTTACCATCTGATGATGGGATCTTAAGGAAATCGAAGGCAATCCTCAAATTTTATAGGCACTTATAACGATTTTCATATATTTTCTTAAGCTATTTAAGTATTTGCATATGGTAGTCATCATCTCATCATGCTGAGCTGATGACGGAAGGTACAACTCCTTAATAGCTACGAGTTAGAGGATAATTCTTAAAAAAAACATCTTTTATAGGTAGATACGTTAAGACTGTTAGTCATATTCTTTTTAGTGTATCCCTGAAGTAGTCTCATTATCACCAAGTCAGGATTACTAGATGATGGAATACCAGGGAAATCGAGGGAAACCCTCAAATATGATAGGCACTAACAATGTCTTGTATGTATTTTTCTAAAGTTATCAGTTGTTTTCCTCTGGTTGTCATCATTTCATGCTGAGCTGATGATGGAAGCTACAATGAACTAACCAACTTTTACATTTCTTACTTCCAAAGACTCGAGATGCGTGCAAAGTACATCCTCAATCTTTCAATTCTGGGCTCTAAAAAATACTTTATATCACTACTAAAATCCATCACTAAAATACAAAAAATAAAAAAAATTAAATAAAAAAAGAACTGACTTCAAAAGAAACTAAAAAGCCATAAATAATATTTTATGTACGGTACGGATCACATTTGAATCACCTTTTGAAGTCGGTGCCAAACCTGAAGTAAATAAACTTCTTTATTCAACAAAAATACGAATTACTATGACTAAATATATATGTAGGTAGATAATACACCACATACATACATTATCTTAATAGGTATACATGTAAACATTACGTCAGGACTTGCTGTTGCTGTTTTTACCTACCTACCTCGGGTCCCACGGAAGACCAGCGCTGCGATATTACCCCGATGTCGCAGCATCACGCTGAGTGGTGGCCTTTTGCTGCGGACATGGTAGCACCGTGTTGTATACTTATATTAGTCAATTGTTTCTTGTCAATCTAGATTTAAGATAATTTTAATTTAATTATTTCTTTAAGCTTTCTTCATGTAATGGTGTTATCTTTTCGCTGCAATAAATGTGTTTTCTTTCTTTTTTTCTAATAACTAAAGGCTCGCCGCCGCGGTTCTTACTTGTAATAATTGAATGGTTTGGCACCGACTTCAAGGTGATTCATAAGTGATCCGTACCGTACATAAAATATTATTTATGGCTTTTTAGTTTATTTTGAAGTCGGTTCATCATTTTTATTTTGAAATTGTAGTGTCATTGTCACCGTACTAATGATAAAGTTGGATGAAGTCTATGAGCTTACAACCTCCTTCAAAAGACAGGCTTAAAAACAAAATTTAAAAGCTAACAAATAGAGTAAACAAACAAAAAAATTGACAAATTCCCCGATAAAGCGATGGCACTTGATGTATCTAATCTACATCACTTCATTTGAGATGTTGACAATTTTCGTAAAAATCTGTGCTATGTTACAGAACCTTTCAATAATAGAAATATTGGTGAAAAAACTACTGCAATCTTATAAAAACCCCCCGAGATATAATAATGTTAAAACCCTTTCTACACCTTCCGATCCTATCCGATCCGATCCTAATTAGCGGATAAAATCGGATAGTGTATGGTGCTACAGACCTTAAAAATTGGGATCTGTTGCACAACACATTATCCGATTTTATCCGATAAGTGTAAAACGGGTTTAAAGGATTTGACACATTTTTGGACTTTCCCAAAAAACGCTCCGTACTAAAGCCTAGGAATCTCTTTAGAACCTCTCTTTTAATGTATTATCTTCTTTTGTACTCTGAGAGGTCTTGTTTTCGTGTAGTGGTTCCTCAAATAACGGATGCCCAGTGGGCAGAGGTATTGACAGCCCTGGTTGTCGTGTCTCTCAAGTCCAGTTCCGAAGTTCACGTTCAGTATGGGCACGCCGGGCACACTAGCAGTTGCGCTATGGCTTGCGGTGCTGTGTTGCAGACACATTGGGTTAGGTGGTCCCGAAGCAGACCCCATCTGGTCATGTTTTCCCTACGGCGGCCAACTTGAGTTCTCAGCTTGTTTAGTGACCTCCAGATTGGCCATAGTTCGTTTTGGCCGGACATCAGTTGCTCCAAGGCTGGCACGTATGCGTCAGGTGGGGGAAGCTGGCTCCGCCACAGCAGGCGACGTTCATCGTGTGTGACCCTGCACAGGGCTGGTGCTTCGTATGAAGCTCTTACAGCTCTTGAGGCGGGCAGGCGGCAGTTTGAGGCCGTACAGTGGGTGGCGCGGATCGGTTTCCTGGTTACGTTTTTCAACAGCAAAGGAGACCTTTCTACGGATATTTGGAGGTGCGATACCCGCGAGTGGGTACAGCTTGGTGAGCGAGGTCGGCTTGAGGCATCCGGTGATAGTGTGACACGTTTCGTTTAGTGCTGCGGTTACCAGGCTAGCGTGTGAGGAGAGGTGTGCAATAAAGAATTATTGTATTGTCTAAATTGTCTCACTTTTTGAAGAAATATATACTATTATACAGTTTTAAAAATGAAATGTCTGTATATTGAAGATATTTTCAAAAAATATATTGTTACGGACTATTTGGCGGGCACTGAATCGAAATAATTTAATATACGCGATATAATCCGTTAAATTGTTTTATTTCAATGTTTTATTCCACCAACGATTGCCAACTCCGAATTTACTTGTAGTTCAAACCCTGGTAAGGGCAAATATTTGTGTGATATTTGTTCATGAGTCTTGGAGTTAATATACGTAGGTACTAAAGTATTTGTATGTTTGTATGTGTCGTTGTGGCTTCATCGCGCCAAATCGGCTAAACGGATTCAAACTATTTTTGGTACACGGGTAGTTGGGTATCTCCAGATAGTTATAGGATACTTTCTAACCAACTACGCCGCAGAAAAAAAGAAAGGTTATGACTTTTTCTCCTCCGCGGACGAAGTTGCGGGCACTGTCTAGTTATATTATACTAGCTTCTGCCCGCGACTTCGTCCGCCTTAAATTCGTTTATCGCGGATAAGGGCATTTTTCCGGGATAAAAAGTAGCCTATATCCTTCCCCGGGACTCAAACTATCTCCATACCAAACTTCATCCAAATTGGTTGGTCCAAGCGGTTTAAGCTTGAAGAGGTAACAGACAGACAGACAGACAGACACACTTTCGATTTATAATATTAGTATGGATTACTAGAAGATGCCCGCAACTTCGTTCGCGGAGGAGAAAAAGTCATAACCCGTCGTTTTTTCTTCAGCATAGTCGGATAAAAAGTATCCTATAACCATCTGGAGATACCCGCTACCCGTGTAACAAAAATTATGGAAATCTGTTTAGCCGATTTTGCGTGATGAAGCCACAACGACACGTACAAACATACATAAAATTCAAAAAATATATTTTTCATTTTAGTGACCTCCAAATAGTCCGTAACAATCAATTTTTTGAAAATACATATCTTCAATGTACAGACATTTCATTTTTACAACTTTATAATACTCGTAGTATAGATTTATTTATTGTTTCACCGAGTCACTAGGTACATTACATGGTATTTTTTCAATTCTCACCAGCTACCGGGTATAGAAAATAATTTTTAAAGCGTCGATTCTACTGCAATAATTAATAACTAACGCTTCGGCTGTAAATAATGTTATCGATCAGTCGAATCATGTTTCTAAAACATTGCTGTTCGTCATCAGTAGGAGTAAAAACAACTACCTGAGATATATGTCCAATACTTCAATTCGAAACTGCTTTGCGCCACCTACTTATACGCACAGTTTCTTATTCTCAACGTCCCCCACTGCCCAAAGATTATCTGGAAGAGATCGCTGTTTAGCGATAAGATCTCCTGTTGTTTACCTCTCTATTTATATATTTTTTGGATTGTTTGTATGTGTTGTTGTGGCTTCATTACGCTAAATGGATTAAAAGGATTTCAACTATTTTTGGTACACGGGTAGCTGGGTATGTCCAGATGGATATAGGATATTTTTTACCCGGTTACGCTGAAGAGAAAATAGAGGGGTTATGACTGTTTCTCCTCCACGAACGGAGTTGTACGAAAGAAGGCACCCTTCTTAGCTGATATTGTCGACAGTAACCCATCCATAATTTCGGTTGAGATTTGCCACACCTATGGCATTCTACCATCATCGCTGCACCAAAATGCTACCAAATGTATAATTATTTTAACGAATACTATTGAGGTATTATTATTATTTTAATCTTAATTGTTTTATATACTCGGACATTTAGAATTTTATTCTAGACACATTCTAGTTTTTTTTTCTTTTTTATTGCCAATCCATTTGGGATTTGTCTTAATATTTATTTAATTTTTGAAATGATAATTTTTATCAATAATATTATACTTAGGTTTAATCATCTGATTAGGTTTTTTTTAGGTTTTGCCTAATCTTTGCAACAAATGTTGGATGTTGGATCTCTCCCAGTAAACACTTCTCTAATGTACTCTACCTGACAATTCGAAACTGCTTGTAACTAGGCCTATTGAATAAAGCATTGATTGATTGATTGATATTATCACTGCTCATTGCTCATTGTGATTATATTCTGCAACAGATCTGCTCACCCGCATAGATCTCAGGTAATGAGACCGGCAGATCTGTGTCATTACCACCGGATTCATCATATACATATACTAAACTATAGTACGGGCTAAAGGAAACTTCTGATGGAGCAATAAAACGAGCTGTCAACAAGGATACGGCTAACGTTGATATCGCTTAGCGATGGATAATTATAAAGTAAATAAATAAATATAAATAAATCAATAACACGGGGACAATCTGACACAAATCGACTTAGTCCCAGACTAAGCAAAGCTTGTACTATGGGTACTAGGCGACGATATACATAATATATAGATAAATGATAATACTTAAATACATAGAAAACATCCAAGACCCAGGAGCAAACATTAGATACTAAACTATTACATATTCGTAAGTAAACTAGAAAGCGCCCGCAACTTCGTTCGCGGAGGAGAAAAAGTCATAACCCCTCATTTTTTCTTCAGCGTAGTCGGGTAAAAAGTATCCTATAACCATCTGGAGATATCCAGCTGCCAGTGTACCAAAAATAATTGAAATCCGTTAAGCCGATTTTGCGTGATGAAGCCACAACGACACATACAAACACAAAAAAAAAATAAAAGAATCTATTCAGTAACCTCCATTACAATCATTTATTTGAAAATTACTTCAATAAACAGTAAACAGACATTTCATTTTTACAACTTTATAATAGTATATTTTTCTCTTCCGCGGACGAAGTTGCGGGCTCCATCTAGTATAGGTGTGTGAACCCATACTTGCTTTTTAAGATTATCTAGATAGGTATTATCGTAGAAACATATAAATCATGCACCCACCGATCGAAGCTAGGTCATCTAAGTTCTAATTACTTAAATAATAACTTGTTAGAAATAGTTACGAACCTTATTACTAAACCACTTATAAACACTTACATATTTATAATCCGTAAATGCCTCACTAGTTTATACTACAGTTAGTCCGTACGCACAGACAGACAAGCAATCACTGCGGGCGGCTGGCAATCGTACGCAGAATATTTTATAATGATAATTATGGTTTAAGGATAGTGCGCTCGTGTAATGGTGAGAACACACCGGGAGCGAGGCGATGTACTAACTACTAAGGTTAACTGGTAGATAATGCCTCATTGCATTAAGTTCGCCTTTTTGTACGATAAATCTCCTTGTTTAGGGTAAAACGGGACTCTATTACTAAGACTCCGCTGTCCGTCCGTCTGTCTATCTGTCCGTCTGTCACCAGGCTGTATCTCATGAACCGTGATAGCTAGGCAGTTGAAATTTTCACAGATGATGTACTTCTGTTGCCGCTATAAAAACAAAAGCTTAAAAAGTATAATTTTATGTCTCTCTATGTCAAGAACCAATATAAAATGATCGAGCACTCTGTACACTCTGTTTAGGAGTAGGGCTCTGCTAACACTCGATTTTAACACGCTTTTATTACCTCGACCTGAATGTAACTATGTAATGGAATCTAAGGTAACTAATTTAACCATCTTCCAAGCATCGTAGTGATCGTCATGAAAATTGGCAGCTGTATGTAGTTCTGATGACAATACAATAATATGGTACTGTCGAACTGATCTGATGATGAAGCCGGAACATATGAACTGGAACTTCATGATGGAACATCGTATCATAGCTGTGTTTGTATTTGTTAGAAAAAACTTGTAAAGCGTATTTTTCTAGTGATTTTTAAATTATAATTTTTTTATAGATACAGCCGTTTGTAGCGTATATTTTGTACGGCACTCTCGGTGCTAGCATAGGGTGCATAGACATAAATGATTAAAATTAGCAGATATATTTCGTGGGTTGTGCTATAAAAGAGATTAACACCAAATTTCAAGTTTCTAAGACAACTGGAAGTACCCTTTAGGTTTTCCATGGACGGCATGTATGGAAACACCATTTTTAATGACTGTATCTTTGGATTGCGTTCACTTAGAAAAACGTTGAATGTCCCGTCCGTTTAACCTAATTAAACAGGAAAATATCATATTAGAGGCCCCATTTCTTGGTAACTCCAGACACATTTTCGGTAACATCAGAGACGTCTAAAGCGTGGGTCTAAAAGTTGATTCACCCTTTCGCTAATTTGGCTACGGAACCCTAAAGGTGCGTCCACATTTGTATCATTTGCCCGATCAGATCTTCGTTCCGTAGCATGATCGCGTGTCACGATCACACGTCTGGACGTTGCGTCGATCCGATCGCTCGAAATCCGTGTTGCTACGCGTATCACACACTTATATCGGACGAGTGCGGCATAATCGCCGCGCCGGCAGTGAGCGTCCAAGCAGCGCGATACGCAGTCATGCCACGGCACGGTGATCTGATACGGGCAAATGATACAAATGTGGACGCACCTTAAAAAGCAGGCAAGATAAATGTCCCAAAATGCATTGCAAATTTTTAACTGACTTCCAAAAAAAGGAGGAGGTTCTCAATTCGACGGAATGTTTTTTTTTTTATGGATGTTCACCGATTACTCAAAGACTATTTGACCGATTTCTTGGTACTTTTTAGTTGGTCCCATTTAATTTTGGTGAATATCTGATGATGGAATCCATGAGGAATTGAAGGAACTCTTCAAATATTGTGGGCATACATATAGCGATTTTGGTATTATAAGAAACATAATAAGCATTTGCATTCAAAAAGTGTAAATTGGTGAAGTGGAACTGATGCAGAAGACCACAGAATGCCATCGGAACTCCTCAATGATAAATGATTTACGGGTGGCGACAAAATTATCTTGCTTAATTTAGCTAAGCAACTTCATAGTCACAAATTTAAATGTTCCTGATGAGAATGGTACCATCGAATTGATTTGATGATGGAGCCGGAAGGTAGGCCAGATCTATGTAATAAAATAATGTATCCTAGCCGTGTTTGGGCTTGTTCGAATCGTCACGAGATACATTTTTAAGTAAGGATTAACTAAAAAGTGTAAAATAAATATACTTTTAAACAAAAAAATAAAACCGACTCCAAAAAAACTAAAAAGTAAAATATAATGCCATAATTCAGTTTCTTCAAATTACTTACAAGTAACCGTTTGTATACTCAATCTATACAGAGTCGGTGCCATCGTGTCACAACTTACTAAAATCGACAATTTTCAATATTTTACACATTATTTATATGGCACCGACGCCAAAATAAGATTAATTGTATATACTGTATAGATTGAGTATACAAACGGTTACTTGTAAGTAATTTGAAGAAACTGAATTATGGCATTATTTTTTACTTTTTAGTTTTTTTTGGAGTCGGTTTTATTTTTTATAATCATTGACATCCTGCTTGACAATGGATTATGGTTGAAGATGCAGTGTTTGGACAGTGTCGAGCATTTATTTGTTGTTTTTTTAGGGTTCCGTACCTAAAAAGGAAAATCAAAACCTTTATAGAACACTTTGTCGACCGTCTGCCCGTCTGTCCGTCGGTCAAAACCCTTTTTCTCAGGAACGAGTGGTATCAAGCTAACATTAATATCAAATACTGGAATCCCTTGAAACTGTGAAAAAACAAACGTCTATGTCAACGCAATCATAAGGTGTACCTAGGCATTAAAAAGGTGTTTCTACACAAATTGTCGAAGAATGAAAACCTAATAGAATATTTCCTTTTGACCTAGAAACTTGAAATTTGGTATAAAAGTAGCTCTTATAGCACAAACCTATGAGAAAGTCTAACTTTTTTTTAATTTCCATCTCTATTTTCATACAAACTGCAGTTGAATTAAAACCTTAACTTCCAGTTGTGGCAGAAACTTGAAATTTGGTAGGTAGGTGTACACAGTAACAACCAATGAGAAAATTCTGAAAACCCAAAATTTGTATGTCTGTCTGTCTTTGCGTACATTTTGCTGGCTCCGTTAACACTGGATTTACATAGATACTGCTGTTTATAGCCTATATTTTGGACGGAACCCTCGGTGAGTCCGATGTTTAAAATAATTCCCGAAGCGAAGAAGGCTGTTATTTCGCAGTATACGTGTTTATCTGTTCGTCAAATCATAACTATCATAAGGGTGAAACCTGTGGACCGATTTGAAATGTCTGACAATTTGAAGATCAGGTATTTTTTTTTAGTTAGTTTTACATTATGTTCACTTATTTACTCGTGCCACTAATGTCCTTTACTCAGAATCGATCCCGCTCCCAAATCCGACAGGCGAGGTCTTATCAAAACTGTCAACCATTAACAATTTATCGTATCAATCGTGTATTTTTATACGAATGCGAACTTTATCAGCATGTATTAAAGTTAACTCAGCTTGTAAAATTTATCTAGTGATATACGAGTTTGCGTAAGTTATCCTCAAATTTCACAACAGTGTAGACCAGTGGTTCTTGAACTTTTTTGGCGCTGGAACAGTGGCGTAGCTTGGTAACCAAGGGCCTGGGGCAAAATAAAATATTGGGGAGTTCCAGGTTCTATTAGTCATGAATGCAGTACAGATGATAATGATATCAGCCCTTTATCGCCCACTGCTGAGCATAGGCCTCTCTTCGAGCACGCCACTTATCCCTGTCCTGAGCCGATCTCATCCAAAAGTGACCCGCAATCTTACGAATGTCGTCCACCCAACGAGTCAACGGACGCCAGGCACTCCTTTCGTCTGAAAGCGGCCACCATTCCGTTAACATTTTGGCCCACAACTAACTAACTTGGGCCAATAACTAGAAAGCAGTAACTCAAAGACGGTATATCCGATCATGATGAAAACATTATCACAACACAACAAAAAGGGCCTTAATCGCGTATAAATATGATTTATTTAACTACCTTTCGTTAGCAATTCTTCGACGTTTCGGACGTTGCGTTACGTCCATGGCCTCGAAAGAAACTGGAGTGGCGAAATCAACGTCTTCTAGCCGCGCGAGTTTTCGATCTACCCGCGCTTGATGTTTATTATTAGGTTGAACACTACGGTCGTCACTAGACCGACACACTGCACTCACGTCGTCAGGCGATTTATCAGATGTTATATGATGTTGCTTACATTTACTAATTACTGGATTCCACGAAGACGAAAGCTTGAAACCATCTTCCCGGTTGAAATTTCGGTGTTTCTTGATTTCAATTGCTTCAAGCACGACTCTACAATAGTAAATTACGTTCCGTAGAAAGGCTCTTGGGATTATGAAGCTCAATCCAGTGGTTTGGTCCCGCTTCTAATAAATGTTTGGCAATAGCGGACTTATTCACCTGGCGGTTCTTAACAGCTGCGATATGTTCCTTGACTCTTTCAGCAATAGTGCGCTTCGTCTTTCCAATATAAGAACTCCCGCAACTGCAATCGATCTTGTAAATGCCAGGTGATTGGAACCGAATAACATCCTTAGGTGATCTTACATGCCCTATGACCCTAGATAACGGCTTGTACACAGTTTTTATCGAGGACTTTTGTTGTACTGTGCCAATTTTGTCCGTTATTCCTCTTACGTACGGCATGAATGCTGGGTGCTTCCAAACGTCAGGATGTTTACGTTTTGGTTTTCGTCTGTGCTGCTGTCTGTTCACCTCATACCCATTAAATCTCAGGACCTTTTGAATGTGTGATACCTCACTATCTAAGAATTCCGGGTCGCAAAGGTCACGTGCCCTGTTATAGAGGGAACTCACAACAGCTGGAGGTAACGAGGACGGTGATGAGACAACGCATTTAAATACCTGTCGGTGTGTGTCGCTTTCCTGTAAACAGTGTGCGTTATGGAGCCATCTACCCGACCTGTCACTTTTACGTTCAGAAAAGGCAAGCTACGTTCCAGTTCCAATTCATACGTGAACTTAATTTTGGGATGAAAGGAATTTTGATACTGCAGTAATTGCTCAACCTCCTGTTTGCCACCCTTCATAACGCAGAAAACATCGTCAACATATCGCTTCCACAACTTCACTGCCCATGGTCGCAGATCTAAATTGGCTTCAAAATGTTCCATCCAGATGTTTGCCATAACCGGTGCCACAGGGCTACCCATGGCAACACCGTCGATCTGGAGGTAATGCTTTCCACGATATAAAAAGTAACTGCCTTCCAAACAGTTTCTTAGCGATACCATTATAGACTCCGGCATCCCATTGTCACTCAGCCTTTTTCTCATAACTTCAAGACACTCCTTTACGGGAACATTGGTGAAAAGTGACTAAACATCAAAACTCACCATTATCTTATCCGGTCCCAGTCTTTATGTCCTTCAGTGTGTCTACAAAGTGGCGGGAATCCCTCACAAAAGACGACGTGTTACCTACAAACGGCTGTAACACCGACGCAACATGCTTCGCAAGATTGTAAGTGGGGGACGCAATCTGACTTACGATAGGCCGCAGCGGCACGTTGGGTTTGTGTACTTTCGGTAGCCCGTACAGTTTCGGTGGTTGCACAATTTTAGACCTGTATAACCGGGAAAGTCGTCTTCTCCGAATGAGTTTTCATAGTCTCTGATGACTGCCCGTATGCGACGTGTAACTCGAGCAGTAGCATCGTAGGAGACGGGCTTATATACGAGGTTATCTTCCAGTAAACCCCGTATTTTACCATCGTAATCAGCAGAGTCCATCACTACAGTGGCATTACCTTTGTCAGCCTTAAGAACTAGGATATTCTCATTCTCCCTCAAGTCCTTCAGGGCTGATCGCTCTTCTGCAGTGACATTACTCACGGGTAGGATAACCTTCCTTAGGATAACCGCAACATCCTGTCTAAGCACCTCTGCGTCGCTAAACGGTACCTTGTGACGTAGTATCGCTTCTTCTACGCTGCTGATAACGGTTTCATACGGAATCCGCTTGGGTGTTATAGAAAAATTCAACCCTTTTTAAGTACACATACGGTCGCATCTTGCAAGGTGGCGCTGGATAAATTAATCACAGTGTTTGGTTTATCACAATTACCGACACTCTCGTTTCTTCCATACCGAATAAGCAACTTCTTATATTTTCTGTCGTGCCCGTTATTCCGTAAAACAAAAATACGCTCCGCTTTCTGGTAGGTTATCCGATCCAATATTTCACTGCGAGATAACACCGCACTAAACTCATTATGCAACTCATATAATTCGCACTATTCCCTAAAACATTTTTTTCTTAGAAATCTCAAGTTATTCACAAGAGAACTGTCAAAAATGTGCCGCACATTGACATTCGCTGATTTTTTTTGAGTTTCGTTTACATGTAGGTATTGAGTGCCCCCTATAGATTTTTTATTATTATTATTTAACTACCAAACTAAGTAGCGGCGTATACAAGACACGTATACTCCAAATTTCATCAATATACATCATGTAGTTTTTGAGTAAGGTGCCAGTGTCTTACGGATCGGATGCACCGACGGACGGACATGACGAAACTGGTGTTCCGTTTTTGCCATTTTGGCTACGGAACCCTAAAAAAGGGCTTCAGCTAAAAATGTACCTACAACTACAGCGCGCAAAATGTTAACTAATACAAGTGAAGCAAAATATGCAAACAATGAAAATGTACAATCACAAAATGAACATAGCGTAAAATAGCGAATTGATGATGATGTAATCATCAATGTAATTTGCACTTACTTTTGTTTTTTGTGCAATAGAGTATAAATAAATAAATACGCACGCAGAACACACAAATAGCGGTAAATGCACATAACGTTAAATATGAGAAGAAAAATGGACATTTCACGAATTGTTTAGTTGCATAATAAACCCATAACACGCAAAATATAATATATACAATTTGCGTATGTACGTTTATGGCATGTACATTTTAAGTACTGAACATTCGTCATGATATACATTTTGATTTTTTGCACATTTTTGCCTGTTGTATATTTTTAGCCGAAGCCGAAAAAAGTTGTGCAATGGACAATTATCTTACTCCGCGAAGCACACTTTGAGAAGCTGGTTTGATTGGACGATCTATAAAATCCTACCATCATTTTGCAACAGTGGCTTGGTCACGATTTACCATGATAACTTTGCCGCTCAGCAACTCGCAAAAGATAAAATTGAACCTTATTCTCATTATAATTAGCTTTACGATGATTTTATTTTAGTTTGTACAGCTGTAATGCTAACGTGGATGTAGTTAAGCTGCTACACACTACGCTATTGCGAGGAAAAAGGCACTTTAATGTTGATGTTTGAAGATTGACTTCGGGTCGATGGTGAGTGTCGGACATGAATCCGGCGTTAGTTTTGGTTTAGGGAAGGAAAGAGTGGAAGTAGCGGTGTAAGGTCGACGTCGATAGACCGTGGAATATCGATGTTATTTAATATAATAATAATAATTTTATGCACACACATATAGGTTATTTCCTTCTTCATAAGAGTTTAGAATGTGTATATACTAGAAGGTTTGCTTATTCGCGGAGGAGGAATAGGTCATAGCCCTCTTTTTTTTGCTTCAGCGTAATCGGTTACAAAGTATTCTATAACACTACAATGTACCAAAACTATTCCAGCTTTATTTTGTTTTTAGGAGATAAACCCGTAAAGACAAACATATAAAAAAATCCAAAAAACGTCTTCACTGGACCTTCAAATAGTCTGTTTCAATGATATAACATAAAAAGAAGTAGATAGGTTATACGGACTCAGAAAATGGCACACCAAAACTACGCCAATTGGCAAACCTTAACTCAGTCTCGCGCACAGAGTGCTTTGTTATATAGTGGATTATGCGTCAAATAAACAAAAATGTCGTCATGCATAATGAGATTTTGCACTAATTACTCAATAAAAGCGTCTAAAGGCATTTACAATTAGTGTCTTATTCTTTTAAATTTTTACACGTGGATTATCGTGAAGGTAACCTATCTACCTCTTTTTATATGGTATCATTGGTCTGTTTCATGTTTTTAAATATCTTAATTGTACAGACATTAAATTTTTATAACTTTCTAATAGTACTGGGTGTCTGCAGCTTCGTTCGCAGAGGGAAAAAAAGTCATGAACCCTCTTTTTTATTTCTGCGTAGTCTGGTAAAAAGTATCCTATAACCATCAGTGGAGGATCATACGCGTGGTCCCAAAATAGTTGAAATCCGTTTAGCCGTTTTGGCGTGATGAAACCCAAACATACAATTTTTTTTCCATTTAGTGACCTCCTAATAGTCCGTTACAAATATTATTTTTTACATATAGCGTCAATGTTGAGACATTTCATTTTTACAACAGTACTAAAAGGTACCTTCTAGTACTTCTATAAGGTTCTAAAAATGAACTTCGTTCACGGAGCAGAAATATCCATAATCCTTTTTTTTTGCTTCTGCGTAGTCGCATAAAAAGTCTTTAAATAGATAGCTATAGGATACAACGCGTACAGAAAATATTTGTAATCCGTTTAAGGTGCGTCCACACTTGTATCATTTGCTCGTATATCCGATCACCGTACCGTGGCATGACTGCGTATCGCGCTGCTTGGACGCTCACTGTCGGCGCGCCAATCATGCCGCACTTTTCCGATATAAGTGTGTGACACGCGATCATGCCACGCGACGATGATCTGATACGGGCAAATGATACAAATGTGGACGCACCTTTAGACGATTTGGCATGATGAAGCCCAAACGACGCGATGAATACAAACATACTGATAAAAAAGTTTTAGTGACCTCCAAATACTCCGTTACTATCTTTTTTTTTTCAATATCTTCAATGTGCAGTCATTTCATATTTATGACTTTACTAAAAGGTGCCCGCAACTTCGTTTGCGTAGGAGAAAACGTCCTAACCCATCTTTTATTTTTCAGCGTAGTCGGGTAAAAACTATCTTATAACCATCTGTGGATACCCAGCTACCCGTGTACCAAAAATAGTTGAAATCCGTTTAGCCGATTTTGCGTGATGAAGCCACAACGACACATACCAACATACAAACATACATAAAATCCTAAAAAAAATATTTTTTTGTGACCTCCAAATAGACCGTAATAATATTTTTTTTCAAAATATCTTCAATGTACAGACATTTCATTTTTACAACTTTATAATAGTATAGACTTCGTCCGCCTTAGATTCGTTTATCGCGGATAAAAGGTATTTTTCCGGGATAAAAAGTAACTTATGTCTTTCCCCAAAAGTCGATATTTTATTAGTATTTAAATGTGAAGCATATTACCAAGATTTCAAGTTCCTAGCGTAAAAAAGTATTTATTGTCCATACAAATTTTCATCCCCTTTTTCGTCTCTAACAGGGATAAAATTTAACATATAGCCCATGTCCTATTCTGATATATAAGGTACATAACTGGAAAGTTTCATAAAAAATCGTCCAGTTGTTTTTGAGATTAAGTGGAACGCACATACATACTTTCACGTCTATAATATAGTAAGGAATAGATATGAGTATCCACCTAATCATTTTATTCTGTCGGTATCAAGAAAAACCGAGCAAGTACTGATTGTATCTGAGGCAAGTTTATGCGTGTAACTGCAATTATCGTTACATCATGATTACATATGATTTGATAAAAACTAGAATAATGTGTACGAGATATTTCTAGAAGTATTGATGATATTTCATTGTATTTTTATCGAAAACATTTTGTTTTTATAAATACCTATAAGGGGTTCCGTACCAAAAATGGTAAAAAAGGAACCCTTATGGTGCGACTCTGTCTGTCTGTCCGACTATTAGAGCGACATATCTCAGAAACGACTTCTGATATATATTTGAAATTTGGAATATTTATAAACATGGTCAGCCCACATGTATTGCAAAGGAATTATTCAAAAATATATTTTTATTTTCTCAAAGAACAACGAATATGACGGGGAGGGGGGAGGAGGGGGGCAATAAAATTAAAAATCTAGCAACTAGGTCAAGTAATATATCATACTAGAAAATGCCCGCAACTTTGTTCGCGGAGGAGAAAAAGTCATAACCCGTCCTTTTTTCTTCAGCGTAGTCGGGTAAAAAGTATCCTATAACCATCTGGAAATTTCCAGCTACCCGTGTACCAAAAATAGTTGAAATCCGTTTAACCGATTTGGCGTGATAAGGCCAAATTAAAATAAATTATTAAATTATTAATTAAGTAACTTAATTCTCCAGCTCTCAAAAAGTATCTAATGGCAAGGGCGTATTATAGGGTACAGGACTATTTGAGAGACAAAAATGCATGGCGCAAAGCAGAAACTAAACAATTTACTCTTACCGGGACACGGGGGGATATGGCCTAACGAAATTTTGACACTTGGTATCCGAATCAACTGCCATAGCCCATACGAACTCATGACTTTGATTCTGATTGCGAGCGTCAAACGCGCTAGGCAATAGGGGGGGACGGTTCTTATAAGATGTCGTATCAAACGTACGCAAGTTGTTTTAAAAACACATATTTTGCTTGTTTTCTAGTATTATATTTTTACTTTTATATGTTTTCTTGGAGACCTACACATTGAGTTTATAATTAAAAATATAAATTTAAGATATTGTAATAGATGCCAGTTATTAAGAAAAATAGACTGACTGTTGAGTTTGTTTTGGATTTCTTCTCGACAGTGGTCTCCTCTTGGGAAATACCGTAGAGTCAGAGTTGTAAAAGTGTCTTGCAGCCTACTTACAGAATAAAAATCATTATTTCATTTTTAAAGTCGCGGCTGTAAGTTAGAAGATGATAATCACGCTCACGATGAAACTATCTGCCGGATACAATCGGTAGCATAGGTACATCTCTATGAGGCCAACATGCCAAAACATCGATAGTGTTGCGACATGGTCGTCAATCGGTATCGATGTTGTGAAAGCCCTCAAGGTCAATGCGAAGCTTTGTTAGCTTTATTGAGTTTAATTGATATTAAGATGGCGGCGAATTAAGTCTAACGATGTAAACGAACTATAATCGTTGTTATGAGGCTGGGACCATTTTATAAAAAAACCTGACCAGAGCATGTGGGACCAGGCTCAGTGTAGGGTTCCGCAGCGGTTACTACAAAAAATGCACTACAGAAAAAGTGCATCAGCAAAAGATCATTAATAAACTGCAGTGTAACTGGTGTAAACATTTATAATAAGTTGCCACCTGAAATTAAAAGTCAGCCATTACACAAATTCAAAAATTAGCTCCACGAGTGGCTTTTGCGTAAGACGTTTTACTTGGTAAAAGATTATTTAGAATATTAGAATTGTATTAATTAAGTATAATAAATAATAATGTGTCTCAATATAATTGAATTCAAAATTAATATGTGCATGCTGTTTGAGGACAGTTGAATTAGGACACACCAAAATCAATAAATAAATAAATATCAGGGTCAATCTTACATAAATCGACCTAGTCCCAAACTAAGCAAAGCTTGTACTATGGGTACTAGGCGAGGATGTACATAATATATAGATAAATTATAATACTTAAATACATAGAAAACATCCAAGACCCAGGAACAAACATTCGTGCTCATCACTTACCCTGGTCGGGATTCGAACCCGGGACCGCCAGCTTCGTAGGCCGTTGCATGTACAACCCACTGAGCCAAACGTGTCGTCAAAATGTATTTAACATCTGTGACCAGACCTTATTCAAGCAAATAAATGATTTATGATCTATGAAACGTACTTATCTAGTCTATATTATTACGCCTATAGCATAATGTATAAGAAACACTTTGTGAATCCACTCAGAACATGCAAACACGTCAATGTTCTCGGCAATTAGGTTAAGGGTTTGTTCGGCCTACCTACCTATACCATGTATGATACAATATGATGTTTATCATCTCTCATATAATCCCACTAACCAGGATATCCCATACATGGCGCGTTATATCACAGTCCTTATACATTTGTGTGAGATCATACAACTTTCGCCGAAGCTCGCATTTGGTGGCAGGATCTATCAGTGAAAACACCACTTTGTTATATTTGTTTATAAATAATTTAAGTTTAGTGTTTTGTGAATGGTAAGTGTTTTCTTGAAGATATTTAATTTAAATATACAGCGTGCGTATTATGACACGTTCCTGTTATGTATGTTCCTGGGTCTCGGATTATGTATATTGATGCCTAGTACCCATAGTACAAGCTTTGCTTAGTTTGGGACTACATCAATTTGTGTAAGATTCCATGAAAAAAAAAGTAAGGCACGACCCCGTGTAGATTTAAGGGACTATCTGTATTTGTTTGCACGAATGTGCTACAAAAACTGAGTCAATAAACAAATATTAGGGGTAAATTTTACACAAATCAAACTATTCTCATTTTCTATTCTCAATAAGGCTTGAGTTATTTATTTATTGAAACTTTATTGCACATTACAAAATGGTACAAAAGGTGGACGTAATGCCTGAAGGCATTCTCTACCAATCAACCATAGGGCCTAACAGGAACTAGTAGTTAGTGCAGGATCATAAAAGCCAAGAAAGGTGGCACAAATCAACAAATCAATATAGGGTTAAATATATAAGTACACATATGTACATATATATGTACCCTTACACTTGCAAAACATCACACAGACAATCTATCTTGAGATTATTATTATGATTACCTATATAATTATGATTTATTGATGAGATGATTGCGCAACATGCGCTTGAAAGAGAAAATGTTCTGGAGTTATGAGTACTAGACGACAATATATTTGATAGATATATGTATTTACTTATATACATAAAACACATCCAAGACTCAGATACAAATATTTATGCCCATCACACAAATATTTACCCTTACTTATAAATACATACTCCTTGACATAAGCTTGAGACCTAATTAAGGGACTACACTGTTTTTAAAGGTATATAAAATTAGTCCACTTGGGGCAAACCACGTAAATATATATATATGTATATTGTAGCTTAGTATTTGGCCTTTATTTATGTCAACTGGATTGTTATAATACTTAATAAATCAAGAGAAAAAATAGATTCGTAAATTCCTTTTTCTATCTTATATTGCTATAGGCTCCGTCGTCAAGCGAAGCTTATCCATGGGACTTAAAGCAATAAGTAATGATGTTCACTTTAAAATTATCATCTTCATTGGCCTATTGAATCTATGAAAGATGATTTAAACAGCGTCCAATAAAGTGCGGCACTTTCGAACGTGACTCGAAAGGCCGATTCGAGAGCGGCAGCCTCGGCCGCATATTTGACATATAAATGTACCTGTCGATGCAGGGGGATGAGCTGCGCGCTGGTGTCTCAGGTCACGCTTACGCGAAAGAGAAGCGAACCTGGCTTCATCATGTGCGACCACACCGTCGCTCAAAGTCTTTCTCAACAAGTCTCGGTCTTCAGACACACTCTCCCACTTTTGAATATCGATGTTGAAAGATAACATGTCACGCTTTGTGCTATCCTTAAACCGTAGCATGGGTCGTCCAATTGGTCGCTTGGCATCGGCAATCACACTCAAGAGAGTTATTCGTGGCAAACGAGATGGTTCCATCATTTCCACATGTCCAAGCCAACGCAAACGTCTTTGTTTTAAGGTGGCCGCGATACTAAGCACCCTCTCGTTTGTGGCTCGATCCTTCCACGAGATACCTAAAATACGACGTAGACAACGCATGTGGAAACTGTTCAACTTTCAGTGTATGGTGGATAAATTCGATGAGGCATGTAAACTCTTTGCTATGTCCATCAATGCTAAGAAAACTGTAATAATGGCCCAAGGTGTATATCAAGACCCAACAATAACTCTAAACGACTCGCCTCTGGAGATTGTGGACAATTTCTGCTACCTCGGATCTACGCTATCAAACATCCTCACACTCGATGTCGAAATCAACATCCGTATCGGCAAAGCACTTTAAAACAGTCAACTGTTTTTTCAATAGGTTCTATAGTTTTTAAGAAAAATAGCAAAAACTGGTTTTACGTAAAATAACAAATTATAATGGCGTTTGTCTTAGTTTCGATGACTCGTGAAGATAAACTGAAACATTATATTGGTAACAACGGTGGTTGTCAACAGGATGAGACATATACAACACAGGAAAGTGAAGAGCTATGGATCGAAAGTCATTCGCGTATGGTAGCCCCTTAAGAGTCCCCAGCAAGCTCGGCCGAATTTCACCTTCCCATACAAACGGAGTTTCGTTCTTATTTTAAAACTACGTGCTGGATTGTAACGAAACTTTGCATACACAATGAAATGAGATATATCTAGGCCTGAAACTAATATGGCTGCAGTTTATAAAACAAACGAAATACAGGCAAAACAAGTTTTGTATGAAAAACTTAAATTCGCTGTATTTTTTTACTACTTATGGTATCTGAAGCTACATAAACTAATTACAGGCCAGCATATACCTAAACTTATTATAAGTACAAAGTTTCAGAGCAAACTAGCTAGTCGTTTGAAAATGAGAGTGTAACTACGTTTGTATCGAGAACCGAGCTTACTGGGGACTCTTACACAAAACATGGTGGTTGTAAGTATTATACAACCAAGGCTTTAAAACATTTGAGCCGCATAATGATCGTTATTTCTCAAGATATTTAACATCGTTATCACTTCAAAAAGTGTGTCAATGTTCATTCACTTCGCTTTCCTAATTTACGTTAACTATTTTGATTTTCATTTGTCACAACGAGCTTATAAATCTGGCAGTATGCTCTTTGTTATTTTGGCAGTAAGGTAGGAAATGCTGTGTTTAGTTGTAGGTGTAAACAGTGGGTTCTCATTGCAAGTGTCATCGTTAAATGGAGCGATAATTGTGTTTTGGGCACTTTGTTTTATTATTGTACTGGTTCTTAGAAAAGGCATCTTATGTATTTAGGGTTTCGTACCTTAAAACGAAAAACGGAACCCTTACAGGAACACTTTGTAGCTCGTCCATCTGTCTATCAATACCCTTAGACGATATTTATCATAAATCATTCGCTCTAGTCCGCTCTAAATTGAGTCGTAACACGGCTCTGTATAGTTCTTTATCTAGCGGGATCGATCCGTCAAGTCACCCTTATTTTTTAAGCAATTTATCTGCTATAATAGGGTATATGCATGATTTTTTATCGCTTTTCTTAACTAAACATCAAAATACCGTAAAAACTATTTCAAAATGTCAAATTAATATTTAAATCGCCCAAGAAATACGCAGGATATAGGCATTTTAAACGACTAATTAGACAGAGAGGTCCGACGTGCACTGTTACTTCACAGTGCACTCCGGGCATATAAACACCATATTAAAAAATCTGTTTTGCTAGAAAGAGATTGAATGAAATATTTAATGGCTTACATCTTGGTTATTTTTATAGTTATTCGAATAATAATTTTTGTCTACATGAATTTTGTTACATGAATGAGCTTTTAATAAAGCAAAAATTAAAATTCATGCATATTCCCTATTGGTTAATACCTAAATGAAACCATTTTTAGGGTTCCGTACTTCAAATGAAAAAAACTGAACCCTTATAGGATCACTTTGTTGTTCGTCTGTCTGTCCGTACGTACTTCTGTCTGTATATCTGTCAAGACCCTTTTACTCAGAATCTCTTTTTCTCTAGAGGTATCAAGTTGATATTAACATCAAATACTGCAGTCCGTAGAAGCTGTAAAAAACTCATGCTTCTAACTCAACGCAATCCAAAGATACAGTCATTAAAAAAGTTATTTCCACAAATTTCCATGCATGGAAAACCTATAGGGTACTTCCAGTTGTCCTAGTAACTTGAAATCACGAAATAAATCTGAAAATTTTATTTTTTTATGCCTGGCTGTCTATGTCAATCACCAATATAAAATGACCCCACACCGCGTACATTTTGGTTACGAGTAGGGTACTGACACTGGTTTTTCATATATACGGCCGTTTTTAGCGTATATTTTGCTCGGAACTCTGGGTACGCGAGTCCGACTCGCACTTTTTTAGGGTTATAGTTTCATTCCGTCCGTCCGTCCATCCATCCGTCCGTATATCATTTTACTCAAAAACTACTAGATGTATATTGATGTAATTTGGAGTATAGGTGTTTTGTATAAGCCGCTACTGCGGCAAGCAAAAAGTCGTATCTTTGGTCGCTAAGACACATACATACGACCAAAAAACGTCTAACCCGCACCACTATAGGTCCATAGGCACCTGATAATAAAATAAGTACTATTCCACCTGCGCACGCGACGGTACTGTATCGTGAGAACTCACAAATGTCCAAAAGCGACAATTAACGCGTCCGGGAATCGACTCCGGCGCCGATCGGGGCAGTCTAATTGCCTGCTGATACAGTATCGATAGTGCGATACGGGGGCTAATGAGGGTCTTGAGATTCTTGCCACCAGCAGGCGTCAGGTGTCAGGTTTTTTGACAATAGGTATTAAAATGCATGTATAAAGTATTTGATCATACTCATAACACTAAGGCAAAATGGACCAACCAAGGTGCGTCGCTGTTGAAACCCACACAAGTAAATTTGAATCTATGAATATGTGATTGGTTACTTTCGCACAGCTCCGCTCCGCTCCACTCTCCTCCGCTTCAGTGGCTTGGCAGCTATAGATAAGTAGAAGTCGGATTCTTTTATAAATGTATGAATAACAAAGAAAATCTGGCTCATGAAGACCCAATGCAACCAGGAAAGTTGTAATTTTATACTTATGCTCCCTGACTCAGACAGACGCTGAATAAAAATAAAAACGGGTTTATGAATTTCTCACAGGAGCAAAACCACGGGCTAAAGCTAGAGACAATACTTAATAAAAACATAAATAAATAAATATAAATCAAACTAGTAACATGGTAAGCTCAATAAGGCTTGTTTTGACTATATATTTACATTACATAGACACAGGAACAAATATTTATGCTCATCACACAAATATTTGCCATTACGGGGATTTGAACCCAGGACCTTCAGCTTCGCAGACTACCTTACTCCCGCTGAGCTAAGCCGTTCGTCACATAGGTTTTAACTTAAGTTACAAAGCCATAAAAACGTATTTACAATTTCCAGGTTGATGTCACAATGAACACATTACAATTAGTGGTCTTAATAATCACTCTCAATGTGGTGATCAGTGAAGAAATTGCCAACAAAACGGAATCCGTTCTGGTGGAACCCAAAAATGCTTTCAAATTCGAAGAACAGCCTGACGCACCTCAGTCTTACGGTCTCATAAGATTCGAAGATCAAGACAATAGATTCCAACAATTTGATGACAGCCAAAATACGATAGATAGTGAAGAATATAGGATAAAATTTGAAGAGAACAAAATAGAGAATCACAGACCTAATCACCAAAAGAAGAAGAAGCGACGAAGAAGACCAAGACAGAGGCTGCCAAATGGAGTATCCGGATATCCTGTGCGGCCGTCGTATCCTGGGGCTCCCGGTTATCCTGGATCCTCTGTATATCCAGGACCTCCTGCGTTTGGCCCTGGGCCAGTTTATTCGGGACAGAGGCCATACCCACTTATTTATCCAGGACCTCTTTACAGTGAGTTTTTTGTTCTTTGATGCATCGTAAGAACCTCAGCTTTGTAAAAAAATATCAGTGAGAGTTGGGAATTGTAATGGGTTTCAATCAAATTCGTACCTACATCTTCGGCTTCACATCAATCATTTCTTGATCTACGGCTGAGCTTCCTGACAAGAACTAATTTCCTTTTATAAAATTTAATTATTTCCTATAAAACGATCGTCCTGTTGATGGCGTCACACACGGATAGCAGTATTTTCATTTGGTACATTTGCTCCTTAGACCCAAAATTATTTCTCTTTTTATTGATTTCAGATCCCCGACCATCTCCCACATCAGCAGCCTTGTCAGCTGTTACAGAAGCCCTAACATCAGTCGCATTATACGACGACGCGCAGTGCGTGCCGCGGTTGTTATGCGAGGCCGCAGGAGGCGGGGCCATCCCTGGAGCAGGGCTGCTGCAGTCTGTAGTTGGGCTGCAACCGTTACTGACGTGAGTTTCTAACAACCGTTCTGTCTCCCCTCAGTATGGAAGCTTTGCGAGGGCCCAGGAGGCAGGGTCATCCCCGGGGCAGGGTTGCTGCAGTCCGTGGCTGGACAGCAGCGTTGTTGATGTGAGTATCGAACATTCCGTCACTAGCCCTAAGCCGTGACAGAAATCTTGGCATCAGTTTAGCTGTTGCTAACATGAAAATCTAATAAGCTGTCTACTTGCCATTTTCTTGTAGATTATTTTTAAACTTACAAGTGATGCATCAGAATAGAATAAACGTTCAAAAATGTCACTTTTTTGTGTATTGATGAAAATACTCGTATATTTAAGAACTGGCTTGGAGTTTTTAGTTAGTATAAGTAATTACTTATTATATGCTTATCCAATGTTCTTGAATGCATAAAATTGTACAATGCAGAAATAATGAGCGAGAGACCTAGAAAGTTTCCTGTTCTCCTCTTTCTTGTAATATTTGACAAGAAATCGCATCCAACTTGTTAGTTTATGTTTTCTAATATCATAACTCTCACAAACTCATAAAGGGGATTCCCTTTTACATATCCTAAAATAAAGCAAATTTCCTCAATTTTCAGGTTACTCGCCGCCTACAACGGCATCAGCTCCTCTCCCCTCTTTGTCTTCGGCCGCGCCGTCTTCCTGGGCATGACCTCCAAGGCCAACCCAGGGACCTGTCGCTACGCCTACCCACAATGCCCCAACGATCCTGAGCAACTGGTCCACTACCTCAACAACCACAATGGAGGCTTCTTCAGGTTCTTTGCAGCTCCACAGCTGAATCAGCAACAGGGTCTTGAGCAGTTCTATAATCAGCTGTCAGGACAAAACTATGGGCTGTATCAACCTCAACAGACTGCAAATCCGTTGCAGAATAACCAGAATCAGCAGCAAGGATACGGTCTACATCAAAACTATCAAAATCAGCATTTATATGGCCAACAAGGTCAATATCAAAATCAAAATGTACCACAGGAAGGTTATCAAAATCAAAATTTGCAGCAGCAAGGTTACCAAAATCAAAATTTGCAACAATTCGGTTACGGTTATTCACAGCAGCAATATTTTAACCAAAACCATAATCCAAGACCAAGTCCCTACGGAACTGGTTACGGTTTTTATGGTCAGAGCTATCCTTATCAAAAAAATCTAAATCTAAGTACATTTGATAGCAACGAGATTCAAAAACGAATACAAAATATACGAAACACTGCATTTGTTGATACTGCTAAAGGTCCAAAATGGTCGTTTCCCGAAGAGTCTTTTACGAACAATAGAGATGTTTACAATAATGTGAGGTTAGGTAAAATCCTCAGATTTCCTAAAAGCGTTGTAAACACAAATCATGCAGCCGAAGGCTTCAATTTTCCTGGTGTTCAAAGTAACAGAGAGTATCCCATAGATAGTTTTGAAGCAACAGTTTTCAATGACTTTGAACAGAAAATTGTTGATGATTTTAGGTTTCCCAATCACCATACTTATGATGATGAAAGAAATGGAGGTTACAGTGATGATAATGGTAATCTTAAAAAAGTCATGATGGTGTCAGGACTTTGTACATATTAAGAGGTAACGGTGATCCAAATAATCCTGAAATTGTGCATTTGGCACCAGGGCAAGCTCTGTAAGTTACATAAAAATAATCTTAAGTAGTTTGATCGTGATCTGTGTGAAAAATAATAACAGTATCTATATGCCACGGTAAGCAGTTTCTAAACCAAGGCAGACGCAAAATACTGCGCCTAAACAGAATCTATGTAACCAAGGACTGCTTGCACTGGCCACCGAATCAATTCATATTTCTAAATTAGTGTAAAAAATCAAAAATTTCTAAAAGTACATTCCATATAAATATGTCTTAAAACTGTCTTTATTTTCTAGCCGCCCACCATATAAAGAAATTTATCAGTGGATCATATGAATCAAAAGTGTAAGTTATAGGTTGTATTGCCTTTGTGTTAGATGCGAACGACAAAAAGCAAATGCCACTCTATTGTGATCGAAAATTATTCAAAGTTAATTTAATAGGAGAAGGCCTTTTAATAGGCCTTTGGGCAGCTAAAGGTTAGGTTAGGATAGGGTTAATATTGATGTCTTCGAACTTGAATGCACTTTATTGTTTACTCATACATAGCACGATTATAACTGAAATCTTAAGTAACATTTACATCTTGATTCTGCAAATCCTGCTTCACTGATATTATTTTGCACACAACTGTAAATGTAATAAAAAATACACTAGCCCCGTGTCATCTCCACGGAACATCGTGCAGAGCAGTGACAGCTGAAAAAAAAAATCACAAGTACAGGGATTAATTTTACTCCTCTCGGGGTCGAGACCTTTGGTCCGTGGGGTCCCAGCGCCCACAAACTATTTAAAGACTTTTCTTCTGTTACCGCGATTATTACTCATTGAAATAAATAATATACGCGAAAGGAATAATATACGCGATATCATCCGTTAAATTGCTTATTTCAATATTTAAAGATCTCAAAAAAGAGAATCGACTAATGACCGAAGACCTTGCGCAACGTATTAGTATTGCTATACAGAAATACTGCCAACATCTTCGGCACCATGCTGCGGGGGCTCAACTTTTTAGATTTATTTTAGTTATAATTTTATTTTATTTAGTAATAATTTACTCCACATCATTTATTAATTTGTAACATTATTTAGTATTAGTTCTTAAGTTCTTATGTATTATTTCTTGTTTAGTTCACTAATATCTACAACTAAATAAAATTTTATAGAAATTTAATAATTGTAATAAACAAAAACCTGCTACAGGAATATTTAAACTTTTCATACATTCGGTTTTAACGTACGCTTATGATACTCGTAACAACCGGTTTGGAAACACCAGCCCTTTTACGAAACGAGCTATAAAGCACTCTAAATGTGTAGAGCTCCTTCTATTTTGCAAGGCGCTTTGTATTTATTGAGTATTAAAAAGATAATCCATACAGAGAATATCGTTTTATATTTTTACAAGTAAGATATTCATGTACAAACAAATTACGCGCGGCGATTGAACCTTCTCACTTTTATAAGTTATTACAGAAGGTGACGTGTGCGAAGTATAGTTGAATCCGTTTAGCCGTTTTGGCGTGAGACCATAACGACACATACAAATAACTAAAAAAACAATCAATTTAGTGACCTTCAAATAGTTTCTATCACTTATTTTCTTGAACATATCTTCAATGTAATTTTTACAACTTTTTAATACTATAGATGTCAAGTCATTATCTATTAATGATACAATAATACGCGCATTTCTAAAAAGTTTGTAGGGGAGAGTGGGGTAAGACGGTGTCCTTAAGGTTTGATAGTAAATAAAATTGACCGTAATGAGTTTTGTTAATTTGTTTTATTCTTATAATCTTCTTTGATAATCAGTCTTCATAGTTAACGTGTATGTGGCAGTCTAATCAACATAATAAAATTTAAAAAAATCAAAAAGTTGAATTACACGCTCTTTCCCATCATGCCCCACCCCTAGGGTAAGATGGGATACCAATAGGGGGACAAATGGGGCACGCAGCAGACGACTATTTGCTATTCACAATGTTCACAAGTGAACACGGTATCTGCATCTTCGTCATCCAAACCTGCACAGCTGCAGTGAGCCCATTTTTCGCATGCTGAACAAGCAACCCAGCCTTCATTTGAGTCCAAACATAGGCCTTTACAATACAACAATACAAACAAGGTGTATTTTCAGTATCGCTGTCACTATTCTTGTTTAATGACCTATTCTTAGCCCCTTTTTTCTTCTTTGTTACATTTTTTTTGTTGCAGGTATTTTTTTGAGATTTCTCAAAAAAAGGTTTTTCCTCGTTCTCTAGTCACGCGAGATGTTTTTCTAGTTTCTGGAAAGGACATTATTTCATTTGTATGCCGCTTGCTTTTCTACCCCATCTTCCCCCTTAACACCTACCCCAGCTTGCCCCCGTATGCCGAATCAAATTTAAAAAATAACTTAATAAAACCAATACGCAGCACAGAGAAAAACAAGTTCTTACCTGTTAGTGTATATAGTTATAGTCACATTTGATAACATTTGAATCAATTCCGAGGTGTTATTATTTACGGAAAATACACGCCCTGTATGGTATAGAAAAATCACTAGCTATTCGACAAAAAACAGTTTTTTCCAGAAAACAAATAAAACGCATGGTATTATTGTTCGCTCACTTCGATGACTGATTGCCGAAATGGGGGCGCGACGTCAGGTGCTAAAACGATCCTGATTGGATAATTCGTTCGCACTCAAGATCGGTCGCCCCGTCTTGCCCCCCATCCCGTCTTACCCCACTCTCCCCTACATTAATTTGTTTGCACCTTAACTGTCACAAATGCCGTTAAATTTCTTTTTTGTCGCCAAATTTTGGGAATTTACAAACTTATGAAGAAACTTTTGTAGAAATTCCCTCATAAGCCTATTTACCGGCCATTTGAGGGATAGTTAATTCAAAGCGTTACCCAAAGACGAGTAAAAAATGCTCGGGAATAATTCTACTTATGTTATTATAATTAAATTATTTAGAACTAGCTCATGAATCATAATTAATTGTAGCTGCTCTTGACCTGTAATTGGAAGGCATACTTGTATACTTTCCTCGTTTATTTAGCGCTAATTATTTATATACTCACCTAATACTCATTTTGTTGACTAATTTTATTTCATTCAAGTTTTCCTAGTAAATACAGTGGATACTTATGAATTCATAAAATAAATTTTACCTACTTTAAGAATTTAACTAATTTACCTCGATTTTTTCTTACATACAAAATGAAGTATATCGTTTATTATTATAAATAAATAATAAATATTACGGAAACTGCGAAGTGCCTTCTCGTCCAGGATACTTCAGTGCTTGAAGACGAAAGTCTTCAACCATTGCATATAACCAGTGATGACCCACGGACCCGAGACGTGGTCTCTAACTATGGGCCTCTTAACGAACCTCAGAGTCACTCAGCGAGCTATGGAAAGGGCTATGCTCGGAAGCTCTCTACGAGATCGAATCAGAAGTGAGGAGATTCGTAGACGAACCAAGGTCACCGACATAGCTAACAGGGTAAGTAAACTGAAGTGGCAATCGGCACGGCACATTGTTCGAAGAACCGATGGCCGTTGGGGCAGAAAGGTTCTCATGTGGAAACCACGTACAGACGAACCAAGGTGGTCGGACGACCTGGTTAGGGTTGCGAGAACTCGCTGGCTGCGGCCCATGTGGAAATCTATTGAGGAGGCCTGTGTCCAGCAGTGGACGTCCTATGGCTGAAATGATGATGGTGTGAACATGATATTACAGTGACCACCAATGCGTGATTTAACAAAACTAAACTAAGCGCAGATCTAATTACATAGTAATAAACACAAATGTCTTTTCAAGTTATTTATTAAGCACCACTACTAAATTTAAAATACAATAGTGCACAGCCGCGCTCCATGAAAGCTCAAGGTGTTCTGTCTCATAGGCTTACGTCAAATGCCATAGAGATCTGGTACATGTTACCGAAAATTAGTGACGTCCCTATTCGATGATAATTAGTGACGTCCCTATTTGACGACACGTTTGGCTCAGTGGGTTGTACAACGGCCTACGAAGCTGGCGGTCCCGGGTTCGAATACCGGCCAGGGCAAGTGTTTGTGTGATGAGCACGAATGTTTGTACTTCGGTCTTGGATGTTTTCTATGTATTTAAGTATCATCATTTATCTATATATTATGTATATCGTCGCATAGTGCCCATAGTACAAGCTTTGCTTAGTTTAGGACTAGGTCGATTTGTGTATGATTGTCCGCGTGTTATTTATTTATTCCCGCTTAACAATAGGTATCGTCGATTTCCTAGCATCCATCTTCTCACAGAAACTCAGACATTCACACACACATCTATCCATCGCCAAGCAAGTAAGTCACACTCCGGTGCTGATGCCAGTAGCGCATTGAGTTGTGAGATAACCTGGTGAAAAACGCAGGAGTCCGATGGATGTGAGAGACGCAAAACCGGTTATGGTGACGTTCTTTGGATGAGACCTATGTAGCAATGGACGTCTTTTCGATGCTGATGAGGGGCTATTGATGACTTAGGTACATACATTGACAGGGCGTCGTCACAGAATGCTCGCGATCCCGTGACACCCCCTTTAACGGCCGTCAGGAGAACCGCTAGTGTGGTTTTAGTGGAAATGCCTCTCTTTTTAAGGGGTAAGTCCAACATTAACCTCCACCATGGTTTCCCTAAGCCGGGGGTATGCGTATCCATTTCCACACCATCAAGAATAAGGCCTCATTATTCAACGACACGCCACACACTAGTGTTGAAACGAAAAAAATCACCCCCACTTTAGGTATACGAGAGGTACCCGAGAAAAAAAAATAGTTTTATTTTACTGCTTTATTGGCGTGATACATACCCAAGTAGCACAACTTAGGTTAAATAGCTCGTATATCATCATATCTATTTAGATACTTAAGTGAAATATATAGCCATTACTAAGGTCTATATAGGTGGAAAGAACCCTTAAGCAACCAATATAGAACTAAAAGGAGAAAAATTGCAGCCTATTTTTGGTTCTAAATTGAATCCATAAGAGATCTCACAAGTACCTTAAGTGGCAATTACAACTATGGGTGAACGATATGCGCTATGAACGATTCATTCACTCATTGACCGAATGAACGCAAACGTCAAAGTTCCTTTGAGTGGTGGGGCAACAAGTTGGGTTTTTAATGTGATCTGCCATTTTAATTTTGGATAATGTCATCCTGTTTGGTAAATGATTAAAACTTCACGTTAAGCATTGAAATAAGCACGAAATTCTTGCGAATGTTTTTTTACCGTGAAACTATAGTATGGTTTCTTTGTAAATTTCGATGCGCCTTTGATTTGATCAGGAATATTTAAAAAGAGAGTGCCAAATCAAATAAGGCATTGATACTGTTAAGAAATAAATATGTTAAAATAATATAGTCACAACTATCAAAAGCCTGTGATTATGCATAAGTGTGATAAAATTTTGTTTAAAATTATTCATTGTCAATGACTCCATTTCGTAAACATGGCGGAACAAGAAAGATCTTACAGTGTTTATTTTCACTTATTTGCTCTCTATTTGGAACTATTTAGTCTGAAAATCACTTATTTGTATCTTGCGAGTGGCAAAGCATTGAATGCTAATACTAATACCAACTAATACTAATGATTTGCTCTTTTGTATTAATTTGCGATGAGTTTAATGTCTGGAACTTTATATCAACAGAAACAAATGTCAAAAACAAATTTGTATCAATAGAGTGACGCATGACGAATAATATATTGACTGAGGCAATAGGAACATAAAATATTAAAGGTCCTAATTTTGGAACTGTTAGATCGTTAGTAGTTTGCAATAAGTGAAAATAACTGCTTTTGGTTTCAAGAACCTCCTATTGAGACTTAATTATGCGTTGGAGTGGCAATAAGGTACTTCTAGGCCTTAAAATTTGCAATACTTTTATGTTCCAAAAGGGCCGTAAAATTATCTCTTTAGCCACTATTGGTGATATACTACTCCATTATACTAGTCATTTGGAATTAAAAGTTCCAAATAAGGGTATGTTCTCACTTATTTGTAAAAGTTGCTTATAAGTGACTTTAGGGCCGTATATAGCACTATTGCTTCTTATTCAGTGACAATTAAAACCCGAATGCAACTTTAAGTAGCAAAATCGACTTTACCCAACCATAAGTGATAAAGTAGAAACAAAAAACGTTCCTAAGCAACTAGAAGTGACAGGATGAACTCATATACAATTTTGAGTTGGGTTTAAAGCTATAAGTTTTATAAAACACTGTTATACCCCTCATTTAGAACTTAAAGCTATAAGTAAGCTGCAAAATTGACTAATGTGCTGCTTGGGTACACATACTCATACCAAATTTCAGCTTTCTAGTACTAATGATCACATAGCTAAGCCGCGGACGGACAGACAGACGGACAGACGGACATGGCGAAACTATAAGGGTTCCTAGTTGACTACGGAACCCTAAAAAACAGTATGACACTCAAGTGTAAGGTGGCAAAAAATTTAGTGAGCATATATCTCTAACATTGACAATGATAGCGACCGTTTCCCTGGTACAGGGGCTACGAATGGGTTGCTAGTGTATAATTTACGCCTTAACGTGACCTGCCAAATCCGGGACCTTTATTTACAAAAAAACGAGAAATATCGTGAACAAAGACGACGGTGCTGACCTCTTAGTTAGTTACGCCGGCAGATAGGCAAAAAACAGGATATTAAACCACTAAACAAAAAGATAGGTAAGTGTCACACCCACTTACGTATTACCGATAAGGTTGATGTGTCCAGTCGATAAGCAAACTATGCCAATGGTACTAGAGCAAAAAGGTTCCATCCTGGCTGTCACGGATAGCTTATCGTTTAAGGGTCAGCTGTGTTCCGCGTTAGTCAGCTGAGTGCCTTTGGACTGCTTTTAACGATCACGCAGACAATCTGATATAATAAGTGAACTTTGAGTCCAATCAACATTTTCATCTGCAGGATCTATATCGGTATCCCTAACATAATTTGTATCCTAATGTATCGTTTGTCCTAATGTATCATTTGTCATAAAGAATTATTTTACGAAACTGTAAACTTTTCAGGATTGTTATAAAACAAACTTAACCTAACTTAATCTATACGATGATCTTTTAAAATGTCCTGAAAAATTTATGGTTTCTGTAAAATATGTGTTATGATAAACGATACATTAGGACAAACGCCATTAGGGAGTCCGAAGGAGACCCCCTACTGCACGATGGTATAACTATAACCAACAGAATAATATAATTTCCTAGTTTTTAGAGTTCCGTAGCCAAAATGGCGAAAACGGAACCCTTATAGTTTCGTCATGTCCGTCCGTCCGTCCGTATGTTATCGGGATTTTACTCAAAAACTGCAAATGCATTGTCCGACACGCTCTCGGCCGGTTATTTGTTTTTATGTATTTGGAGAACCAACAGCTTTAGATAACATAAATAGAATTAAGATAGCAAAAGAAAGGCCAATTACAGGAACTCACGGACAAAAGCAGTATAACTAAACTTAAAGTAAGTGCCATACTCGACACAACAGCCCGTGTATATACACAAGACAATATTAAATTAGTACGAAGAAACTTGGATTATGTCAAATTACAACGGTTCGCGGTCAAACTTTACCTCACGGAAGGGATCTTACAGTTAAATATGTCAATATCTAGTTTTTTCGTCACGTTATTCACACTACGACTTGCAAGTAATTTTTTTTAGAAAAAAAAAGGAAAAAATAAAATTGACTCCAAAAAATTAAACTAAAAAATAAAAAAATAACTGTATAATTCAGTTTCTTTAATTAACTTTCAAGTAACCGTTTGTCTACTCAATCCATACAGTATTTACAATTATGTTATTTTGGCGTCGGTGCCATATAAAGAATGTGTAAAATATTGAAAATTGAAAGAAAGAAAGAAAACATTTATTGCCACACCAAAAATAAATTAGGTACAGGGAACAAATAACAGATATGAAAAAAAAAGATGGAAAAAAAGGTACCTTAAAATATTCCGCGTGACAAAAGGAACGGACTCTGCATGTGCTGCGGCAGCCTCGCGACGGCGCAGCGCTGGTTTTCAGTCCATCCCTTTTCTCACTGAACCACATTGACACGTTCCACGGGTGCAGGTAGATTAATCCAAGTGTACATGTGTATGTATAGCATATAATCATATATATATATATATATATATATATATATATATAAACAATTTACACACACATACGTATATACTTACTGATGTAACATCGTAAAGAAAAGAGACAAAAATGTAAGTAAAAAAATTTAGAACATGAAATACCAAATTACCACGAGTGAATACCTGTACTACTTCCGAACTATTGTTGGTATTGTAAAATTAGCTCTAAGACATGACAAAAAAGAGAACAAAAAATCATTTCATTTACACACGAAACAAATGATTCGGTTTCCAATTGATTTTTCAACAATAATGAACGCAATTTGAATTTAAATGCTTGCCGGGACATATTGATCCTCAGTGGCGGTGGGAGATCGTTCCAAATCTTCGAAGCCGAATATTTGAAACATCCCCGAAAGCCTGCGGTTTGACGATTTTAGTAAGTGGTGACACGATGGCAGGAAGACTTTTTTGGGAGTCGGTTAAAAGTAGAGGATAGGGGACACACACAATGTATGCTGTTCCGAGCGATTACTTCCGACAATATTCACGTAATAAAAAAACCGGCCAAGTGCGAGTTGGACTCGCGCACCGGGGGTTCCGTACAAACTTTCACTTACCCTAACATTATTACCCGGTACCGCTTAAGTTTGCACCTGAAATCTATAGCATTGCATACAAATGAGGTGTTAACTTAACGCAACAAGCTTGTTCAAGTAGGTTTTTGAAAATTAAAAAGAAATATGGAGAAGGTTTATAATCTTCGAGTAATATTTATGTTAATTTATACAAATTGTGTAAATTTCAGTTTTTTTTCACATTTTCCTTAGTAAAACAAAATCGAATCACAATAAAGAAATGATCAAAAATGCGCAGATAAATGATGTAGTATATAATAAATGAAAGGGCATACGATATTCTACTTGACCTAGTTAGCTAGAATTTTAATTTTTGCCCTCCTTTCATACCTATTCGTCGTTTTTTTAGAAAATAACAATATATTTTTAAATATTTCCTTTGCTATATATGTGGGCTGACTATTTTTATAAATATTCCAAATTTCAAATAGATACCATAAGTGCTTTTTGAGATATGGCGCTTTAATAGTCGGACAGACAGACTGACAGCGTCGCACCATAAGGGTTCCTTATTTATCTTTTTGATACGGAACCCTAAAAAAGGGTTTAAGAATATATCGGTGCTGCTGCTGGTCCCCCAAGGATCTCCGTAAAGCTCGGAGTCTCCTTGCGTGACGGAATCAGGAATGAGGAGATCCGTAGAAGAGCCAAGGTTATTTAATAATAGAAATAGATATTCATTTATTTTATTTTATTAATTCAATTCAAATATTTTATTGCAGATCAGGTTCCATAGATTGTTAGTATAATAGATCTTATTTTCTAGGGATTAGTAAATTCAGACATTTAAATATGACAGTCAATAAAATTAATAAAACAGTCAAAAATACCCAATAAATTAATCACAATAAAATCAGCATTAAATAATCAACATAAAATTATAATCAAATAAATACTTCAATTTATAATAATATAAGAAAACAATAATTTAAAAGTGTATAATAATATTAAAAAAGTGTGAAGGGATGTGACGACCCCACTGCCCGCTGGTTTACTGGCGCGATCAGTCAACGCATGGGGAGTAGCGACCCCATGTACCTGAGTGAGTGCTCCTGGGGGACCCTGACGGAAGGTGTTGGGTCAGGACCCCCACCTCTGGCTTGCCTTAACCGGCCGGTCAGAGTGGAGTCGCTAGAGCTGCGGCTTGAGGGTGGATGTGGAACGTAACTGGCGAGTTGGCTTCGGTAGAAAGTCCAGTGACACCTCTCTACCCTTAGCCCTCCGCACCGACGTTGCCCTCAGGCCACTATATGTGTCGCTATTTACGGGGGCCCATCTAGCGGGGGGCAAGTCATCGTCTACCAGTGCTTTTAGCTATGGGACACTTTTCCTGGTAGACGTCCGATTGTCTCAAGTAATAGCCCAGTACTTAGTCCATCATTTAAATCCCATAACCCAGCATATTTAGATCTCATCAATCTCCATATGCTGGGTCAATATTTCTTGCATCTAACGATTGCTGTCTCTGTGCGCGTCCCATGATACGGGCAGGACCAGCACCCAAGCGGTGTACCCCTTACATTTAATTAACTTGTCAAAAGGGTCTCTACGCGTTGGCTTCGGCTCCGCGCACGCCTCCCAAAGGTCCGGGACACCATAAATGTCGCGTGAGCGGGTGCGAAATACAGAAATAGTAAGAAATCTAATATTATGTGGCCCGGACAGTGATAATTGATATCCCTAAAAGATATAAAGTTCCCGAAGGATAATCGGAATGTTGCCATGTAAAGGTATAAATAGGCGAAGTAGGAAAGCCTGTTCAAGCTACGCTTAAGGTCAAGGCGCCGGCGCGGGCGAGGGAAAATTGTTGCTTTTCCCAAAACGGATAATGTCACGAACGTGTGCGGACCGGTCGGTTTACACCCGACGACTTTCGAGTCGTGTCGTCAGTCGTGAGGTTCCTATACCGGGCCGCATCCACTAATTAAGTGAGTCTCATTTCATCTAATCTTACTTTGGGGAGAGGGGGGTCTCCGCGAATATCACGTAATTTTCTTTTTGCAGTGTAGTAATCGATCTTTAAAAAAATGCTCGATTAATTAGCGCGGCTAAATATACTTGCCATTAATCGAAGTGACGACCTCGATCATAATACTATCTCGTTGACACCTGCGTGGTCTTAGCAGGTGTGAAAGAAATAGCATTAATCTAGGTGGGCTGTTAAAAAATATATTTTTTCTTTACACTGCAGCCTCCATTATTCTGTACATCGTACGTAAATCGCTGTTTTTAATAACATATTTTTCTACAAAATCTCACTGAAAATACAAGGTTTTTTTCAGCGTCGTGGAATTATTAATATTATGCATCGCAGGATTCGTCAATTGGCTTGCAACAACAAATTAGCAACAGGCTACGTCACATACAAACCAATGATATAATTAATCCGCAATAGACTTCATTTTCGTTAGAAAGGCCCGCCCCAAATCGTAGCCGGCCCTAACATACATACATGGTACACATACGTGGCTACTGAAATATTACCCAAATTGATGGCGCGAAATAAATAAAAAATTTGGTCTGGTCACACTTTGTGTACTAGGAATTATAGTTTTGGTATTAGAAAATATTTTTCACTTTTCCTGCTGAAAAATTACGTCATATTAGCTTTACGAAGCGAGACTAAAATTGTACATTTAGCCCCTAGTGTTTAAATGAAAGCCATATAATCCCATACAAATTTCTATGACACTGAAAAAAAAAACTTGCGGCCAGCTACATACTCCTTACGAATAATTAAAAACAAACAAACCAACCTGATCAGATTGGCCAAACTTTCTGATAGAATTGCTAAAACTGTTCTTTTAGTTTTTCATAAAATATACAATTTTAATGTTAAGTCCTTTTTATTTTCTCGCAGATGAAGGGAAAAGCAGAGTGTTTAACACGTGGCTAAAAGCCATTATGACACTCAGACATATTTGTTCGTGTCATAATGGCTTATTTTAGCCCTTTGTCAAACACTATTTGATTTTCTGTGCACTCGTAAAAAAATAAGTTAAATATACGTTGACGTGCACTCAAAGCCAGCTCACATAATTTGTACCACTATGTAACAGTACAGTGAACGACAAACACATATGTTTAAACTTTCTCACCATATACCATCGTAACAAGGCGAAAAATATATGTGGTGTGTAAATAAGATCTAGTTCGGTAATAGCATAGTATTAATCCATCACTGAGGTATGTGGTTAGGTTAAGGTGCGTCCACACTTGTATCATTTGCTCTTATCCGATCACCGTGGCGTGGCATGACTGCGTATCGCGCTGCTTGGACGCTCACTGTCGGTGCGGCAATCACGCCCCGCTTGTCAAGTCGAGGGCTATTAGTAGGGATGATGATAAGGGTTCGGATATAGGGTGAGACATTTGCCTATAGTTGCCTAAAATCTGGTAAAGTTCACCTAATATGGAGTCAGCTTCTTAATCAAATTATTTTAATAATATAAGTCCCGGAAGGGATTGCATAAAACAACACGATGAGGTAAAAATACACAAACATGTTTAGTTTAGGTATTGCTATTTATGACCATTTTGGTAAGCCAGTACGTTTTTATGCAAATGTAGGTGTTAATGTTGTAATAAGTATTTGTCGTAAGCGCAGTATGAATTGATTTAATTTCAAGGATTTAACACAAGAAAATAATAAAACATGCGTTTTGCAGGTCTTGTTTGTAAATTTAGAAATCTCGGGAAGTTTATTGGGAAAATTAAATTGAGTCCGTCTTCATACCGTTGAACATAGACGCCGCCGCCAAACTTTAAGTAAATATTGCACCGAATATCCGAACCCTGATGATGATTGATCTCAAATATTTGTAAAAATTATATAAGATCTTGATAAAAAAAAAATAAGGAGCAAGTAAAGATTTTGAGTTCAATACTTTAAGGTGCGTCCACACGTGTATCATTTGCTCGTATCCGATCACCGTGCCGTGGCATGACTGCGTATCGCGCTACTTGGACGCTTACTGTCGGCGCACCGATCATGCCGTACTCGTCCGATATAACTGTGTGATACGCGTAGCAAAATGGATTTCGAGCGATCCGATCGGCGCAACGTCCAAACGCGTGATCGTGACACGCGATCATGCCAAGCGACGATGATCTGATACGGGCAAATAATACAAATGTGGACGCACCTTTGCGTGTAGCTCGTTATATGATCCTTTAAAGTGGTAAAGCGGGAAAGTCCATTTTTAAAGTATGGAAAATATTAATGAATAATACCATTACCATCGAATAACCAATGAAATGTATGATACGTTTTGTTATCAAACAGTTCCGATAAACGCAAGTTTTACATAGCGACAGAACAAAGTTTTTAATTTCCCCATACAAGCCTACGAAAGTGTGACGGCACGATCTCGTATGCATTAGTATGAATCGTTTTTGGGAAAGTCCAAAAACGTGACTTTAACATTGTTGTATTTTGGGGAGTTTTTATGAGACTGAAGTACCTAGTTTTTCCACTTATCAATATTGTTAAGTGTTGTTAGCTGTACGCAATATGTAGGTAGTAGTAGGTAGTTTCTCGGCGAATTGGTTCGCTGTAATGCCGTGTAAGCAAATTGAATAAAAAAAAATGCCTCAGTCGTGTCGGAAACGTGTCGTGCGGTATAAAAACCGCCACCTGAAGGGTGAATGCGCTGCGCGGCGCAAAAATAAAGTTAAGGCCATCTGTTAATTGTACGACAATTGGCGTTATTGTCATTAATTATTCTAGACGCAATTGCCACGGGCAAGTGAGATTTATTCGGCTTGTAGTGGTCAAAGATTTGACCATAACATTACACGTCCCGGTACAAGGTGTCCCAGTAATCATGACCCTTTAAACACTTGCGTAGACTAAAAAAAACAAACTGCGAACAGTTAGGGCACTGGTATTATTTATATGGAGTGTGGAAAACTAAGGAGAACAATCTCTATATATCCAAAGTGTCTGTCAAAGGGCTTTAAATTGATGGCGCGATATTTATTATTATTATACACTGTTGAGTTAATTGTTACTTAAAAGTGTATCTCGTGGCGACCCACTAATGTACACTTTCTGAATGCAAATGCTTATTATGTTTTTTTATAATACCGAAATCGCCATGTGTGAAAAGTTCCTTTATTCCTCATGGATCCCATCATCGGATCGTCACAAAAACTATATGGGACCTTGGAGATACAACCTATCAAACAAAAAAAAATCGGTCATATATTCTTCAAGTAATCGGTGAACATATAAAATCGACGAATTAAGAGCCTCTTCCTTTTTTGGGAGTCGGTTAAAAAAAACTGGTATCAATTTTGAGGCCATGGGTCTTCGTCTCAGCATATGCTGGGCACAGACCACAGCGCTGGTTTTTACACCGAGTCTTAATATTCTGTGGAACGAAAAACGGAGGATTGAGGTAGCATTTAGATAAAATTATTTTGTTTGTTTACTTCATACTATCACGCTACTCTAGCCCAATCCTGGACGGATTTGGAACTATTATTATTTACTACTTTCTGCTGGACACTTTCATCTGTTTTCCTATATTCTGATTTGACGTATCATTCTGTTGCATTTTATATTTAACTCAGTGTAATTATAACTTTGTAACGAATTGATGAATAAATTATTTCTATTTCTATTTCTATATGGGATGGTGCTCCTTTCCTTTTCTTTACTCTATGATTTCACAACTATAATGTATTAGACTAGACAGATAAAAAAAGCTGTTTAGTTTGTAGTTTAATATTAATTTAATTGTTAATACGAATAATACACATGATTCATATTAATAATTTAATTAATATTAAACTTAAATTTCGGTTTGCTGACTGAGTGTTGTGTCATACTGTTTCTAGAATTTAGCCGTCTTTCCTGTGGACAACGCAATAGTTAAGGGCTTGGGTACATATAACTGATATATTTATCGCTTAGATCTAGAGTATTAATCAATTTGTAGATCGCCTAATAGGGCACTAAGAAAAATTAGTATTTAAAGCCCTTAACTTTCGGGTGTCCACAGGAAAGACGCATAACGCTAACTCATACTAAAAATAATTATGACCCACTTGTCCATCTATCAACTTAAAAATGTTTTGTTTCTCTTATATTAGTATTTGCTACATTTTGCAAATACTTACTGTTTACCAGTGTCAAAGATCTAGATTACGTTTAGTGTGGTGTGCCTAGTTATTTACCCAAGGGTTTAAGCAGATGTATAATCCAGGTGGAACTTATGAGAAATGCATTCCAATTGCAAGACAACTGCCAACCAACTGCCCGCCAACTGTACCCCGATATATGCCGTCCGTTTGTTTCAGTTCTAGGAATTCAATACAAAAATCTCCATTCTAATACTACAAGCCTTAATTTAGTATGTGTAAGTTGTTATAGCAAAATGACGTATGTTCAAAATATTCATTTTTACTTTTCCGTCCGGTACCAATAGTTGACGAGTTTTGTTTTGAGCGACATCTTTTGAGAAATTAGCCACGGACAGCTCGCACCTGACTCAATAATGGCGTCATGTGGTTTGCTGCTTATTTACTGCTGCCTTCTTCACAGTTCCTGCAGTTATAAAGTGGGGAGTATCTTTTCAAAAGGGCTTATTTTTCTAATAGCATCTATAGAAAAAAAAGTTTCTTTTGAAAATTCACTTCTCAATTCCAAAAAATAGCCTTTTATTTCTTCCGAATTAAGAATTGAAAATATACATTTATAACAAAGTTTATTTGAATTCGCAATTAATATTATTATAGAAAATTAAATTTAATGTCAATATAAAGTCAATAAAAAAATCCACAATGCTTACCTTTATATTGATGACCGGTTCAGCCAGGGGTAGTGACATTGCCTGTGAAGCAGACGGTACTGGGTTCAAATTCAGGTATGGGCAATGTGTGGCGAGTATAAATATTTGTTCCTGAGTCTTGGATGTAACCTATGCATAAAATTATAAGTATTTTAAATATCTATTATATATATCGTCGTCTAGTACTCTTAACATAAGACTTATTGAGCTTACCATGAGACTAGTTCGATTTGTGTAAAATTCTCTCCTAATAATGCTGGTATAAATAACTCCATGTCGACCATAAGTTACTTTTTGCTTGAGATCGACACATATAATGTGAGAAGGCGCCCGCAACTTCGTTCGCGGAGGAGAAAAAGCCATAACCCCTCTTTTTTTCTTTAGCGTAGTCGGTTAAAAAGTACTCTATACCATCTGTGGATACCCAGCCACCCGTGTATCAAAAATAGTTGAAATCCGTTCAGCCGATTTGGCGTGATGAAGCCACAACGACACATTTAACCACAACGTCGATTTAGCGACCAAGTACCGTTACAATATTTTTTCTGAAAATATCTTCAATGTATGTACATATATTTAAATTTTTACAACTTTATAATAATATAGATATGCAAGTGGTCGAACGATTATGATCCGTATAAATAAAAACTGTAAATTATTCTTGTTGAAATAAAACAATTTAACGGATTATATCGCGTATATTATCTCATTTTAGTTCCCGACGTTTCGGAAGCTTTCCAGCTTTCCATGGTCACGGGAGGACTGAGAAAAGATGTATTTTCCTCTGTCAAAGTTACAATTTGTGCAAACTACCCATTTTTTTTTTGAAAAAACACAAATAAAGGTGTACATAAAAAAGGTGAACTAAAATGAGATAATATACGCGATATAATCCGTTAAATTGTTTTATTTCAATGAGTAATAATCGCGGAAACAGAAGAAAATATTATATTCTTGTTGAAGTTTAATTTGATAAGTAATAGTAATCTTGTTCTACCTATATTATGTAACTTTGAAATATGGGAATTCCTATTATAAGTATCAATGAATTTAGTATCATTGGACGCGTTAAATAAAACTGTCTTTTAAGCTTTAAGATATTATATTAAAAAGCTTTGAGTAAAAAAAATACGTTACACACAAGGGAAAACTAATGCAGTTTTGTTGATTAACTTTAGTTGAGTTTTTAGTAAAAACTTCACTTTAAGCAAAATATTATGAAAATAGTAAACAGGTGTCTAACGGTTGCAAAGTAGGTAAACACGTACAATTGCGCCTTTTTCTCAATGAGCCATGGAAAATCACCATCCATGTAAGGAATCAGAAGGCTACAAAGACAGATGGTCGTGGTTTAGATTATATGGCAGATAATTCACGACAAAATGGAAAACAACGCGTAAAGCATTCCGATTATGCAAAGGACTTGAATCCAGGCAGTTAGGAGACGCGGGTGGCTAGGACTTTAAACTTAAACGGAACGCGTATTAAAATAGGTTGTGTTACACGTATTATCATTCTAGTGAAAGTCGAAGGACGAGGCGGCAGTGTGCTGCGCGGTACGGAACGAAGCGCACGTGCGCGCCATCTTGCGCGAGTGACAGTTCGATTTTCAAACCGAACGCGACAAACGAAACTGATCTAAGTATGTTTTTATTCTTTTCGAGTTACGTCATGTGGAAGTGATGTGTTTTAAATTAACGGTTTTTATATTTTCATTGTGATTGTGTTCGGCAAACTGTCGTTGTTTGAGTTTGATGCTATTTTTTTTTTATTGAATTACGTATTCATTTATCTTTTGATTATCAGTAAGTAATTAAACTTGTGATAATATATAAGAGACATGGCCGTGAGTAATATCTGTGATCTGATAGCTGCATTGATTTGATATACAATGACAAATCGAATTATACATTAAATTTAGTATTCGTTACGTATATAAACGAAAATAATGCGTATTATAAATTCAAATAAATTAGGTATAATTGCTGAATTAAATTTGTAAATAAATTTATTATTCTAATGAAAGTAATAATAATTGATAACAAATCGTTCTTAATACATTTTATTTTCAATTTATGGCTATGATGTTGCTATTTATAACTTAAGTAATTTATAACTACCATACTAATACTATATTTATAACTTAAAAATAAGGTCAGTAATGTATTGGTGTTAATGAATTTCTTGAACAAGCCCTTCTTAATAAAATTTTAGAAATCGAAGGTCAAACACCTGATTTACCTGGTCGAGTGACCGCCGTGACCGGGTCAGCCCTACCAGTAGGGTTGTCACTAATAAATTAATTTAATAATGAAAAATAATAAAAAATATTTTTATTAAATATCATTCAAGAAACAACTGATGAAACGTCACCATTTTCATACATTTAAGTAATATTGAATTTGTAAATCAAAAAGTTCATCCAAAATTATGATCGCCAATCTGTTTTTTAATGGATTTTGAAGGTGATTCTGCGCGTAATGGTCCCCATTTAATTAGAATTCCTCCTCTGGCCATTTACCATTTATTCCGATGTTGTTATTCGTTGTGATCTCCTTGGTAAGTTGCCTAGAAGGTCAATACCATAGCTGTAACATATGACATATCGATTCTCAGTACGTAAAATAATCCTTACGCTTTTCTCAGCGTATTCGCGATAGTATTTAAAGAGATTAGTCTAATTTATCTCCCAAACTAAGTTTACTTATTAATGAATCTTATCTTCAGTTACGAAATTAGAACACTGAGATAAGTAACACTTGTTTTATAACCTTGTGCAGCTTACATTTCTTCATATTTCGAATATAATTACATGACATTCTGTTAAGTAAAGTTCTACTTAATATTATACGCCAAATTATTTAAAAAAAGCTCGGTTTAGACGGATGCTGAGCTTTTAAATTAGAACTCGGTTTCCCGAATCGACTGAGCTAATCCTACATCTACACCATTAGACAACCCTACTTGACTGTGACATCTCAGAACACGGTTAAGAAACAAGTTGGTGCAACGCCGCCAACTTCAAAAGCACCTGCTGGAGGGAAATCCGCTGGAAACTTCGACGTCTCCGACTTGGTCGGGTATTAAGTGTCATCTGATCTCGTTAGAAGGGCCATTTAATGAATAATTCAATTGGTTTTTTAGCCATATCGGATTCTGTTTCGGGGTTAACAGAGCTCCGATTTATGTATGTAAACACTTATACCGAACATATGGGTTAGGCTAGCATCTTCCGTAGCTGTAAAAGGAATTTAATATCTTTTGACTGGCCTTCTTGACATTGGTTTTGCATGTGTTATTGGAAATGGAAAATGGTAGGTGTTCAATCATTTGGGAGTGGTCACTCTTAAATTCGGAATTCGAAACGTTTGATTTGGTATGTTCTATTCTTACTTAAACAGCAAAATGTAAAAAACTGGCCAAGTGCGAGTCGGACTCGCAAACCAAGGTTTTCGTACTAAATATACGCTACAAACGGCCGTATCTATGAAAATCCAGTGTTAACAGTCCCTACTCCTAAGCAAAATGTACGCAGTGTTCGATCATTTTATATTGGTTACTGATATAGACAGACAGATAAAATTATATTGTTTTTAGTATTTGTTGTTATAGCGGCAGCAGAAATACATATTCTGTGACAATTTCAACTGTTTATCTATCACGGTTCAGGAGATACAGCCTGGTGACAGACAGACAGACAGACAGACGGACAGCGAAGTCTTAGTAATAGGATCCCGTTTTACCCTTTGGGTACGGAACCCTAAATATTACATCAATAGTCGTAATAGAATGTAAATTTATAGTGTATTTTGCAAATAAAGTTAACCTCTTGAAAAACCAGAAAGTTACAATTTTGTTTCGTAACTCAAAAACTCCGAACGCTATAGTTATTTACTTATGAACCTAAAATACCTACTTTGACCACATGATATAATTTTGTGCAACTGTTTTTACTATGCTCCGAAGGCCTTAGGGCTGACAATAATAAATTAAGTAGAAAATAATTTTGTTAACGATGGTATTTTGTAAACATTCACAAAGTAGCAGGGTGCCCGCTACTTAATAATCATTATTGAAAACGTCCAAACCACCTGCTGTGTTAATTTTGAATAAATATGATAAATATCTACCTCCAACTGGTAGTCCTAGTCGAACATTTTAATAGCCGATACTCTTTATGTACTCAACGTGCTTGAGGAACACGCATATTTTTACCAGCGTATACCCGAGATCATCAGGACCAAAAATGTTCTTTGTAAAATAAGTTCTAAGTTGTAATTAAACTATTTATTGTGATTAATAAAATGCATTAAGCTTATTTGATCGCGACGTTGTCACGTATGTTTCCAAGTGTCGTGGCGCTTGACAGACATCAAAGTGACAGCTACCACACTGTCAAGTCATCCTTTTTCTAAATAATTGTTACCATTTTATTAAAAGAGATAATTTTCTTTGAGAAGCGAATGTAATTCACGTTTTATGTACAAGAATCAACTACACAAACTTAAAAAGAAACTCTATTTTTTATTTGACTTGGGTTCATATAACATTTTTTACTCCAAATGTTCGGATTCGTCACGAGACACCTTGTATACATTCCGCTATTTAATTAGGAAAAACTTCATCAATTAACTAAGCCACAACGATTGATATGAACGGAATAAAATAACTTTTCGCGAGCATTTTACTTAATGACTGACTCTACTTAGGTAAGCATTGCGGAGCATTAAAAAATAAGAAGCGTTTTATTGTTACCCTGCAGTTTGCTTTGGAACGTAACTTAACTAACTTTTATACCTTTTAGTTCAAAGTTTATAACCTCCTAGAGTGTTTTCAACAGCTGTATCAGTAAAGGAAACTATTTAAGCCATTAGCCCAAAGGTTTTCAGAATATTTTTGGTAATCGGCCTTACCTCAGCTTCCGGTCGATTTCCATTCGTTTTATGACTAATTTTCAAGACTATTTAAGGACAGCCAATGACTTTGTGCGTCGGATGAGTCACTGAGGTCGATTCCTTTTACAACACCATACAGCGGACTAAGATAACATAATGTAGAAATGTAACTTTCCGACCTGAATAACCATTTTGCTAAAGAATGTGTTTATATCGTCACACTGAGTTAGTTATCTGATTAGAAATAGTAGATTGTTAACCAAGGGTTGAAAGTGACCCATTTCACCCGAAATATTTTTTATTTCCAATATTTCGGGGTTGAAATGGGTAATTTCACCCGAATTAAACACTACTTTTCATTCCGACTGCGAGGAAAATAAAATACTTCACGCACATTTTAGAGACCAACTGAAAAAATATTTTAATATCAATCTATAGAGCGTAATAAAAACGTAATTTTATGTATGTATGCTGAGTATAGATATATGAAAAGCTTTTATTTCAATAATATGACGTAACTCAATTATCTTCGACTCTGTGGCTAATACCACCCTAGGGATGGAAAAGCTCTTTTCAACCCGGCTATCTACCCATGAAAATTAAACTTTCCGAACAGAAGAGATGAAAAATAAATTGTCTTTTAAATGATACCACTAAATGCAGCTAAGGTGAGGGTGGTCCCGGTGTATACAAATATCCCAACTTCATGTTCCAAACAATGTTTGGAACTCATTTTTGATAAGATACAATCTAATAATTGTGTAAAGCATTCGTCACTGTTTAATGTGTTGCATTCTAACAGGGACCAACATGAAGTTCAATAACACATTACAAAATTCTTTGTTTATTTTAACTCGTTAGCTTTCTATTTTCTAATACCTTCAGAAAATCAGTTTCTTCCGTACTTAGACAACGATTTATGTTTTAGAAATTTTTGCATGCGTGTTTAGTTCAGATGACAGCACAATGGTACTGTATTGTCACCATTAACATCTTCCTTCTTGCATTTAAGCACTTAAATGCATTTTCTGTACTATTGGAATTATTGTTATAAATATGAATTATTGTTAAATTAGTTAGTTACTTTGATACGTAATTGATTATTTTTTGGCGTTTCGAAGTTATTATTTTGTTAAAAAAAAATCCATTCACCAACAAAACGTAATGTCATAATTACTGAGAGATATATAATTTAAATATAATATATATACATTAATATTTTAAATATTATCTTACACAAATCGATCTAGTCCCAAACTAAGCAAAGCTTGTACTATAGGTACTAGGCGACGATATACATAATATATAGATAAATTATAATACTTAAATACATAGAAAACATCCAAGACCCAGTAACAAACATTCGTGATCATCACACAAATACTTGCCCTGACCGGGATTCGAACCCTGGACCGCTAGCTTCGTAGGCCGTTGTGCAACCCACTGAGTCAAACGTGTCGTCAAAATAAAAACACATCCAAAAATTTAAAAACATAAAATATTCCTGCTATTAATCGCAGAGGAAATTTGGTTAAAAATGTTATTTTTCCTTAAGATTATTGTTATTCAAGAATTTCGGCTATTACCTTTGTTATTCATTTTCCACGATCAATCAAGCGGCTTAGTTAAAATTCCATCGAAAAATAGAATCCTCAAACGCCGGAAACCCAACTTTCAACGGAAGGAGTCGACGCGTTTCGCGACAGAATTTAAAAATAGTCCGGTCACATTCGACAACACCAACCTTATTTTACTGCCCATAAACTTAATACCACTAAATTCTTACGATTTTAATTGCTATAGGTACATTTTAACGCACTAGACAAGCCACCGCATTTTTTTAGGTTACGCTTCTTTGCCGCCTGCTAGTCGGTGAATGACTGAATGAATAATTGAATTTTACAATTATTGATTTTGAAATAAAAAACAGCTTAAAAAGCAACCTGAAATTGTACTCGCTTTTATTTAACTTATTTTTGTAATGGTCTAATTTCGTTTTTTCAGTAGCTCTTTTAGTGAGGTAGGCATAACTAAATAATAACCGCCTAATTAAAGAAACATCAAATATTTTATTCATTGTTTTCCTATAAATTTATACATGCCTGTTTTCTACAACAATAATCGAATACTTAATAAAAAAAAATACTAATTAATAATTATCAACACTCTAGCAGCACGGCGCACCAGTGTGACAGCGGCAAAATGTAACTTTGTGGCCCAGAAGAACGTTTCCTCGTCGGGAAATAGATCAAACGCGGCAAGATTAATTTCCACCATAATTATACTTAACAACTGTGTAACCACGTGCCTATTTACGATATGTTTCATAACATTTTGGCGCCAGCCATTGCTTGGAATATGGGGCGTTTGAAGATTTAATTAGTTTTTCTGTTTTGTAATGTTTATTTTGGGAAGTTGATAAATCACATTTTTAATTCAGTTGCTGTTTTAATCGTTTTAGTTGGTTGATATTTTAATGCATTTTTATTATTACACAAAAAATAATTATATATTTATAGACTTACTACACTTTGGAAGAGTATGGAAACTGTCTACCCAACAGTGGGCTACTCAAACTTAGTAAAAACTATAATTTTAGTACTTTCAGCAAAATATGGTGCATATAACAGCTTTTTGTTAATTTTAGACTTAATACACTTTAGTACACCTTGTAACGATAATTTAGAAAACGATTCAAAATTTAAAAATCCAGAGAATCCCGGAACACTATTCGGATTCTTTAAGGTAGCTACACCCAATTTCGCGGCGAATTCTATTTTCAAATTCTGGAGCTGTCACACGCTTCCTGATCCAATATGGACGCCTCAAACACTTGAGAACTTCTCATTCAGCCCACTTATAAAACTAGCTTCTTGGAGTAATATATAAGATTCAAATTTCAATGGTATTCAAATGAAACTGGAATTAAAATTCATTGTGCGTTTTTTGCGTTCGGACAAATGCAGTCGCGGGCCTTGTTTTGAACGTTGTAGGGGTTAAATTCCAGTGTTTTTTTAGTAACGGGTTTTGGTGAAACAACGGATGCGTTCGGGATTTCGTGCGTGATGTGAAATATCAAATGAATGTTTTTAATGTGATCGACGCTTTAAAACTACTGTACGAGTATTATATGTCACTGTGTAATGATTTAGATGTTTTTTAAGTGTTTATGTATTTATTTCGGACTTTTGAAAGTGGACAGGCGAGTTAATTAAGTCGTGAATCAAATGAGAACTATTTATACTTATAAATGTTTCTAGAGTTAGGATTTTAATACTATCCAGAACTTATCGAGGTTTCGAGCAAGTGTTTTTTTCATTTGTTTATTAGAGTAAGTCCGGGGTAATTGACTAGTTTTTTAATAAAACTGACTCATTATTATTACAATCTATACGAAAATTAAATTTTGAGCAATGACTTTGATATAATATATTCAACAGAAATAAACAATTTTAATCGCATTCTTAATTTCTCCATACTAGGAACGTGTGACGTCACATGTTCCTAGGTTATAGTATGGAGCGTTTTTTGGGAAAGTCCAAAAATGTGATTTTAACACTGTTGTATCTCGGTGTGTTTTTATAAGATTGAAGTAGTTTTTTCACCAATGTTTCTATCATTGCAAGGTCGTTCTTTAACATGCCACAGAAAAAAGGTTGTCAAACATTGTCAACATTCCAAATGCGGTTTACTATTAGGACTTAAAAATTCTCCATTAAACCTTAGTTATATACTCTGATTTTTAATTCAAGACCAATATTTAACGTCAACGGGCGCACTTTCGCCGTGATCACTGCATACTGCTTTAAGTGTCAGTATTTTTATCAATAAAACTTACCCCAATATTACTTGTTGCACAAGTTCTTATTCATGTTTTTATGAAATAATGTTTATTTGTTTAAATCGTCAAGATGAGAACTGTCAGATTTTGGTCTTGAATTAAAAATCGGAGTTTAGAATACGCACAAGTAGGTTTTATATGTAAACGACTTTTCAAATACGAACGTATGGCTCAGTGGGTTGTATTTGTACAACGGCCTACGAAGCTAGCGGTCCCGGGTTCGAATCCCGGCCAGTGGTTCATGTCTTATCTAGTTGTACGAAAATATGAGTTTGAGCGACTCTTAGAAAACGCCACTCCAATTGAAGATGTACATCTCAAGTGGCAGTTTTGATCTGTTTATAACTTTTATAAGTATGTTATAAACATGATCGTATCGTATAAACTGATTCGTGTTTTATAGTGATTTTATTTCCCTGTTAATGAAAATGCTTAGTGTTTTATTAATGTGTTATTTGAGATTAAAGGCTTATAATTAGCCTGCCAATCTTATTGTATTACGTAACTAATAAATGCAGTGAATATACTCCAGTCAACTAGGATTATATTAGAAAGATCTCAACTTCGTATTTTGTCGTGTTATTTCAGAAAAAATGAGGGGGGATAAATTTTGTAGTTAGATTAGATAAGAGTGATTATAGCAATGTCCAAACTGGGTTAAATGGTAAAAAAAGTTTCATTTTGCATTTTTTTTTACAGTTCCGACTTGTTTTCATTGTTTTGTGATAGGTAATAATAATAAAGGTTAAAACATGGTCCCTGCAACTTCGTCAGCGGATGAGAAAAACATAATAAGCCTCTTTTTTTCTTGAGCGTAGTCAGAAAGACTCCTAGCTATAACCATATAATGAAATAATGACATAATGATCTTTATTCTGTAAGTAGGCCGCAAGGGCACTTTTATAAGTCTGACTCTACGGCGTTTCCTAAGAGGAGACCACTGAGGAGAAGAAAGCCGAAACAAACTCAACAGTCAGTCATGTTTTCTAAAAGGGAATGACCAGCTTACCCATGTACCAAAAATTGTTGAAATCCGTGTAGTCAATTTGGCGTGATGAGGCTTTTGAAATTGAAATTGAAATCGTTTATTGATATATTGTGAGTTACAAAGATCTTATAAGCTACACGACACATAAAAAAAATCTCAATCGAGTCACTTTCAAGTAGACCGTTTCACTTATGTTTTTGAAAATATCTTCAAGTACCTACAGACATTTCAATTTTACAACTTTATAAAAGTATAGAAGTCGCATTTGCGTTTATAGGTAATACTACTTCGAAATACATTAGCATAAAATCGGAGTTCTGAGTAAAATTATTATAATTTATGCCATTTCTATTATGATACAAATATTACTCAATCTTTAAAACATATGCCACCTTCGCCATTCTTAGCCTTAAACACTCTTGTCTCCAAATCCACTAAAACATCTGCGTTTAAAAATAAGCCGTATGACTAAGGCAGTAAGGTGGTATTAGCGTGGCGTGACGGGTCTTCATATATGGTGTTTGGCCGTGAGCGCGTGTAAGCGACCTTATGTTCAGGTGCTGTTGGAGGCTCCTATAGCACTCTTTTATAACTTTAAAATGTAATACTACGCTTTTGAATATTTAGAAAACGTACCCAAGAACCTACATATAACCATCATCCTCATTTCAGCCATAGGACGTCCACTACTGGACACAGGCCTCCTCAATAGATTTCCACTTGGGCCGGATAACGGCTATAAAGTCATCCGACCACCTTGCGGGTAGCCTTCTCACGCTGCGCTTGCCGGTGCGCGGTCTCCACTCGGAAACTATGGCCCTTGGGGCAGAAAGGTTCTCGGGTGGATACCGCGTACCTACATATAGGCGTTTAACCTTTTAAGCGCCAAACAGCGAAGTAATACGACGTGACCCAGACGCCACAGCTGAAAATAAAATGAAACTTCAAAATGAAACAGTGATTGCAGAACGAGGTATTTGTATTAGGTATATTCGGAGTCTTAGATCAATGTTTGGTCGTCATAGGGCGTCAGTGGCACGAATTTTCGATGACGTGAGTTGCCGACTCTTTCGATGACGTGAGTTGCGCTCAAAAGGGAAATGCACCCGATGCAGAAATAACAAATATTCATCTATCCTGTGACAGTCGGCATAAAAAAAGCAACACTAAAATTACCATCTTGTAGGCTTTATGTCAAAGGCAATAACAATAACTGAATAAGGTTTACAAATGGTCAGTTAAATGGCTGATGGTACCATTATTTTCAGGGATTCTAAGAGCAAAAATTATTATCACATCTAACCAAGACACTTTTTCCCGGAAAAGCAAAGGAACTTGTCAGACATCTAATCGTGCGTGTTTCCGAACGGACCACTGAAACCAGCGCCCCAAGCGGACGTACGAGGAAGTTCGCGCTCTCGCTGTGTCTAGGACATTACGAGCTTATTACGAATCATATTGTATTAATATTTAATCAAGGAATAAACAGTTATACGTTTATCATCTAGCGTTCTTGTTATTATAAGTAACATATACAACAGAACTATAATCTATTAATCTAATATGGAATTCCACAAAGTAACACTTGAATCTATCAATGAATTAGACTTTGATACTATGCTATCTTCATTTTCTTTGCATCCTTGAGGCGACAGGTGGCGCTGTACAGGTATTTACTATCGATAATACTACACTTCGCGCTGTGTCGCAGTTGCGTGACACATTCCTGTTTTAATGTAATTCACGAACATAATTTAGTTAGTTTTGTAATAGAGCCTGACTAAATAATAAATTGCATAACTACTACACGCATATTAAGCATCGTAGATAAGATTGTGAGACATAGATGAAACTTCGCTATTATCCATACTATCATAAAGTTCTAAAAATGAAATGTCTGTACATTAAAGATGTTTTCAAAAAATGATTGCAACGGACTACTTGGAGGTTGTGGCTTCAACAAGTCAAATGGGCTAAACAGATTTCAACTAGTTTGGTACAAGGGTAGCTAGGTATCCCTTGATGGATATAGGATACTTTACGGAAGGAACAAGAGGAGTTATGACTTTTTCTAATCTGTGAACGAAGTTGCGGCCACGTTATAGTAACTACAATACATTAATCGAATATGGAATTTCGCAAATTAACGCCTGAGGGGCTACTCCGAGACTCGAAATTCGAAGTTCGTAACGTGCCATCCCTCTCGCTCTCATGTTAAGCTGTATTTGAGTGAGCGGGATGGCGCCATACGAATCGTTTTTCGGGTTTCGGAGTAGCCCCTCTGAATCTATAATCCCTCTTTTTTCATCGTCGTTGTGTAAAAAGTATTCTATCACCATCTGGGGATACCCAGCTACCCGTGCACGAAAAATTGTTAAAATCCGTTTAGCCATTTTGGTGTGATAAAGCCGCAATAACATATGTAAAAACATACAAAAAAAAAATCGATTCAGTGACCTTTAAATAGTTTGGTACACTATTTGTTTTATGCAAATATTTTCAATGTACAGACATTTTATTTTTACAATTTTGTAATAGTCTTACACAAAACAATACAAACACAACACAATGCCGGTAATCATGTGAATTAACATAAACTTCGTCAATTCTGACATCTGTTCCGCCCCCGCGGCCATGTTGACTCGTCCCGCACGAAAGTCCCACCTTTAACCTTGCCGTGTGTGTACAATGGTCATTAGGACCACTTTCATTGGCTGGTTTTTCCGGACCTAATGTAGGGCAATGTGTAGGGCAGGAAAGTGAATATTCTAATACTTGCACTTTAGGACCCTGACATTTTTTACTAGTACGATGGAGAAAGTGTGAAACGTATATTTGTTTCGGTAAAAAGTATTTGTGGAAGCAATAATCGAGTCACTAATATATTTTTCATCTTACTTGTTCGAAAAAGTTCCATTTACAGCGACAGATCAGCGTGGAAAAGTCATTTGAAGTTCGAATTTAATGTTTTTTATATCTTTGTTTTGTTATGAGTGTGTTTCGTAGGATCATTATCACTAATTTTAAATGACAAAATAATTTGTTTGTTATAATGTCATAGTTTTTCTCACATCTCAAATTTTCTTCGCTGTAGCGAGGTGAAAAGTTGTATATTTCACACTGCGAAAATATTTGGCTTGTCAGCACTTGAAAGCCTCGTTACGACCTGGAATCTATATTTGAACCACTCGCTCCACTCGTGGTGCAATTTTAGATTCCCTCGCTTAAGGTGCGTCCACACTTGTATCATTTGCTCGTATCCGATCACCGTGCCGTAGCATGACTGCGTATCGCGCTGCTTGGACGCTTACTGTCGGCGCGCCGATAATGCCGCACTCTTCCGAAACAAGTGTGTGATACGCGTAGCAAATGGATTTCGAGTGATCGGATCGGCGCAACGTCCAAACGCGTGATCGTGACACGCGATCATGCTACGCGACGATGATCTGATACGGGCAAATGATACAAATGTGGACGCACCTTTTCTCAGCTTTCAATCAAAGCACTCGTGCCAAGTAACAACTTTGCAGCCTTACATAAAAAATAACTATATCAGATCACTAGCTCGTAGAAGATCGATTTTTTTTATGTTTATTTGTTTAGTTATGAGTGTGTTTTGTAAATTCATTAAGTATCACTTTTAAATGAAAAAATAATCAGTTTGTTATAATTTCATTGTTTTTCTGACGTCTCCCATTTGCCTAGTGTATAATAAGTAGTAAGATGAAAAGTTGTGTATTTCGCACACAACTTTTTATCTCACTCCACTCAAGTCTCGCTTCGCACGAGGTTCAATTTTAGATTTCTTCGCTTACCTACTCGGCTTTCAATTCAAGCACTCGCGCCTATTAAAATAAAGAGCAATTGGAACGAGATGAAGATGTGGCAAAGCGGAAAAAGTAGCAGATTTTTTTTAATTTGGTATTTAAAATAGACTTATTGGTATTACAACCGTTATTAGGCGAAAGTTATTAGTAAAAGTGAAACCTTTACTTCATTTATATGCTAATTCGACTGACTTGTAACGTGTCTTATTTATGTGACCGACAGACGCACCGACGATTCTCTACTAATGGCCACATTTACATCGTTTGTCACTTAGTTTCATTATGTTAGGAGTTATTTAATTGACGGCACGTATGGCTCAGTGGGTTGCACAACGGCCTACGAAGCTGGCGGTCCCGGATTCGAATCCTGACCAGGGCGTTTATGTGATGAGCACGAATTGTTCCTAGGTCTTGGATATTTTCTATCTATTTAAGTATTAAAATGTATGTATATACTATACTAGAAGGTGCTCGCAACTTCGGTCGCGGAGGAGAAAAAGTCATAACTTCTCTTTTTTTCTTCATGGGAGTTGGGTAAAAAGTATCCTATAACCATCTGGAGATACCCAGCTACCCGTGTACCAAAAATAGCTGAAATCCGTTTAGCCGATTTGGCGTGATGAAGCCACAACGACACATACAAACATACAAAAAACCCTTCAAACTATCAAACGTTCTCTTAAAAATATCTTTAATGTACAGATTATATTTCATTTTTAGAACTTTATAATATTATAGATTTATAGTCACCTAGTACAAGCTTTGCTAAGTTTAGGACTAAGTCTCTCTTTCTCTTTAGGTCGTACTTTTTTTTACATAAAAACCTTCTGACAATTATAAACCTCTTTTTTTATTATTTACTATGTTGATATTTTACCATTACGATTTTCGTGATTCTTAAAGTGAATTTCTTCACTAAGAAACTATAGTCTTATAAATACAATAATCAAAATATTGAATAAATTTCTAGACTCCGACTGGATTGGAACCATTGCCTTGTGCCTTGCCAGGGCGCACGCTCTGCCAACTGAGCTACAGTCCAGCTTGATTTCAAACTTTGTGACTATTTATTTATTTAATCTTTATTGCACAAAAGAAAACTTATTGTACAAAAGGCGAACTTAATGCCATAAGGCATTCTCTACTAGTCAACCTTAGGGCAAAGCAGAAAAATTGTAGGCGGTGCTGAGGCTTGTGTAATTACAAAAACACATATTTATATACTTTAAATTCATGAATAACAAAATATATATAATACATACACAAATATATATAAGGTTAATAAATATATAACACATATATATATATATATGTTATATATTAATTAATTCTTTCATCGCTATATATATATAGCGATGAAACGAATTAAGCAGATAAACAAGTGTCTTCGGTTCTGCCAGCAAAGAAGTTGCTCACGGACTTTTTGAATGCAAACTTATTCGGACCTGTTTGATTTTAAGAGGAAGACCGTTCCAGAGGCGGGCAACCTGAATGGAGAAAGAATTGGATATGAAGCCAGTTCGATGGAGTGGGATAGAAAGGGCGAGATTGCCGGAAGAGCGAAAATGACGGTTACGGGTGGATTCAATGTAACTGAAGAAAGTTTTGAGATATTCTGGAGATTGTGGATTGAAAAGAGAGAGCAAAACATTCGAATGTTACGTCGCTGACGAATTGGAAACCAACCAAGCTGAGCGCGGAAAGCAGATATATGATCATATTTCCGGAGACAGAAAATGAAACGATTACAATTATTGAGAAGCCGATCCAACTTATCAAGAAGATCTTCGTTTAAGTCCGGATAACACACATCACCATAATCAATTATGGGTAGGATTAGGGTATCTACCAACAAGACCTTAGTTTTAATGGGCAAGAAATGCTTCAATTTGTTAAGAGCATTGAGCGATCCAATTACCTTCCTGCAAATTTCGGCAACCTGCACCTTCCAGCTCAGCGTGCTATCCAAGTAAACACCTAAGTCCTTAACACTAGAAGCAAATGAAATAGGTGTGCCGTTGAAAGTCACAGGTGCGAGAGAGTTAAGGTTGAGTTTAGCTAGCTGGCGAGAGCTACCAATGACAATAGCCTGACACTTTGACGGGTTTACAAATAGGCCGAATTTTTCAGACCATTCTTGGATGTGTAAGAGGTCCAGGTTTAACTTGTCAATGGTAGCAGTAATATCAGTCACTTTGCACTGGTCGTAAAGCTGTAGATCGTCAGCATACAGATGGTATCGAAGGTCGGGGTGATGAAGTTAACAAAAGTAGAAAATAGAAGTGGAGACAGAATTCCTCCTTGTGGTACACCGGTGGCTAAGTCACACCAGTCAGACAACGACATATGTACCCGGACTGCCTGCCGGCGTCCACGAAGATAGGTAGAAAACCAACCCAACGCAGACGAAGATACATTCAAATGCTTGAGCGGGGCAAGAAGGATGTCATGGTCAACAGTGTTAAATGCATTGGAAAAATCAATAAGAACAAGTATTGTGACCATTTGATCCTCCATGCCCCGTCTAATATCCTCAGTCACCTTAAGAAGCGCAGTGCAGGTACTGTGGCTGGGTCGAAAACCTGACTGATAGGGGCTCAAGAGTTTATTGGCATGAATGTGGTCCGAAAGTTGTTTGTGTACCACGGCTTCGGCAATTTTTGATAGAAAAGGGAGAATCGAGATTTGCCTAAAGTTGCTAAGTGATGTGGGATTATTTATTTTGGGCAAGGGTATGACAAATGCACTACGCCACAGAGAGGAAAAATCACCATTAAATAGCGAGGAATTGATAATATCGGTTATTATAGGAAGCACACAGTCAACACCGATACTATCATACAACGTCCGATATCATCATTTCCAATAGCCTTCGATTTAATTTTGCTTATGATGGTTTTGACATCTGCTTGATTAGTGGGAGAAAAGGAGAACAAATCTGAGAAAGAAGGGGGAAGAGAAGAAATATCAGAGAGAGTATTGGTCTTAATACCATTATCAATAGAAAGGGCAGAGGGAAAATGTCTGTTTAAATCGTTAAGAGAAAAGGAAGTGCCATCGAAACCATTAACAGGTTTACCTAGGCCAAGCGACTTGAGAAATTTCCAGACATCGGCCATAGGTGAAGATGATACATTCAGATGAATAAACCGCGGCTTCGCTGTCCGCACCATCTGATTGCATCGGTTGCGGGCTGTCTTAAAAAGTGTCCAGTTCTCGTCAGTACGGTCACGTTTCAAAGTTCGGAAAGCACGGTCCCTTCTCCTCATAGCCATGCGTATGCTCTCAGTCATCCAAGGAGCAGGAGGACGCCTGACTCTAACAGTATGCAAGGGGGCATGCCCATCGAAAAGAGTCAAAATAGCTGCATTAAAAAGAGAAACCTTGGAGTCAGTTGTTGGGGCAGTCAGCACAGGAGTCCAGTCAATGCTCCGAGCATCACTAAGGAGAGCATCGGGATCTATTTTATTAAAACAACGCATTAAAACCAAGGTAGGTTGACATTTGGGCGGTTTAATTTTGTAAGAAACGAATAGCAAGTCATGGTGGGAAAAGCCGGGAGCTAAAAGCTGACCATGTTTTACTACATCATCAGCGGAAAAAGTAATTATGACATCCAGCCACGTATCAGACGTCGCGGTGTGGTGGGTGGCCTTCAAAGGAAGGACACAGAAATTTACAGACTTTATTAATAATGTTAATTTATCGCGATGTGGAGAATCTTTGCAAAGGTCTGTGTTAAGATCACCCATAATTATATGATGCGTGTAATCCGAGCTTAGGGACTCAAATACCTGTTCCAGTTAAGAAAAATAATCGATAGAGGGAGGACAGTAAACTACCCCTAGAACGGCCTTGATCCCTTTGACATTTACTTCGAGAAATATCCATTCTGCTGAGCTGGAGTAAAGAGACGGAGAGGTATTTAAAATTTTGTATGGAATGGAACTTTTCAAATAAATGGCAAAACCACCGCCACCCTTACCAGTTCGGTCATTCCTAATAAGAACATATCCAGGCAAAGCATATGATGTCGAGTCAAGTGTTGGCTTCAACCAACTCTCCGAAACCAGTATTGCATGGATAAATTCAGACTGGAAGGTCTCAATAAGTTCGGTAAAGTGAGAGGGGATGCTTTGGGCATTAATATGGCACACGTTGAAATGACAAGAGTTCTGGAATTCGCGTGACAAAAGAGTACCTAGCGTTTGAGATGTGTCAAGCGAATTTAGAGACAGAAAGGCAGAGCTATCACCACTGGCAGAATAAAAGGTTTCATCATCTGACATTAAAATAAATATACGTTAAATATTATAAATAAAAATACAAATATATATAATATATCTTAATAGTTGGCAGCACAATAAGGCACTGCACAATCCTGCTCATCCTGCCGGTTAGCCTGTGAGAGTAACAAAGTCATATTTAATTTATCATAAACAAGTTGGAAAACAGATATGAAGTTCATAACTAGCAATAGACGGCAAAACGTAATACTCGAACAAACATTACAAGTGTTTAAAAAATAAAAAAACGTCAACTATCAAATCAAAGGGACATAACCTATACGTAGCCGTAATAACTTAATAGTAAAACTAAAGCTTAAATAAAAGTGGGTACACATAACTAGTCACGAAATATGGAGTCAGAGAAGTAAGCTAAGTACATAAGCCTGCTGCTGTATGGAAAGTAGTACAGATAAAGAAATAGAAGTTATGTAAAATTAAAACATTGATTAATGGCACGACACTGCTAACCTAGGACGCCGGTTTCGCGCCGCGCCGCGATTTCCCCGGCTGGCCACTGGGACCGGGGGTGTTCCGCTCGTCTGCCTCTTCGGGCTTTGTTGCGGGCTTAGGTGTCGACGCTGATTGAGGCAACTACTTCGATCGGGACATCTTCAGGCGCATAATATCCTCCTCAGACTCGAGACGTTCGCGTTCACCGCTGGGCAGTTTCACAAAAATTTTGCCTTCCAGCGACCAGCAACGCTTCATGCCAAACACTTTACGTGCCTGAATAAACAGTGCCTGCCGCTGAGGTGTGAGAAACTCCGAGATAGCATAAGTGGTTCCCTTGAATGCGGTCTTCTTTTTCCAAACTGAAGATTTCATAGAAATATCAGCAAATCGCACAAGAATGGGTCTGTTACGACCGTCTGAAAGCTTGCCGAGCCTATGACAGACCTTAAAGGATCCAGTTGAGACCCCTGGGATCTTCAGTTGCTCGGTGATAATGGAGGCAATTCTAGCTCCAATATTTTCGTATGCTTCTTCGGGAACACCATTAAGGAGAAATTTTCTTCGATGCCGCATTTCAGCTATGTCCTGAGACTTACTGAGGATCTTGATTTGCTCCCTTAGCAACTTCAGCAATGTTAGGGTTTGCTCTTTGAAGGCAGCAAATTCCTCACTCGTATTATTAAGAGTTACCTTTGCTGCGGGGGCTCTGCTCATCTTGGACTCGAACTCGGAGAACATCTTCAGTACAGTGGTTTCCAGGTTTTTCTGCGATATCCAGAGGGGCTACTCTGAAACCCGAAAAACGAAGTTCGTATGGCGCCTACCCGCTCACTCAAATACAGCATGACATGAGAGTGAGAGGCACAGCACGTTACGAACTTCGTTTTTCGGGTTTCGTAGTAGCCTCTCAGATAGTTAGCCATTGTGTTGTTGACTTTGAGGTTATGTATGACAAGTGTCAGAACCAGCAGGATTGAACAGTGAAATTAACTGATAATTAGTGCATGTACAGTGCTGCAAATATTTGTTCAGCAAATTTAGAAGTACAATTTAATTTGGAAGTGGTCAAAAACTTAGTAATATAACTATTTTGTATTTATTTTAATATAAACTCTAAGACAGATGTGTTAGTTGTTTTATGCCTACCGCCCAAAAGCAGCTAACTATTTGTTGATTTTTCAACCTATAATTTTTAAAGTTTCAAGTTTTTCATTATTTAGATTTCTGTATTTTTAAGAAAAAAAAAGAATCAGCCAAATAGGTGCAGCTTTTCTAAAGTGATACAAGAACATTAATTTCTTCAATTATTTTATATGGAAGAAAAATATATTATAAGGATAGATTTGAGTGATTAATTTATTTTATTCAGTATTATCTAACATTTCCCTTAAATGACCACGTAGAATTTTTCCTGTAGGGTTTCTTGGTAGTTTAGGGATGAACAGCACTCCTCCCCTCAGCTGCATCTCCGGTGGTACCTATACAATAATAAATAAAACAATTAAGGTTTTGTGGCTTAAGCTTTACCTAATATTCGGAATCACGTATAGCTTTTTCACAGAGCTGAAGCTCAGGAAAGGATGCAATGGCAAAGTAAAGCGGACACCCTCTGCCTATACTGCCTTCGTAATGAAGAATGCAATGTTTTTTTGAAAAATGGTACATGTAAATAAATATCTATCTGTGTACTTTTTTTTAGTTTTTGAGTGGCTGTAACATAGAAATTAATTAAGTAAAAGTGCAGCATATGCTCAAAAATCTCTTAAGAAAACAAATTTCTAATGCAGCCTTTCTCTTGTACTAAAATAAAATGCAGTACTGCGTTTTACAAAGAATTTAATAAAAATGATCTACAACGCTAAACTAAGCTAAACCGCAGCAAAATAAATTACTTTGTATTTTTGGTGTCATCCTGTATAAAAAAAAATCTGCAAAATATACAAGGTCAAACTGCAGTAATCAACTTTCAAATCATTTCTTTAGACAGATTGTGATTCTTAATGGTATGATGGCCAGTAAAGTAAAGCTCTTTTAATATGAATATGTTCTAATTCATTTCGTATAGCGTAAAGTTATACAATAAACGTTCAATCGTGTTTTTCTCGAAACCATGTTTTTGCAATTACTGCATTCTTCATTACGAGGGTAGTATAGGACATTGGACTTTAAGTCAAACCCGGTCAAACCTCTATAGAAATGTAATCGAGCAGCTCCTGCTCCGAGACGTTGGAGCCCGGCTTCCGCACGATGAAGGCCGTGGGTACCTCATCCAGGTCGCCGGCCGGCTTGCCCACGACTCCTGCCTCGAGTACACCTGGGTGCACCTGTAGGATTGCTTCCAGTTCTGATGGAGCCACCTGCAAACAGATAGGAGAACTAGTTAAGCGGTTTGTAACCACAATCCTCTTTTTAATTTTCTGAGCAGAGATAACTAGATCTTCATGAGTTTCTATGAAAATGACGTTCGCTCAGTTCTTGTGGTGATGTCGAGAATGACTTGCCAACTTCCTCCAAGGCCTACTTCATCTGCGCCGTCCCAATTGTGGAACTTATTGGTGGTGACTTCTAAGTTAGAATGTAACATAGTGGAGTAGGAATGCAGTATATTGGATTCAACTACACTACTTTTTGGGCATATAGATGGAGCGCAGTTTTTAATACTTAAAGTTAAAGTAAGTAATATCTTGATTTAATAGTTTCTGGAAGTCACAGATATGAAAGTTCTTGCGGGACCGATGTGCATGATTGGGTGTTTTCAGGTTAGATACATGTTCATACTATTTTGAAATTATTGTCAAAGTGCTGCTTGCAAAGACAATTCACTATATATGGTATCCGTGAGGAATGGGAAAGATTTTAACCACGAAGATTTTAATCCTGAGGCCATTAGGAGTAAAATATTTTAAATGTCAAATCAAATTCAGCAAAAAAGGCAGTTTAGTCGATTTTAGTACATACAAATTGAATAAATATAGCTTCTTTATGAAAATAGTAACGATTGTTTATCCAAAAAAAGGATGATTTTAGTGATTAGTAGCTGTCACTTTCATTGCTTTCAATAGCAACGCGAAACTTGACCACATATGAAGCAACGTCGCGATCAAAGCTTAATGTACTTTAGTAATCACAATAAATTGTTCCATGCATTCCTTAGGTCCTAAGGAATGCATGGTTATAATATTTCCCATTCCTCGCGGTCACCGGCACCGTGTTTAGTGAATTACCCTTGCAAGCATATAGGTAGCACTCTGACAATAAATGCAAAGAGTGTGAACATGAATCTAACCTATAAACATCTAATCATACACATCGCTCACTTTCATTTCACCGATTTCTAGAAACTATACTACTCAAAACAAAATAGGGGTCACTTTTGCGCGATGAATTTCTGTTAAGTTTTTGTGGTTACAATAAACTTACTTTATCTCAATCAAAACAAATAAAACAATTGAATATTAATTTATCGATTATTAGTCTGAACTAAAACAAAATGATCTTTAGCTAGAGACTTTTTAAAATATTTTTTTCGAACTAATATATATTTTCAGTATCTTCACGTTACGATCAAAATTCTTAGTGGCCCCTATATTGTTTTGAGCAGTATATAATATCAAGTTATTATTTCGTTTAACTTTAAATATTAGAAACTCTATGCTCCATCTATAAGCCCAAAAATCGGGCACCGTGTATACCTTATAGCCGTCATATGATATGATTTCCTTGAGTCGATCGACGATGTAGAAGTATTTGTCTTCGTCGTAGAAGCCCAAGTCTCCAGTGGCGAAGAATCCTTCCTCGTCCAGGTACGTCGATGGATTCAGGTCTATGTAGCCTTTCATCAATACAGGACCGCGCATAAGTATTTCTCCATGCTGGTTTGGTCCCAGGATTTCACGTGTTTCTGGGTTTACAACCTAAAATTTTGCAATAAGTTGATTGGGATATTAACACTTTTCAACCACGAATTTGGAGCTACGCGCGTAGCGGTCAACATGGGGATATGCTTACCTTCAGGGTTACTCCAGGACAAGGCGTACCGACGCTTCCAATTTTAGGTCCCTTAGAGCCGCAACACTCTGAAGTCAACTCGCCAGTTTCCGTCATCCCGTAAACTTGTATGACACTTACTGTCGGAAACCTATTAAGAGCAATAATTAGTTACTTATAATTATGACAAGTAGGTAGGTAACGTTGGAAAAGTTCGTATTTATATTGCTATCTCAACCGACAAACAAAGCACGAGTGACCCGAATAACCTCTATAGAAATATCCCGAATGAGATTGAAGGATAGGCATCTGCTACAAAGACCTCACTGCCATACTATGCTATACGAGAAGAATGTCTTTAACATGTGCATTGACATTTTTAATCGTATACTTAATGACATTAGAATTATAGAAGTAAATAGTTTTAAAAATAATTTAAATAGCTGGGCTGCTCGATGGTTATTTTTTTGTTTCTATGGTGTAAAAATTTTTCTCGAGTCATGTAGGATTAGGTAGAATTATATTATTGACATTCTATATTTTATTTTCTATAATTAATTGTTTTTACTCATTAGTTTTAATTATCCTAAACATTTGCATGCCTGTTTGTAGGCTGAATACATGGTACTTTTTAATTACATGCAACAACTGTGTAACTATATTCGTGGCAAATTAATCTTTGAATCTTGAATCTCTATCAATTTGCCACAAGAGGCTGTGGACTGGTTGCGCATCTGGATATCTATACTATAAGAAAATGTATAAAGTTGTAAAATAAAATGTACATTGAAGATATAAAAAAATTGTTGCAGGCTATTTGGAGTGGATTTGAGTTCACTAAATGGAAAATTTGATTTTTTGTATGTTTGTATGTGTCGCTGTGGCTTCAACACGCCACAGAATACAGAATACATGCAAGAAAAAAATAGGGGTAATGACTTTTTCTCCTCTGCGACCGAAGTTGCACCTTCTAGTTGGAACATAAATTCCCACAAACGACCTTTCGCCTTACGATAAAAACCTTCAACTCAACCCCTCATCCTCCGTAAGCAAATTGAGACAGCAATATAACGACGAACTTTTCCGGCAAAACAAAAAACATTATTCACTTCTGAAATAGTATTTACGTAAATACTATAGACAATATGTATGAAGTTTTATTTTTGATTTAACAAAAGCTCATCCATGCAACGAATAGTAGAGAAAAATATTTGTCGAATAACTGTAATAATAACCAAAATATAAGCCATCAAACATTTGATGCTATCTCTTTCTAGCAAAACAGAATTAAATATGGAGTTTCATATGGACCACTATGTCAAATCCCTGTCTAATTAATAGTTTAAAATGCGAATATCATCCGTAATTTTTTGGCCGATTTTAATCACTTTTTGACATTAATTGTAAGGTTGTTTTCATATGTTGTTAGGAAAAGCTATAAAAAAGTCATGCATGTACCATATATTACTCAATTTAATATTATTGTAAAGTATTTTTGTAGAAAATTAAGTATAATTAAATCTAGTTACCTATTTTTAAACGCTTCAATATTCTTACTTTGCAGCGGGGCTGAGCGACTATGAACGATTTTTAAGGAGCTCAGATCATATTGATATAGTTGCTCTGTTTTGGACATGTAGGCAATAAGGGACGGCACTAGCGTAGCGAGTTGAACCTGCAATTATTTATATTGAATTATTTTCCTATTTATCTAGAAAATCATAAAAAAATACTCATAAATCTTGAGTTAAATGTGCTTGTTCATATAAAAGAAAGAATCATCCGAAACTGTAAATAATTGAAGTTAAGTCTAATTTTTTTCTTTAATAAGCAAATATCGAGGTCTTTTAACTACGGTCAACTGGGACAATAGCGTCTATGGGAAAATTGCGTCTTTTGATGACCTTTTTGAAACGTAACAGATTACATTGACTCTCGCTGCTCTCTTAGTATTAGTAGCAGTGCCAAACGTTAAGCGGGGAAGTTAGGGGTAGTTCTAAAGTGTTCGCATATCGTCAAATGTTTAAAAGACACATTTACCCCGTAGACGCAATTGGCCCAGTAGACCTTACTTGTAAGAATAGCAACTGTTTAAAAGGGCAACTTCTCAGAATAGGTCATTCACCAAACAAATATCTAAAAGCGTTAAAATTGCGGTAAGGCCCGCTCGTTGTATTTATACGTCTTTTTAGTCAATGTTTGATGTTATTGTTGAAGCTATTTTGAGAACTTGTCCATTTCGGAAATTATTTTCGTGATAAATCACCAAAATTTGAATAAGTTGCTCTTTTGGAAATTAGATATGAATCGCACAAAGCCAACTGAATAAGCTTCTGTCAAAATTGAACCACCGTCAATTACTCATTAAGACGATTCTAAAGAGCCCAAGCTCGGTAGGATTGCATTTTGTGTTACAGTTCCTATGACCACCTTCCTTCTCCATCATCAAATCAGCTCGATGGTATTATAATATTGCATTATCAACGAACTAACATACTTACTTAAGAATGCCAAATTTTAGCTCATTCGGAAACCGGGAAGTGGGTCAAATTTAACTTGAAAGATGAAATAGAAAAAATAAAAATCACAGGACAATTTTTTACACAAATCGAACTTGTCTCATGGCTTGTGTTAAGAATACTAGACGACGAAACATTTTATAGATAAATTTACTTATATACAATAGCAAACATCCAAGACTCAGGAAAAAATATTTCTGCTCATCCCACAAATTGTGTGTCCCTTACCGGGATTTAAACCCAGGACTTTCAGCTTCGCAGGCAACGTTATTCGCATTAAGTGAAGTCAAATAAATAAAAGCTAGTAAAATAAACAATAATTAGAAGAAGATGCACATAAATACTGACCTGACATTGGTCGATGGTCTTCAGGATATTCTCAGGCGAATAATCGTTCACGTACACCACTCTTCGTCCAAGAGTGAGCAATTTGTATGTCGCCAGGATGTCGTAGCCATGGAACCAGTCCCCGAGCACCAACACGGTCTTCAGGGATTCATCATCGAAACTAAACACCAAACGTTTATCTAGACAAATACGTTGAGAGATAGACTTAGGACCACTTGCGCAGTCCAGAGTTAAGGAATTTAACTCTGAGTTAGATTTTAACTCCTGTCAGATTCATACCAGAACTGTGAGATTAACTCTAGGTTTAGTCTAACTCTAGGTTAAAAATTTGTTGCAAGCCCCTTGCAACAAATTGCCGCCTTGTTCCCGTAAATTTCGAAATAAATCATGAGATGTTTGGCTCAGGCTCGTTCTGTCTGTTTCCTAAAATGTCTGTTTCTCAAAATGATCTTCTTCCTACATAATTTACTTTAATTTCTACTTCATACAGTCTGTTTCCTAAATTCTGTGATTCTCAAATTGACCTTCTTCCCACATTGTCACTTTCCTATGATTCTTAAGGTGTTTGTTTCTCAATTCTGCGGGATTTTTTTTGTACGATTTTAGTAGGATTGGTCCTATTTTGTTTTATTTAGTTCAATTCTAATGATGGGATACATGAATTAAACATTATAATAAGCGGACATTATAGGAAGCAGCCCATTTTTGAAAGTGGACATAATAGGAAGCGAGTATTTTAGCAAAGTGCCATCATATGAAACAAATAGCAGACATTATAGCAAAGAGACGTTCAATCAATCAATCAAAATATTCTTTATTTAAGTAGGCCTAGTTACAAGCACTTTCGAAATGACAGTTACCTGAGAGGGAATGAGTGAATGTTCATTGGAAGAAAGCCATTTTGAGAAACAGGCATTTTAAAAAACGGACTGAACGGTTCCGAGCCGCTTGTTTTGCCTCTCTTCTTGCAAATGAATAAGCGTGGAACCCGCTTCACGAGGTATCGACAAGTATGACAACTATCAATCGCATTGATATATAGAAATAAGAAATACTGACAGATAGATAGCAAATTGATCTTATAAGGGTTCATACATTCCTTTTGTAGATCAGAATACTAAAAACAGTTTAAAAGGTATCTGGAAAGAAATTGCGTATCTACAGCACTGCGCTTGCAACTGTCGGATTTCCACGCCTTTTCATTTCAATGCATGAGTAGATAGGCTGTTACTGAAACGGCTAGCTATTTTCTCGGCTCACAGTCAGTTATCGAGGCGATTTTAGGGTTATTCACAATCTGGTCAATTTATAATAAGAGAAAAATAAAAGTATGGGATTCCACCTGCGTGGACACTTTGGCTTCGACACACATTGCAAGGACATTTCAAAAAAAATGTGGGGCGGTCAAAAGCGCAGAGGCGGCTAAACGCCGAAAATATATGTGTTTAGGTGACAAGATATTTTCGTAGCGTTTGCGGTACAGACTCTAGCTAGGTCCATGGGGGCCAGAGGCTCGCCAACTTTTTAATACGTTGAAAAAAAACTTATTTGATCTTCCTGTGATCCCAGAGCTGTCGCGTTTCTCGGACAACAGCCCAGTATTTCTGTGCAGTAGGGAAATGCCGCCAGCATCTTGGGATCATTACCGCTAATGAACGACCTTGCGTAGGTGCTTGGCTTGCAGGTTAATTAGTTATTTTTCTTTATTGTTATTTTCTTAATATATGTAATTCCTATTACCAAGTTGTACAAAAAAAGGACTCACTCTCTTGTCATGCTGTGTAAAATATAGTTTAGATGTGTCAGTAGGACTCCCTTTGGCATGCCAGTTGTGCCGGACGAGTACAAAATAACTGCATTATCAGTTTGCCCTTGAACTGAAGCCGGTTCAAAAGCTTCCACGTCTGCTTCCTTCATCAACGTCTTCAAAGATATCTCAAAGTCTTCACTTTCTTCAAAACATATGAAAACCTCTATGGAGTCTATTTCTTTCAATACATTCTTATTAGTGTCCCAAAATAGTTGAGAACAGATGAAGTATTTCGGTTTCACTAAGTTCAGTTTGTGTCTCAAGGTAGCTGAAAGTAAATGCATCATATTTTATAGCGGGATAAATGCGACTATGGGGTAAATGGGTCTGTTAAAGATTTCTTAAAATTCGAACTCTTTAAAACTATCACAATACTCTTCCTGCCTAAAGTTTGGCAGTATACGTATCAAAAAAACCGGTCAAGTGCGAGTGTGACTCGCGCACCGAGGGTTCCGTACAAACTTTCACTTATTCCGACTTAACTTACCGCTTGAGTTAAGTTTGCCTCTGGTATCTATGGCGTCACATACAAATGAGGGGCCAACTTAATGCAACCAGGTTATTCAAAAATGATTCATGGTGATTAAAAAAAAGTAAAACAGATAGATGTATGGTTATAATTTTCGTGTAATATTCATATTAAATTACATAATACCACAAAATTCCAGATTTTTTATTCGGTAAACTTCGGAGATAAAGGGGTTTTTTTTGTTCACATTTTCCTTAATAAAACAAAATCTACTCACAATAAAGAAAAATAGAAAATTGCCCAAAAATGAACAGACTAAGCCCTTTCATATGATACCTCATTTGACCTAGGAGCTAGACTTTGAATATTTGCCCCCCCCCCCCCCCCCCCCCCCTCATATACGTCGTTTTTTTTAAATAAAAATATATTTTAAAATGTTTCTTTTGCAATACATGTGGGCTGACTATGTTTATAAACATTCCAAATTTCAAACAGATAGCATAAGTAGTTCTAGAGATATGGTGCTTTAATAGTCGGACAGACAGACAGACAAAGTCAGACCATAAGGGTTCCTTTTTTACCATTTTTGGTACGAAACCCTAAAAACGAATAAGAATAACCAAATAACTAATAAGAATAATCGAATAGAGCGACATAGTCACTACATTGGCAAAGCTCATTAAATAAAGAGAAAAAAACGAATAATTATTTTTATTCGAAGAAATGCCTTAAATTATTATACTCGTATATCAAGTATCGCTAATTATGATTTTGTGCGACTATATTTTATATTATCACTTGTTTTATGGTCTATTCGAGTAATAATAAAGTATTCGCGAATAAAAAAGTCGTAAATTATTGTTTATTCGAATAATTATTTGGATAAAGAATTATTCGAATAATTATTTGGATACAGAATTATTCGAATAATGCACATTTCGGTTAGAGGTTGTATTGTCAAGATATTTTGTAACAGTATCCCTGTTTGGTTATGTTATTCTATAGTAATGGATATCCCATACAATTCTTTATAGCTTATTTGTGTGTATTTATCAATTGAAATAGTCAATTACCCGAAGTTTAATGTGAAGACATTTTCGAAACAACCAATGAAAAGTCTAGTTTTGGTAAATAAAAGTTATACATATAATAAAAAAATGCGTAGCTGATATACTGACCTCTTCCGTTTTGTAAGTCATAAGGAACGTAAGCTGCCCCGGTAAAAATCACGGCCAAGCCAGTGGGAATGAATTCTATTCGTTTTTCGCTCCCGACACCAACAGTGTGGCCGCTCTTCACCCCCAAGTCTGTCAGGGACACTGACAGGTTCACGGCGAATTGAATTATCTCTTTGTATGTCATTCTCTCACCAGAAAGGGCATTTTCCTGAGTATAAAAACATTTCATATGATTAATGATAATAGCGGGTAGTTTCCTGGGTAAAAAAATATCCTAATTAGTCCGTCAGTTCAAAAAATATTGGATACGTATTTTTTCTTTGGTCAATCAAACAAAAAAAGACAAAGATGAAGCGCGTCAAAGTTTTGGACTGGGGGAGCATGATGTCACGGCAAAACGGTCGCACGGCGTGACGCCACAGGGAACTTTAACGGGCTATATCTTCATCATATTTTGTTTAATTTTACAAAAGAAAAAATAAGTGTCCAATATTTTCTGATAATCTAACTGACTCCGTTAGTTAATTAAATTTTTCTCTAATTATATTTTTTACGACACAAAGCCTATATGAAGAAAAACTTTGCTCTCATCATCAAGTCTTTTCTAAAAAAAAGTGCAGATTTTTCCCACGCTGCGCTTTCCCAAGCGTAAATAATAGATAAATAATTAACAAATCAATAAAATTGTTAGCGAGGATACAAAATTCAATGTACTTACCAATGCTATATCATCACTTTTACACGCCCTCAGTCGCTCCAACACATATTTTCCGAAATTCATATGCTTCGGCACCTCGACATTTTGATCACCACAAACGTACAGGCTGTTATTAGACATTACGGATATTCTTCTTGTTCAAAACTCGGGCAGAGACAGTAACTGTAGTTAAATATTATGAATCAATGATGGCAGTCTGTCTCTTATATACATATCCACTAATGACATGATACTGTTAATAGAGTTAGGCTGCGAATACACTGGAACTGTGTGAGGTAGCAGAGCGAGGACGCTGAGTGATTACACCAGAGAACTATGTGCAAATGAGTCGTTAGAGAATGCCTGTAACCGTTTTTCTACTCAATCTATACATATATTCAATTAATGTTATTTTGGAGTCGGTGCCATTGTGTCACAACTGACTAAAATCGTCAGTTTTCAATATTTTACACATTCTATGGCGCCGACGCCAAAATAAGATTAATTGTGTATACTGTATAGATTGAGTAAACGGTTGCTTGTAAGTAAATTGAAGACTGAATTATGCAGTTATGTTTTTACTTTCAAGTGGTTTTTTTTAAAATGGAGTTTTTTTGGTATTTTGTGTATTGACTTTTCGATTGATTCCTCGCTTGTATCCCTCGCACGCATTTCTCACTTGTTTTATATGTGAGTGGATCAACTATTTCTTGTAATTATTCTGTCCCGTTGACTCAGGAGACACTAGTGATAGAGTTACTTAGAATAAAGATAAAAATAATGACGAAATGGGCTTTTGAAAAATAAACCCATACTATCCGGTATGGCGGCGAGACATGGATACTGATACAACGCGACAGAGAAAGGATTGAGCCATTTGAGATGTGGTGGTGGCTGAGAATGGAGACAATAAGTAAGTTGGACAGAAAGAGTCAAAAATGAGGTGGTATTGGATAAGGTAAAAGAGAAAAGATGTATTCTACATGCTACAGAAACTCGAAGAGCGAAAATGGTAGGGCATTTGATACGACACGACGAGCTAACACAAAAGATAATAAACGAAAAGTTAAGGGAAGGAGAGGAAAAGGAAGGCCGAGAGTCAGTTATATTGACCAGGTAAAGGGAACGGTAGGCGTCGTGATGTACCAATGAAATTAAAGAACTTGTACTAAGATGAGGACTGGAAGGAACTCAAGGAACTGCATCGACAAGAGTCACAATCTTAAATAATAAATTATTTAGCCGGATAAAATATTCGCCTTTATATCGTTTAAAATTGTAGTGTTACAGAGGGACTCAGTAGACGGTAACAATGACCATGGTAACGAGGTATAGGAAAAGTTGATTGACCCTTGTACAAATTGACGACACGTTTGGCTCAGTGGGTTGTACAAAGCTGACGGTCCCGGTTTCGAAGCAAGGCCAGGGCAAGTGTTTGTGATGAGCACGAATGTTTGTTCCTGGGTCTTGGATGTTTTCTATGTATTTAAGTATTATAATGTATCTATATATTATGTATATCGTCGCCTAATACCCATAGTACAAGCTTTGCTTAGTTTGCGACTAGATCGATTTATGTAAGTGCTCTGCTGAGCCCATATCTAATTACCGAAGCTGCGCTGAGCGAGGATAGAAAAATTAAGTGTTCCTGTTAGTGGAGTTGTTACTTGCTCGCTGTTACCTCGCACAGCTCCGGTGGATACGCCCCCTAATGTTTGACCTTAATAATGTAAGTCAATATTTTTTTGGCCAAGATAAGAAATGAGTTAGTTATTTATTAATAGTTTGTTTACTGCGATAACAGATACAGTGCACAATAACAAGAATTGTAAAGCTTATCTATACTATTATAAAGTTGCAATAAAAAGTGTAAAATAAATAAAATTTTAAACAAAAAAATAAAACCGACTCGAAAAAAAACTAAAAAGTAAAAAATAACGCCATAATTCAGATTCTTCAAATTACTTACAAGTAACCGTTTGTATACTCAATCTATACAGTATATACAATAAATCTTATTTTTTGCGTCGGTGCCATATAAAGAATGTGTAAAATATTGAAAATTGTCGATTTTAGTAAGTTGTGACACGATGGCACCGACTCTGTATAGATGAGTATACAAACGGTTACTTGTAAGTAATTTGAAGAAACTGAATTATGGCATTATATTTTACTTTTTAGTTTTTTTGGAGTCGGTTTTATTTTTTTGTTTAAAAGTTTATTTATTTTACACTTTTTAGTTAATCGTTACTTAAAAGTGTATCTCGTGACGATTCGAACAAGCCCAAACGCGGCTAGGATACATTATTTTATTACATAGATCTGGTGCCTACCTTCCGGCTCCATCATCAAATCAATTCGATGGTACCATTCTCATCAGGAACATTTAAATTTGTGACTATGAAGTTGCTTAGCTAAATTAATCAAGATATTTTGTCGCCACCCGTAAATCATTTATCATTGAGGAGTTCCGATGGCATTCTGTGGTCTTCTGCATCAGTTCCACTTCACCAATTTACACTTTTTGAATGCAAATGCTTATTATGTTTCTTATAATACCAAAATCGCTATATGTGCATACATACATACTACAATATTTGAGGAGTTCCTTCAATTCCTCATGGATTCCATCATTAGATCTTCACCAAAATTAAATGGGACCAACTTAAAAGTACTTTCTATAATACCAAATATTTTTTTTTGAAATCGGTCAAATAGTCTTCGAGTAATCGGTGAACATCCATAAAAAAAAAAACATTCCGTCGAATTGAGAACCTCCTCCTTTTTTTGGAAGTCGGTCAAAAATGAAATGTCTGTACATGAGAATATTTTCAAAAAATATTGTAACGGACTATTTGGAGGTCACTGAATGGATGTTTTATTTTGGATTTTTTTGTATGTTTGTATGTGTCGTTGCGGCTTCATGACGCCAAATTGGCTGAACTAATTTCAACTATTTTTGGTACACGGGTAGCTAGATATTTTCAGATGGTTATAAGATACTTTTTACCCGAATACGCTGAAAAAAAGAGGGTTATGATTTTTTTTCTCCTCCGCGGACGAAGTTTGCGGGAACCTGCTAGTGTTTCTATAAATTAGCTATTATGCTAGTAAATTCTTCGAGCTCAGTGAGGAATCAACGCGATGTCACCACAGCCGTTTTTCTCTTGCAAACATGGTTAAAAGATGGAAATATTTGCCAATGAGGTTTCAACGCGCAGGCGCAGACCGCGGCGTCAAGGCTGCGCGTGGGCCGCTACCTGTGCGTTGGCTCGGAATAGCTTGGTATCTGGCAGGACCTTCGAACGAGGCTTCTACAACAAAATATAATTATTACTTTATACGACGGGATACATAGAAAATTGATATCTTAAAGTTCCTTAGATATAACGTTGTGACAGACAAAGAGATAGGGTCGCATAAGCATAAGGGTTCCTTTTTAGGGTTCCGTACCCAAAGGGTAAAACAGTTTAAGATATTTATTTCTCATAGATTTTACAAAATCACTTACTGAGAAAAAAAAACATGATTGACTTAAATCGAGGTAAGAGAGGGTAACATGCAAACTGACCGAACATAATTTCGTTAGAATAAAAGTAAACTCTCAAAGTGTGGTAAACGGCAGCAACTAATGCAACATTGTAATGGATGATGGTAAGGGGTACTTGAACCAAAGTATTTTACAACATTACTTCATTGTCGGTTACAAGTATGCGACCATGTTTGTTTGACTGTACGTGGAAATTACTTAATTTTAAAATTAAAATTACATGTGTTGAAATTACATGTTTTAAGGGAACATGTTGAAAGATTTTATTTGTGCATTTTTTTTTAGATATAAATTATTTAAATTTAATTCTTTTAGTAGATTATCTTGATTTTATCTACGGAATAATTTATGTTGACCAGGTACTTTCCGGTATACATGTCGTGTCTTTGAATTGATAACTTCACGATGTGGCCATTTTCATTTTCACTCCGTCGACTTGACGCAAACAAACAATGCCGTCTTTCACCAGGTTAGGTTCGTTATATATAGGAGCTCCGTGAAGCGGGCCCCGTCGGCTTGTCGGTAGGCCGTAAACTCTAGTCGGCCACGTCATGAAGTGTAAGTGTAAGGTGTGTAAGATGTGGCCACGATATCTATATATTAAAAGTCAAAAATACCGACCACCACTTCATTGTCAACAATGCATACCTAGTGTATATAATATTTTAGTGCTTTACGAGTAATAGAGCTGCGTAAGCAAAATAAAATTGAACAAAAACTCAAACGCACAAAAAAACAAAATTAAAATCGTCGACAAGAAAAAACTAATTAAAACCTAAAATAAGAACAAGTTAAAAACTCACCACAGATAATGTACGCCGAGCCATAGAGCAAGAGCACAGATAAGCATAAAATAATTTTAACGAAGGACTATCTGTGAGATGTATCGTTATCTATGGCTTTGAGCGGCCCGCCTGTGTTTTTAGAATATGATAAAAGTTTCCAAGCAAATAAGGATTTGTAGGTACATACTTGGTCTTGCGTTGGGCATGATTAAAATTCTTTTTACTATTCATAATTAATCTACCTAAACAGTTTAATTTTGGAATAAGAATAGTAGATTGTCTGACAAGGGGCTAAAATAAGCCATTATGACACGAAGTGATTAATGTCATAGTGGCTTTTAGCCACGTGTTAAACACCCTGCTTTTCACTTCGACTGCATGAAAATAAAAAATACTTAACATTAAAATTGTATATTTCATGAAAAAATAAAAGTACAGTTTGAGCAATTCTATCAGAAAGTTTGGCCAATCTGATCAGGTTGGTTTGTTTGTTTTTAATTATTCGTAAGGAGTATGTAGCTGGCCGCAAGTTTTTTTTTTAGTGTCATAGTAATTTGTAAGGGATTATATGGCTTTCTTTTAAACCCTAGGGGCTAAATTTACTATTTTAGTCTCGCTTCGCGAAGCTAATATGACGTGCTTTCTGAGCAGGAGAAATGAAAAATATTTGAAAGTATTTTATAGGAATGTTTTTGATTAGACAAAAATGTTTTCACCGCTTGGATAAATCTATCTGGAAAACTAAGGAATATTTTTAAGATAGGTATGTTTCTTGCGCCGATGAAGTCCCAGGCTACTTACTGTATATCAATTTATGGTACGTTGTGTCCCAATGTTCTTGATAGTGATTCGTATTTGGCAACATATACAGAAGTTATCTTTAGATTATAATAATAATCAGAATTCTTTACTTACAAACTACAACTCGGATCATGGTGTTAGTAGGACATTTTTGTATTTATATATTACATATTGCTTAAAAAATCGTGAATTTAATTATTTGGGTCAATCAATATTTTTTGTACCGCCTTGCCATAGTTACATCTCATTACCGTCTAAAACTACGATTTGAAAACATATAAAGGAAACAAAAATATATAGAGTCAATAAAGGTCCATCTCGTATGTTAATAGCCTAGATTATTAGTATTTTTCTAAGTAACTGTTATTATTGACTCTTTACTTACAGGCCCAAATAACAAAAAGAAAATTTGATCCACCAATTTCACCAGATGATACGCGTAATTCTATTTAATACTGCGCCAAACAATAATTAAGTGTTGCCAACACAATGTATTAATTTGGCTATACAGGGTGTAATCGTTAAGTGTGACCAGGCGATTTTTCCGTAACGTAAAATGACATAAATAACTTTTTGAAAATCAAACGAGATGTATCCAAAATGTTGTCATTAAACACTCCCATACATTTGGTATGAGATTAGTAGAAATACTTTAGTTTCTTTATGTTAAGTGGTCTTGTACTCATTTTACCTTAATCATATTATTGATGTCATTTGACTGATTAGGTAACGTACTTTCGATATCAGTTTAATATTTTTTTTATATCTGTAATAGTTTTAGAATAATCGCCTGGTCACACTTAACGATTGCAGCCTGTATAATCCATGGTCATGAAAATATGAAAAAAAAAACATCCTGTAATTAACTCCGATGTTATTTTGTAATTATATTTTTATGTTATTTTGTTTGTTTCAGGTTAAAAATTAACTTATAATCAGCAGCGAAGTAACCTTGCGATGCAACGACTATATGATATTAACAGGATTAATAAAATTAATAAATAAAGTGTGTGAGACGTGTCTGTGTGTGTGACGTGCTATCGTGTATTGAAGTGAAGTTTCCACGAGAGATTCCGAGTTGGTAAGTTTTACTTACTTATTACATTTATATTAATGTGATGTTTACTTTACAATAGAGTACGTTACACATTTAAAATACACTTGAGAGCATGAAATTCGGGTCGGTAAAACACCGCCATATTTCCTAAAATAGTACAGGGTTGTACAGTTTTTTAATTCTGTCATAATATTTATTAAATTTTACATCTAAACTGCAAAAAATAACAGTTAAAAGAATTGTTATTAGGTATAAATCGGACTCGTAAAAACCCATGAAAAAAGTCCTTTTTCGGAGCGAAATATTGCAAAAAGTTTCTGACAAAAATTTCATTTTTGTGACAAGCTTTTATCACTGACTGTACTTTTCTTTAAACATCCATCTACTACTCACAGAGACGATTCTAAAGAGCTCAAACTCGGTAGGATTGCATTATTTTATTACAGAGTTCCTATGACAACCTTCTTACTCCATCATCAGATCAGTTCGATGGTATCATACAATTGCATTGTCACCGAACTTACATAAGTATGCAAAATTTTAGCTCCATCGGAAACCGGGAAGTGGATCAAATTTAACTTGCAAGATTTGATTACAGACCGACACACAACGGGACAGGTGAAACTAAATAAAAGCTTGTAAAATGATCATTAGTTTTGTTTGTTATTTCTATGATAAAATCGCGGAAATTGCTAATACAGTTGGGTATTGCAAATAATAGTACATTATTATAAACTAGTGTTTAATAATACTAAAAATGTATTGCTGTAAGTAATTAAACAAAAAAATAAAACCGACTCCAAAAAAAACTAAAAAGTAAAAAATAACGCCATAATTCAGTTTTTTCAAATTACTTACAAGTAACCGTTTGTATACTCAATCTATACAGTATATACAATTAATCTTATTTTGGCGTCGTCGGTGCCATATAAAGAATGTGTAACATATTGAAAATTGACGATTTTAGTAAGTTGTGACACGATGGCACCGACTCCGAAATAACATTAATTGTATATACTGTATAGATTGAGTATACAAACGGTTACTTGTAAGTAATTTGAAGAAACTGAATTATGGCGTTATTTTTTACTTTTTAGTTTTTTTTGGAGTCGGTCTTATTTTTTTGTTAAAATTTTTATTTATTTTACAGTTTTTAGTTTATCGTTACTTAAAAGTGAATCTCGTGACGATTCGAACAAGCCCAAACACGGCTAGGATACATTATTTTATTACATAGATCTGGTGCCTACCTTCCGGCTCCATCATCAAATCAATTCGATGGTACCATTCTCATCAGGAACATTTAAATTTGTGACTATGAAGTTGCTTAGCTAAATTAATCAAGATATTTTGTCGCCACCCGTAAATCATTTATCATTGAGGAGTTCCGATGGCATTCTGTGGTCTTCTGCATCAGTTCCACTTCACCAATTTACACTTTCTGAATGCAAATGCTTATTATGTTTCTTATAATACCAAAATCGCTATATGTGCATACATACATACTACAATATTTGAGGAGTTCCTTCAATTCCTCATGGATTCCATCATCAGATCTTCACCAAAATTAAATGGGACCAACTAGAAAGTACCTTCTATAAAACCAAAAAAAAATTTCAAATAGTCTTTGAGTAATCGGTGAACATCCATAAAAAAACAAAAAAAAAACATTCCGTCGAATTGAGAACCTCCTCCTTTTTTTGGAAGTCGGTTAAAAATTAGGGTGTCCTGAAACTTTTGCTCTCGTGTGTATTATCTGAGGTTTGAAATTGTTTGCTGCATCTTTATGAAACAGACTTTTGTAGCCGCAATAGTTTACACATCGCTGTGAACCAGACTTTACAATTGTAGGTACAGTTATGTACGTTTAAAAAATGTATAATAGGCATGAGGACTGGGTATGAAAATCAAACTTCCAATTAATAATAGCAAGGACCATTAAAACAAGAGGACTGAAACTTGCCATACTTTGCATCGCGTTCCGATCACAAGGAGAAGTTCTGGCAAAAACTAGATGGCGCCATAAAAAAAACATTTAACTATGTTATAATTGAGTAAAAGACATAGTATAGTAACAATTAGTTCGCAAATAGCTAATAATATTTAAATCGTAACATTTAATAACTGTGTCACGCTTGCAAAGTTGAATAATTGTAAAAAAAAAAATCTTATACATAGATGGCGTTGTACATATCGGGGAAAGGCTTTTTGTGGTCAGTCCTCTTGTTTTAATGGTCTTCGGTCCGTAGTAAATAAAAACATATCGGATACGTAATTTTTCATTTTTAAAAATAACAAAAAAATACTCAGATAAATCGCATTAAAGTTTAGGAGTGGGGCTCGTGACGTCACTCCTAGGTAAAATGTGCACATAGAAGTGACGTCACGCGACATTTTGACTCAATGTATCGCCTTTATTTTTTGACTATGCAAAAAAAGAAAAAATACATATCCAATACTTTTTTAACTCTACATTACGGACTAATTAAAATTTAGTCATCATCCCTATTCAGAACTTGTGTTTAAGGATGTCAAAGTCGTATAGGTCTTAACAAAAACATATTTTCAGATGTGACAGCGAAAACTTTTTTATTTGTAAGCAGTCGTAAAACTTTTCATAAGAAATGTATGTGAAAATAAATTGCTTATTTAGCGCCTGTGTCTACCTTTGTAGGGTCTTTGAATTTCGTCTATTAAAAAAATACCTATGGTCATTCTTAATTCACAATAAATATAACATAAGGCTGTGATACCTTTTCTATGAATGACCTACGCCTACGGAGTTATAGAACAGCAATAAAACGCCATTTTTATTTTGACAAAACGTCGTAAAGATTAGGGTGACCCACTCCGGCATCATAAAGAGATGATAGAGATCTCGCTTTGACACAATCCGTGTCATTGCGCAGTTTATGTCGTAATGGAAGGATTAGGAGCGTAATCTGGATACTATTTTTGTAAGTCGGTTAGGAATTACTTTTTAATAATATTTTGAGGGCATCGTATTCCAGTCATAAAAACCGGCCAAGAGCATGTCCGACCATGATCAATGTAGGGTTCCGCAGCCGTTTATACAAAAAAAGCACTACATACGAAAAAAATACGATATAAAAAAACAACACTAACAAAAGAGCGTATCTCCGCGGCACTTAAGTCCTTTTGCTGAGAAACGCAGTTTTTTTGGCAATAACTTAAAAACCGTATATCCGATTATGTTGCAAACCATTTTCGTGGGAAGTATTTATTAAGCTTTATATTTGTAATTTTTATCTTATTTTTTGAACATACCGTCTAAAAAATAAAGAGGGGGGAGACACAATTTTTGCTACTTTCGGAGCGAATATTTCCGAATATTCACTAAATATTTTTTTTTTTCTATATATTTTGTTTTTAAAAGAAATGTCGAATGATGTGCCCCACATTGATATTTGCTGAATATTTTTTTTCAGTTTCGGTTACATGTATGGAGTGCCCCCCCCCCCCCCCTGGAAATAAATATATTTTTTATTTAACTATTAAATTAAGTAGCGGCTTACACAAGACACACCTATATTCCAAATTTCATCAATATACATCTTATAGTTTTTGAGCAAAATGCCTATGGCAAACGGACGGACGGACGGACGGACATGACGAAACTATAAATTAAAATAGTCCGTTACAATCATCCAATTGTTTTGAAAAAACCTTAAATGTATGGGCATTTCACTTTTACAATTTATAATAGTATGGATGTCTAATGCACACAAAGTATTACAGCATGTGTCTGAGGTTCGACGCGTTTCTACTTGCGCTAATTCGCAATGTCAGCGCTTTATCAATCAATTGGTGCGCCGGCGACGATTGGGCTTGCACAAGTGTTTGCGCGTGTGCGACGCAAGCCAGAAGCGGTATATTCCTTGAATTGTCTGGTTCCATCGACAAAAAACAGTCTAATTTAAAAAAATATAGCTGTAATCCCGAGAGAACCGATGCAAAATGAAACGGATCGTCAAATTACTCGCTCTTAGGTCCATCCTTTGTCCCTTATCGAAAGTCATTAATAAATGTTCGTCCGTCATTAATCATAATTAGATTTTTCTCCAAAATCGTTAACTTTTATACGTATTGTAATACAAATCTAACCAAATCGGTTCTACATATGATAGTCTCTTCTCAAGTTATTAAAAGATAATAGTTTCAAAACTATGGGTATAAGAAACGATTTTCTGGGTTCAAATCCCGGTAAGGGCAAATATTTGTGTGATGAGCATAAATGTTTGTTCCTGAGTCTTGGATGTAACAAGTAATATATCTATTAAATATATCGTCGTCGAGTACCCATAACACAAGCCTTATTGAGCTTACCATGGGACTAGAGCGAATTGTGTAAAATTGTCCCGTAATTTTTTTTTCTTATCTGGCCTAAAATTCTGGTGTCTTCTTAGCCTGGATGATGTAGCGAAGCGATAAAGCTTTCTTTAACTCGATGAGTTTAGGTTGAATCATTTTTACTAGAACTTTCCTGGTCTGTGCACTTATAGCACCAGCGGTTTTCCTTCTACGACAAGTCTTCTGTTTCACATTTAACGAGATAAATTGATTTCTTTTTGTTTTTGTAACGAGTGGCAAAAGGGCAGACGGGCCACCTGATGGAAAGTAGTCATCGTCGCCCATGGATATGTGCAACACCGGAGGAATCGCCCATATTTTGCCAACCTTTGAGAGCCGTGTTAACTCGCTTCTTGGAGAATCCCATGTTATAGCGCTCTGGAAATACATCAGGGGAAGGTTATTCCACAACTTGCAAATGCGTGGTAAATATTGTCATCGTGACAAAAAAATCAAATATTAACTACCCAGCAAATATATGAAACACCGAACTGGTAATGAGGATCCCGATCTGTCAAAACATACGATCTAACTGTTATGAAACATACATGTTTCGGTAAGCCGAAACAAAGGCTTACTTTTACTTCAAGAGCAGTACAACGAATAGTCAAATTAAAAAAATATTCCAGCTATTGGTGTGGGATTTCTTTGAAGGATAGGATCTTTGAACTAAAGTTTTCGATATTGCCCAAAGGATTAGCAGATTGAAGTGGCAGTAGGCCAGTCACATCTGTCATAGAACTGACAACCGTTGGGATAAACGTGTTCTGGAGTGGAGACCGCGTCTTGGCAGACGTAGTGTGCCCCTACAGATAGGTGAAGCGACGACATAAGATAAGTAACTGACAGAAGTTGGAAATAAAAAATCAAGACCGAGCTCAGTGGCATTCCATGGGAAAGGCTTATGTCCTGCACTGGGCAGAGATGGGCTGTTGATGATGATGATGAATGGGTGTGGGTTTACAGCCACACAAACAATATCTCCAAATCGCGACACGTTTTGCTCAGTAGGTTGGGCTACGAAGCTGGCGGTCCCGGGTTTGAATCCCGGCCAGGGCAAGTGTTTGTCTGATGAGCACGAATGTTTGTTCCTGGGTCTTAGATATTTTGTATGTATTTAAGAATTATAATTTATCTATATATTATGTACTCGTATATCGTCGCCTAGTACCCATAGTACAAGCTTTGCTTAGTTTGGGACTTGGTTGGTTTGTGTAAGATTATCCCTAATATTTATATTTATATTAATTTAGTATGAGTTACCTACTCTCAATATCAAGTCGCTGTCGTTTGTATTTTGCGCCCGGGCATGGCTGCCATAAACAAATTAGCCTTGCAGTGTACTAACGCTAGCAAGTGAGCTGCGGCTTCGTCTTCAATTTAGCGGATTTTAACATTTGTATTATTCACTACTATGTTTCTATCGGTTCAGTTAAAAACTAAATGATATTCCCACACGTTTGTATGCATGCTTGGAATACTTAATAGTTTGATAGTATGCACATTTAAAAATAGTATAATGCTGTTTTCGTTTAACATGAACAGTATTAAACTTTTTTGTTTATATTGTTTTTATATGAAAACATCACACAATATTTTTTTTAATTACTATATTAATACAAAGATTTAAGTAGAAAGAAAACCGGAACAGCGTCCTGAATGCTATCTTGATGAAGATGATGATCAATAAAGAGTCTCTAGGCGCCAACAGAATAAAAAATGAATAATAATATATAACAGAACATTTAAAAAAGGTCCCGACAAGTTGAGAATCTCCTCCTTTTTTGGGAGTCGGTTAAAGTTAAAAAAGCTTACACTTAGTTTAATGGGCACGTAGAGAGTCTTCGTGGTCAAAAACTTTAAATTAGGATACGTCAAAGGTCTCCATGGCCAACACATAATGTTTTGGAGTTGTAAAGTGTCTCCAGCTCAATTATTAAATCCAACTTGCACCTGACTGTTCACAAAGTAAAGCGAAAGAACCGACCCATACTAAGTTTATTAATATTTAACAACATCTTAATGGATTTAGTTGTCGTAACAGCTAAAGTTCACGGCTGGATTTTGATTAACTCTTTCCTCGTGAAACTTGGTTGCAATTGGTGTTAAGATTCGTGGAAGCATTTAAAAACGGTTTCATCAATGAACGTTCTAGGAAATAACATTCATCTAGATCTCTCACACAATGTCTTGTTATGTCATCAGTTATTATCATCGGCCTATTTAAGCCTACTTCTAGACATTGACTAGACGTCAGGCATTTCAGTGATATGTCAGACATTTTGGCTTTTTATCACGAATGCGGTCGGAATACGAAAATTACAGTTTTTTTTTCTAATATTATCACAACCCAACAAAACGGGGCTTAATCGCGTATAAATATGATTTATTTAATTACCTTTCGTTGGTAATTTTTCGACGTAATTTTAGGACATCGCGTTACATCCATGGTCTAGAGGGAAACTGAAGAAAATAATAAGTGAAGATCGAGTAAGTTTAAATCGGAGGAGGGGGTCAAAAGCAGGCCAAATATGATCACATGATTTCTGGAGAAGCCATAATGATAAATACCTATAAAAGTATTGTTTGTTAGTTATGAACGGCCGATTAACGAATGATTCCGCTTTCTAAATGGTTGACATTAAGACAGCTGTTAACAACTAGGCTGCTTGAAATTGGGCAAAAGAAGGTAATTGGTGAAATAAACAAAAAACAGAGACCAGATAAACATTCCCATCCCAACGTTGAACATTTTGACAACGCCAGTGACCTTGGCCTCAGATTCCAAAAAGCCAGCGGCGAGGCCGCACCAGCTGCGCATAAGGCGAAGCGGGTCAATGCGGCGGCCTTACGGCCCGGCCGGCGCGGGCGCAACCCACGGCGCGCCGCCAAGGGGACTAGCTACCGATGAGTGCCGTATGGTGGATTTCTACTCAGTAAAATACCTTTGATCCTTTAAAGTAATTGAATATTGGTATTAGAAACAAAGAATTAGCGAACGGTTCAGAAACGAGGACATAATTTAGAAAAACACTGATAATTTTCAAATATTTTTGGTGATTTTTTTGAACCGTAACAGCTTACGATCCCATCGACCACGTTTTAAACAGAATCCTTCAAACGTTTTGAACGGAATAAAAACAGGCCAAGTGCGAGTCGGAGCCGCACACCAAAATATACGCTAAAAAGGCCGTATCTAAAAAACCAAGACTTAGCAAAGCCCTACTCCTAAGCAAATTGTACGCGGTGTGGGGTCATTTTATATTGGTTACTGACATATAGACAGATAAAAAAAACCAGATTTATTTCGTTGGTTGTGCTATAAGAGCTACCTTCATACCAAATCTCAAGTTTCTAAGACAACTAAAAGTACCTACCCTGTAGGTTTTCCATGGACAGCATGTATGGAAACATTTTTTTAATGACTGTATTGTGATTGCATTAACTTAGAAGCTTGATTTTACAGTTTCAAAGACCGCATTCATATGTATTTGATGTTAATTTCAACTTGATACCTCCACGCGTTTCTGAGATAAAGAGCATTGACAGATAGACAGACAGACGGACAACGAAGTGAGTGAAAGATTTTCGATTTTTCTTTTAAGGTACGGAACCCTAAAAACGAAATCAAAATCGGTCTTTCCGCTCTAGCGCTTATACGATGCCACAGACGAGCACACAGATACACAGTCAAACTTTTAACTCCCTTTTTTTTCGTCGGGGGCAAGGACCATTAGAACAAGAGGACTGACAGTTGCCACACTTTGGATCGTTTTCCGATCGCAAGGAAATATTCCGGCAAAAACTAGATGGCGCTTTAAATACCAAACATTTCACGATGTTATAATTAAATAAAAAACCATGGTATTGTAACAATTAGTTCGCGAATAGCTAATCTTTACTATTATAAAGTAGTAAAAATGAAATGTCTGTACATTGAAGATATATTCAAAAAATTGAATGTTCCGGACTAAAACGGGGGCCACTAAAACGAAAAATATTTTTTTTTGGATTTTATGTATGTTTGTATGTGACGTTGTGGCTTCATCACGCAAAATCGGCTAAACAGATTTTCACAATTTTTGGTAAGCGGGTAGCTGGGTATCTCCAGATGGTTATAGGATACTCTTTACCCGACTACGCTGAAGAAAAAACGACGGGTTATGACATTTCTCCTCCGCGAACGAAGTTGCGGGCATCTTCTAGTATTAAATAAATCGTAACATTTAAATACTGTGTCACACTTGCAAAATTGAATAATTATAAAAAAAAATCTTATCCATAGATGGCGTTGTACATATCGGGGAACAGCTTTTTTATGGAGATGGTCAGTCCTCTTGTTTTAATGATGCTTGGTCGGGGGTAAACAATTAGACAGAATTCACGTTCTTATTACCAACTGTAATTTTTTTTAAATCTATTAATGCCGATCGAAATAACTCGATAAATTAGCATAGGTCTTTCTAAGATCATTTGCGTGTGAAGGGAAGGGTTTTAAAAGCCCTTACTAATGCATTTAGGCTGCCAACCCATTGAAGCGGAGCGGAGCGGAGTTTTGCGAAATGAACCAATTAGGGTGCGTCGCTGTTGAAACCCACACGAGCAAATTTGAATCTGCGGCATACATGATTGGTTAATCTCGAACAGCTCCGCTCCACTCCGCTCCGCTCCGCTTGGATTTTGGCAGCCTTATATATGCTTCACCATATATGGAGGTTAAGTTATGTGGTGGTTCCTTGTGAGATAACCTCGTCCGTGCAGCCAGCTTGCAGTCGGTGATGCGGTTGACAGGACTACACGGCAAATGCAAGCGGACTGCACTGTCGGTTTGCAGTTTGGATGCAGTTACACCAACTGCAGCAGAACTGCACTTAACTGCCATTTTGCAGCTGGGTTGCAGTTCAAATGCTGTCCGTCTGTATCAACCTTAAGCTGCACATGCTCGTACACATGTGCGATGACATAAAATATTCATTTGTTATACAAGGGTGCAAAGTTGTATTTTACCCTAATAATAATCATTGTATTTTACCCGCGAGTGTTTAATTGAAACCAGAGCAAACGAAAGCATTCTACTGTTGAAATAGAATCCTGAGCGTAGCGAGGTTTTCAACACACGAGATTTAAGTAGAATCATCATTGTATTTACAAAAGTTTTTAAAGTCAAATTTTGTTGAAAATTTTGACATTTCTGACGATGCGTTTTGTAATTGCATCGACTCAACTTATGCGTACAGAATTATATCCATCATCATTATAAAAAACAATTTTTTCTTATGGAATTTTAAGGTTTATGACTTAAAATTATTAAATGAAGCTAAATACCAATTTGTGTTAAATTCTTAAAGCATTTATTTAATGATAATTAATATCGAACGAACCATTATTATGGGCGTTTTACGTTTTGTTATCTGTCAAAACTAATTAAACATGCTCAAAGGTCAAATGACTTTCCCCACTAGTGGATAAAATGCGTTTTTACCCACTTGTCTTAATGGGTAAAAGACGGTTCTCCGAGCTAGTGACGGGAAAAGTATTTTATAATAAAGTTGAACGCTATTGGAGTGAGCTGGTGTTCCGTATAAGGCTTGGACTTGATGTGACGGCCCGATTAGCTGTGTCAAGTACAATTAGTAAAGAAATCTATCATAAGACTAGGTGTATGTTATAAAAGGATAACGTGTTTTCAATCTATATGCAAGATTGTATGCAACCATAAAGATCTATAGATGAATATACACGGCGGCCGCGAAGAAAACATATCGCGTCTAGCTTTTTCACTATAGGCCGAGATCTAAGATAGTGTGTAAAATACACCAAAACGATAGTTTCTTCTCCACTACTGCAACTTACTATCTATGCATAGGGTGCAGGCTGAAAAACAGCGCTGTGCAGCCGACCCTGGCCCACAGCATACGCTGAGCCTGAGCCTGTTGCCACTTGTCTAATTTTAATTCATAATAGAGTAGGTACTTAGTTTAATTCTGGCATACGTACTATAATATTCTTAATGTGTTATTTTTATTTTTGTGGCAATAAATCATTTTTTATTTTATTTTATGAATAGGAAAGATTTTATCCACGCATTCGTGAGGCCATTTATGAGTTAAAAAAAAGAACCCGTGAAATTCAGCAAAAAAACTAGTTTAGCCGATGTGTGTACAAAAAAATTTTATATTTTTTTTAATGAAAATTATCCCTTTTAAAAAAGTCGATTATTTTTCCTAAAAAGGATGAATTTAGTGAGTAAGTAGCTGTCACTTTGACTTCATTCAATAGCGACACGAAACTTGGCCACATGCGTGGCAGCGTCGCGTTAAAAAGAGCTTAATGTACTTCAGTAATCACAATAAATTGTTTACATGAAAATGGATAATATCTTCAAAACTAAGCCGGATTTGCCTGAGGTTCATATAACATTTTTTGCTCCTAATGACCTACGGAATGCGTGGTTAAAATATTATTATTAGTTAATTCCTCGCTGGCACAGTGTATATTCATCTATTGATCTTTATGATTGCATACAATCTTGCATATAGATTGAAAACACGTTATCCTTTTATAAAATTCACCTAGCCTTATGATACATTTCTTCACTAATAGTACTTGACACAGGTATTGATACAGACATGGCAATGGCAGGCAAAAACTAGAAGGCGCCCGCGTCTTCGTTCGCGGAGGAGAAAAAGTCATAACCCCTCTATTTTTCTTTAGCATATTCGGGTAAAAAGTATCCTATAACCATCTGGAGATACCCAGCTACCCGTGTACCAAAAATAGTTGAAATCCGTTTAGTAGATTTTGCGTGATGAAGCCAGAACGACACATACTAACATACATAAAATCCAAAAAATATTTTTCGTTTTAATGACCTCCAAATAGTCCATAACAATCATTGTTTTGAAAATATCTGCAATGTACAGACATTTCATTTTTACAACTTTATAATAGTATACATACACGTAGAAGTTGAAAAAACAATTGAGTCCGTAAAGAATTAAGACTATATCTGAAAATAAAAGTGCTATAAATAACTGCAGTACAGTCAGATTCACCTTGACATCCTCAAAAGTAATTGTTGAGGAAAATAACATTGAAATACCTAAAGATGATACAATGGGTGCATCAGCAACATTCGTGGAAGTACATACCTACACTTTTGCTTAAGGCTATTAATGTGTGAATCAACTTTTAGAACCACATTTTTGACATCTCTAGCGTTACCAAAAATGTCTGTCGCGTTACCAAAAATGTCTCTCGCGTTACCAAAAATGTCTCTCGCGTTATCAAAAATGTCTGGAGTTACCAAGAAATCGGGCTTCTAATATAATATTTTAACTCTGAGCTCGTGAGCTAGTCATACCGTAAGTGTCCACGTCTCGGCACCATACGTCATGACTTGTCATTAATATGTCTATTCTGTTCCCGTACAACGTAGTTACGCTCTCATTTAAAAATGACTAGCTAGTTCGTTCTGAAACTTTTTACTTAGAATAAGTTAAAAGTATATGCAGGTATGTAATTAGTTTATGTAGCTTCATATAGTAAAAAAATACAGCAAATTTAAGTTTTTTATACAAAACTTGTTTTAATGTATTTTATTTGTTTTATAAACTGGAGCTATATAAACTAATTACAGGCCTAGATATACCTCATGTCATTGTATATGCAAGGTTTCGTTACAATCCAACACGTAATTTTAAAATGAGAATGAAACTCCGTTTGTATGGGAAGGTGAAATTCGGCCGAGCTTGCTGGGGACTCTTAAATACAAATAGTACTCTATTTTTAAAAGTCAGAAATGATAGTAAAGTTCGGCATGCCTAACTGAGCGCTGAAAACGCTCCATACTATTGCTACAAATGTGTCATCATGATCAATCGTAGAAACGGTTTTTTAAAGAACCTTACTTGGTACTGGGTAGATCTGGCTAGGACTTACCAAAACCCCAAACCCATAAACGAGAATGCCATCGTCGGCCATTTGTAGAGTTAGTGCTGAAAGAGATGAGGTAGGACAACTGATAGGTTTGCTCTATAGATTAGATTTTTTATCAAAAAGTACTATTTATTGATAGCAAGAAAATCTTTTGTGGCTCTTTAAAAACTTGAAATTTTGTACATTATAAGTTTTGACTCTTCCGACTCAAAGGTTGCCGGTCCCTGGGATAGGTAATTGATAGATTCAGGCGTTACTTTACGAAATTCCATATCATATTAATGGATTATAGTTCCTAATAAATTGTGCTAACATGCGCATCTTTTCATGCGCTTTGAGTTTCGTCAACATCTCCTGCATCCCTTGATGATGCCTCGTAGAGAGGCGAAACGCGTTTCGAGGATTATACTGTATGGTAGTGTCATACTTGTTCTAGAATTTAGCCGTCTTTCCTGTGGACAAGGCAATAGTTAAGGGCTTGGGTACATATAACTGATATTTTTATCGCTTAGATCTAGAGTATTAATCAATTAGTACATCGCCTATAGGGCACTAAGAAAAATTAGTATTTAAAGCCCATAAGTAACGCTAACTCATACTAAAAATCAGTATGACCCGGTAGTTTGTTGTATTTGCGGGCGTATTTTTTAACCCTTGACAAAAAAGAGGGGTGTTATAAGTTTATTAACCCCGGACAAAAAGAGGGGAGTTATAAGTTTAACGTATCTGTGACTCTGTGTATCTGTGTATCTGTCTGTGGCATCGTAGCGCCCATACGGATGGACCGATATGAGTGCGGCTTTTGTCTGAGTGTTCTTAGCTTTGTTTGATGAAAATCGGAGCACTCGTCTCCAAGATATTCAGCTTTTAGTGAAACAAGTGACCGGATCTCAGCCAATATTGAAGCTAGGAACTCCAAGTTTTGTTGTTAAGTTCATTTGTGTCAGGGGGTTTTTATTTTTTTTTATTTTCTATAGTTATTTGGGGAAACTGCTTGAAAATATGTGCATATGAGCACAATTTATTGTCACATCTAACCAAGGCACTATTTCGTGGAAAAGCAGGGGAACTATATGCCATTAATCTATTGGTATAGGTGTTCAATGTGTTCCGAATGTCAATGTCACTGTGATCGACACAGCAGCTACCCACCGACGGAATGTGTCCGTCTGTCTGACTCAGGCCACCCACGCGGCTCATACTGAGCCGCTCTTAGTGAACTTACTAGAATTTAATACGCATACCTTATTTAGTCAAAACTCTGCCTTGAATTCGTCATAACTGTTAGGTTCTTTGATTATTTTCGTCACTCCTAGATACAATTTGTACCTAGTGCCGTCACGCGACATTTTGACTCAATTTATCGCCGTTATTTTTTGACTGCATGACGGACTTATTATTGAAATTTACTCATCATCCCTATTGCTTGTCGCGTGACTAAAAGCGTCATGCAAATGTAATAGCGGCCAAAAGCTTTCAACCCTTTTATACATTCAAAGGGTTAACTCGTTTTCGAGAAACCAATCACATATAAGAATGAGACTACACTACTCCTACCCACAAATACTTGTATGTTCCCTGGCAGTCGCCGCTAACATCAAAGTGATTACAGTTGAAGTCATGTTTTACAAAATAATGTCCTTGTTTTCACAACCAACTAAGACAGTGAATGACATCCGCCATATTGTCATATTATCATAATATGTAAACTGCTACACTCTGTTGTGAGAGCCCCTTCGATGGGAGTACAAATCTATCGACACCTCACGGTATACACTGGTGCTATGTAGTCTGCGGGAGGTAACATAGGTACGTACACGTACATACCAAGGACCATTAAATCAAGAGAACTGACACTTGCCTTACTTTAGATCGTGTTCCGATCGCAAGGAAATATTCTGGCAAATACTAGATGGCGCTTAAAAACTAAAGATTTAACTATTGTTATCCATCCATACTAATATTATAAATGCGAAAGTGTGTCTGTCTGTCTTTATATCTGTCTGTCTGTCTGTTACCTCTTCACGCTTAAACCGCTGAACCGATTTGGATGAAATTTGGTTTGAAGATTGTTTGAGGCTACTTTTTATCCCGGAAAAATACCCTTATCCGAGATAAACGAATTTAAGGCAGACGAAGTCGCGTCAGAAGCTAGTAATTGAATAAAGAAATATAGTATAGTAACAATTAGTTCGCAAATAGCTAATTTGAACTGACAAAAATTAATCGTAACATTTAGATACGCGTCACGCTTTCGAAATTGCAAAACGAAAAAAAAAAACTTATACATAGATGGCGTTGTACATATTGAGGAACGGCTTTCTGTATGGAGATGGTCAGTCCTCTTGTTTTAATGGTCCTTGGTACTTACAGTAGATTTAGCATTAAAAAAATATTTTAATTTTAGTACACTCAAAATTTCTATTCAAACTCACTTATATCCAAAAATTCTTGACATACCTTACTAAGCCGATCTATATATAGTTTTATACGTTTTCAAGAATGTAATCAAACTAAAACGTGATATACAGACGTAAGTACATATAATCCGGACCTACCCCACGCCTGCTCGCTATAAAAGGGGATTAGGCCGCTTCTAGTTAGCTTGTAAAAAACGTCGCAAGCGCCATGAAGACTTGTACATACTTAAGATCTTCTACGCAAGCATTTAATTTACAGACTTATTTTCGTCAGTACCTGTTACTATCTGAAATATCTCGATTGTTGGAAAGAGATAGATGTTCTTGAAGAGACGAGTGAGTGAGAGGGATGTTTGTACAGGTTGATTTATCGATTAATTTAGGATTATAGAATTTTTGGGATAGATGGTTACGTTGACTTCATCTTTATTTTGATACTTGGGTTATTTTCAGTGTTATTTCAGGTTTAAGATCAAACAGATGTTTCAGATTGGATAACTTTTATACTATTACTTATAAATATTTAATGTAATGTACATTAAATATATTAACAAAATGATTGTAACTGATTATTTACAGGTCACTGAATCGCAATTTTTTTTTTTTTTAATGTTTTTATGTGTCGTTGTGGTTTCATTACACCAAAACGGCTATACAAATTACTATAAGTAATAATACTTTTTACCCGACTGCGCTGTAAAAAGAGGCGTGATGACTTTTTCTCTTCCGCGAACGAAGTTGCGGCACCTTTTAGTTGTTTCTATAAATTTGTCAGCTTAATCTATTATACTTTCATATCAGTATGATTTTAAAATTGGAGCTATATTGGCTAGAAAAAAAACATGTTTGGTTACAAATCGCAGTTTGAAAAAGTGTCTCAGTAGACTTAGGTAACCATAGCAACGAGCAACGATGTACAGAATACAGTTGATTAACCCTTTTACATGTGGTTCAATTCAAAGTATCGTGTTTTAATACCCTTACAATGTACCAATAGGCTATAAAACGAATACTAAGAACAACTTATATTAAGGAATTGTGCGTTGGCTTTGTTACTAAAACGGCATGCTTTAAAAGAAAAAAGCTATCACTTACGACTTTTATCGTAATGTCAGGTGTATTATTATTGTACTGCCATTGATGGCCGTGTGTTCGATGCTGAATGAACAAGGAATATGTTGAGCTTCAAAGTTGTGATTCCAGGAATAACCCAGTTTTAGGCAGTAGTGAACTGCTGTATGAATATTTTGTTTATTTTTACGTGACAACGTTTAATTTTTTCAGCTAGGTTTTTTTCAATGGAATCTGATAGAGGATAAAAAATTAAATATAACCACATTTTAAATCAAATCAATCAAATCAAATCAAAATATCCTTTATTCAAGTAGGCTTAGATACAAGCACTTTCGAATTGTCAATGAAAATGAGAGAAGTCTTTGCTGGGAAACATACAATATGATCCAACATTTGTTGCGAGGATTAGGGAAACCCAGAAAAACCTAATCAGATCATTTAACTTAAGTATAATACTTACTAATTATTGATAAAATCATCATTTTAAAAATTAAAATAATTAATAAGATAAATCCCAAAAGGATCGTCAATAAAAAAAAAAAACTATAATGTGTCTAAAATTTTCGATAATATCTCGATTGCATATTAAAACTTCAATTTCAAAAGTCCCTCATTCTAAAATAGCCTAGGTGGCAGTCACATTGTAGAAAATCATACAGAAGCACAATAGACAATCATACAAGAAGGCGGATTTAGTATAGAAATTGCTGTGGCAGTGTCATATCAACCTAATGACGTCACTTAGAGAACCGCATGCTTCCTATACAATTTCCCGATTAGTCTCAACAAAACCAGTTGAAAAAAAAAGCATTTTACGGGACGTTTGTTATGTCGTAAACTAGTATTTACAAAATGTCTCAAATACATTTTAAAAACTACAATGCAGTATCTAATGCAACCACGTCAACGGCCGGTACAAAATTGTTTCAAAATAGTAATAATAATTTCATTAAAATTTCGGTCACGGTACGCCCTTTAATAACTAGGGAGAAATATGCGCACGCGCAGGTTCTGGGAATGAATGGCTGCGTGATGTCACGCGTCTCGCAGAGCTGTGCCGAACTTGTTGTTTATTCTATGCGCGTAACATGTATGAAATCAGATACATATACGGCGCTAAGGGCTCATTGAAAAAAAAATCCAAGTAAACATTTTTTTTTCAGGATGGATAATTCTCATGCCACTCTGCGATCAGAATATTATTTACTTATTTCAACGATAAAAGTCACGCCAGCCAATTGATCCGTTGCTGTACTTGCATAGAGTTTTGCATTCAATTGTGCCGCATAATTATAAAAATGCATGTAGATATCCGAATTCATGACGTGATAACGTCTTATAAATCGATCAACGCCGGCTGCACGTACGAATAAGTGTGACTTACTCTTTCTCACGTTCCGCCTGAGCGGAGCGTGCAAGCGAGAGCGCGGAACAAGTGATAGAAAGGCACGATCGGCCTAAGCGTTCGGCTTGTGAATTCATAAAAGTATGCAATTTTTTATCAATGTTTTTATCACGTAAAATTATCGTCCGTAATTCGAAATTACAGACAACCAATGTATGTATGTAAACACTGTATTGTACATAGTAACAAGTTACAAATACTACACTACAGATAGTTTATTAAATTAATATAAACACATACAATTAAACACTAAATACACAGAATTAACATTCAATCTTTTTTTCAAAAATTTTAAAATAATTATTTAATAATAAAAATAATAGAAAACATAATACCTTAAATAAAATCTTATTCTAAATGTACTGCCAGAAATTGGGACCCTTTGGCAGAGTGCCCATGACACAGGCAGCATTCCCGCGCTGGATAGCAATTGCTACCCTTTGCGCGAGAAAGCTGCCTGCGCGAGGGTCGCCTGTCGCCTCCCGCAGGCGCTTGCTAAGGGCCTTGTGGAGCCCGTGTGCACCCCGGCCCCATGGGCCGAGTGTCTCGACGCCGAATGCCACAAACTCAAATTGTTTTTGTTGACAGAAAAGCGATTGGATAACAGCCCATATAGTTCTCGAACACGTCAACGACCGCATTAGAAAAATTGTGTATTTTCGGTGTTAATAATGTTTCGGAACCCACTGACCAATCAGTACGTACGGTCACGGAAGGTGTCTTCGCCCATGGCATTGAGAGCACGAACCGTTTTAAAACTTGCGGCGATTGAGACGTTAATTTTCTCATGCGATGCAGTTTCCTGCCTGTGTTTATGTATCAAACATAGTTAAAATTGAATACATGTTTTGACGACACGTACACGTTTGGCTCAGTGGGTTGCACAACGGTTTATGAAGCTGGCGGTCCTGGGTTCGAGTCCCGGCCAGGGCAAGTGTTTGTGTGATGAGCACGAATGTTTGTTCCTGGGTCTTGGATGTTTTCTATATATTTAAGTACTAGCTCCTGCCCGCGACTTCATCCGCCTTAAATTCGTTTATCGCGAATAAGGGTATTTTCCGGGATATCCCTATGTCCTTCCCCGGGACTCAAACTATCTCCATACCAAATTTCATCCAAATCGGTTCAGCGGTTTAAGCATGAAGAGGTAACAGACAGACACACTTTCGCATTTATAATATTAGTATGGATTATAATTTATCTATATATTATGGATATATCGTCGCCTAGTACCCATAGTACAAGCTTTGCTTAGTTAGAGACTAGGTCGATTTGTGTAAGCTTGTCCCTGTGTTATTTATTTTATTTAATACCTACAGCATATCAAAAAGCAGCATCGATACTGGCATTATCTCATCAGGAGTGGAGAATATGCGCGATCAGATTCTTTGAGTAAAAAGCGTTTGGTCTGGCTGCTTCAGTAAACCGAAGCACGTAGGTATGCTCATCATACAAAAACATCTTAGAGTTAAAGAAAAATAAAACAATCCGACAAAATTAAGTTGTTATAAACTCGCAGTATTTTTTTAATTTATCCAAATTATTTTTAACTAGATGAAGTCTCCCCGTACAATAGGCAATGACGGAGTTTGAAAGATAATAAAAAAATATTGGATACGTTTTTTTTTTAATTTAGAAAAAAAATACTGAGATAAATCGCATTAAAGTTTAGGAGTGGGGGCACATGACGTCATAGCTAGGTACAAACTGTGCTTAGGAGTGACGTCATGCGACATTTTGACTTTATTGATTTATTTTTGATTACGTTAAAAAAGAAAAATACGTGTCCAATATTTTTTATTAATCTACATGACAGACTTATTGAAATTTAGTCACTATTAATACTATATTGGTCATTGGAGGCTAGGATCAGGTCGGCGCCAGCGCAACCATCATATCTACATGTATATTTTCGTAATTAAGAAGACAATTAACGAAATATACAAAAATAAAATAACAAGTGATGTCGTTATAGCTAGGTTCAGTATGAAAATAAATGATTTAGGCTATTTTTTGTCAATCCTGTTGGAGGCTAGGATCCAATGAATGATTGAATCTATTAGGCCACACCATCATTCGTCAAATGCAATACTTACATTTTGTGAGTATCGCATTTTTGTAAATAACATGATAATCAAAGAAAGATAAAAAAAAACTGTAACAATATGAAGGAGTGATAGTCAGCTAGGTCAGTGGCGTGAGGTCCATATAGTCTGAAAGGCAGCACTGCCTACCCTAAACGATCATGGCTCCATACAGGTACAGAGAAACTGCCTAACCTAACGCCCTGAACGACTATGGCTTCATATAGGCACAGAAAAGCTGCCTACCTTGGCCAAAAACCAGGTATGTGTATTTTCCCCAAAAATTCCAACTAAACGCGGATCTAAGAAAAGTTTTGCTATAATATCAAATACTATTGGAGGCTGGAAACCAATAAACGGTTAAATCCAACTCCGGCGCCGGCTGACTAAGGCGCAGGCGCGTTATTAATCTATTCGCGAGCCAAGGACGCCCGGCGCGACAGGTCGCCGATGACTCCGCCATTGTTTTGTACTTATGCTGTAATAAACATCTTGTTTCTAATTTCCTGGGGTTATAACTGTCATACTTATAAGAGACGTAAAGGTCGGAGCATGCCGGTAAATTACAATGAAAAATAAAAAAGTACAGAGCATTTAAATTATTTTCAAGTACATCAAAATGACAATGTTGGGCAGCTCCAATGGGCTTGCTGTGCAATTAAATATTTTTGCTGTGCCATCAGTGTTTTTGTAGGTTAAGTTTCCTGAAAGATTGAATACTAGCCAATTGAAATTAGTCGTTGATGTTATTTTTGACATTACAATTTGCTATTAAGATTAAGATATAACTTTGGTGAGTGTTAGATTGTAATTAGATCTTCATCCTCATGCTAAATTTGCTCTAGAACTTGATAATCTATCAATACAAGCAGATTAGAATAATAGGTAAAATCTGAAACAAATATGATACAAAACTACTCGTAAGTTTAATAATGAAGTTAATAAACTTTATTCTGTATTAGAAGGTGCAGACAACTTCGTTAGCGGAGGAGACTAAAAATAATAACCCTCTTTTTTTTCTTCAGCGTAGTCGAGTAAAAAGTATCCTTTAACCAACTGAGGATGAGCATCCACAGCTACGGCTCTCCGTCCACCAAAAATTGTTGAAATTAGTATAGCCGTTGTAGCGTGATGAAAGCTCAGTAACACAACAAACGTCTAAAATTTTGAAAAAAAAATGCGTATTCAGTGACTTTCAAATAATTATTATCCCTTATTTTGTTTTCCTTCAATATAGAGATTTCGTTTTTAGAATTTTATAATAAAATAGAAGTCCACAAGGGTACTTTTACAAGTCGTAGTCTACCGGCATTTCCTACGAGGAGACCCTGTTGAGAACAAAGCCGAAAGAAACTCAAAAACAGCATTTTTCTACGGTAAATAAAATGGCACAATTCTAAATATTGTAATTTATCAATACTTAGTGCAATTGACGTCATATTTTAACCCGACTGCGCGACGTAAAGGAGGGTAATGTGTTTATCAGTCTATGTATGTATGTATGTATTTATGTTTGTTCCTATTTGGCACTCTAGAGACCAAATGCGTGGACCGATTTTGGTGATTCTTACATCAATCGATTTCTTAACTGTCCGAATGTCACTAAAGACATGAAAATGATGAAAACTCAAAATGGCGATAATGAGACGCCATATTGTGAAAAATTAAAAAAATAAAATCAACGTACTATATCAAGTGGGGTATCATTGAATAGGGATTTAAAAATCATTATAAGGTTCCCTTTATCATTTTTAATTTCGAATTAGCAGTTAGGAACTATGACGATTTAAAGTTGATTAGCAAGCCGTTCTGACTAATATTTCATTTAATTGTAATAAATCTGTGCAAGCTTTTCAATAACCCCGACGATAAAGATTGCGAAATTTACAGACTTTTATAATTTTAACAAAAAAGTATAAAATAAAAAATAATAATGAAAAAAACAAAAAACCCAACTGCGTAAAAAACTAAAAAGAAAAAAAGTGGTCCCGTACCCTAGAAATTTGTTAAGTTATAATGGAAATGTTTCATGATTCATGATCGATATCTCATAAAACAAATAATAAATTCTAATATGGAACATAGCGATTTTAAACAGTCGGGACCCATTGTTGGGAAGATTTGCGTCGATCTAGATTTCTTATGGGTCCCGACTGTTTAAAGTCGCTATGTTTCATATTAGAATTTATTATTTGTTTATTTATTTTTTTAGTTTTTTTACGCAGTCGGGTTTTTTGTTTTCTTAATTATTATTTTTTGATGGTAAATGCCTAAAATGTCAATAGAAGCTCAGATTTATTCAAACCCACACTTCGTTTGAAGTAGGTACAAACATAACATAACAGTTAGTGCAGGAATTAAATAAGATGGCAAAGTGTTCGGAGATTCCGAGATTTGTTACAGTAACGCAATAGTTGCCTATTTACGATATGTAATCTTATTTGCATGGAAGGGGATAATTGCATTAGTTGTCGTTGTCGAAGGTGAACAACTTACATTCCACATCGACTGCTTGAAGTATACCCCATTGGAATTGGTCCTTCTTGCAAATAAAAATGAAATATTAGTCCGCCGGTTAAATTCGGAAAATATTGGACACGTATTTTTTCTTTTGTCAATTAAACAAAAAAATATAAAGATGTAGCCGTTTAAAGTTCCCCGTGACGTCACGCAGTGCGACAGATTTTTGCACGGCGTGACGTCATGCGCCCCCACTCCCAGACTTTGACGCGCTATATCTTTGTCTTTTTTTGTTTGATTTACAAAAAATACGTGTCCAATATTTTTTGATAATCTGACGGACTTATTAGAATGATATTTTTTTACCCAGGAAACTACCCTATATCCTATTATCCAGACAAACTAAGGCGTACTCAAAAGAAAAATCATCATAACGCTGAAAATCAGTGACATGATGCAAAATAAAATCGCTTCAAATATAAATTCTCGTTAAACAGCAGAACGTCACCATTTCAATGATTTTAGATTTTGTATAGTATCACTTTGATTTTTAGTATCAGCCTGTTGATGCCCGTTGCTGGACAAAGCCTCTCCCGAGGATCACCACAACGAGCGGTCTACGCTGCCCTCATCCATCGGTTTCCCGCGGTCTTGACCAGATCGTCGGTCCGTCTTGTTGGGGGCCTCCCCACGCTGCGTCGTCCTGTACGCGGTCGCTACTCAAAAGCGTTCCTGCCCCAGGAGCAATGTGCCTCGCCCACTGCCACTACAGTTTAGCAACTCTTTGAGCTCTGTCGATTTAGTTCTTATCTGGGTCTCCTTAATTGTGTGATTTGAATATTTGTCCCCGTAAGAAAGGTGGTAACTGTTGGGAATAAAATTCCCAACTCTTACCACCAACACCAATCATTTTAGTGGTAACAGTTGGAACTTCTATTCCCAGTAGTTACCACCTGTAACAGATGGGGAAAAAATTCCTAGCTGTTACCACTGCTAACAAGTTGGTGGTAATAGGTGGGAATAATCCATCTGTTATTGTTACCCATAAACAAACTGATCGTGTTCTTGTATGACACAGCTATCGGAATGTCTTAACTTCCGAGCTCGACGTAAAAAACCGTCCTTGATATATTTGTCCAGCCGTAATCCGACGCCACTGTCGCAAGTCGGTTCTCGGTTGTTTCAGGGTCCGTAGTCATGGTTCACTAATTAAAATTGTGTTTTTTTTTACGAAAATATTGATGTTTTACCATCACGATCTTTATGATTTTTAAAGTGAATTTCTTCACTAGGAGACTATTTTCTTCCAAAGATTTAAATAATGAAAAAAAAAATAGGACTCCGACTGGATTTGAACCGGTGCCTTGTCGGGGCACACGCTCTTCCAACTGAGCTACTGACCCCTAATTTTTTCATTATTTAAATCTTTGTATTTATAAGTATTCACTAATTAAACTTTTTTTAAATCCATACTATCCATACTAATATTATAAATGCGAAAGTATGTCTGTCTGTCTAGCTGTCTGTCTGTCTGTCTGTTACCTCTTCACGCTTAAACCGCTGAACCGATTTGGATGAAATTTGGTATGAAGATAGTTTGAGTCCCGAGGAAGGACATAGGCTACTTTTCATCCCGGAAAAATACCCTTATCCGCGATAAACGAATTTAAGGCGGACGAAGTCGCGGGCAGAAGCTAATATGTAATAAATGACAAACGGGCAGACAAACCATCTGATGTAAAGTGGTCATCGTTGAAAAAGTTAAATGAAAAAATGGTGGAAAGTTGATTATTTTAAGGGGCTTACAGCTTTGAATGACCTTCGATCCGTAGCTGATCATTTTTCCGTGTTATATATGTCTCATCGTGTTGACAATGATGGTCTTTACCTCGCTATAACGCAGAAACAGCACAACAGAACGGGCAACAGATCGACATTAATTGATATTTTAGTTCGTCTTAACTTAACTGAAGCGGGTGTTTTTGATTACGATAAAGCGTAAACAAAGTACTGTCTCAGTTTATCTTGACGAGTCGCCGAAAGTAACATAAACTCCATCAAACTTTGTTATTTTTACGACGAAAAACCAGTACACGTTTTGAAAAAAAAAGCTTCCTTAGCGAGTTAGGTGTTTTCATAATGAAGGTTAGTTGAGAAATACGTAATTTATTAAAGGTTAATTGAGAAATACGCAATCTTAATTTTTATAGACCTCTGTAAATAAACCTAATTAAATACATAAAAGTATATTCTAATTTCCAAAGGCGAGAAAGTCGTTAATAGAAATATGAAGGTTTTGGAGTATGGCTAATACGCTTAGCATTTCAAATTAAAAAAAAAGACGGATGGCTGTACAAATGCTAACTAGATTGTGTTCGAAAATTTCAAGCGAAATACGTAAAGTTGCGGTAGCTCAGTCAGTCAGAGCACTTCTGTTTAAATTCTGCTTGCAATTTAGTAGGTCGCATTGATTTTTTCCTTTACAATCAAACCCTTCATTAACACTTTTGCAACCGTCATTTTCATAGCGCTACGCTTGTAGCGAAAACTTGCTACGAGCAGAGTACCCGCCCGGCGGGCTCGCGTTCGTGAATGTGTTAAATTTGTAGAGGCTAGTAGAAGCATAGGCTTTTCACGCTTGACTGGTCTAACTCTTGGAGCGGAGGTTACGGGTTTAAGCGTCGGCGACGCGACTTTGTGTCACATGCGCGCTACTGAATAAGCAGCGGCAGCACATTACACATTCAAAGAACAGTATCTCAATTCTAGGTTGAGTTAACGAGATAGATCTATTATATCGTTTTCTTATTGAACTGACTTTATCCACTTACTAGATACATAAAAACATTGTAAGTATCTGTGAAATTTTAGTGGTTGTTTTCCCGCAGCGAGATGATTTGAACGTGATACTGAACAACTTTCTCCAAGGAACATAGGTCGATATATGGAAAAACAATATCGACTCCCCATAATAGACTGGATCAGCTGATTGCATATTTTCTATGGGAAGTCGATTTTTTTTTCATATTTCGACCTATGTTCCTTGGGAAAAGTGGTTCAGTATCATGTCCAAAATCATCTCGCTGCGGTAAAACATCCACTAAAATTTCACATTGTATAATAATATTATCTGCTTATAATCGTAAACTGAAATGATTTGAAATATCTATCAAAAAATTACAGATGTACAGTCAAGGGCACCAATATGTTACAGCACAAAGTTTCAAAAATATGTATACAGGTCTTATTATTATGGCAGTAAGGTTTATGCGTACATATTCTGGAACATTGTGTGGATATTTATCTTTGCCCTTGACTGTACATCGAAATTATCATTACGAACCCCAATACTTAACTTAACTTATATGTGCTTTTTAAGATATCGCGTACTCGTAAAAAAATACTTATTTGCGGCGATTTCAATCTAAATCTTTTGGAAGATTCAACACTAAGTATTAGATTGTTGAATCTATTCAAATCTTTTCGTTTAAGACACGTACTTATGGAACCTACTAGGGTGACCGATACCAGCGCCACCTGTATTGATAACATTTTCACTGATATTTCTCCTTCTAAACAAAGTATAATCAGTAAATTAGAATCAGATTATTTAGGCCAATTAATGGTATTTGAGATATTAAGGGAAAATATAGTGAAAAAACAAATTACTTTTGTACTGGTAACCACAGACCGCGTGGAAAGAGTGAAGCAACATTTGGTTCAGGCGCTACCCGTTCTGTCTTCTGAAATGAGTCCTAATCACATGTATGATTCATTCTTTACAACTTTTATGAAATATTATAATACAATATTTACTTCCAAATCGGTTGTGGCTGGCGGTGCACCAGTATTTAGCGAATGGGCTACTGCGGACTTACACAAACGTAGACAAGCACTGTATGCCATGTATGAGGAACGGCGGTTTAATACGAGTGATGAATTTAAAGAACATGTAAAGCAATATTCGAAACAATTCAAAATTGATTGTCATATCGCCAAACGTAATTATAGATTCTAGTTTAGATGTAGCAACAGAATTTGAAAATTTCTTCACCGATATGCCAGTATCCACAACAAAGTGTTTAAATTCATCACTTTCGTCTGCCGTTATGTTGTTAAAAGAAAACGTCCCAGAATGTAGTAGGAGTTTTATTTTGAACATGGACGGACATGTTCAGATGTAGTAAAGGCATTTAAATCAATTAATGTCAAACAAACCAATGACCTATAAGAGGTCTCAGTCCATACTGTCAAATCCCTAATAGAAGTCATAGCGCCTGACTTGGCAGATATATTCAATAACAATGTTGACTGCGGTGAGTTTCCTGATCTGATGAAACATAGCAAAATAACTCCTTTATTTAAATCAGGTAGTACGTCTGACCCAGCTAACTTTAGACCAATATCTGAACTACCCACATTTAGTAAATTTTTTGAAAAGCTAATTCTATATCAATTGTTAAAACATTTTAATTTGAACAATTTGATGCATAGTAAGCAATTCGGTTTTACGCGGGGTCGCTCGACATCCAACTCCGGAGTTGAGCTCGTAAAACACATTTTCGATGCCTGGGAGGAATCGCGAGATGCTTAAGGTATCTTCTGTGATTTTTCTAAGGCCTTCGATTGCGTTAATTTTAAATTAAAGGATTAGCACTAAATTTATTAGTCTTATTTAAATGGTAGAATACAAAGGGTTGACGTGAATGGAAAGCGATCACCGGGGTCTTAGTCTCTATGGGTGTGCCACAGGGATCAATATTGGGACACACAATATTTCCTGTTCCTTATCTATATAAACGACTTGCCACACCTCGTAAAGACCCACCATGAGATAGTTTTGTTTGCAGATGATACGTCTCTAATGTTCAAAGTCGTACGAAATCAACGATCCTGCAATGATGTAAACAATGCTATCTGTGAAGTAGTAAATTGGTTTAATGTAAATAATTTATAGTTCAATGAGAAAAAGACTAAATGTGTTAAGTTTGTCACAAGTAACGTAAAACACGAGCAAGCAAGCGTTATTGTTAAAGATGAGGAACCGAAACTACTTAATAATACAGTCATTCTCGGTATAACATTAGATTCTAAGCTCCAATGGGGTCCCCATATTGCTAATCTCTCGAATAGATTGAGTTCTGGAGCTTTCGCAGTAAGTAAGATTCGTTAATTAACAGACGTGATAACGGCTCGATTAGTGTCGATTAGTGTATTTCAGTTATTTCCACAGTATTATCTCGTATGGCATCTTACTATGGGGCAGTGCTTCCGACATTAATACTATATTTGTTCTGCAGAAACGGGCTGTTCGTGCGATATATAAAATGAAACATAGAGACTCGCTTAGAGATACGTTTAAGGACATTAATATAATGACAGTGCATTGTCAATACATTAATGAGAATATTATATATGTACAAAAAAATATTACCCACTTTAAGAAGAACTGTGATGTACATAATTTTAATTCTAGAAATAAGCATAAGCTCGCAGTGCCTGCTACTAGGCTCCATAAAATAAGGAGATCATTCATGGGTAACTGTGTGAGGTTTTATAATAAACTTCCTAGCAGCATAACTGAGTTCTCTATTGGTAAATTCAAAAATATTGTGAAACGAAAATTATTTTCTAAAGCTTATTATAGCACACAACACTACATGAATGATGAAGCCGCGTGGGATTAATGTAAATTATACCGTCATGTAGGTATATGTATAATTATTTTAACGAATACCTTAGGTATTATTATTATTTTAATCTTAATTGTTTTATGTACTCTTGACATTTAGAATTTTATTCTAGACACATTCTAGATTTTTTTTTTCTTTTTTACTGACAATCCTTTTGGGATTTATCTTATTGTTAATTTTAATTTTTAAAATGATGATTTTATCAATAATATTATACTTAAGTTAAATGATCTGATTAGCTTTTTCTGGGTTTCCCGAATCCTTGCAGCAAATGTTGGATCTTATTGTATGTCTCCCAGCAAACATTCACTCTAATGTAACTGACATTTCAAAAGTGCTCGTAACTAGGCCAACTTGAATAAAGAATATTTTGATTGATTTTGATTGATTGATTGATACATAAATAGTCATTAAATTTTAAATCCACCGAGAGAAAATTGATATAATCAGTTAACTACTTTGGCACGCTGACCCAAAATGAGTTTTGGCCTACGGCACAAGTCCGCCATCTTGGCCGATCCTGCGCCACTTCGTAGCCATCTATCTCCTGCTCCCAGACTCCCAGCGCGTGCAGATCCGCCTCAACCATATCGCTCCAGCAGTACTTAGATCAACCAATAGGACGTCGTGTCACCGGTCCACCTAAGTGCGCTCTCTTGACTTGTCGATCTTTTCACATTCTCTCAACTTGGCCAATCCCTTCTTTGTCGGTTCGTTAACAAATGCAGTCCGTCCATCCATTTCATGAAAATAGTATTTTTAAAATCATCTTCGGACTAAGTCTGCATTTGACTGTTCCTCATTGTTGCTTGTTTTGCAAACCTTAGTCATTTGCATCGATACTTTGCCGGTTCGTTGACAAATGCCGTCCATCAATTTTATGGTTGTGGTATTTTAAAATTTAAAGTACGTTGTGTTCTGATTTTATAAGATTTAGATTTAAAACACAATATACATAAATATATGTATATGTAAGCCCTAATCTAAAACTTCTCAATCGTGAAGTATGTCCACCGAACTGATACTTTAGCTACTGCTATTACGCGAGTACTGCGCCGGTGTTAAATCGGTCGGTAAAAAAGAGCAAGTTCGGAAATACTCGGGATGGCTCGGCCGCGCGCCACTCCTGCGCACCTGTCATGGCGGCGCGATGTTCCACGCTTGAAACGAAAGAACAATAACTCCCACAGTTAATTAAATCCATCGTATACCTTATGGCTCATGTTTTTCGGTTGATCTTTAAAATAGTGTGGCACATGATGAGTGACGTTTTTTAGTTGGATGTGTTCTTTGTTTTCATTTTTTGTTTTTGATGTTGAGGTGACAGGTTAGTTTAGGAATTTTAGAAATGGTAACTGGAGAGATTGATCTGTTGTCGTCTGTGTTCTACAAGATTCTATTTAGTTTTAATATTTAGGGGTATACAATTATTTAGGGGCGTTCTGAAATTAAATAAAAATTCAAAATTGTGTATTTGTTTAAATACAGTTATATACATGGTCTTACGGTATAATATAAAAGTCCTCGTATTCAGCATGCAAGCATGACAAATATTTCATTGCAGAGCATAGATTGTTAGTAATATAATAGATCTTATTTTCTAGGGATTAGTAACGCATAAATTCAAATGTTTCAATCAATAAAATCAATAAAACATAGTCAAAAAATCCCACGAATAATAAAAGTTATCGTTATTAAATAATTTTTAAATTGCAAACATTTTTATAATTTAAATAATCCTTGACACTGTAAAAACATTTGTCCAGTAACCATTTCGTAAATTTTCTCTTAAATATGGGTCACGACTATAATCGAATCACATGGTAAATTACTATAAATGGTGGTGGTAATGTTAATACTCATACTACTTAGCAATATTTCTTTTGTGCATGTCTTTGTAACTGCGAGGTTACCGTAGAGGTGTACCGTAGTATTAATGTACATCTACAGTAATACCTTGGCAAGTATGTATGTGTGTATCAAATAATACATACTGTAAGGGTGTTAGCTCAGGAAGAAGAAGTGAAAAGTGAAAGTGATAATGTTTTCTATTTGAAAGCTGACTTAAGACTAGTTCCTGTTAACAACATAAGAACGAGACAGGCGTTATTCTTAATTTTAATATATTATCTACTTTTAAAATACCTTCCCTTCTGTCTCTCATACGTCGTGGAGGTTTTATTAACATAAACAAATAAATAATACTACAGGACAAAACACAAATCGAACTAGTCCCATGGTAGGCTCAATAAGGCTCGTTTTTTGAGTACTAGACGACAACATGAAATAAATACATAATATATTGATTTATATACATAGAAAACCTCCACGACTCCGAAACAAATATTTATGCCCATAAAACAAATATTTGCTATTACCCGGATTTGAACTCAGGACCTTCAGCTTCGCAGGCAACATTACTCCCGCTACGCCAAACCGGTCGTCAAAAATATGATTGTGATTTCCATCCTCCGCAATACTTTAGAATTGATTTTATACAACTTAACTTTACTGAAGCAATAGTGATGGTCATTTTTTCCGCATTTATGTTCAGAATTACGAACTTGACGAGCTTGAATGGGCATCTTCTGGTGGAGAATGTTCCGTATTAAAATCTTATCTTAAATCTTTGCAGCAGATGACATCAGGATGAAACGCACATCGTTAATACGTGACAGGAATTGACTTGTTATAGATTTTGAGCTCTTCATATATCTGTTGCTGACTGTACTTTTGTTAGGTTCAAAGCGGTCCTTTGCCGGTCCCAGCCCTCCAATAAGGGCTCCCACAGTCAGGGCTTCCCATTGAGATTTATGTGACGTGGTCAACTCGCCCAAGTGGATAATGCCTCGTTACCGCCTATGGGATTGCACTTGCGCAATGTTTGTATTGGTAGATGATTTAGTAGTCGTTGGATGACCGGTAGATGACTGGTCAGTATAGGTAAATCTCTTAAATTTGGGATCGCGTCTGTAAGATTTTATATACTAAAGCATGCTGCGAAAAAATATATACTTGGCTTGCTGTAACTTTAGTTTGTGCAATAGGGATGTGGCCGGATCTCAAAATTTATAAAATTAAGTAAGATCCTGATAAAAAATACAAAATAAAGAAGTACGCAAAAATTTTGAGTACGATATCTTACGTGTAGCTTTTTATGATCCATTTAAGTTGGGTGGGAAAGTCCATTTCTAAAGTATGAAAATATTAATAACTAAAAAATACAATTGAAACCCATAAAATGTATGAAAGAAAGAAAGAAAATACATTTATTTGAGGGCATATTTATACAGCAATACAAAAAATAAATTACTAAACTAAGTATGCCCCGAAATGGTCCCACCTCAGCATAATGCTGGTTCTAAAGCCAGCGCTGATCTTCCGGTGAGACCATAGGTGGCGCCACGGAGAACTGTACGCACGAAAACATTTTTGTGAACGCAGCGTTAAGCAAGCTGTCAGGAGTTTCGATTGTCAAAAGCTGTCAAGTGGAATTGGAATGAAAAATCAAAATGGATAACAGAATGCCTCGTACGTACAGCTCGGATTAATAATTATTAACAAGAAAAACAAGTACAAATAGGAAAAACAATTAAATAGAATAAAGACCCAATGGAACAAAGCAAAAATTTTGAACAGCACAAAGTGGAAATTGTTCAAATGTATTTTCTTTCTTTCTTTCTTTCTGAAATGTATGGTATATTTTGTTATAAAACCGTTTCGATAAACGCAAGTTTTAACATAGCTGCAGAACAAAGTGCTTATTATATATTTCCCTATACTAGGTACTAACCGTGTGACGTCATGAAACTAGTTGCTAGTTAGGTTTGAAGTGTTTTTGGAAAGTCCTTAAATGAGAATTCAACATTGTTATATCTTGGGTACTTTTAATGAGATTGAAGTGGTTTTTTCACCAATATTTATATTATTGAGATTTTTGAGAGGTCCTCCTATAACATACCACAGAAAAAAGTTGTTAAATATGGGATGAGCCAAATAAAACCCTCGTTATTTCTTTTTTCGTTAAAATACGCTATACAAGAACAAATAAAAGTTTAAATTAACAACACTAATAACTTATCCCAGAAATCATATTTTTGAAATCTGATAATTGTAAGCGATTTATTAAACCTATTCCTCAAAATGGTTAGTTTGATATGGCAACATCTAAATTAATATACCACGGCTACTTGACTGCGATTTTTTTTACTAAAGCGAAAATTGGCTTTGCAACTTGTTTGCCAGTTGAGCCGCCATTATCCGTTTAAAACAAATGAGTGTAAACAAATTAGCTCCATCTGCCGCTGCCTAATTACTGGCTAGCGAGTTAGCACCCATTTAGCAGACGGACAGACGGATAAAGTTGGATATACACTGAACGTTATATTATTAGGTCGGAGTTCAACAAATTTAGAAACCTTAACGTATTTAAATTTTCTATGAAAATTTCCGTTGTGCGACTAACTATTAGTTATTGCGACGAAAATATCTATTAAATACTAGAAGGCGCCCGCTTTGTTCAAGTAGGAGAAAATCATAATCCCTCTTCTTTTCGCAAGCGTTGTCGGGTAAAAAGTATCCTATAACCATCTGGAAATACCCAGCTACCCGTGTACCAAAAATAGTTGAAATCCGTTTAGCCGATTTGGCATAATGAAGTTGCAACGACTCATCCAAAAAAATATTTTCGATTTAGTGACCTCCAATTAGTCCGTCCTAATCTTTTTTTTTAATATCTTCAATGTACATATTTTTTTTTATATTTGATATACCTAATCGTCTAGTATTCATAACACAAACCTTATATAGAGATTATCATGGACTAGTTCGATTTGTGTTAACATAGTTCTCTTGTCTATTTTCATATCAAGTATCTCTCTAAGTGTGCCCCAATCCCGACGGCTCGCAAAAAATGACCCATATAGCGCGGGTCATCGACTCACGCAAGTGGCCACTTCCTGCGCTTGCGCATATCTGTGTCACACAAGTAATAATGCAAACAATTTGCTAATCCCAGATAGGCTCGGCTGGAAGCGGATTGAGATGACCCTTATTAGCTTTTCGTATAGATTCTGGCTATAATATCTTTACCCCACCAATTTTAATTGTTTTATCTGTGCTTTGGTATATGGCAGCACTGAATATAGGGCACTAAATAGTCTTCGGAATAATAAATAAGTCACTAACACCACATAATATATTCTCAGTGCACTTAAGTGGCTGCTAAAGGCTTCACTTGAACATTATTTTAACAAAAACCATATTGGTGTTATTTAAAATTACTAAGATTGGTTAATCTTACCAGCCAAAGACTTAATGCAATGTAAACATTGCCGTTTTTCAGCGATAATCGCTTCTTGCTGTTGCTTTACAGCATCGAAGTTAATGATCATGCGGAAAAGCAGTTCCCGCTGACCACTTTTATATGGTTTTCCCATAGTTAAACCTTTATTTTTTTAAAACCAACGCACGTAAAGATAAATTGTTTCTTAAGACACAAATAACTTGACGTCTGTGACAGACACAAAACATTGCCATATTTAGTTTTTATATATTTGACAGTTAATTTGCTTGGAAAAGAAAAAATGGTCCGACTCTAGTACGCTGAAAATATTATTTATTTATAATTCAAAAAGTGACACAGCAGTACAGTAAAAACCAAGGCACTGAAAAACAAAAACATCGAAAAACTTAAAACTAGTTCGATTTAGGCGACGTAACTCCGTGGCTCCGTTATCTGGTGTAGGATTATGTTATAGGATACTTTTTCCCGACTACGCTAAAGCAAAAAGCACCACTAACCCGTCACGCGTCCCATCGCCTAATACGTCTATAAGCGTTTTGTGCCGGTAGCGTCCCATCACCTAATAAGTCTATAAGCGTTTTGTGCCGGTAGCGTCCCATCGCCTAATAAGTCTATAAGTGTTTTATGCCGGTAGCGTCCCATAGCCTAATAAGTCTATAAGCGTTTTGTGCCGGTAGCGTCCCATAGCCTAATAAGTCTATAAGCGTTTTGTGCCGGTAGCGTCCCATAGCCTAATAAGTCTATAAGCGTTTTGTGCCAGTAGCGTCCCGTAGACTAATAAGTCTATAAGCGCTTTGTGCCAGTAGCGTCCCATAGCCTAATATGTCTATAAGCGTTTTGTGCCGGTAGTGTCCCATAGCCTAATAAGTCTATAAGCGTTTTGTGTCGATAGCGTCCCATAGCCTAATAAGTCTATAAGCGTTTTGTGCCGGTAGCGTCCCGTAGACTAATAAGTCCATAAGCAGCTCGCTTGTTTTTGGAAATTTTTCGAGGTCGATTCCTATCATTGGTCGCTTCAAAAGTGGCTTCTCAGCCACTTACAACTATTAACGTGTCAAAATTAAAATTTTCAACCAATAGAAATCGTAAAATAAAAGCAAAATAACGAAAAATGTTATCGACAACCCACTTGCTCCGGTAGGAAGCCATATTAATTTTTGACAAGTGAAATATTTATTGTGAACTAATCAAAATTGTTATTGTGGTTAAGTTATGTTAAATCAACGCCTAAACTAACTAAGTTTTCGACAATGTATGGGAAATGTGACGTGTCATAGTCAATTCAGTGATATTTGCGAGTGATTTGTGACCGGCCGGAAAGAAAACCAAAATATTTGAAGAAAAGAAATCTAGGTGTTATTTCAAGTAAGACACATTATTGAGATATATTGCAACGTATGTAAAATTTATCCAGCTTTCTAACAATATATAACATAATGCCTATTATTATTTCTAAGGTAGGTGAAATGTTTATTTACCGCGAGATTTTGGAGATTTGTGATGTTTGTATGCGGATACTACTGGTTTTTTCATCTCGGAAGGCTGGACGCGTGACGGGTTAAACTACAACAGAAATAGACAATAATAAAGTTCATAGACAGTGGTATCATCTTGATATAAGCGTGCTAAGTGACATCTTTAATCTCAAGAAACATGGCCGAATCTGAACCATAAATTACCTCAATATGGCGCCTGCCCACGGCGCGTCATAACTACGAGTTTTATTCGCATTTTTATTGCCTTTTGTTTGAATAACACAAGGCTATCTTTGTCGAGACACTTAAATGAAAACCTTATTTTTGCTAAATGTTTTTTGCTTTTATATTTCACATAATACTTATGCTATACTAGAAGGAACTTCGTCCATGGAGGAGAAAAAAATCATAACCCTCTTTTTTTCTTAAGTGTAGTCAGGTAAAAGCTATCCTATAACCATCTGGAGATACCCAGCTACCCGTGTACCAAAAATAGTTGAAATCTGTTTAGCCGATTTTGCGTGATGAAGCCACAACGACACTTACAAACATAAGAAAATTCCAAAAAAAAAAATTTCGTTTTAGTGACCTCCAAATAGTCCGTTACAATTTTTTTTTTGAAAATATCTTCAATGTATAGACATTTCATTTTTACAACTTTATAATTAATAAATAAATAAATATTACGGGACAATTTTACACAAAACGAACTAGCCCCATGGTAAGCTCAATAAGGCTTGTGTTATGGGTACTAGACGACGATATATTTAATAGATATATTACTTATATACATAGTAGGTATATGTAGATAATAGCTATGCCATACTATGAGAGTAATTATATAAATAGCCTCTAATGTATACCTGTAGCCAAACCCGTCAGCTACTTTATAAACCAAGTCATTTACTTTGTTGCTGCTTTCATTATAGCAGTAGTTCTTTGGGTAATTTTCAAATTTAGTGCAGAACACTCTGTTACTTTTTGTATCAAGCTACAATTCTGTTACCATTATCAAGGTCAACCGGGACAAATGCGACTACGGGGCAAATGTGTCTAGACAATAATATAGAAACGCGTATTTTTCAACTATCGCTGCTCTCTTTTTTGTACTTATACTGCCAAATTTTAAGAAGGGATGGTATAGGTAGTTTCAGTGTTCGAATTTTAAGAAATCTTGAAATGACGCATTTGCCCCATAGTCGCAATTATTCCGGATGACCTTACAAAAACTTCATAGGTTAGCTATGGTTTATTGCTGGCTGTAAATGATCAACTGATATATACACAAATAACAGCAAACAACAATCTATTATAATATTTGTTTCTTGTGTTGTTGTTTGTGTTATTTGTGCGAAAAGTATTTATTTAGGCTGGGACAAAGTTACCGAAGCAAAATTTGATAATGACCCCTTTATCAAAGTAAAACAAATTTATCTTCAATTTAGGCGTATTATAATTACACCAGAAGGTGCCCGCAATTTTGTTTGCGTAGAAAAAACGTCATAACCCCTCATTTTTTTCAGCGTAGTCGGGTAAAAACTATCCTATAACCATCTGTGGATGCCCAGCTAACCGTGTACCAAAAATAGTTGAAATCCGTTTAGCCGATTTGGCGTGATGAAGCCACAACGGCACATACAAATATACAAAAAACCCAACAAAAAAAAGTTCCATTCAGTGACCGTGAAATAGTCCGTTATAATTATTTTTTATGTCTTCAATGTACAAACATTTAATTTTTACAAGTTCCCCAAAGTCTCGGCCATAATCTTTCCAACGTAATACGTAATACGTAATCCACGCTAATTATGATATACGTCACGCACCATCAAGTGCATTACGGGCGCCGACGCAGCGAATTGATTAAGCGCACAGCTGACCTTAATTTCGGCGGCATTATTACGCCGAGGTTTCGTGGAAGTCTGTAGGTGTTAATGGTTTACTATCTTAGTATCCTGCGGTAGTATCTTGGGGGAACGTTGCCAAAAGAGCGGGGTATGCCCACCTGTTACCACCAACTTGTTAACAGCGGGGAATATTTTCCCCATCTGTTACCAGGTGGTAATTACGGGGAAGTGCGTCCCCGCTGGTTGCAGGTCGCCTCTATCCGGCCCATGTGGAAATCTATTGACGAGGCCTATGACAAGCAGTGGACGTCCTATGGCTGAAATGATGATGATGATGAATGAACTACTGGGAATAAAGTTACCAACTGTTACCACTAAAGTGATTGGTACCACAGGTGTTGATGGTAACAGTTGGGAATTTTATTCCCATTAATTACCACTGGTAACAGATGGGAAAAAAATCTCAGCTGTTACTATTAACTGGTGGCAATAACCCAAAAGAGCGTATAAAATATTTGTCAAAATATAATTCCTGGTTTTCTAGTCTTTGAATGTGTCAGATATTTGGGAGGAGTTCAAAAAGCTGTCCACGTTAACTTATGTAATTAAATTTTCTATGAATGTTTCCGTTGTGCGACGACAATTAACCATACAACTGTATTGAATATTTTCGTAGCGCAACGGAACATTTCAGTTTTTGGGCTTCGCTCATTTAAGAGTAGGTACTTCTCCTTCTCGGATGGGGTTACTTACACCTATGCTAATTAACGTGATAAAAAAATTAAAGAAGATGTGAAAACGGTCAAACGTCAAAACATTTATAAATTGATTTTTCCGCTAACGTGAAATATGTAAGTTTTCTTCAGCGTAGTCGAGTAAAAAGTATCCTATTACCATCTGTGGACGCCCAGCTACCTGTGTACCAAAAAAAGTTGAAATCTGTTTAGCCGTTTTGGCGTGATAAAGCCACAACGACACATAAAAGTATACAAAAGATCTAAAAACATAATTTTCGATTCAGTGACCTCTATAATAGTCCCTTACAATAGTTCTTTTGAAATTATTTCAATGTAGACATTTCATTTTTATCAACTTTATAATAGTATACATTATTTCACATGTAACGAGTACCTAGTACGCATATATTTCTTCTTATCAGGCCCTTGATCGGTGACATTGCGTTTGCGATCTGATAAAGAAATATTTCACCTAACTCGTTGCTATTATCGGTTAATTTTAATACATACGTGATTTCTCAATCTCAGTTGTACATTGTATCACAAAAACTAGTGTACAAATAATCTTTACAAAAAATAAAACCCACTCCGGGTAGCAAGGTATCCACAGATGGTCATACGATACCTTTTAACCGCCTGCACTGAAGTAAAAAGAGGGTTATGACTTTCTTTTAGTAATACAATACAAATCAGGGGCGTAGCTATCACCGTATCAGCTGTATCAATGAAACAAGGGCCCCCGCCGTAGGGAAAATAGATACGGGGCGAGGGGGGGTTCATTTGGGCCACTCAAACCCACAACATTTTTTTATACAGGGCCCGTCTAATACACACTTCACAAACATACCGCGATTTACAAACAATGCATTCACAAAACAGTAAGAGGCAGAAACAGGAGGTCTTATCGCTAAAGAGCGATCTCTTCCAGACAACCCTTTATAACCACCATCTTCAATAAAATAACGAGCACAGAGAAATATAACTACCACAGCTACTAATTTGTCAGTGTGTACTGTATGTTATTTTTAGTTAATGGCCCTATAGTTTAATAGCCAAGCTGCAGTGTAATTGTATGAGTAATTCTGATCATTATGTATGACGAATTGTATTGAATCGGTTATCCAATAGGGCTTTAAGTGGCCACGGAGTATGAACGGTGGGAGACTGAATAAAACCTGTGGCTGCGTCGGTCGGGTATTTATACTGTGCATCTGCAATGTCTTGAAGCAAAAATACGTAAAAAATCGGCAATAAATTACTTAACAAGGGCTTAAAACTAGTGGCTTTGTGAGCTGTCGACTAGGGTGGGTCATTCTTGTATGGAGAAAATTAAAGTCATTTTTTAATGCCGCTATGCATAGCAAAAATTCTGTACCTTAAATCGACATTAAATAGTGTATACATTTTTATAGCATTTGGAATTGATCTTCTGCCTCTGGATCCGGCACTGGCTTTTCACGTTTTTGTTCAGAAGTTACGGTAATTTTGTCTAAAACAAAATATTTTATGCATAAAGAATCCAATGAAAAAGAAAAAAAGTTGAAAAAAGATAAGATGTTTTTTCAGCTCTCCTTCCATTTTCGAAATTTTTACACTGAAACAAATTTTTTTTGTTAAATACAGAAACTCCCTTTGACAAACAAGGGAAAAATAAAAATTATCCACCCTACTGTAGACCTCACGAGTCTTTTAGCCCCCATACCTCCGCCATTTTGATAAAAATCCATCTGCTCACAAAGTTTCACGAAAATCGGTTTAGAAATGCGACCTGTAGAGGAGAACATTCGGACATCCAGACAGAAATGCAGGTATGGACAAGTTTTTTTTCAGAAACTTATGAGTATGTAGAAAGATTTTATTGGAATTGAATGGCTGAGGTTGCTGATATCTTACAAGCATGATGACGGGGCAGGAAAATGAATATATTAATTAATCCGTGAGTTAGATAATAAAAATATATTGGACACGTATTTTTTGGTTTATCGAAATACTAAAAAAATACTCAGATAAATCGTATTAAAGTTAAGGAGTGACGTCACGCGACATTTTGTCTCAATGTATCGCATTTATTTTTTGAGAAGGTAAAAAAAGAAAAAAATCGTCTCCAATATTGTTTATTAATGTACATGACGGACAAATTATTAAAATTTAGTCATTATCTCTATTTAGTCGGGCTCGGAACCGACAGTGCGCGGGATTGTGTCACAGGCGGAGTTAGTTGCGCTGTATATCTAAATTGAAAAATAAAAATCCTTGACTCTTTGTTTAGTTCTTCTCCGCGCTTCACTCCCATGGCGCGTGTATTGACCTGCGATTAGGCGCAAACGCAGCTAACCCGCTATTTATACAACTGGGTCGCATCGAGTGCGCCTAGCGGCGCCGGCGTCGGTAGCCTGCAGCCGCCTGGGCCGCTTCTTGCAGTGACACATCTCTCAAATTATACTAACAGTCATTATAAAGGTATTCCTCTAACTTCGCCTGCCTGGTTAAGGTAACGGCCCATTTAAATCCAAATTCAAAACTTTATGCTGCAAGTAGGCTTCAAGGGCACTTTTACATGACTTAATTGACTTATGATCCTGTGTTCCCTAGAAGGGGCAGAAGGCATCTACAGTTTCTTTCCATCCCGAACGGTATTGAGCTTCGCGGTTGATTACGCTCAATGTCTTCCCGATCTTCTTTGCTTCGTCGAGTATGGATCACCGCCAGGTCTGTTTGGGACGACCACGTTTTCGCTTTCCTTGAGGGTTCCCATCCATAGCCTGTTGAAGGATATGCTCGGGTCCTCTTCGCAGCGTGTGGCCAATCCAGTTCCACTTGCGGCGCTTGATCTGCTGGGCGATCGGCGTTTCACCGCAGCGGAGGTTCTCATTTGTGATTTTCTCGTGCCAGTAGATTCCGAGTATTCGACGAAGGCATCGGTTGATGAAGACTTGAAGCTGGTGCGAGGTGAGCTTGGTCACCTTCCACGTTTCGCACCCGTATAGCAGCACAGACTTTACATTTGAACTGAACATTTTTAATTTGACTCTCCGAGACTTTTTGTGACTGCCATATGGATCGCAGCTGAACGAAGGTTGCTCGGGCCTTGGCGATACCTGAAGTGATGTCTTCTTCTGTTCCTCTTGCATCTGACACGACGCTACTGAAGTAGGTACATTTAGGGACGTGTGCCACTACCTCTGTGCCCATCAGCAACGATGTAGAGTTCCTCACGCCAGATAGCTCTTGAGTCTTCCGGGTGTCGATTTTCAGCCCAATGTTTGCCGCCTCCGCTCTTACACTTTACATGTTTATGACTTGATAAAACATTAGCAATCTAGATACTGCATGGCAATATTAATGCAACAGACAAACACCTGGGCACACTTATACATGGAGATCATTCACATTGGCGGTCGACTCATCGTAAAAGCGGAGTATTAGCCGCTGTGTTTCAGTCTCCGAGAACCTTAAGCATAAGACACGAGATAGCCCTTCCCATTTAATCTTACTATGTCTGACTCTCACAATGGTTTTCTAGTTAAAACAGCGACTTACTACTGAAGGGCTCGTTCAGTCCGTTTCTTAAAATGTCTGTGTCTGAAAATGGCCCTCTTCTAACGAACGTCTCTTTCCAATATAATGTCTGTTATGTATTTCCAATCATGGCACTTTCCTAAAATGCTCGCTTCCTATTATGTCTAATTTTAAAAATGGCCTGCTTCCTATAATGTCCGCTTATCGTGATGTCTAAATGATGTATCCCATCATTAAAACTGAACCGAATAAAATAAAAATAAGACCAATCCGAACGTACGAACTTTAGAATAAAATCGGTTCACACTTGCTTTTTATTTATTTTCGGTGATCTGTACATACAGAAAAAGATTCCGACGAATTGAGAAACCGACTTAAAAATCATAATACATCATAGGAAATTGACAATGTGAGAAGTAGGCCATTTTGAGAAGCAGACAATTTAGAAAACATAATATAAGAAGTAGACATCATAGTAAACTGACAATGTACGAAAAAGACTATTTTGAGAAACACACATTTTAGGAAACAGATAGAAGGAGCCTGAGCTTAATTAAATAATGATCTTTATTCTGTAAATATGCCGCAAGGGCACGTTTACAAGTCAGACTCTACGGCATTATCCAAGAGGACACCACTGTTGAGAAGAAAGCCGAAACAAACTTCCAAACAACAAACAAGAGATCCTTTAAAGGTATAAGTTCGCCTTTGTACAAATTTATTACTTTACCATCTTTGTTTTATTGTTTTTATGTACAATAAAGTGTTTACAAATAAACAAAATCAACAGTCAGTATTTTTTTTCTGAATAATTCTTAACTGTTAAAGTATGAGAACTTCTCATTTTCTTCGTCGCTTCTTCATGACTGAGGGTCGTGACCACTAGAGGCCATCATTTTGAGCACCAAAGCTCTCCACTCCACACGGTTTTCTGCTTTCCGGATTGACGCCTGTAGAGTTTCCTGACAGGCTTCTTTCACGGCATCGGTCAATCGTGTCGGCGATCTTCCGCGCCCCCTTTTTCCTTCCACATGGCCAACCACGATGAGCTTTTCTAAATTATCTGGTTCTCGTCTAGGCACGTGACCGAAGTACTGCAAGATCCGCTGTGGGCAAATGGTCGATTAGAAATTAGCCTATCTTAAATATATCTTTCTAAGTATAAGCTTAATGCTTAGTTCTCCAAGAAAACATATCAAAATCGTATGTTGGTAACTGTCAACGAAGCATTTTTTACTCATCACGTTACTTCTTTTGTGTATCAAGTCGCTTCTCTGTCGCCAGAATGACTAGGCCTTACTATAATAAAAGTGATAAGCATAGCCAATGTTGTTTTTCTTCGGTAGCCCTACGTCCAGTGACATGATCACCACTGATAACAGATAGCAAATGCTGATAACGATAAGGAACGACCTTCCGCACGTAAGCCGTTTATTTAGTTCAGAATCTAATTTACATACTACCTGAGTTTTTTTAATGAAAATGCATTAAACTGGTCAGTTGCTATTAATATCGCCGTTTTGTTTTGTGTTCATGTCAAAATAGGCTATTTAACTACTTCTTTATGTGGATGTTATGTAACGAGCTCTCGATAGTAAAAATATTCGTGAAAAAAACTTCAATCTCATAAAATCTCCCCGGGATAAAACAATATTAAAATCACATTTTTGGACTTTCACATAAAACGCTGCATACAGCCTACTAGCTTAGTGACGTCACACGGTTAGTACCTTATATGGGGAAATTAAGAACTTTGTTCTGCAGCTATGTTAAAACTTGCTTTTATCGAAACGGTTTCATAACAAAAGTTACCATACATGTTATGGGTTATTCAATGGTATTATTCGCCCAACTTTAAGGCTTCATAAAAAAGCTACACGTAAGATATCGTACTAAATATTTTAACATAGTCCCTTTTCTTTCTTGTTTTACCAGGGTCATATATCATTTTTACAAATTTTGAGATCGTATATGTTACAGTTACTGTTTTTTTTTTTAATATCAGTGTGGAACATATTTCGACATTTCTTTAAAAAACATTTCGAGCTTTATAAAAGCTGCGCAAGCGCGTGGCGTCCTTGTGGGCGCGCGTGCGGGGCAGCCCTAACACTCTCCTGAAGGTAGTCGCCGAGAGGACAGATAGTCCCATAGTCACACACTGGATGTCTATGCATGTACAGCCAAATAGTAATTTTAATTTAATGTAATTGTTTGATTTAGTTCTTTATGGCAAATTTCAATTGCATTTAGATTGAATTGTTTAATTGGATTAAAATATTATTAAATTTCTATTAATTGTAAGTTCTAACCAAGTTATTAAGATGGCATGTTACCTACTAACCAAATATGGATGGATAATGTCCGAAATAAATAATTTCATTTCATTTCATTTCATTTCATTTCAAAAGAACAAAATTGATTTAGTGAATATTTTCGCAAATCCCCTCCCCCTCTATTTTCTAAAACAAATATGTTTTTAATAATTAAAAAGATAAAGCTCTAAAGATTTATTTTATTTACATGTTATAACATGATCGGTTATACCTTTTTGAGTTGTTGAGGAAAAACAGCGCTTCTCAGCAAAAGGACGAAAGAGCTGTGGCGATACGGTCTTTTGCCAGTTAGTGACTTCTTTTATGCAGCTTTTTACATCTGTAGTGCATTTTTTTGCATGAACGGCTGCGGAACCTTACAGTGAGCATGGTCCGACATGCTCTTGGCCCATTGTTTTTAAATACCGCATTTTTTGATTGACCAAACTCTAGCATGCGTTACTAGCGCTTTGGTGAAAACTGTTATGCTATGTAAAATTTATATGACAAAAATATGATGAACGTCTGTATGTGTTGACTGTTTCATGTGCACACTCCACGTTCTTGCAGGTGTACACTAACTTTACATTACATTGCATGTATTTGTATAGGAACATCCCGTTTCCCATACATCTAATGTCCATACACCACCGCTACATTCTCTCCCTATTTACACAGCGATGTTCAGCACTCAAAACAAAGAGTATTATGATGGTAAACTGCACGCATGCCAAACAATATTCAACAACCACCTATTTTAAAACGACGTAACTTTACAGTAACTTTTATTGCGCATACGCCGTTTGTTACTGCAAATACTGTATGACCCGTTACTGTCACTCAACCTCAAACAAATATAATATTGCTAACAGCTCATCCTTTACTAGTCTAATCACCAATACACAAAAACCTCTAACACCCGTTGAAACAAACCCAACTTCTGAAACACTCAGAGCTCAACTTATATTGGTAATGAGCGTAACGACCAGAATACATAGACCCTGGTCTCTAAGAAGTTTTGTAAGCAGCTGCCTATGAATGCAGGGGTCGAGAGGCTGGCCGTTATTTGTATGGTTACATGACTGATTTCATGGTGTTTTGTAAAACGGTCACGACTCGACTCGAAGACTTCCGGTGTTGATGTGTTGTATAATGTATGCTGTGGAATAGCCGCGACTTTGCCTGCTTAAAACGTAATAAAGCGTCTAAAGGTTCTTAAAAATATGGTAAAGTAATATATGAGAAATATGTGCTTTCATTCAGGTTTACTTATTAACTCCGCGAATCATACTAAAAAGAAAAACTTATCTATTCACTCTATACTCTATGGTTAATATTATATTTCACTGAACTATAATACCTATATTATACTACCCCGCACAGAACTATAATGAAATTAAATAAAGAACGCAGTGTTTTTGAAATTATTTTTTTAGCTAGGTTTGTTTCATTTACTGTAGTTTATGGGTTACTCGTAGAAAAAGTATTGTATACAATAGTTATCTAAATAATTAGCTTTTTAATGCTATATAACGATATATATAACGATTGCATAAAATACTGATAAAGGCACACTAAAATAAAATAAACTATTTAAATACCAGTGGCGTGGCGTCCATATAAGCCGATTCCCACCGGCTTGCCCAAGGAAAGGCTTATAAACACCTTTTTCTTTAAATATGAGTAAATAAATACGCTTCGGCTTTCCTTCTAATTTTCTTGAAGCCACGCCTCTGATAAATACCTACGTAAGGTCGGTGGATCAATTCTTTCTAGTCGATATTGTGTACCGTAACTCAGGAGACGATTGTGACAGAGTTACTAAATTTAATTTTACTCAATTTCATTCGAACTAATTCCATTATTATTTATTTGAAATTTAATTTAATTTAATCTAATTCAAGTCAATTTCAATTATGAACCTATATCCAACGTTATTATTATTATTATATAAGAATACTGACGGGATAGGCTCTCGAAAAAAATACCTATATTGGCTAGACTAAAAATAGTGTCCCTGATCAAGTTGTAAAATTCACATCGAAAAAAAAGAAAGGTATTGCAGTTTTATAAATAACAAAAAAGCCTAAGTAATTGATCGATTAGATAATTTGTTTTCTAACCGAGGATGTTTCTATGTTTAAGTATCTTATCAAAATATTATGCAAAAAAATGCCACTCACATTCCATAGTGACAGGTTAAAGCTTCGTTAATTGGATAATATACAAAATCCTAGAGATAATTTAATAAATAATAACAATAAGCACTAGAGTTCAGACTACAAACTATTCGAAAACCCGTTTTATGTCTGTCTGTCTATATTAATAACCAATATGACCCCATGCTGCGTACATTTTATGCTAACACTGGAGTTTCGTAGATACGGCTGCTTTTAGTGTATATTTTGTATGGAACCCTCGGTGCGCGAGTCCGACTCGCAATTAGCCACTTTTTTTCCTTTTGAGATAGGGAACCCTAAAAATGTAATAGTCTGGATAATTGCTATATAATGTTTACATAAAAAGACATGTCAAGTTAGTTTACCTTTTTTCTTATGCTAAAAAAAAGACGTTACTCGATAGCAATAGTCTTATCAGTGTATTCATTAGTCACCAAATTAATCATACGAGTGATGTAATTTGTTATAACCCGATTGTTATGGCAGGAATAATCTTTATTATTATAAATACAATCCGTAACAAAAGTATCACGCCTTTATTTAACCGGGTATTAGTTTTATTATTGAACCTAATAATAACATATGCACTTGAACATAAAATTCTGAACTAATAGTAAGTGACTCATTAAAATATAAGTTATATACAAATGTTTAAATATATATCCCTGTGATACCCGAATTATCGGACCATTCTTAAATTTCACACAATCGTCTACAGTTGGTCCCTAATATAAATAGATACATGAAGTAGTGCTACATGTTCCAGATCACAGGTCAAAATATACTGGTCCGTCAAGCAGGTTGTCAAAACTGTCTTAAGATAATGAAGTCAACCAATATTATAGTAGTGGATACTAGCTTCTTCCCGCGACTTTTCCGCCTTAAATTTGTTTATCGCGGATAAGGATCTTTTTCCGAAATAAAAAGTAGCCCATATCCTTCCCCGAGACTCAAACTATATCCATACCAAATTTCATTCAAATTGGTTCGGCGATTTAGGCGTGAAGAGGTAACAAACAGACAGACACACATTCGCATTTATAATATTAGTATGGATTTCACAGTTTTATTATACAAAAAAATTATATGTACCTATTTACGTATTCTTAGCTGACCAGCCTGATACACAAATACCATCAGACCTCATTAGCTTCCTGTAGTATTATTTTGGTACCATAACCCCAAAATCTTTTGTTACCATTACTCCCAAAAAAGTTCTTCAGGGTCCTTACCTGTCAGCAAACTTTCGTTTGCCCTTGAATTACCTCCAAAACGAACGACCTCACTTTCTATAGCGTTACGCAATCCACCCCATATATGTCCCATCCCGCTAAGGCATGCCCCTGTCATGACAGGCCTCACGAATATTATAATTGACAGGTATCTAATGTAGCGACGTTTATGGATTATCGAAATCGAAAATTATGGGGTATTGGTATTCTTTTTTTGAATTTTAGAAACGGAGGCTAATGTGAAGGTTTTTTGGAAGCATGTTGTGTAAGACTGTTTGTTGTTAAGGATGTACTACAGGTCTAATGCTTAACTGAGATTGTTCCTGAGGTATGGGAGCGATACGGGAGGGGTGACAAGTGACGTGACATGACGTGTCCTAACTGTCTCGCTATATATTGACGTTCCGTACCGCTCCCATACCCCAGGAACAGACTCACAATCAGTTATGCGTTAGGCCTAGATACTTACATGTGCCGTGGCCTGATCTTACAATTGATCACTTCATGATGTGGGCTCGATTTACACTCTTCGTCTCCTCAGAAAAAAATCGATTCAGTGTCCTCGAAATAGTCTAGTACAACCATTTTTTGAAAATATCTTCATTGTACTGACATTTCATTATTACAACCTTATAAGAGTATGGATTAGCTGTTTAGGAAGTGACTGTAATTGTACTATGTTCCTGTGGTAAATTAAAACATCGTTCAACATTTAGTTTGCAGGCGCCATCTAGTTTTAGCCTGAATATTTCCATGCGATCGGGGCCCGATCCAACGTATGGCAATTGATAGTCCTCTTGTGTGTGCCTTTTTTAGGGTACCGTACCCAAAGGGTAAAACGGGACCCTATTACTAAGACCCTGCTGTCCGTCCGTCTGTCTGTCCGTCTGCCAGCAGGCTGTATCTCGTGAACCGTGATAGCTAAACAGTTGAAATTTTCACAGATGATATATTTCTGTTGCCGCTATAACAACAAATACTAAAAACAGTATAATTCTATGTCTGTCTGTCAATGTCATTAACCAATATAAAATTATCGAACACCGCGTACATTTTGCTTAGTAGGGCTATGTTAAGACTGGATTTTCATAGATACGGCCGTTTATAGGCCTAACGCATAACTGAGTCAGTTCCAGAGGTATGGGAGCGGTACGGGAGGGGTGACAAGTGACGTGTATGTGTATAGCGAGAGTTAGGACACGCCATGTCACGTCATCCGTCACCCGTCCCGTATCGCTCCCAAATCTCACGAACAGATCAGAACAGACAGAATCAGAAGAACAGTTAAGCGTTAGACCTTTAGCGTATATTTTGCACGGAACCCTCGGTGCGCGAGTCCGACTCGCACTTGGCCGGTTTTTGCTTTGCGAACTCGGCTGACACAATGCCGTGTGTCTAGATAATGTTTCTCATAAATATATTTGTGTTTGTTACAGATGCAGAATACGTCAGTTTCAAGTAAGTGTCACAAGCAGCTTCCATACAAAGGCATTGTTTATTCAGATGCCTCGCATTGACATGCAAAAATGTTCCGCTAACTAATTAAACTTCACTTGATACTTTACTGACATACATCTCTACGTGAATCGCATCAAAACCAGTATTTGCAGGAAAAATCGAGTTGGAATTTTACCCAGTTTTGCATAGTTAAGTGCGTTTCTACTGAAGCAAAGCGAAGTGGAGCTGTGCAAAATTCATTATCACTAATTCAGTCATAGGACATCCACTGCTGGACACAGGGCTCTTCAATAGATTTCCACATGGGCCGGAAAGAGGCAATCCGCATCCAGCGAGTCCCCGCAACCCTAACCAGGTCCTCCGACCGCCTTGCCTGCCTTCCTTCGCTGCGCTTGCCGGTACACGGTCTTCACTCGAGAACCTTTCTGCCCTAACGGCCATCGGTTCTTCGAACTATGGGCCCTGCCCATTGCCACTTCAGTTTGTTGTGCGAAATTAACCAATCACATTCCTCAGATTCAAACTGGTTCGTGTCGGTTTCAACAGCGACGCCATCTGATTGGTCCATTTCGCACGGCATAGCTCCGTTTCGCTTCAGTGGAAACGCACCCTTACTGTCATTAAACTTTCCACCAGAATAATAACTTTGTCGCTCACGTGACGCATATGGCAGTTACCTTAAATAAATATCTATACCTAGACTATTATAAATTTGTAAAAATGAAATGTCTGTATATTGAACATATTTAAAAATAAGATTGTAACGGATTATTTGAAGGTTATTGAACATAACAGTATTTTTTTTAAAAAATTTGTATGTTTGTATGTGTCGTCGTGGCTTCATCAAACCAAATCGGCTAAACAGATTACAATTATTTTTGGTACATAGGTAGTTGGGTATCCAATCTACAGATGGTTATAGGATACTTTTTACTCGACTAGGGTGAAGAAAAATTATGTTAAAAGTGTCTTAAGAATGGTGGCGCGTACCCGTCATTCTAGTGGAATGTTCCTTGTAAAACTTCTAGTTAGTAAGGTTTTTTTTATTGTGAGAATAGTATTAGTATTCACTAACAGATAGTCTGCGCATACAAATGACATCGACACGTGCTTCGGCTTCGACATTTGATTCAAATTTTTTTCCGTCCACTCGATTACGTAGGTCCTGGTCCTATAAAAAAAGGGCTAGACTGTATTACATGTATCATCTATAGGTACTTTTTTAAGATTAGGGTACTAATATTTTCTTCTGTTTCCGCGATTATTACTCATTTAAATAAAACAATTTAACGGATTATATCGCGTTATCTCATTTGAGTTCCCGACGTTTCGGGAGCTTTTCAGCTTTCCATGGTCACGGGTTGACTGAGAAAAGATATATATTCCTCTGTCAAAGTTACAATTTGTGCAAACTACCCACTTTGTAACTTTGTAATTAGGGGAAGGGGGTTTCTCTGTTGGGCACAAATTTGCAATCTTTGACCCGAAAAAGTAAACAGAAATCGGACTGTATACATGTAAAACTGTTTCACATTATGTCACCACAGGTAATATTAACCAAGTATCTCAAAAGGGAAAACGAGACCCTTAGAAAAGCACTCATGTGTCAGTCTGTCATTTGACTGCCAGGCAGCACTCATAACCTAGTTGACCGAGTTGTGGGTAAGTATTGCAGAAATGCGGAAATATTGCTTACGACAAAGTTTGTTTAAACTCTACTGTTCACTCTAGGTAAATGGAGAATGAAATAATTGATAGACTCTTGTGTTACTTTGCAGAAATCCATATTAGATTAATGGATTATAGTTACTTTGCTTTTCTGCGAAATAGTGTCTTGGTTAGATGTGACAATAAATTGTACTCACATGCGCATATTTTCATGCAGTTTCCACAGGAAAACTCGGGTAGACGCCTGACTCGGGCGACTGCCAACATCTCCTGACGATGCCTTGCAGAGAGGCGAAACACGTGTCGAGGATTATACTGTTTGGTGTTGGTTTGTTGTATTTGCATGCGTATTTTTTTTATGGAAACTGCATGAAAATATGCGCATGTGAGCACAATTTATTGTCACATCTAACCAAGACACAATTTCGCGGTAAAGCAAAGGTACTGTAATCCATTAATGAAATACTGAAATAAAGAACTTTATTCTACATGAAGGTATCTACTTATACTATAAGGTGCAGTTGGGTAGTTTGCACAAATTGTAACTTTGACAGAGGAAAATATATATTTTAGTCGACCCGTGAACCCGAAAGCTGACAAGCTTCCGAAACTTCGGTAGCTCAAATGAGTAATTTACGTGATATAATCCGTGACGCGAAAGTGCGTCTGTCTGTCTGTTACCTCTTCACGCTTAAATCGCTGAACCGATTTAGATGAAATTTGATACGGAGATAGTTTGAGTCCCGGGGCAGGACAGCTACTTTTTATCCCGGAAAAATACTTTAACCGCGGTAAAGGAATTAAAGGCGGACGAAATCGCGGGCAGAAGCTAGTGAGTCACAATCATATGTTTTCAAATGCTACGTAGGTATACTTAGATGTCAAAAATTACTTTTGTAAGTTAAGGTGTATCGAATAAAAACCGGCCAAGTGAGAGTCGGACTCACGCACCGAGGGTTCCGTACAAAATATACGCTACAAACGGCCGTATCCTAAGCAAAATGTACGTACGCGATGTTTGATCATTTCACTTTACACTAACATGAGTGCAATAAAAGATTTTGATTTTGATTTTGATCATTTTAAATTGGTTACGATATAGACGGACAGACATAAAATTATACCGTTTTTAGTATTTGTTGTTATAGCGGCAACAGAAATACCTACATCATTTGTGAAAAAATCTAATTTAATCTATTACGGTTCATGAGATACAGCCTGGTGACAGACAGACAGCCGGACAGCGGAGTCTTAGTAATAGGGTCCCGTTTTACCCTTTGGGTGCGGAATCCTAAAAAGCAGCTCGTAATACTTTTTCGTATTTATATTTAACACGCCCACATTGTATTTAAGTAATCGGTAGTAAAAAAGTTTGTTTAAGTATTCACTTTCCTTCTCGGCTGTAACATACAAGTAAAGAGCTATGGAGTTAGACGAAGTGGCTGAACTGGCGTCAAGTGGTGTCAAGTGCGAAATGGTTACTCGCAGTAGCGAAATACTAAAAAAACTTGTCTGTTTGTGGCATCAACGTATACAGTATGTTGCATTTATTAATTTGTTGGCAGTAAAATGGCTATCGTGGCCATAATTAAGGAGAAAAACATTATTGAAATAATTTCTTCGGATTCGTTATATCTACCTATCTATCAGCCACTATTCAAAACTAGTAGCCATAGAAAACGTATATAATATGTGTATTGATTATGACTTAACAAAATCAAAGGGGAAAGGGGAAATGATTCCCAATTTTACAAATTCTCATGTCTACAAAAGCCCTATTTTACAGATTTTCATGTTTACAGATTCCAAATTTTACAAAATTCTGATGTCTACAGATTCCCAATTTTACAAAATTGTGATGTCTACAGATTCCCAATTTTTCAAATTCGCATGTCTACAGATTCCCAATGCACATATTCTAATGTCCACTATAGTATCCCTGACTGATTTATATCATACAATATGCTTTTATTTTATCTGAGAGTCATATTAATATTCGACTCATTCAAATGCATTCCCTGTAAAGTAACATCGTGGTATTTTTCGTATGGCTATCTGTAATGCGTTTCGCACGAGACAACAAAGGTGATTTTTCGATGAAACGAAAATTATTTCGATTAACATATCAGCCTGTACGTGCGTGGGAACGCCGGCGCAGGCGCATCTAGCAGCCTTGTGTAATGTTTGTTCGTAAACAAAAGTATGTGTTGCACTTTATGTAATGTTTGCACATCGTTGGGATTTCGGCTTTTTGATTACCACAGATTTGAATAACGGTTTAATATAAAATCGGGCTAAAAGCATTGTTTTAAAATAACTTTGTTTTGTAGTACTAATAACATACCTACAGTCAAAACATTTCCCTGACTGATGAAACACTTAAAATCGAAACCACTGAAGAGAATGATGAATTTAGGAGCATTTTTGTTTAAGGGATTCAGATGTAATGAATATTGTTGCCATTTAATGTAAGGGCCAATTTAATATGAAGCTGACTATGGCCTTTAATTAAAATATATTATTTTCGACCAATGTCATGAAGTTTTTTATTTAGGTCTATTTGTTACGCGATAAGTTATGTTTAGGTCACGCACACAATTCGGATGGGATCTAAAAAGAAAGCTTAGTTAGTTAGGCGATAGCAGTAGATAATGGAAAGCGTTGCATAAGAGCAGGAACAGGACAATGCAGGGCGCGCCGAGTGCACGCGCCGTGATGCGTTTAATATCGCGCTTTGATAGGGTTCAACATCACATTTTCTACCAATGAAACGATATTAAATGAGGCTATAATAGTCAGTGATAAATTTAGTAGCACTTTTGGTGCAGCGATCATGGTATTGCACTATAGATGTGGATAATACCAATCAAACAATTAAACATAGTTAATATTGTCAACAGTAACCCTAATCCATCATTTCGCTTGAAATTTGCCACATCTATGGCATTCTACCATGATTATTGATTACTGCACCAAAAATGCTGCCAAATTTATGATCACTGATAATTTTTATGGCAGCTCTCAAATGTGAAGGTTTTTATATGCGCTGTTTCTTTGTTTCTTAATTTTGTTTTATAAACTAAAAAAAAGAAAACATTTTGAGGTACCGAACCCTAAAAATTAGTGGATGATGCTCATCAAAAAACGAGTCTTAAGATTTTATTACATTTATACTAGAAGGTGCCGCTATTTCGACAGCGGAAGAGAAAAAAACAATATCATCTTTTTTTCTTCAGCTTAGTCGAATAAAAAATAATCTACAACCATCTGTGGACGCCCAGATACCCGTGAACCAAAAATAATTGATATCTATTTAGCCGATTTGGCGTGATGAAGCCTGACATGCAAGAAATCAAAAAAATGCTATTTTCGATTTAGTGATCTCCAAATAGTCCGCTACAATTCTTTTCAATATCTTATATGTACCGACATATAATTTTTACGATTTTATAATAGTATTGATATTGGGTTAAATAGGATCTAAGTGGCACCCCTAGCAAACGATCATTAACGCGTGACGTCGGAGTGACAGTTCGCTGCCTCTGCACGCATGCACGGCAAGTAATGGATCAATTTCAAATCAATATTGATACGACGACAATGGAAAGAGTGGCGCGACGATAATTCTAATGCACGCATTGTGAAAGAGTACTAACATTAAGTAACGATGATAATGTTACGGCCATAACTTCTGACTCAGGCGTTGAGAACTTGAGATAAATGATTATTTTGTTTAGGGTCGATTTCATCAACATATAAGTCTTATTCCAATAATAAATCATTAATTACTCGTGGGTAAACTCGTTTTACGATTCACCAATTATCTAAGGATAAAATAGCTAAACTCATGCTAAACTAGAGAAAAATCTTACACCGCCAATTTCGGCTGAGTAAACTGTTAGACGTAGATTAGTATTGTCACTGTCACTCTGTCAAGTCAATTCCATACATATTTCACAATAGGGTATTTGACAGTCGATTTTTTTTAAATTATATAAGTACCTGATAAAACAAGCCAAATAAAAAAGTACGTTAATATTTTGAGTTCGAGACCTTACGTGTAGCTTGTTTTATGAGTCTTAAAAGTTGGCTGACAAAGTCTATTTTTAAAGTATGAAAATATAAATAACTAAATACCATTCAATAAACCAAAAAAAAATTGTAATTTTTGTTATAAACCATTTCGATAAACGCAAGTTTTAACATAGCTGCAGAACAAAGTTCTTATTTTCTTCTATACAAGATACAAGCGTGACACGTCACATGCTTGTAGGCTTAAGGAAGAAGCGTTTTTTTGGAAAGTCCAAAAATATGCTTTTAACTCCGTTGTATCTCTGGGAGTTTGTATGATATTGGAGTAGTTTTTTACCAATATTTCTATTATTAAGACGTCGTTTTATAACATAACATAAAAAAATTGTAAAATAGCCTATTGATGTAATACCCGAACAAATTTAAAAAATACGCAAACTGTCTATCTTACTTGGGTGCATTATGATTTCATTCAGTTCATTCGTTCAATTACTAAGTAACTATACGAGAGAGAGTTATTTGTAGACTAGGGTAGTGAAATGAAAATTAAGTTACCCATCGAGTAAATCATTAGATTTAAGTTATACTGGGTTAGCCACTCTCGTGTAAATTGATTGTTGGTGAAATTAGCCCTTAATGAATGAAAGCGTTCACCGGGGTCATTAGTCTCTATGGGTGTGCAGCAGGGATCAATATTGGGACCTTTCCTGTTCCTTATCTATATAAACGACTTGCCACACCTCGTAAAGACCCACCATGAGATAGTTTTGTTTGCAGATGATACCTCTATAATTTTCAAAGTCGTACGAAATCAACGATCCTACAATGACGTAAACAATGCTATCTGTGAAGTAGTAAATTGGTTTAATGTAAATAATTTATTGTTGAATGAGAAAAAGACTAAATGTGTTAAGTTTGTCACGAGTAACGTAAAACACGAGCAAGCAAGCGTTATGGTTAAAGGTGAGAAACTGGAACTAGTTAATAGTACAGTCTTTCTCGGTATAACATTAGATTCTAAGCTCCAATGGGGTCTCCATATTGCTAATCTCTCGAATAGACTGAGTTCTGCAGCTTTTGCAGTAAGTAAGATTCGTCAATTAACAGACGTGATAACGGCTCTATTAGTGTATTTCAGTTATTTCCACAGTATTATGTCGTATGGCATCTTACTATGGGGCAGTGCTTCCGACATTAATACTATATTTGTTCTGCAGAAGCGGGCTGTTCGTGCGATATATAAAATGAACTATAGAGACTCGCTTAGAGATAAGTTTAAGGACATTAATATAATGACAGTGCATTGTCAATACATTTATGAGAATATTGTGTATGTACATAAAAATATTACCGACTTTAAGAAGAACTGTGATATACATAATATTAATACTAGAAATAAGCATAAGCTCGCAGTGCCTGCTACTAGGCTCCATAAAATAAGGAGATCATTCATGGGTAACTGTGTGAGATTTTATAATAAACTTCCTAGCAGCATTAGTTACATAGTTGTCTATTGGTAAATTCAAAAATATTGAAACGAAAATTATTTTCTAAAGCTTATTATAGCACACAAGACTACATGAATGATGAAGCCGCGTGGGAATAATGTAAATTATAGCGTCATGTAGGTATATGAAGAATTATTTTAACGAATACCTAAGGTGTTATTATTATTTTAATCTTAATTGTTTTATATACTCTGACATTTAGAATTTTATTCTAGACACATTCTAGATTATTTATTGACAATCCTTTTGGGATTTATCTTATTGATTATTTTAATTTTTAAAATGATGATTTTATCAATAATATTACACTTAACTAAAATGATCTGATTAGGTTTTTCTGGGTTTCCCTAATCCTTGCAGCAAATGTTGGATCATATTGTATCTCTCCCAGCAAACATTCACTCTCATGTAACTGACATTTCGAAAGTGCTTGTAACTAGGCCTACTTGAATAAAGAATATTTTGATTAGATTTGATTTGATTTAATGGATTTGCTATTTCGCGAAATAGTGTACGTACACGTATGTGACGATAATTTGTGCTCACATGTGCATTTTTTCATGCATTTTCCACAAAAAATACACAAGCAAATACAACAAACTAAACCAACACCAAGTACTACAATCCGCGACATGTATTTCGCCTCTCTAGGAAGCATCATCAAGAGATGCTGAAGATGTTGAATGCCGGCATCTAACCGAGAAGTCAACTTATAAAAATATAGGAATGTGCGGCACAACTTATTGTAAAATCTCGAATCTCGAATAGCAAAAAGGAATATAATCCATTAATCGCATATGGAATTCCGCATTTAATCAATAATGATTTTTATTTTAAGGTTTTTTTTTCCTTATTTTTTATGGTGCTATGGAGCCAGGGCTCGAAAACCGGTATTATCTTCATACAAAATAACCGTTTTTTTTTTCGTTATTTGCGTTGGGTAACGAAATTTTTGCATATTTGGTAGGTGTGATAGGTGTTTCCAAAGTTAGTCTAAATACAGTTTTAAAACACTTCAGAAATTGCGCGTATTTTAAAAGATTTATAATTAACGGTTCTGAGCCCGCTGGCAAACAGTAAAGTTTTTTTTTTGACTCCTGAAGCACGAAGAGGTTTGGTTAGAATCTTTATTTTCGTGTATAATCCAATTAGGTAGGTACTATAATTTTTGTGACTCTCTGAAATTGATTCATAATATATAATCCGATGGCTTAGTGAAAATATTTCATTATCAGTTATGAATAGACAAATAACGTAAGATTTTGTAAGATTTTTTATTGAGTTCCATACGATCGTGTTTTTTTAAATTAGAACTGTTATAAATATCCTTTTTAGTCATCGCTAAATATAGTGTAAACGTAATATTAACTAGACTGGGTCATAATTCTCGACTGAATGGTTATCTGTCACATACGCGGAAAACACGCACTTTACAACTAAATACAGACAGACATTGGTCTGGGCTCAAATTGACGGTTTTCCGTAAACACTATGACGATGACGTCAAGCCGCGTACACCCTATTTATTATGAATACTGGGTCATTGTCAAGCTGTTGTTTAAGCAGATCTTTAACGTCTTTCATCAATACCATACATAATTTGTCTTGTAACTGTCCGAATTCCAAACATAATTTGTCACAGGGGACTCCTTCGGGCGTGTGTTTGTTTGCGTGGCGTGTCGGGTGTCACTATTGGACTATTACTTATTCTGTGCTAATGGCACACAGTGACGTAAAAGACACATTTAAGACACCGATTGCCCTTCTTTCTATCGGTGCCTGCTGGAAGAGACATCTAGGCATCGCCTCTCTAAGCGTTGGCTTCGGGCTTCTGTATTAACTTAAAAATATTGCGTAGGTCAACTTGACATTAATATTTCTATGTGTAACTAGTCTTGTAACAGTCTGAATTCTAAAAAAAATTCGACACAAGGGAATTCTTCGGTCGTGTATTTGCGTGGCGTGTCGGTTGGCACTGTTGGCAGAGAGTGTCACAAAAGACACATTTAGGACACCGTTCACCCTTCCTTGTATCGGCGCCTGCTGGAGAGATATCTCTAGGCATAGCCTCTCTAGAATAATGAATTATAGTCCCTTCGCTTTTGTGCGAAATGGTGTCTTGATTAGATGTGAAAATAAATTGTGCTCACATACGCATATTTTAATACAGTTCTCACAAAAAAATACGCATGTACGTATTTACAAAGCACCCCCAGGCAGTATAATCCTCGGCACGTGTTTAGACTCTACGAGACATCATCTGGGGATGCAGCATATATTGACGAGCAGAAGTGACTTTTCACTTCTCGGGTGCATATGCACATGTAAGCACAATTTATTGTCATATCTAACCAAGACACTATTTCGCGGAAAGGCATAGCATATAATCAATCAAAGGAAATATAATAATATGGAATTACGCAGAGTTACGCGTTACTCTTTAAGCGTGGTGCTTTTGTTTAAACTCAAAAAATATCGCTAGTTCAACTCCCCATTTTCAATACGTAACTAGTCTTATAACAGTCCGAATTCCTTGTACTAAAGAATATTTCGTGACAAGGGAATCTTTCGGCCGAATGTGTAAGTTTGCGTAGCGTGTCAGTTGGCATTTAGTCGCTGGTTTAATGGTACAAGGTTCTATGTGCCACTTAACAAACTGGAATTTGAACATTGTTATAGTGACAGAAAAGTCTAATTTTCACTACCGTTTAAATGTATTATAGAAGCCTATAATATTCAATGTAGTGGCGTAAGGGACAATTAGGACTGGTTATGCGTGGATTATTCACAAATGACCCCGTTTTGGTGTTTGCTGTTTAAAAAGTGAGTTTGTTTTTCTTTGAAGTGGTTCAAGTTCGAATACCTAGTTACTTATCTTATAATGCTTACCTAGTACTCGCCTAGTGTTTAATTTTACGAGCGTTACAAAATCTCAAAGTACAAATTACTTCAAATCAGGCTTTTGACAGAATAGTAGCAGGACATGTATAGATTATAATTTTTTTGGGAATTTAACTATATGCAAATTCAACATGTTTAGATTAAACATTCTGAGAAACTAAACATTTAGGGATTTTAACATTTTAGGAATTCAACTTTATGCAAATTCAACATTTTTAGTTTCAATATTCTGGAAAATTAAACATTTTGGGATTTCAACATTTTAGGAATTCAACCTTATGCAATTTCAACATTTTTAGATTAAACATTTTTGGAAATTAAACATTTTGAGATTTCAATATCTTAGGAATTAACTTTCTGTTCCTAAAGGGTGAGTTTTGTGTTTTTTACTGGGTTTATTTAATATTAAATGAAATAAATTAAAAAAAAAAATCTACTTTCTTAACGCTACGTACTTAAAGTAGCCTTCATGAAGACCCTGTTGACGCAGTTGAGCCGCACCTCCGGCGATCCCAGAGCTGGCGCTTACCTCTCCCAGAGGATTTCCTTAGCCATTCAGAGAGGTAACGCCGCCAGCATAACGGGAACCATGCCGCAGGCGGAACTGCTGGACGGGGTGTTCTTTTTATAACTCCTTTTAATTTTAGTGTGTTTAGTAGTTTTAATTTACCTTATAATTTAGTTTAGGATTTTATATATTGTTAGAATGTTAATTATTTCATTATTTTTGTGTAAAACCATATAATTTTTATTTGGTATAAGTAGTTAAAGTCTAGACAAAAATATTGGTACAAATTTTAATTTATAGTAAAATGATATTTCAGTTGGTCTATCTTAAAGTATGTCTAAGAACTTTTTTCGATAAAAATGATTAGCCATATTATCTATTCTATTATAAAGTTGTCAAAATGAAATTTTTGTGGCATTGAAGAATATCAATAAAAAAATGGTAACGGACTATTTGGACATCAGTGAATATTTTTTTTTTTTTTTTTCTAATCTTTATTTGTGTCATGTCATTGTGGCTTCATCACGCCGAATCGGCTAAACAGATTTCAACTATTTTAGGTACACGGGTAGTTGGGTATCCACAGATGGTTATAGGATGCTTTTAACCCAAATACGCTGTCGACAAAAAGAGAAGTTATGACTTTTTCTCCTCCGCGAACGAAGTAGCGGGCACTGTCTAGTTCAATCATATTTTTAACTGGAGTTAATATCACATCTCAAACTTCTTGACGGCCTAGCCAGTTCAAAATCCATACTTATATTATAAATGCGAAAGTGTGTCTGTCTGTCTGTCTGTTACCTCTTCACGCGTAAACCGCTGATCCGATTTGGATGAAATTTAATATGGAGATAGTTTGAGTCCCGGGGAAGGACATGGGCTACTTTTATCTCGGAAAAATACCCTTATCAGCGATAAACGAATTTAAGGCGGATGAAGTCGCGGGCAGAAGCTAGTGAACTATAAATATTCGTAGTTCAAATACACATAAGGTCTTTTGTTACTATTCTCAAACTTCTTGACTAAAAGGCCGAATTAGAAGACCGTAATGATATTCATAGCTCCAATGTACATATGACTGTCTGTAAACTCAGTACTTAATAGTGGATCTAAACAGATTGTGAAAGTCCGTTGACACACGCTCGGCCCCATGACCCAAATGACCTTTAGGATTTGTTTATCAAACACATGTTTCCAGTGAAACTTAGTTCTCCTTACCGTACCTTGTCGCTTTAACATCTTTGAAGCGCCATCATAGAAGTTTTCAAAGAAGTGTAAGCGATAAGGTTTTAAAATATGCTGCTGCTTATAGGTGCGACTCGATTCGAATTTCTGTAAAACTACCCAACTAGAGTCCATAGGGCAACAAATTAATATACGCAAAGAAAATGATAAATAAATAATCATTATTATAAGGATTTTGTTACAAGCCAAAACGAACTTTTAACTCAGTAATTATACGATTTCGCAGACCAATTTCATAAAAGTCTGATTTTTTAACCGACTCCCAAAGAAGGAGGAGGCTCTGAATTCATCGGAATGTTTTTTTTTACTCCGAATTAATAATATTCTAAGACACTATATTCATCATGAGTTCAATGAAATTTCATCCCGGGACTAGGTATATAAAATTTGTCAAGAAAATGAGTTTTTTGTGATATTAATAATGGTAATAGTATTTTTTATTTGTAAGCATTACATAATTCTTATCTTGAAAATCAGTAAAAAGTGAAATCTCACAAAACATTTACATGAAAAGCCACTAAATCAACTAAATGTAATGCTTTGCTGATGTGTTCTAAGTTGACAGAAATAATTTAGTAACAAGTTAGTAAAAATATTAGTTCTAGCTTATTTGGCTAACCTAGCCCATACATTTTGTGCATGAATTGTCCACAAGGGTTACTAAGAAATGGGCAAATTATGATTCCCTAATTGCTTAATTCAATTCAATTCAATTAAATTCAACATCATGTCGTATTTTTGTTTTTTCTAGCGTGTTGAACATGAAAACACTACACAAAAAAATTGCCAGCCATATATACAGAATCCTAATATTTATTTATTAAGATAAAAGAGATTTATTTAATATTTAACAATCCAGTTGCACAAATATTCAATCAATTTAATGCTATGAGAGTATATCAGTCTGTCAGTTGAAGAATATATACAGAATCTGCATGTATGTGTTTACAGTGATGAAGAAAATTAACGTTAACGTTTTTAATCTCTAAAATTTCATACAAGGTCTAGTATGTTAACTAAAAATAACGAACGATAAGCTGAAGCTAAACAATTATTTGTTTACCACACGAAAAACGCGTAGTAACATTATAGAAACATGTCTCTTTGTCCCGGACGCCGTGCGCGGGAGTCGATTGCGAAACGCCGCCGTCGCGTATGGTAATTAGGCAAGGCCTTTTTACGAGTACCCTACCTATGTACTGTATTTTGCGTTGTTTAGAACATTAACACACACTGGCTGTTCCTTCGGCAACTTTCGCTTGCAAATGTGTAAATTAAAAAAAAGTTTTAAAATTACAAGGGAAGCCGAAGTGTATTAATCTATACTTCCATTTACTTAAACTAACTTATTATAAATACGAAAGTGTGTCTGTCTGTCTGTCTATCTGTTACCTCTTCACGCTTAAACCGCTGAACCGATTTGGATGAAATTTAGTATGGAGATAGTTTGAGTCTCGGGGAAGGACATAGGCTACTTTTTATCCCGGGAAAATACCCTTATCCGCGATAAACGAATTTAAGGCGGACGAAGTCGCGGGCAGAAGCTAGTTTACTCATATTTAAAGAAAAAGTTGTTTATAAGCCTTTCTTTGGGCAATCCGGTGGGAATCGGCATATATGCACGCCACGCCACTGTACCTACATCAATTAATGGTTCCTTATTTTTTTCATTTTGTTACCAACTAGACTGCCCGCAAGTTCGTATTCGTAAGCAGAGGAAGAAAATGTAACAATTCTCATTTTTTGTTCAACGTTGTCGGGTAAAAAGTATCCTGTAACCATCCTCGGATGTTTAGCTATCCTTGTACCGAAATTGGATAAAATTCGTTAAGTCGGTTTGACGTAACGAGCCCGCAAACATATTTCGGCCAAAAGATGGCGCTGTTAACAATGTTCATACTATTTGGCGTTATGAAGCCACAATGACGGTAAATCGCGCTATTAACATTTTTCTTGGATTCTAGACCCATTTAAGAAAAAAAAACATTCTTTTTATAACTGAGTATTATAGCATTTATTAAATTACTAATTGTTAATTAATAGTTTCTTGATTATTCTTTTATATTTACTACTAAGGCGGCCTATGGACGCTTACAACGCCAGGGGCATAACATTCGTGTTGCCGACTCTTTAAAAACCTATTCACTTCCCTCTTGAAGAACCCCATATTGTAACCATATCGTTTTCATAATTACGAGACCTATTGCTTAAAATACTAGGTAGGTACGTTGAAAATAACAAATAAACTGATACTAAGAATTTTTCACTGTAAACAACTATTAATAGCAAAATTTCCTAATTGATAAAGTCATCACGATATTAAAATAGGACAAAAGCGTAAGCCGATAAGATATCGCAGATTAAAAATAAAAACAATAAGATCACGCCGAACAAAAATGAATCTTACGCAACTGCGAAAGAAAGTCGTCGACCGCTGCCCGACGCGTGATACACCGAAAGTGATGTAACTCCATGTCAAGGGCGAGTTGGTAAGTCAGGTCACGATGTCCTCAAGGTCAGATCAGATCTGACGGGTCGGTGAGGACTGGACACTGACTGGACCCGTCGTGCGACTTCTGAGTAATACCGAACAGTAGTGGGTTACCTTTATGTATTAACTTGACACTCGAATGTGGTGTGGTAAGAGTGAGATAGAAATAAAAAAAGTTCCTCAATACTAAGTGAGACCTACTTTTCCGCTATATAATTTCTATAGTATAGATATTATATAGGTCCTACTTAGTCTTGAGGGAAACTTTTTATTTCAATCTCACTCTTGCCCTTTACAATATTTTTTTTGAAAATATCTTTAATGTACAGACATCTCATTTTTACAACTTTATTATAGTATGGATAATCAACATTTTCAATATTACCCCCCAATTCACCTAATTGCTCTTTTGCATTGGGCAAAATAAATGAGCTCTGTTCCTTTGACTCTATCTAGTTAGTCTGTATTTGTATACAAGAGAATAAAAATGGGCCAAGTGCGAGTAGGACCTCGCACCGAGGGTTCCGTACAAAGTATACGCTACAAAAACGGTCGTAATTATGAAAATCCAGTGTTAGCAGAGCCCTACTCCTAAGCAAAATATACGCGGTTTTCGATCATTTTATACTGGTTTTTTCACATAGACGGACAGAAAAATTGTTCTGTTTTTAGTATTTGTTGTTACAAGTATAGCGGCAACAGAAATACATCATCAGTGAAAATATCAACTGGTATAAAAAAAGAGTGGTTATGACTTTTCCTCCTGCGCGAACGAAGTTGCGGGCGCCTTCTAGTTAAGCATGAATACCTAGAATATTTTATTGATATAATAGTACAATTAATGTCAATGATTGAACAAATAAGCCCTAAGGTATGTAATGCATAGAAGTCTTCTCCAGCAATGGAGTAATGTGCCATAGATGTTTATGTTGAAAATTGCCCATAAAAATAAGGAATGTATCTACCTTACTATAGCTTGACAAGTTCTTTCGTAACACTCCCATGCTCTGCGGGCGACGGGGGGAAGACAGTGAGCGCGATGACCCTGACGCGCACAATTCTTACTCACCCCCGCTGTCTTTCTCCCCGGTCCGCAAACCATGAGAGTGTCACGAAAGATACATTATACGTTCGTGTTGGCAACGACCAAACGGCTGCTAGGGCAGGAAGGTTCTCAAAAGGCGACTGCGAACTTAAAGACGCGGCGTGGGAAGGTCCTCTACAAGGTACCGATGATGTTTGTGAGGATCATGGATTTGGGGCGTTAGATATGAAAGCGCAAGACTTGTGCAGATCTTTAAAGGCCTCCTCTTTGATCAGCAATGGTATCATTCGGCTGAGATGAATGGTTGGATGATGGGTTAATAGACACATTAACGCAGGATTCATTACAGCTTTTGAAAGATAAGCTGCTTGGTTGCCATTATAAGAAAGAAAAATAAACAAAATGTATAAAATATTTGCGGCAGTGTGCAAGCAAAAACGTTCAAGCTCAGTATGTGCTACGGCCAGGGGTGCCAGGTGTACGGAATTTTTATTCTAATCAATTTTTCTCCCTAATAAACGATTCAACAGTCAAATTTGACGCAATCGGCAGTCGATGTTGCCGCTAAAGGCACGCGCTTACTGTGTGCGTGACGTTTTCCATTTCATTCGTCACAAAAAATGTAAGTTAGGTCAAGTATGTAGTTGCTCTTGTGCAATTGTACTCTCTATTTTAAGTTTTATTGTGATTTAATAAAAAAAATAAGGAGTAGTTTTTTTTTGGGTCATGTTCGGTATTTTTTTTAAAGACCTGGCAAGCCTGGCTATAGCCAGAGGCGTGCACACTGCACAGGGTTTTTGGCCAAGGTAGTCATTTTTTTGTGTCTGTAAGAAGCCGTGGTCGTTCAGGGTAGGAAGTGCCTTTTTGCCTATATAGACAGCACGCAACTCTGATTTTCAGCCTAAACCTTGTTGGTGATGAACGTATTTAGTACTATATTAAGTAGGTACCTACAACTCTTATTTTTTTGGAGCCAAAACGTATATCAATCACAGGCAAAGTCAAACATTTATTGCATATCACATTACATTATTTGATGAACTTGGGATCATAATCATTAAGTTTCTTAGAGGTGGGCGTTTTATTTTTTTTTCGTTAGTAAGTCAATATTAACCATAGAAACCAGAAGAGGGAAGATGATAGGGCACTTGATACGACAGGACGGGTTCTTTAAAAACATCATAGAAGGAAAAGTTGAAGGGAAGAAAGGAAGAGGAAGACTCAGACGCACCTACTTTGCACAAGTAATGGAAAAAGTAAACGTCAGGTCGTACCAAGAAGACGAGTCTCTGGCTGAAGACAGAAAGAAGTGGCAGTTACTCCACCGATAAGAGCGTAGCTCTTAAGTGAAAGTAAATATAGTTATGTAAACTCAGAATTTACTTAGAAATATCTTATTTTATATTCAATTGTTTTTTGGATTCAATTTTTTAAACACCTTACGTGACATTTGTACAGTTCCTTCGTATGAATACACTTTTACTTCAGAAAAAACAAAAAGTTTTCTGTCAATGTCATGTTTTTTAGGGTACCGTAGCCGAAATGGCAAAAACGGAACCCTTATAGTTTCGTCACGTCCGTCCGTCCGTAAGTCACAGGCATTTTACTGAAAAACTATAAGATGTAGATTTATGAAATTTAGAACAAAGGTGTATTGTGTAAGCAACTATTTAGTTTGATAGTGAAATAAAAAAATATATATTTCCAGGGAAGTCACTCCATAGATGTAACCGAAACAAAAACAAAAATTCAGCAAATATCAATGTGTGGCACATCATTCAACAGTTCTTCTAAAACCGTTTAAGGTTTCCAAAATAAATTTTGATTTAGTGAATATTTTCGGAAATATTAGCTCCGAAAGTAGCAAAAATTGCCCCCCCTCTATTTTCTAAACAGTATGTTCAAAAATATGATTTTCTTTACAAATATAAAACTTAATAAATACTTCCAACAAAAATTGTTTTCAATATGATCGGACCTACCTTTTTTAAGTTATTGCCAAAAAACTGCGCTTCTCAGCAAAAGGACGTAAGTGCCGGGTAGACACGCTCTTTTGTAAGTATTTTTCTTCATGCCGTATTTTTTTCAACTGTAGTGCTTTTTTTGTATAAACGGATGCGTAACCCTACATTGGGCATGGTCCGACATGCTCTTGGCCGGTTTTTTCTTATTAATCTATGTAGACCAAAGTAAAAATATACAAAATATAGATTTCGAGTTCACGTAATGTATACTGTTTAAAAAAAAAAAATACAGCTCTATAGTATAGCATTGCAAGATATATATAGTATATAGCATTGCAACATTGCAAGGCGAAATGTGAATAAGTTTTTTGACGCAGATATTAATTGATCGCCAATTTTATTCGCGACCGAATATGAGCGCGCGCGCAATTCGGCGATTAGTATGCGCTGCGAAGTGACATGGCAGTTGCAGGGTTGTCAAATCATTCGATTTACCTACACCATACAGGATAACATCTTGTAATCGATTATTTTATTACTAAAGTCCGGTTGACTCATCGCAAATCACGTCTACAAATTTTTGTTTGTATTTTTGACTACAACTAGTTTATTAATTTAGGCGCTCGATTAATAATGTTAGACAAAACTTAGTTTAATTTTAAAAAACCAGCCAAGTGCGAGTCGGACTAGCGCACTGAGGGTTCCGTACAAAATATATGCTACAAACGGCCGTATCTATGAAAATCCAGTGTTAACAGAGCCCTACTCCTAAGCAAGATGTACGCAGTGTTCGGTCATTTTATATTCTAGCCGCGCGAGTTTTTCGATCTACTCGCGCTTGGTGTCAATTATTAGGTTGAACACTAAAGTCTTCACTTCTTCTTCGACTATTACTTGTTGGTATTAGAAAAATGCTAGTAATCTAGCTCGTACTGATTAGATGAGCCCTTAAAAAATTGACCTATGTTGGATTTTATTTTATTGCCTTTATATCGTCGAAATAATAGTTTTAAAGACTGATTTAGGGACGTAACCATAACAACGAGTTACAGAAAAAAGTTGATGAACCCATTTGGTGGTGGTCCAATGTAATAAACATATATATTATAACACAGAGTTCGATTGTAAAGGAAAAAGTCAATGCAACCTACTGAAAAGCAGAATTTGAACCTTCGACCTCTTTTTTAACGCAGAAGTGATCTGAACAACTGAGCTACCGCAACTTTACGTACGTGGCTTGAAAGTTTTGAACACAATCTAGTTAGGAATAGTAGCTCCCTCTGTATGTTATGTTTTATTATGTCTCTATCAATTTCGTATAGCCCTTCAATTCAAAGGTAAATTGCATTGCCGCGGTTTACCCTGTAGGTTACAGAATCTTAAGAGGGAAGTGACTAGGTTTTTAGGTGCGTCCACACTTGTATCATTTACTCGTATCCGATCACCGTGGCGTGGCATAACTGCGTATCGCGCTGCTTGGACGCTAACTGTCGGCGCGGCGATCACGCCGCGCTTGTCCGATATAAGTGTGTGATACGCGTAGCAACATGGATTTCGAGCGGTCGGTACGACGCAACGTCCAAACGCGTGATCGTGACACGCGATCATGCCACGCGACGATGATCTGATCGGGCAAATGATACAAATTTGGACGCACCTTAAAGGGTCGTCAACACGTACACGTACGTTATCAATTCAATTACACTTCCATTCAAAATATTTATTTCGGACAACTAGATCCATATTTTGTTAGTAATTTCACTATTAACATAAGCCTAGGGTTAGTATTTATAAAATAAAACAAATTAAAAGCGGCGCGTTGGAGCAGTGACTGGTGCATGCAGCTGCGCATGCCACCACACCAGCGGCGAATCCCAGCGCTGGGCTAGCGTGCTCAAGATGCTGTTATGCCCGTGGTGTTGCGAGGGTTCATAAGCTGCGGTGACTGCTTAACATCAGGCAGGCCGTACGCTTGTTTGCCAATAATGGAACTGTCATAGAGTGAGTAGGCAACCCTGCGTGTGTTGCGCGAATGTATGTTTGTTCTTCGTTTGGGCTGCCGTGCGATTGTGTGCAAATCGTATTGTTTTATTATTTCTAGACAAGTAGGTGTCAAGCCGAAGCTGTTAACACATAGTTGTGCTTGCACACTTTTACGTAATATACGTTAAGTGTACTTAAGATATACACAGTGTTCTTTAGGGTTTTTTCAGCAAACATCAACTTGTGGTACTATGGCTTATGTCGGTTTGATTACATTATCAGAAAATATTGAACACGTATTGTTTCTTTTGTCCACTAAACAAAAAATTATGAAGATATAGCCCGTTAAATTCCCACGGTGTGACGTCATACGCCCCCACTCCCAAACTTTGGCGCGCTTTATCGTTGTCTTTGTTTGTTTGATTGACAAAAGAAAAAAAACGTGTCCAATATTTTTTGATAAGCTTACTGACGTACTAATTAGATTATATAGTTTTTACCTAGGAAAGTACCTAACAATATGTAATTTTTTGATTAAGTAAATATTTTCGGAACGACGACTACAATCCCAGTATCACCTGATAGTAACTGACTAGGGGGTCGAGGATGTAGCTCGCTGGTTCAGTAACAGCCTATTCACTCTCGCCTAGAAGAGACCCAAATTATATTTTTTAGGAAACACGCACGATGGGAGCGAGTTCTATTCCTTAGCAGTTCACATGAGAAATGTTGAAGCAAATCTCTTCGTGCGTATGAATAGTAAAAATGACAACGTAAGGATGACGTCACTCCCCACGCCTGGATGTCTGATGTTGGAACGGGAATGGCGGGATTAAATCGTGCAACTGCGCACGCTCTTCAAAATAAACTTATCCTATAGAAAAACAAGAAGCTGGCTACGGTTCTTATGAGATGGCATATCAAACGTACGTAAATTGTTTAAAAAAAAACATACTTAGTTTGTTTTTATGTTCTATTATATTTTTACTATTAAAACTTTCGTTATGTTCTCTTGGAGAACTACGCATTGAGTTTATACTTAATACATATATTTAGGATAGGTACAAAATATTGTAATAGATAAAAGTTATTTAGAAAAAGATACTGACTGTTGAGTTTGTTTCGACTTTCTTCTCAACAGTGGTGGCCTGATATTTTCTTCTGTTTCCGCGATTATTACTCATTTAAATAAAACAATTTAGCGGATTATATCGCCTATATTATCTCATTTGAGTTCCCGACTATTCAGAAGCTTTTCAGCTTTCGAAACGGGAACTGGCGGCCTCTTAGGAAATGCCGTAGAGTCAGATTTGTAAAAGTGCCCTTGCGGCCTACTTACAGAATAAAGTACATTATTTCAAATTGGCTGCCAAAGAAAACTTTATTCCACTATCATAGGCGCAAGAAATAGGGAAGTAGGGATAATATATATCAAGTACGCTTGGTTAATATGTATGCCGTATTGCCATTATGATTTAATTAAACATATAAGGCAAACCTACCGCTATGTAACTTAGTTACTTGATGGACGCATATTGCATCAACTTCCTTCGTCCAGATATTTCAATTATGAACCTTACTCTGGTCACTGTAAGTCTAATTTTAGTAAAAGTTAAAGTTACGAGCTTGGCATAATAAACATATTAAACTTACTTGTGAAAGAACAAAGAAGTTCTTTCACTGTAAGTTGTCGATTGAAAATAAAGTTCTATATGTAATGCAAGCAGATGATGAAAATTGACTCTGTCTGGGCTGTTATAGCATTCAAAATGCAATAGTAAGAAGATGGTATTTGTTACCTATTAGTTCTCGGAAACATGAAGTGCTAAGTAACAGGTGCCGAGCTAACATTGACTTTGGTGCACTTAGAACAATCATCAACTGTTCTATTTTGTACCCTGTTAAATGTTACTTGATTGGACTAGTAACATTAGAATAGATCGTTTTTTGTACTACCTGATGAAAAGTGGCTGGTGGTGGCCTATGGATATGTGCAACACCGGAGGAGTCGCCCATATGTTGCCAACCTTTGCGTGCCCTGTTAACTCGCTTCTTGAAGAATCCCATGTTATAGCGCTCTGGAAACAACTCGGAGCAAGCTGATTCCATTACCTACAAGTACGTCCCAAAAATCTGCGTGATGCCCATTTTTTGGAATACCAAGCATCCAGATAGATAGTAGATTTATAAAAAGATGGCTTTGATATTTTCTACTGTTTCCGCGATTATTACTCATTGAAATAAAATAATTTAACGGATTACATCGCGTATATTATCTCATTTTAGTTCCCGACGTTTCTGAAGCTTTTCAGCTTTCCATGGTCACGGGTGGACTGAGAAAAGATATATTTTTCTCTGTCAAAGTTACTATTTATGCAGACTACCCATTTTTGAAAAAACAAATAAAGGTGTACATAGATGCCAGATAGGCCCAAGCTGTAAAGACAGTTACACATGTGCCAGAAGGGCTTAATTATTTTATTTTAATAATTTACCAAGCAGCATTTCACAAATGAGGCGTACTGAGGAGAAAAGAAACGCTGAAAAGAAAAGCTCCCAGGCTTCCTCATTACTTATTATAAATATTTAAAAAACAGAGACTATTAAACTACTTTTTAAACAGATAAGATATTTTACACCGTTCGGAAATTAAGGTTTTGCAATCCAGTGTCTCGCTTCTTTCTAGATGAAAAGCTGAAAAGCTTCCGTAACGTCGGGAACTGAAATGAGATAATATACGCGAATTAATCCGTTAAATTGTTTTATTTCAAAGATGTGTTTAATTTTACGTTTTTAACACGCTTTTATAAGGGCGTAAAAATCGTAGTGTCATGAAAATTGGCAGCTGTATGTAGTTCTGATGACAAAACAATAATATGGTACTGTCGAACTGATCTGATGATGGAGCCGGAAGATATAAACTGGAACTTCAACATCGTATCATAGCTCTGTTTGGATTCGTTAGAAAAGTCTTGTAAAGCGTGTTTTTCTAGTGTTTTTTAAAATATTTATATATTTGTCAACATAATATAGTGATAATCCGTTTCTTGGCCATTGTTTCATTGTTACTCAACGAGGTAAATAGGTATCCACAGATAGTTATATGATGCTATTTACCCGATGACGCTGAAAAAAAGGGGTTATGACTTTTTTATTATTACAGTAACATTTCGTTAAATTTTGCTTTTATTACCAAGATCACTATCATGATATTTTATCGTTCATTTTATTAGTTTCAGGATCAAGAAATCTTAATGTTACAATAATCGTTCGGTACCTATGTATATGTATTTCTGACCTCACCTTCATATTCTCGAAATTACTGCCTAATGTTCCATCTAGTTACTTCGTAAAACCACAGATTACTCAAGATCTTAATAATGACTCACACCGTCTGCCCCATATATGTGTTAATCCTCAGATTAGCCTTATCAGACCCCAGTTACATCACGGGAGAGGTCTACGCCCTTCTTATCACACTGATAGCAATACAATAACGTAGTAAAATAACGCTCATTCATAAAAATGCGGTTCACCTTCGATGTTTCCTCAATTAAATCATATTTACATATAAACGTGTGCGGTTTTATGTCAACGCGTTAGAAATACATATTAGTACGCTCATTGAGGTGAATTAACTATGGTTTATAAGCTTCAATGGCTTAAGTAATGAAATATTAATGTTTTTACTCGCGTTGCGTATAAAATACGCTATGTTGAAGGCAACATTCTTTGTTACAATAAAATGTAGGGGAGACCGAGGTGAGAAGATACATAGTCGTTTTTTTGGAAACTATTAACTGATAGCGGGCTCGCAATAGCGCGCGTTTGTTTATTCAAGTTTCGAGTAACAGAAGCGCACTGTTGCGAGCTCAGTAACAGTTAACAAGTTCCACAAAATCGTCGATGTCACAACCCACCTCTGTCACAACCCATCTCGGTCTCCCCTAATAGTGAATTAAAAACAAATTAAACTCGCATTTTCCAAAATCCTGTAAATACGAATGTTGCAAAGAGTTAAAAGCATAGTAAATTAAAACGAAAATATATAAGCGACATAATATATTTATGTAATCAATTTTAATTGTTTTATTTAAATACTCATCAATCCGGTATATTTCGGGTTCATTATTAATAATGAAAATCAGATAAGAGAATAAGGAAGAAGGATGGACTTCTTCGAAACTATGGACTTAACGCGACGTCCGAAACGTCGAATAATTACCAACGAAACGTAATAAAATAAATCATATTTATACGCGATAAGTCCTGTTTGGTGTCTTGTGATATGAGTAAAACTCGAGGTACTTTAAATCAATATACCAAGCAACGTCGCGTTACGTCCATCGTCTTCAAGGAAAGAGAAAAAGAAGGAAGGATGGACTCCTCGAGACTTTGGACGTAACGCGACGTCCGAAACGTCGAAGAATCACCAACAAAACGTAATTAAATAAATCATATTTATACGCGGTTAAGACCCGTTAGGTTGCAATGGAAAGAGGTTTCTCTTCGTGATAGCATCAGAAATGAGGATATCCGCACAAGAACCAAAGTAACCGACATAGCTCGCAGGATTGCATCGTTGAAGTGGCAATGGGCGGGCCATGTAGCCCGGAGAACGGATGGCCGCTGGGGCAGTAAAGTCCTGGAGTGGCGACCACGCATAGGAAAGCGCAGCGTGGAACAGACCCCGACTAGTTGGACAGATGACCTCGTACGGTCTGCGCAGGATCGCACGCGCGAGCTATAGGGAAGGCCTATGTGGACGTCTGTGGCTGATAGATAGATAGAAGCCCCGTTAGTTGTATCCTGATATGAGTGAAAATCGTGGTAATAATATACCAAGCAATGTCATTAGGTAGGTACTAGAGCAGCTAAACATATAGACGACACTTAGTGAATGACATTGATCGCGCCGCCTACGAGAGAAACTTCACTGACCTACTCGCCACATGTTAATACTTGATACTTGTCATGTTCTAACATATCTTAACATAGTATTAGCAATCATTAGGCCCTGGTGACATGGGAACTTAGAACATTTAACCGGGCAAGTAATAGAACATGTACGAACAAATCCATACTATTATTATAAATGCGAAAGTCTGTCTGTCTGTCTGTTACCTCTTCACGCTTAAACCGCTGAACCGATTTGGATGACATTTAGTATGGAGATATTTTGAGCCCCAGGGAAGGACATAGGCTACTTTTTATTCCGGAGAAATATCCTTATCCGCAATAAACGAATTTAAGGCAGACGCAGTCGCGGGCAGAAGCTATTGATATATAATATCAACATTCAGAAGGTATACGCTCGCTTTGTATTTTGTTTGGTATAACCATGGACCATTAAAATAAGAGGACTGACAATCTCCTTACAAAAAGCCGTTCCCCGATATGTACAACGCCATCTATGTATAAGATTTTTTTTCTATAATGATTCAATTAAGTAATTAGTTAAATGTTACGATTTATTGATTAATAGAAGGTGCCCGTAAACTTCGTCCGCGGAGGAGAAAAAATCTTAACCTTCTTTTTTTTCTTCAGCGTAGTTGGATAAAAAGTATCCTATAACCATCTGGAGATACCTAGCTACCCGTATACCAAAAATAGTTTAAATCCATTTAGTCAATTTGGCGTCATGAAGCCGCAACGATACATACAAACATACAAAAAATCCAAAAGAAATATATTTCCATTCAGTTACTTCCAAATACTCCGTTACAATCATTTTTTTGAAAATAACTTCAATGTACTGACATTTTTTTTTACAACTTTATGTGTAGTTCGCCATTTAGTTCATATTGTTTTGCCATCGGGAAAACTCGGATGTTACGACTGTTTTCGAAAAGTAGATCAACTATCGTTTTAAACGATTGTGTTGTTTATGTCCACTATAATGAAACTATTAGTCAATGTCATATGTCAATCTTCAGTTTTACATTTGACATTGACTAATAAAGTTTAATATTGATTAACGTAATCACGTCGAACATTTAAGGCGATAATTGATTGACACATCGGGATTTATCGAATTTCCGATGCCAATTACTTATTCACTATGTGTGAACTGTTTTCCATTAGAACACGCTTGTTTGTATGAAAAATAATCATATGTTATTAGCAGTAGAGCATTTAGCGAATGATCTAACGGGTTATGTCAAAGCCTGGCATATGGCGGCCGGACGGCCATGAAGGTGGTTTTGACCCACTTTGCGCACGCGCACTTATTGGCCCATTAGGCTTTGGACATTGTCTAATTTAGACCAATTATTAACTGCTAATGTGTAAGCTATTTTTATTACGGTGTACGTAATAATATTTTCTTAAACGAGAATAATATTCCTATTCATTTTGTTCGACTGGATCAGGCATCCACACGAGTTTGTAATGGATTTTCATACAATATTGCCGGCCTAAAATTAATAGAATTAAACAGTGATGAAATGAAATAATGAGTTTTGAGTGAAATCTTAATATATAAACAAATTGTATTATTAGTTTTAGCGTTTTCTGTCCTACTGTTGTGCAAAGGCCTCACCCCTCCTCTTCCAATCATCTCTATTTTGGGCGCTTTCTGACCATTCTCTTCAGGAGTCTAGTTAATCCCGCCTTCACCGATGACGTTAGGTTTTTACTCCGCGGCAACCTTGAGTAAACAATATATAGATATATGTTCTTCAAAATAATGATATTCTCGCGTCATCCAAATGTATTCTAAAATTTGTAACGAACAAAAACTAGTAATGAACGTGTCACCAAAACCAACAAACTGCAAGCCTGTTTAAAAAACCTAAAGCGAAATTACAAAAAGATTATCCGCCAAAACATATGTTAATACACAGCATTCAGTGTCGCGATATCAATGCATTGCCACGCAATAACCACCTCTGTGTCGTCGGGTAACACTGACGCGTCACAATCTCTATAAAAACGTTACAAGTAACATTTTCAAGTTGTTCTAATTTGAGTCTCATCACACGGTTATTAAGTTGACATTTGTTGTGAGTCGTCGTTTAAGTTGGGACTTATTCGTCAGGTCGTGATGTCGCGAAGTCGGTAGGTTGACCTCGCGATCGCGTTTGGGGGTCGACCGCAAACATCGCGAAGGACTTCCGCATCTACATATCTAGGTTAAATAATCATTTAGCAGTGCCTAAAGTAAATATTGCGAACTGTATAAGAGTATCGTGAGTAATTTATTTATTTGTATTATTTAATTCTTAAGGGGTAACAGTGGCGTGGCGTCAAACATATATTTTGGAAAAATCGGAGTATATTTTCACTTATTTTCTTTAAAAGCTACAGAATAAAGTACTCAAATGCCTTAACGGTGTGCATCGAAAATTTAAGCTATTTTTTAGTGAGATTTTTGACAAATATTATGAAACTAGTTGTATATCAGATACTTACGTGTTTTTGACCGTATAACCTATTCAGCGCCTAACGCAGAAACATGTTTATTTAAAATTTCCTCCAAGTTATCCGAAAACGCGTCTTAATTATTAGATTTCTGTCTAGTTTGTAGAAACAACAGATTAATAAAACGGCTAAATTATGTAAAAATTTAAGTCTTCCCTTTACCTTTTACGCCATTAACTTACATGTTAACTAAACATAATAAAATTTCCGATTTTATTGTACTTTTACATCTGGTGCCTACGCCAAAAAACCCCAAGCATTTAGTATATTAGTTTTTTCTTTCTTTGATGCGCACGAGCAATAAATGCGTCCCTTATTACAAATTACGCTAATTGGCCCGAACGGCGTTTGGGGCGTGGTTTTTATCTTGTCGATGCAGGCCCTTAAAGTAGGCAAACTGATAAAAATCAGGTTCTAACGCCACACCACTGGTAATTACTCCAACTTTAATACCTATAATAGGCCGATATATCAAATTAAACATTTCGATTCAAAACTGTATTCTGCCTCAAAAGAACTTTTACATGTCTGATTTTACAATAAATAGAAAAACATTCAAAATCTAGATAATGACATAAATAGTGCATGGCAATATTAATGCAACAGTCAAATGCCTGGGCACACTTTACAGGAAGATGTATATTGTCTCCGGGTTCATATGATTACAACTTAACCTATACTTACAGACCCATTAAATTGGGTTTCTAGGCAGTAAAAAAGAATAATAATAAATATCAGTATATAAAAAAAGCTTATACTTAAGAGGAGAAAGTCTCCATAGTGAAAACTTTAAATTAGGCGATGTAAAAGGTCTCGATGGTCAACACAATACATAATGTTTTGGAGGTGTAATTGTCTCCAAACGTCAAAGACAGAAATTAAAACATAAATATTACATAAGAGAAGTAACTATTAAGCAAACAGTCAACACAACTAATGGTTCGAGTACTATACAACGTATCAGCAAAATTATGTATCGTTGCAACCCTAAAGTGCGTCTTTTAATTCAATAGACTAAATTGACATTTCATAGATGTCTGTTTTAGCATTAAAAAGTGATTTTAATGTGTATTTAAGGTATTCGATTATGTCGTAAATTGTTAAATGTAATTCAAGTAAATATGCATCAATATGTTATATCAGTTTAGCTCATATTAAATGTTTCACAAGCCTGTCAGCTGTCAAATTTGTCTTAAGAGGGCTTAACTGGCAACGTCGCATGTTTTTTGGTTTTCCTTGATTATTTTGAGAAATATGAATGTAACTTGAACATATTTTCAATACATTCATTAGGTTTTCGGTAGTTAAGCTGGCACAATTCAAAATTTCATGTTAATTGCCACAGCTAAGGCTCTAAAAATAAATTCATGTCTTGTTTTGTAATTAAATAAAGGCAAAAGCGGGTGATAGGTGAATTAAACGCAACATGATTCCTAAAGATGTAGGGTAGGAATTGAACATACCTTTAAAATTCATTCAAGTACCAAAAATAATGAAGCAAAATTAAAGAATATGCGACGTTGCCAGTGAAGCAGGTGTAAACGCTCTTAATCAAAAATTATGAGTCGGGTTTTGACCGGCGTCGGGAGTCATTATAGCACTGATCTAACATAGGTTGGACAACTGTGTCCTTAGTTGTCAAAATTAGTTCAACGCTTGTAAATGTTTATGTGTTGGGCGCCATTGCAGCGAAGATTTTTTTAACTATAAGCACACGCCTCCTATGTCCCGTATTTTATCATCTATAGCGTTGATACATCTTTCAGTTATACACATTATCATCTATGGATACATCGGTGACAGATGCTAATGCCCGTCACGTACGTACCTTTTCCTTTTGATAAAATATGAATTTAACCAGCTTCCTTAGACATTGGAAATGTAAACAAGAAACGAACCCACTACCCCACAGGCGATACAGCGTTACACAACTGCAATCTGAGAGTTATCCAGTCCAGTGCAATACGGATGCCGATACTGCCATTTATAATCCACGACATCAATCGTATCGTAATTTTGGTACATGGGTAGCTGGGCTTCCACAGGATTAGTATACTTTTTACACAACTGCGCTGAAACGAAGTGTGAACAACTGAAATGTGAAATAAATTGTCGTCTGCAGTATTTCCGGACCGATGCGACCTTTAAACCTTCAATAACGTACTCCCACCTTTTAAAGACGGCAACGCACTTGTGACTCCTCTGGTGTTCAGGTGCCTATGGGCGACGGTGATCGCTTACCATCAGGCAATCCGTCTTCTGGTTTGCCTCCTATAAAAAAAAAAACATAAAACAGAGAGGGTTACTTTGACTTTAATACATGTCCAACGTGATACCAACGTAGCGACAGTGAACGCACTTTATACGGTAAATTTGCCAGTCTGTGAATGTTTTTTTTGTTTCTACGCGATTTCTTTGAATTGTAAGCGGTTGTAAAAATAGGAACATTTCCGTATTGTCCTGTACGTATTTAGGTACCTCACCCCCGCGCTTAAAATGCATGAAAATGTTGTTCTTTATAAAAACACGTTAGTTAAAATAGGCTGAAAGGCAAGAGTGAATAGGATGTTTCTAGACGGGCACGATACATCCTCAGCCGCATCGTCACTTAACAACAGGTGAGATTGCGGTCAAATGCCCGTCTGTCGCCAATAAAAAATGCTCTCTAAGTAGTACCTAGACTATACTATAGCTGAGTAGTTTACAATAGTCTAGTCGTGTCTTGTGTGCAAAGCAAGCTTTGCTCGTGCTGAACTGATACGGTAATTCAACGCAAATTATCATAGCTCTGTTAGTGCCGCCCCGCACTGCAAGCATACGGCTATATAAACTACTAGCTTCTGCCCGCGACTTCGTCCGCCTTAAATTCGTTTATCGCGAATAAGGGTATTTTTCCGGGATAAAAATTAGCCTATGTCCTTCCCCGGGACTCAAACTATCTCCATACCTAATTTCATCCAAATCGGTTCAGCGGTTTAAGCGTGAAGAGGTAACAGACAGACAGACACACTTTCGCATTTATAATATTAGTATGGATAGCACCTAAAGTATGAACACGATTTTAATAGTCACAAAAATAAAATAAACATTTATTTATTCGCTAGAACATACCCGTATCATCTATACTATAATAAAGTTGTATCATGATTCCGAAGAATTGAGAACCTCCTCCTTTTTTGAAGTCGGTTACAAATGAAATGTCTCTACATTGGAGGTATTTTCAAAAAAATGTGGTAAGGGACTATTTGAAGCTCACTGAATCGAAAAGAAAAATGTTGGATTTTTTTGTACGTCTGTATGTGTCGTTGTGGCTTCATCACGGTAAATGGGCCAAACCGATTTCAACTCTTTTTGATACACGGGTAGCCTAGCTGGTATTCACAGATGGTTATAGGGTACTTTTTACCCGACTACATCCCAATTGTAGCAGTATTGTTGCGTCAGCGACGAAGTAGTAAAATTATCATTTACTTCTGCTGTTGACTGTAAGCGAGCGAAGCCGCGAGCAAAAGCCTGTATTTTCATAAAATACAAGTAGGTGCCCGCAACTTCGTTCGCAGAATAGAAAATGTCATATTATTATTATTAAAACAGCCTAATAACTCCATTCGCTGTTAGTATCTGGTAGATACTCTGCCAGCTGTTACATTCAATTCGTTTCATATTTATTTATTTCATATTTCACAAAACGCTGTATATTCTTATAAAATAAACACAAACTATTAATTAGCTAGAAGTTTATCTGCCGCTACCGCACTAGCCTATCGCACCTATCGATTTAATCTCACGGTTGAACATTCACTATTAAAACGCCATATCTATTTACCTTTTTACCTCTAACTTAGACCTTATAGCTTCAATAGTAATGATGCAATTAAGATGTTTTGGAAATGTTGGTCGGTAGTTATTTTATTAAGGGTGGCGCGGCGCAGGCGCCGCTTTGAGGCGCCGCTCGGCCTTATAAGGCACACGGATAGGTTATTTTAAGACGCATTTCTACAAATTAAAATATTTTCCGCTGCTTTTACACTTTTGAAAGGATTTTGTTTATACACCGTAGTCTATCTTCATGGAGGAGATACGTTCGAATCCAGAACGCCCTAAGATGCTCTGCAGCGCGCCATAGAGTTTTAGTGTCCAAGCTGATCAGTAGACCATTCAAGATTCGCATCTACAAAACTTTTATTAGACTAATCCTGATGTATGGGTGCTAAGCTTGGACACTGACTCAAAAAGAAGAAAATAAGCTCTTAGTAGAGGAAAGGAAAATCTGGCGAAAGATTCTGGGACCAATAAGAGATGGGGATGGCAGCTGGAGGAGGCAGAAAAACAGTGAGCTAGAAGACCTGGTGACTGTACCTAATATCAGTTATCGGCTGGCAGTGGCCACCGGCTGCGCTCAAGTGCCAATCTTTCTCTCGCCTTTCCGCCCAATAAGTCGCGCACATATAGGAGATCTTTCACAGTCCACTCGGTTGAATTATGGAACGCGTTGCCGGTGTCCGTTAAGCAGTCACAATCCGTGGTATCATTTAAAGATAACTTTAAAAAGTTATGGCTTTCAGACCCCTGACCTCGTCTTTTAATATTTATCCGTTTGTGTATATTTATTATGTATATAAATATATATTTACACACGTATATTTATTTATCTAGATGATATATATGCTATTATGTTACTATTTATTATTTAGGGTTTATGTGTATGTGTATGCTACTTTAGCTTTTAACAGTTTTAATGTCATTGTGCATATTAACTTGTTGGTTTGTCTATTTGGGTTGATGTTTACTCTTCTCTTTCATTTGCTCTAAGGTTAACTGGAAGAGCTCCTTAAAGGGATAAGTTCGCCTTTGTACAAATGTGTTACTTTAATTTCTTTCTTTTATTGTTTTTATGCACAATAAAGTGTTTGCAATACAATACAATACAATCATTGGCGAGATAAAAGCCACACGACTCCACTGGCTGGGTCACTTGGAGAGCATGGGAGACGATCGGGCCGTAAAGAGAGCGTATCATGGGTGACCGACTGGAAGAAGTCGTCGGTCGAACCTGATACTGCTGGAAAGACGAGGTGCAAAAGGACCTGTTCGCACTAAATACCCTCAACAGAGAAGAATGGCGTTCTCTTGTGTCAGAGGCCAAGATCCTCTTCGGGTCACTGAGCCAAAGTAGTAAGTATAGTAAGTAAGTCTATCTGAATACAGACGTATTTACAACTTGATTCCGCCGTCTGTGGATTGGATGACAAAACGAAATTTAATCGCCCCTAAGAGTTAATCGTCAGAAAATTTTTTTTTAGCTCCTCTCAATGTGCTTTTACTTTTCTACCATCAGTAGTTGAGCTGCTTATATGAGGGTCTGGCATTAAAATGTCAATTCGAATGTCCCGGATAATTTGAAATATCTATACTATTATAACGAAAGTTGTAAAAATGAAATATCTGTATATTGAAGATTAAAAAAAAACGGACTATTTGGAGGTCACTGATGTGATTTTTTTTAATAGATTTTTTTTTATTTTTGTACCTATGTGTCGACGTGGCTTCATTATAGGTTAAACGGATTTGAACTATTCTTGGTTATAGTATACTTTTTATCCGATTACGCTCAAGCAAAAAAGAGGGTTATGAATTTCACCTCCGTGAATGAAGTTGCGGGCGCCCTCTAGTGTCTAATATTGATATTATTACCTGATATAAAGAGAATATAAGCCTTTGATGTAGAATCTACCTGAAGTAAAGCTTAGGTGAAATTGTATGAATTTTGTAGTCTGACTCAACTCAATCTACGTAAAAAATGGCAATATTGCCTTAATCGCAAAAAATAAAATGGATTGTGCTTGTGCGGTGCTGCAGATTTATGCAGATCTTCATTAAATTATTTTTCACTACGAATGTCACTCCGGAAGTGGTGTTGTACGTATTTGCGTACAATTTAACGGTTATTGTGTGTCTCCATCTGTTTCATTGATTCAGGTGTTGCTTTATAACTGATCACTTGCACCATACTGAACCATACTTACTGTAATTATTGAAAAACTTGAAAAAAAATATAGCTTAATGTAGCTTTTTATATGAGCCCTTAAAGTTGGGTGGGAAAGTCAATTTTTAAAGTATGAAAATATTAATGTTTATACTATTATAAAGTTGTAAAAATGAAATGTCTGTACGTTGAAGATGCTTAAAAAAATATATTGTTACGGACTATTTGGGGGTCACTAAAACGAAAAATATTATTTTTTGGATTTTATGTATGTTTGTATGTGTCGTTGTGGCTTTATCACGCAAAATCGGCTAAACAGATTTCCACATTTTTTGTACACTGGTAGCTCGGTATCCCCAGATGGTTATAGGATACTTTTTATCCGACTGCGCTGAAGAAAAAACGAGAGGTTATGACTTTTTCTCCTCCGCGAACGAAGTTGCGGGCATCTGGTAACTAATAATACCATTGAGTGACCCATATAATGTATAGTAGGTAACTTTTGTTATGAAACCGTTTCGATAAACGCAAGTTTTAGCATAGCTGCAGAACAAAGTTCTTAATTTCCCCATACAAGGTACTAACCGTGTGACTTCACTAAGCTAGTAGGCTTTAGTGTGAAGCGTTTTTTGGGAAAGTCCAAAAATGTAATTTTAACATTGTTGTATCCCGGGGAGATTTTATGAGATTAAAGTAGTTATTTCACCAATATTTTTACTATTGAGAGGTCATTCTATAATATACCACAGAAAAACTCTGCTTTGTGACATTTTAACCACCTTTCCATTATTACTTAGTTCCTTTCCGTAACAAAATCTACACGTTTAGCTTTGTCAAATTTTAGTTTCTATAAACCTACTTATTTTTCATGTATGTAATTATATGGGCACCATTTTTGTAGAATTAGATATTCATATCGTTGTTTTATACCCTTGTTGTTTAGCTTTGCTTACATAAGGACTATAGTAAATTACTACAGAGGCCGGGACGAAAGAGGTTGCCGGCCGAAGACATATAGAACGGATAGGTCTGAGGCGGGCAACCTCATATTTCCCGCCAAGGTAGTATAGTGCTTTTTTCAAATATGCAATGAAATAAACAACAAAAAAAACAATAATTTTATTTTTTAATACGCATTGTGGCAAAATGTCATGATGCTTGTGCCACGAATTTATGTGGAATGGAAATAAAAAATCCTGAAACGTCATACTTCGCAGCCCATTATAAGGAATATAACATCAATATTTCATTGCATGTTTGAGAAAAGTATATTAATGGGGTGTGGGATTTGGTCCCAGATAATTATTTTATTCAGTTTAAACACTAGAAAACGTGCTTCATTGTCTACTTGTTTGTTTCAGATCTCCTCATGATATTCTGCTACGGATAATCGTAAGTTTTTTACATAATCCCATGGAGCCTGCATTCCACGGGCTCCGCACCATAATCTTATTCTTATAGGAATCACAGATAACTGATCCTAAGTTATTTTTCTTATTGTCTACGTGAGACAATGCATCTAAGCACTTTGTTTTGTATGAGTAATTCTCGCTATGTATTACTGTACAATCAATGTTTGATATTAGGTTAATGGATTAGTTCCTTTGCTTTTTCGCGAAATAGTGTTTTCGGTTAGATGTGACAATAATTGTGCTCACATATTATCATGCAGTTTTTACAAAAAAAATATGCCGGACCGTCAACATCTCCTGCATCTCCTGATGATGCCTCGTAGAGAGGCGAAACACGTGTCGAGGATTATAATGGTGGAAGTTTGTCATATATGCATGCGTATTTTTTTGTGGAAACTACATGAAAATATGCGCATATGAGCACAATTTATTGTCACATCTAACCAAGACACTATTTCGCAGAAAAGCAAAGGAACTATAATCCATTAATCTAATATGGAATTGCGTAAAGTAACGCCTGAATTTATCAATTACTACATTTTTAGATCTGTTAATTGTGAAAGCAGCTACTCGTGATTATTTTCAATTGTTTTTCTTTTGCGTGAAGGCATTCAATTTAATTTCTCTTTCTTTAATTTTTGTTTTATTAAAAGCTCATTCATATAACAAAGAGTAAACAAAAATAATTTTTCGAATAACTATAAAAATAACCAAGATATAAGCCATCAAACATTTCATTCTATCTCTTTCTAGCAAATTTAATATGGAGTTTATATGGCCGGCGTAAACTATGACGTATCAGTACATGTCGGACGTCTCTGTCAAATCGCCGTCTAATTAGCAGTTTAAAATGCCTATATCTTGCGTGTTTCTTGGCCGATTTAAATTTTAATTTCCGTTTATACGGTATGTTGATATTTAGTTAAGAAAAGCGATAAAGAAAATTCATGCATGTACCCTATTGTGTGTTGGCTTTTATTATCCTTAAAGAAAGTTATATCCCTTAAACACGTCAGCATTCATAGTCATAATCAGCTTCATCTTTTCATTCAACTGACTTACCTACAAAATATTACTATTAAAATGTTTTCTTCTGTTTCCGCGATTATTACTCATTGAAATAAAACAATTTAACGGATTATATCGCGTATATTATCTCATTTTAGTTCCCGACGTTTCGGAAGCTTTCCAGCTTTCCATGGTCACGGGAGGTCATGGTCCTCCCGTGACCATGGATATAATCCGTTAAATTGTTTTATTTCAATATTAAAATGTTACTGTTTCACATGTGGACTCATTTGCGCACTATGCATAGTACTCATCTATTTTTAAAGCTGAGTAACACTTTAGAAATGCACGAGACACAATTATTATATTCCTTTACTCTGCCGCCAAAGGATCATTTCTAAAAATAACTAGACACCACTAAAACATAGCTTTCTATATCGCGTCCGGTTAAACATATGCTTTTAAGGAAATAAATATAGTCGTTATATACAAGTCTGACATAAATGGCGAACGCGCATTACTTACATTCGCGGTGATATTAAACGGCCGTGTTAGGCCCTTATATGTCGTATAATGCGCCTTGTGTTCACTTCCTTGATCTGAGGGAGATGGATGTTGTCAGACAGAATGTTTGTCTTTAAGATTCCATATGAGATGATGAAAACAGACATTGACAGCTAGAAAAATAAAGCCATATCGAGCAAAAAAGAATCACTTCAAAACCATACGTGTATTGTCATGTACAACATCAAATCACGTGATAATCACTCAGCAGATGAATCTCCTGTGGGTTAGATTCACTTAGATTCTAGTAAAAATATAACTGTTCTGCCAATTGCGAGAAATGGAGTGATATCAAACAATATCTGCACTAGAAAGAATGCAATGGCAGAGCAAGCTACGTATGTATACCGATCAGTTTGATCCCAAAAGCTGAGTGCTGGCGATCGAAGCGAGGGCTTCTGAATCGCCTCCACCTCAAGGTGCAAGTAGATTATAAACACGGTCGTTTTGTTACACTGTTTATCCAGTTAAGCTGTGTAATATTGATGTGTTTGCTATCCATCAACTAGGATCATATGTTTCACAGCTTAGCTTAGCTAGCCGATTCTGATCAATCATCTTCATCATCATCATTTCAGCCATACCATCATGCTGAACACAGGCCTCCTTAATTGATTTCCACATGGGCCGGATAGAGGGGACCCGCATCTAACGTGTCCCCGCTACCCTAAGCAGGTCGCCCGACCACCTTGCGGGTGGCCTTCCCACGCTGCGCTTGCCGGTCTCGACTCGAGAACCTTTCTGCCCCAACGGCCATCGGTTCTTCGAACTATGTGCCCTGCCCATCGTCACTTCAGTTTGCTTACCCTATTTGCTATGTCGGTGACCTTGGTTCGTCTATGAATCTCCTCATTTCTGATTAGATCTTGCAGAGAGATTCCGAGCAAAGCCCTTTCCATAGCTCGCTGAGTGTCTCTGAGCTTCCTTAAGAGGCTCATAGTTAGAGACCACGTCTCGGCTCCGTAGGTCATCACCGGTAATACGCACTGGTTGAAAACTTTCGACTTCAAACACTGAGGTATCCTGGATGAGAAGACACTATGCAGTTTCTCAAACGCTGTCCATCCGAGTTGGATCCGTCTATTGATATATTTCTCGAAATTTCAATCACATTCGAAAATTGTTAATTACATAGAGTTTAACACTTCCATATATACCAGCCAGACACTTTATTGGAGATGCAAACTGTACAGTCTTGTTACTGATACACTGTTTAACTAAAATAGCTTTCTGAAATGCCACTGTTAGCAAATAGAAGACATGAATTCCAGGGTGCAAGTATGCGTAACCAACGTAGACCATTCCCTTTTGATTAAACTGTAAATCTAAGTAATTGCCCTTTCTGTGTGTTGCGAAACTTGTTACATCAAGTCTAGCTCTTAATTAGTGTCTTAGGACTCTATTAGTGGCCAGTAGCGGAACCAATCCTGCGACGTAAATCGCGGTGATAGACTTTCCTAATGCGATGCCAATAATGTCACTTTCTAAAAGACATATTCTTACATTTCTGTTTGTTTTTGATGACGATAAAGGGCTTTTGTAACCTAAATAAATACCGGTTACAAACAAACCGGTATTTATTTAGGTTAAGCCGGTTAGTGATTTAGGTTACGTTCGAGCACATTGATTTGGGAACATTATCCACTGAGGGAGCGCTTTCTAACCGGTTAATGGATTTCATCCCCGGTTTGCGCTCCGAGGTGACTCCAAGATATTAACCGGTAAGTCATAGCGGTTTTTTGAGAGTGTAACCTTTATGATGGGTTAGGCTCTCAAAGAGTGGTTCTAACTGGTACGGAAAAAAAAGTATAGTAAGTATTCAAGCCCTGTTTGATTTATTCTTGGAAAATTTTAAAATGTTTGGAGCTGACGTTTATATGGGAATAAATACGCAGTTCCTGAAAAAATAAGTTTATACAAAGATGTAAAAAGAAGATTTGTCCGGTGTTGACTGACAAACATTAAAAAACAAACACTTAAATTTATAACATGGCTTAGGATTCAAAATCATGATCGAAAACAGGAATAAAGGATATCGTAAAAAAGAGGGACGTTGTCTATCAAATATGTACGACCTACAGCGCCTGCCCGAATGCGGCGCGTACGCAAGTCTAATGTCATCAACCCATAGGCGTGCGGCACAATGCGCGCATCCGCCACTCTTGGAGTAGCGGCTTCCGGTAACCGGCAGGGTTGACCCTTTCAAGTACTTCACATATCAGAAACGCTAAAAGTGACTCCTCATTTATCAACAAATTTAAATCGAATAGTAGATAAGTGTTACTATTCAGTTGAAGACAGTATGTCGTAGCAAGTACTTATTTTACAATAGTAATGTAATATTAATTGTATAAAAATCCTTACTTAATTACAAACGTGAAAGTATGTATATACGTTCCACTTAATCTCAAAAACTACTAGACGAATTTTTATGAAACTTTCCAGTTATGTACCGTATATACATATATGAATAGGACATAGGCTATAATGTATGTCAAATTTCATCCCTTCTAGGGACGAAAAAGGGGATGAAAATTTGTATGGACAATAAATATTTTTCTACGCTAGGGACTTGAAATCTTCGTAATATGCTTCACATTTAAATTACTAAAATATTGAGTTTTGGGGAAAGACATCAGCTACTTTTTATCCCGGAAACATACCTCATATCCGCGATAAACGAATCTCAAACGGATGAAGTCGCGGGCGGCCGCTAGTATATTTATATATATCCATACTAATATTATAAATGCGAAAGTGTGTCTCTCTGTCTGTCTGTCTGTCTGCCTGTTACGTCTTCACGCTTAAACCGCTGAACCGATTTGGATGAAATTTGGTATGGAGATAGTTTGAGTCCCGGGAACGGACATAGGCTACTTTTTATCCCGGAAAAATACCCTTATCTGCGATAAACGAATTTAAGGCGGACGAAGTCGCGGGAAGAAGCTAGTATATATATATATATATACAATCTTCTAGATGATGTAGATATCCCTACAAGATAGTTATAATGTACTTGTAAAGTATTGTAATTAATATTACTGTCTATAAATATATATATTTATATATTTATATAAAATTTTATATATTTATAAAAAATATATTTATATTATATAAAGGGCACACAATATTTCTGAATATGTACGAGTATAAATATCGTGTAGGTATGTATGTGTTTCTTGTGTGAAAAACTTGATTCACCAGAGGCTTGAATAACTTTGTTTGAGGTCTGTTGAGAAGTACTTGCTGCTTCTACGCCGAAGGATGACGTTGATGATTTAAGATGATGATAGTAAGTTTCTGACATAAATAGCATTTTTGTGACAAGCTTTTATTTACGACTGTACTTTTCTTTCTATATCAGTTAAATACTCATCGAGATTGTAAAGAGCCCAAATTCCGCAGGATTGCGTTACTTTAGAACAGAGTTCGTATGGCCACCATGCGACTCCATCATCAGATCAGCTCGATAGTGTCACAATATTGTATTGTCACCTAAGTTACATAATGTTCTCAAAGTTTAACTCAATCCGAAACATAGAAAAAGGTGAAATTTAGCTTCCAAGATTTGACCCGTACAAACATACATACACTAATTTAAATTAAAACTTGTAAAATGAACATTGAGCGGTGTTAGATAAGCGTTGACAATAAAGTGTACATAGTATACATTGTCTTTTCATCATCAGTCATGTCCATCATTAAACCAGTGACTTCCAAATTTGACCAGCTTTAGACATTAGACAGCCCTGTGGTTTATAATCGGGCCCTTAGACAATGCATCGTTGTGGCCATCTACAGCTTGCCCCCGGCCAGTGCGTAGGTGCCGCGTCATGTATCACGACGGACTGCTTTGCTGATGCACATCGCTGCTCAAAATATTAATTACACATTGAACAAGTCAAAGTCAAAATATTCTTTATTCAAGTAGGCCTAGCTACAAGCACTTTTGAATCGTTAGTTACTGTTACGTATATAAGAAACTGTACGGTATCTGTGGAAGCTATCTGTGGTCTCTGAATAAAAGATGGCGATTGTGAAAACCTTGTATTTCTTATTACCCTAATACTTAACCACAAACAGTTACGACAAGATTTTAGAGCAAATCATATTGTTTTTATAAATTCCTTATAAATGAAAAACATACAACAGAAATGTACAACAGGCTGCGGTGACTGCTTAACATCAAGCAGGCCGTACGCTTGTTTGCCACCTTAGTAGTATAGAAAAAAGTCACACTCGAGGAACGAAATGTCAAATATAGAAATGCATCGTAAATACAATTATATAAATAAGCATTACGAACATTAAATAGCTTATTACGTCGAAGGTAACTAAAAACGTCTCGTTCAGTCCGTGTCTTAAAATGTCTGTTTCTCATAATGGCCTTCTGCCAGAGTGTTTCTTTCCTATAATGTCTGCTATTTATTTCCTATGATGCCAATTTCCTCAAATGCTCGCTTCCTATAATGTCCGGTTATTATGATGTCTAAATCATGTATCCCATCATTAGAACAAAACCAAATTCAAAAAACATAAATTTGAAGGTATGACGTTTAGAATAAAATCGGTTCACACTTTTTTCTGTGAGCATAAACATACAAAAACAGATCCCGCCGAATTGAGAAACAAACACTTTAAGAATCATCATTCACTACAACATAGGAACGTGGGAAGGAGGCCATTTTGAGAAGCAGACAATTTAGGAAGTAGACATCATAGTAAATTGACAATTTAGGAAGACAACCATTTCGAGAAACAGACATTTTAGGAAACAGACAAAACGAGCCTGAGCCCTAAAAACCACCGCAACCAGCCGCCGTTTAAGCGTCCGCGAATTACGGTGCCACAGATGTACATACAGTTTTGTATCTCCAATGAAATGTCTGACTGTTTATATCATGCAGCTTAACAGATCTCTAGTGATAAAATTTCCTATCACACTGAAAACATAAATACTCATTATATGTACAATTAATTATCCAATTTTAAAGATGACAATCTGCTAGAATTCTCTAGCCAAAATTCACTAATGTCATTTGCCCGCGCCGTTAAGACTAAACTGCTTCTTTACCAATCTATAAAACACACCATCAACTCTTAAATACCCGTAACTATAGCAACCAGGACGCAGAAGCATTAAGCGATATTAATGTTATATATTCTTAATGCCTTCTGGATCGGAGCTGGCGTGACGCTGAAGTGAGCTAGCTGTCATGCGCAGACGCAGCGCAGCGCGTGCGTTTGCATAATCGACCGGTTTCAAGACTTTCAAGGTCTGTGTCGAGCGGAAGCGACGGGATGAAAGAGGTAGCGACTACAGAGTATAACGTGAGTTTTGACAATGGCGAGCGACCACCCGAGCGTGTGGTAGGCGTAGTACAGTGTACGATGATGGCGTAAGTGGTCTCGTTACCCAATGACTCTTAGATTTTGCGTTTAGCTATAGAGTTTAATATTTATGCGTGAGAATAACTTGTCAAACTTCATAATAAGATTCAAACATTGCATTTTTTTAATGGTATAGATTTGGATTAAGTAATCTGTCTCTTATACTTAAGTGCATAAATATGTTTCATAGAAGGTACTTCGTTCGCTGAGGAGAAAAATTCCCTCTTTTTAGGGTTCCGTATCCAAATTGGCAAAAACGGAACCCTTATAGATTCGTCATGTCTGTCCGTCTGTCTGTCTGTCTGTCTGTCCGTCCGTCCGTATGTCCCAGGCATTTTACTCAAAAAGTATAAGATGTACATTGATGAAATTTGGAGCATACGTGTCGTGTATAAACCGCTACTTAGTTTGATAGTTAAATAAAAAATATATATATTTCTAGGGGGAGCACTCCACTCCATACACTTAACCGAAAACGAAAAAAAAATATTTCAGCAAATATCAACGTGTGGCACATCATTCGACAGTTCTTCTAAAAACACTTTGAGGTTTCTACAAAAAAAATTGATTTAGTGAATATATTTGGAAATATTCGCTACGAAAGTAGCAAAAATTGTGTCCACCCCCCCTCTATTTTCCAAACGGTACGGTAAAAAAATATGAAAAAAATTACAAATATAAAGCTGAATAAATACTTTCAAAGAAATTTATTTTCAACATGATCGGACATACCGTCTTTAAGTTATTGCCAAAAAACTGCCTTTCTCAGCAAAAGGACTTAAGTGCCGGGGAGATACGCTCTTTTGTTAGTGTTTTTTTTCATATCGTATTTTTTGTCATCTGTAGTGTATTTTTACCCGACTGAGCGACGCAAAGGAGGGTAATGTGTTTATCAGTCTATGTATGTATCAGTCTATGTATGTATGTATGTATGTATGTATGTATGTTTGTTCCTATCTGGCACTCTAGAGACCAAACGCATGGACCGATTTTGGTGATTCTTACATCAATCGATTCGTCTTAACTGTCCAAATGTCACTAAGGACATGAAAATGACGAAAACTCAAAATGGCGGTAATGAGACGCCATATTGCGGAAAAAAAATGAAAATCATACTACTATATCGAGTGGGGTATCATTGAATAGGGATTTAAAAATCATTATTAGGTTTCCTTTATCATTTTTAATTTTGAATTACCAGTTAGGAACTATAACGATTCAAAGTTGGTTAGCAAGCCGTTCTCACTAATATTTCATTTAATTGTAATAAATCTGTGCAAGCTTCTCAATAACCCCGACGATAAACTTATAATTTTAACTAAAAAGTATAAAATAAAAAATAAAAAATTAAAAAAACAAAAAACCCGACTGCGTAAAAAAACTAAAAAGAAAAAAACAAGTCCCTTACCTAGAAATTTGTTAATATATATATAACAAATAATAAATTCTAATATGGAACATAGCGATTTTAAACAGTCTTCAGTCCTCCCAACAATGGGTCCCGACTGTTTAAAATCGCTATGTTCCATATTATAATTTATTATTTGTTTTATGTGAGTATCGATCATGAATCATGAAAGATATCCATTATAACTTAACAAATTTCTAGGGTACGGGACTTGTTTTTTTCTTTTTAGTTTTTTACGCAGTCGGGCTTATTGTTTTTTTAATTATTTTTTTTTGTATAAACGGCTGCGGAACCCTTCGTGGGCGAGTCCGACTCGCACTTGGCCGCTTTTTTCTTGAGTGTAGTAGGGTAATAGGGTCTCTATTGGTTCCCATAAAGTTTGAAGTTCGATTTTTGAAGTGAATAACGTTGTACGTCAGAATTTTTTTTAGTAATATTGTCATAAGTCATAAAAATGAACAGTATAAATCGGTGGTCAGATTTTTGTAGGTCATAATTATTGATAGTCATAAAAGTCGATGCCCATAACATTTAAAATCCATACAGCATCATTTCCAGAATGTTAGAAGCAATAACCTTCCTTATTATAACTGTTACAACGTCTATATTCGCAAGTTGTAATGATTGGTTGTCGCGTGATTACGTCAATGTAATGATGTTGCTAGACTTATAAATGTTGAAGTAGCAATTCAAATTATAATTATAAGAATTTCTTTTTTATATTTAATTTTCGATCTGAGAATTAATGAATTCCATCTCCGTACCTGACCTGACCTGGACCTGGTAGTAGTTCGTATTAATATAGTCCTACATTTGTGCCTATAAAGCTACCGCGCGGCTCGCTCGCTTCGCTCGCTCGTTAGGGTCACAACTCAACCTAACACTCCTCGCTTCGCTCGTCGTCGTACCTAACCTAACCGAAGTCGGACTTGGTAGCAGTCGGTGTTATGATTTTATGATAGGGCTCGCTCGGCTCGCGCGCTGTAAGGTCACTCCTCCTCGCTTCGCTCATCGTCGTACCTACACTGACCTGCCTTAGAGTCGAGTAGGTAGGGAAGTTTTCTAAGTTGCATCGTAGTCCATAAATTTGTTAAGTAAACTAAGGAAAGTCATAACTTTGTAATGAACATTCAGTTTTTTAGATGTAATTCGGTTAGTTATTAAAACGATATGAGTAAGAACCATTAGTAGGTTAAAATATATGCCTTTAAATATTTCTGAAAAATGATTGATAGACCTTTGAATGTTATAGTCAGCAATTTTATAACTTTTGTGATTAGAGTATTTAATGTTATAGGTTATTAATGTTAGATCTATTAAGCGTTATACTTAACAAAAATTATGACTATTGATGCTTATGTCAGTAAATGATATGGATATCAATTTCTGACTAACGAAATTCGGAATAATAAATATATGGGAAAGAAAGGGATCCCAGGGTAATAAGTATGATATAACCATCTGGGGATCCCCAGCTATCAGTTTACAAAAAAAAGTTGGAATTCTTTAAGCCGACCTGGCGAGATGAAGCCATAAGAACACTTTGTTTTATAGATACATATAAAAAGCAAAATAAAATATTTTTCGATTTTGTGACTTCCTTATAGTCCTTTACAATATTTTGTTCCAAATAAATTAGTGTAACCTAGAAAAAGTTACAACTTTAAATTTATCTTTGCATGTTTCAGGATAGCTTACAAAGTTTTTCTTACCATCAGCGTACAAATCTTCAAAAGTGTAAAACTTACTTTTAAATTTTTTATGAATTCAAATATATATTTTGACTACTGCTATAGCGTTAGAATTACACTAAAATACCTGGCCCCTATTTCATAAACGTTACAGATACAGTTGACAGCGACAATTCGGCATACATTACTTCTCCATCATGATGCCAGGCATAGACTTACTCGGCGACCCAGCAATGTACGTCGAATTGTCGTTGTCAATTATCACTTGTCACGTTTATGAAATAGGGGCCTGGCGGTAATAATCATTTCATAATCGTATCATTTTCTGTTAAAGTAATTGGTTAATAATTGTGTTAACTAAATGCTGAACTTATTTTTTGTACTCAAATAGCCTCAATAAGAATTAAAATCAAAACCTAATTTTTTGACAATCTTTTGTTATTAAATGTAAACCGGTTATTTCAAAAAGTCAGAACCCCTCTTTTTTGGATACTCGGCTACCCGTGCACCAAAAATAGTTGAAATCTGTTTATCCGATGTGGCGTGATGAAGCCACAACGACACATACTAACAAACAAAAAATAAAAGTAATATTTTTCGATTCAATGACTTTTAAATAGTCCGTATCACTTCTTTTTTTATATCTGCCATGTACAGACATATTTTTTTCAACTTTATAGTAATATAGAAATAATAAAAGTGGCCAAACAATTATGGTCCGCATAATATACTGTAAATTATTCTTGTTGAAGTTCAATTTTATAAGTAATAGTGCTATTATCTTGTTCTACCTATATTATGTAACTTTGAAATATAAGAATTTTTATTAAGTATCAATGAAATACCATTGGATGCGTTAAACAGAACTGACTACCTTTTAAGCTTTAACAGTTAATAGATTATAATAGATTGTTTGACAAGATCTAAAATAAGCCATTATGACTCGTTTCGTGAGCTCGTCCAAATATGTCTGAGTGTCATAATGGCTTTTAGCCACGTGTTAAACACTCTGCTTTTTACTTCAACTACGAGAAAATAAAAAGGATTAACATTAAAATTGTATAATTCATGAACAATTTAACAGTACAGTTTTGGCAAATCTGATGAGGTTGGTTTGTTTGTTTTTAATTATTCGTAAATAGTATGTACCTGTATGTATGTATATATATATCTATGTATATATGTATCATGTTTATATATATTACGTTTTATGTATAGTTTGTATACTATATAACTTGGGTGTCTCGCCCTTGTAATTATTATTTTGTACAAGTCTGATAACGATATCCCGCACCAATAATTTCTCTGTTTAGCCTAATGGTTGACTGGTAGAGAATGCCTTTATGGCATTAAGTCCGCCATTTGTACTTTCTTGTATTGTGCAATAAAGTTTAAATAAATATGTAGCTGGCCGCAAGTTTTTTTTTCAGTTTCATATTTTTTTTATGGGATTGTTAAATGGCTTTCTTTTAAACCCTAGGGGCTAGATGTACTAATTTAGTCTCGCTTCACGAAGCTAATATGACGTACTTTTAGAGCAGGAGAACCGAAAATACATTTATAACTTTATTTTCTTCTGTTTCCGCGATTATTACTCATTGAAATAAAACAATTTAACGGATTATATCGCGTATATTATCTCATTTTAGTTCCCGACGTTTCGGAAGCTTTCCAGTTTTCCATGGTCACGGGAGGACTGAAACTCGGGAACTAAAATGAGATAATATACGCGATATAATCCGTTAAATTGTTTTATTTATAACTTTGTTATAATATCCCAAGTTTTATCCTTAAATATTTTTTCCTCTGAATGTGACGGTTGTTTATTTGTCATTAGGTTACAACAGGCAAGTAATTCGATCTGTTAAGGTGCTAAAACGATAATAAATCAAACTAGTTTATTTTGCATAACGCCTTAACTGGTTCCGTTACATTTTAATATATTAACTTATAAATCTCGCGATACAGATCAGAGTAAGTGGACATTAAAACGTCAACATAAAGAGTTTGTTTATATATTTATAATTATTTGTTTTTGTGAACGACATTTTTTTTTTTGATTGTTCCTTATCTCTTTGTCGGTCTATGTAGACTGTTTGTGTAATGGGCGCCACGCTCCTGACAATAAACCCATGTTAAAATATATCTTACGTTATTCAGGCCTTTTGTGCACCGACTATAATTTTACACGTAAACGTCACTCAGGCTATTGAAAATGCCTTTTAATTAGGCATTTTCAAAAGCCTGAGGAGCGATATGCATAGTGATTCTAAAGGTAGCATTTGTGATGCAGTGATCATCGTAAAATGCCATAGATGTGGCAAATTTCAACCGAAATGATGGATTAGGGTTACAGTCGAAAATACGAACTATGTTTAATCGTTTAAATTTGTATTTTCTACATCTTAAAAATAAACTATCTTTGTAAAAAAATTTAAAAAAATGCTATTACGATCACTGATATACATATAAAGGTGCATTCCAACAGAATATCGGGTACGTGACGCCCTTCTTTTCATACTTAGGAAAGTTAACAATCAAATTTTTGGTATGTCAATATTTTATAACTTTGCTTTTGTGTTGGTAGTGAATTCTTGAATTGGACTTTTACGTTTTTAAGTTTTAGCTGTCATAGCCGTCACGTACCCGACAAAGTAGACGTTCTGGTGGGATGCACCTAAATCTGTATAGCCCCAAGTACATTAACCCTAGGTGATTTTAGGTTATACTAAAATGACTCGGTGATAAAAAGAGGATCTTGGCCTCCTCGCTTTTCTACGCCTCTTCACGCCAATTGGGTACTCGGGGCGGTAAGAATTTTGAGGGCTTCATCGCTCCAGCGGTATTTGGACCCTCTAAATGTTTCCCACTGAGCCGGCTTATATAAGCTCTCTTCACTGCACGATCGTCTCCCATCCTCTCTAAATAACCGAGCCAACGAAGTCGTGTTGCCTTGCCTATATCTTAGTTATGGATATGAATTCTGCATTCCAATCCAGCCTGCAGCCAACAGATCCTATAGCTTCGGTAGTTGTTGCTCATCCTGTCCATAAATAAATAAATAAATCTCTTATTTCTTGCAGAATACAAATAAAATAATTCAATCTAAAATTTTTAGTAATAATTGCATCTAATAATAATAAAATTGATGATCAATACAGTGGTAAACTTTGCTTAACAATTGTGACATATATGCAAGTCAAAGCGCAAAGGCAAATGATAGCTCTCGATTACGAGTCGAGCGTGTCCACCAGCGAGCGTTTGCTTAACAAATCAAATATCTTGAAATAATTATTATTGTTACTTTAGAAATATTACTAGCTACTAGCGTTTTATTAACTACATTGCATGCAATATTTCATAAGAAAATTGTGATAAATTCATTTGAATAAAACAAAATGTCATCTCTCTCTCATGTGAGGGTGAAGACGTGTTTATCTTTGGCTTTTAGTACCCATCTCTTCAAAATTTGCCTTGTGATGTCGTCTTCCCACCGTGTTATAGGTTTGACTCTCTTTCTATAACCCATTGGACCAGGCCATGATGTGAGTCGGCTTGTCCAACGATCATCCTTTCCATAGGTATTCACAAATATTTTGGGATTGAAATAATTAATAGATTCAAGGCATTACTTCAATGAATTCCTTATTAGAATAGTGGATTATATATAGTTTCTTTGCTTTCCGGCAAAACAGAATCTTGGTTAGACGTGACAATAAATGTGGTGTTGTGTGGTGTTTTTTTTTGTGGAAACTGCATGAAAATATGCGCGTGTGCCCGTAAATTTTTAACTTATATTAGCTCAAAAAAGATATCTTTGTAGCCTTTATAGCGTTTAAAATCGAAGTTTTAAAGAGTGATTCAGGAGACGTAAGTAACCGTGGCAGCGAGAGACTGTTCGACGTTTGCAAAATTAAGCTATTATATATAATTGTTATACATAGATGGCGTTGTACAAGTAGTGGACCGGCTTTTTGCATGAAGATTGACAGTGCTCTTGTTTTAATGCTCCTTGATATGTAATAATATGGTGGCCTTGCTCGATAAAAATAAGCAACGAACCCTAATACTCGAGTCAGTGAAGACATATTAATTTCCATCAACCCACAGTTGCGAGCGAACGGACAGACGTATCGCATGACGGTCATCGCACTGAGGAAATGATTCGTTCAGACAAAACCTACACACTTTGTTTTTTTTTTATACCGTGTTATACGAAGTGACATATTTATATTATCATACTTGAGCTACTTCTAAACCAAAAATTTGTAATCTATACACGGTGCCCGCGAGGAATGGTAAAGATTTTGACCACGCATTCCTTAGGGCATTAGGAGCAAAAAATGTTATACGAAGATATTATAAATTTTCATGTGGACAATTTATTGTGATTAGTGAAGCACATTAAGCGCTTGATCGCGACGTTGCCACATATGTAAACAAGTTTCCCGTCGCTATTGACAGAAATCAAATTGACAAAATCATTGGATTGGAAAAATAATCCTAACCATTTTATTAAAAGGGATAATTTTCATAGAGAAGCGAAATTTATTCAATATTTACGTACAATAAATAAACTTTTAAACAAATAAATAAAACCGACTCCAAAAAAACTAAAAAGTAAGAAATAACGCCATAATTCAGTTTCTTCAAATTACTTACAAGTAACCGTTTGTATACTCAATCTATACAATATATACAATTAATCTTATTTTGGCGTCGGTGCCATATAAAGAATGTGTAAAATATTGAAAATTGACAATTTTAGTAAGTTGTGACACGATGGCACCGACTCCAAAATAACATTAATTGTATATACTGTATAGATTGAGTATACAAACGATTACTTGTAAGTAATTTGAAGAAACTGAATTATGGCGTTATTTTTTACTTTTTAGTTTTTTTGGAGTCGGTTTTTGTTTTTTTGTTTAAAAGTTTATTTATTTTACACTTTTAAGTTAATCGTTACATAAAAGTGTATCTCGTGACGATTCGAACAAGCCCAAACACGGCTAGGATACATTATTTTATTACATAGATCTGGTGCCTACCTTCCGGCTCCATCATCAAATCAATTCGATGGTACCATTCTCATCAGGAACATTTAAATTTGTGACTATGAAGTTGCTTAGCTAAATTAATCAAGATATTTTGTCGCCACCCGTAAATCATTTATCATTGAGGAGTTCCGATGGCATTCTGTGGTCTTCTGCATCAGTTCCACTTCACCAATTTACACTTTCTGAATGCAAATGCTTATTATGTTTCTTATAATACCAAAATCGCTATATGTGCATACATACATACTACAATATTTGAGGAGTTCCTTCAATTCCTCATGGATTCCATCATCAGATCTTCACCAAAATTAAATGGGACCAATTAGAAAGTACCTTCTATAAAACCAAAAAAAAAATTTGAAATCGGTCAAATAGTCTTTGAGTAATCTGTGAACATCCATAAAAAAAAAGACATTCCGTCGAATTGAGAACCTCCTCCTTTTTTTGGAAGTCGGTTAAAAATCGAGCTAAATAAACCTTTACATATATTTAAAAACATTTCTGTTCACAGTCAGTTCTTTTTGTCGCAAAGTCGTCTAACACGCATATAAAAATAAAGCGTAAATACAAATTTAAATGTTTAAGAACCAATATTGTAGCAACCATTGTCCTCACTGGATTGAACTTACGTACCAAACCTAAGCCGACCGGTCTAGTGTTCTAGCAACCATACCGTCAGCCGGTCAAAGGTCGTGCGCTTTCTCCGCGCCGGCGCACTGAATGGGGAAAATTGAATATCGCTTGCGAAACGTCATGTTTCGGGGCTAGACGCCTGTAAAAGCCAGTCACGTCATAAGTGGCTGTTTCTACCGCCGTTGTGTGATAATGCACCGTCTAGTACAGCTATAGAATTCACAAATATGCGCCTGCGTCGAATGCAGCGCTGACGAACTCGTCGTTACTATTATCCTAGACACGTAAAGCGATTCGCTTTCATAGGCCACGCGTAAATAATAAACACATCTATACTATTATAAAGTTGTAAAAATGAAATGTTCGTATGTGTCGTTGTGGCTTCATTACGCTAAATCGGCTAAACGGATTTCAACTATTTTTGGTACACGGGTAGCTGGGTATCTGCAGATGGTTATAGGATACTTTTTACCTGACGAAAAAAAGAGGGGTTATGAATTTATCTCCTCCGCGAACGAAGTTGCGGGCGCCATCTAGTAAATAATAAATATTATATTACACGACAACTTTACACAAATCGAACTAGTCCCATGGTAAGCTCAATAAGGCGTGTGTTGTGTTATGGGTACTAAACGACGATATAATTACATAGAAAACATCCAAGACTCAGGAACAAATATGTATGCTCATCACACAAACATTTGCCCTTAACTAGGAAACAAAATAATAATAATAATAATTCTAAAGTATTAATTAGACAACGATTTGACAGAGAGGTCCGACATGTATTTAATATTACGTCATAGTACACTCCGGCCATATAAACTCCATATTCAATTTTGTTTTGCTAGATAGAGATAGAATGAATGTTTGATGGCTTATATCTTGGTTATTTTTATAATCATTCGAAAAATTATCTTTCTCTACTCTTTGTTATGAATGAGCTTTTAATAAAGCGAAAATAAAAATTCATGCATATTCCCTATTCAAGTGACCTTTAGAAGGACGCAAAAGCTTACAAAGTATCTTGATTCGTCAACGTCATATTCTGACCTCAACCTTATCTACTGACCAGCGATCAAAGTAAACTTATAAAGCACAACAAAATGGCTACTTTTAAGGAAACAAGGTGAGAGGTAAGGGCGCCTGCGCACTCGTCCGGCTGACTAGTGTTGCCAACTTTTCAATTAAATCTGTGCAAAAAAAGTGCAGATATTGGAAATTAATAAAATTGTGTTACTAGGCAACTAGAAGGCTTAACATTTTATTTATTGGTCAAAAATAACAGTAATGATGTATGACACCTAAATATTTTTCGTTTGAAAATTTTTCGTCTTCATTTCTCTTGTTCTTTATTTGGGCCTACTTCCAATTACTTTGAGCCGTTACCGCTACAAATTATGTGCCATCATTTCCAAGAAGCTGCAGGTAAAAATTACATTTTAATATATTATCGAACATTACTCGTCTCGCCTGTCACTGTTTAAATAAATTAGATTTTGAATAAATGCCCACGAAACAGCTCTCTACAATCCCGTGATATTTTCTTGGAGCTGCATAGCTCTGACATATGGTGAACTAGAAGCAATATCCCAAATGTTTCATTGCCCAACTTTAGTGTTTTTAGGAAACGATAATATTTTAAGAAATAAACTTTACAAGTTTTTATTTTGGCAAGTTTAGTCCTAAAAGCGCTAAACTGGCAATACTGCTAGCTTGTCCGAATTTGCGCGACCTTGCCGCAAGGCTGCCCAGGTTTTCCGTTTAAGGGCTTGAAAAGATAGCTGCTGTTTTACACCTTTTTAATGGCGTCCGTAATGGTTTTGTATTAGCGCTGAAATGATATGTTTACCTACGTTTAAAATGATCCAGAGTTGGAGCTCAACAATCTGAAGCAATGACTCCGACATCCAACCTAAGGATGCAATATGCTTTGCTTATCGTATAGGTTTAGTTTTAAGAGGATATACAAGCAAAAGGCTTTTTGGAAATTAGGATTTGATTTGATTTGATTTGATTTGATTTAAAAACTATTGTTATAGCATCGCCTCAAATCCCTGTATTACAGTGCAAAAGGGACAACTGCAGCTCGGAACGATCTGACCTACAAAAAATTGGCGAAAACAGTCCCCTATTTCCTCTTCCAAAACTGGACTAATTTTAGTTTTTCTTTCACAAATATTATAACGAGGGCTTCGGCTATGCTTCTATGTTTTCTGTTTTTCTTTTATATTAGTTAACTGAACGTGTGCTTATGGCGCCGGATGGTGGCATTTTTTGCAGTTTTGAGGGCATCTAATTCTTAAAATAAACAAATTATTAAGAAAAATAAAACCTATGGGCTTGGCACAGGTAAGTATAGAGATTATATTTATAAAAAAATTTGCTCAAAGACAATTATCCAGGGGGGAAACGGGGGATTCCGTTTGTTTGGAGGAACGGCCACTAGTATATCCTCTTAATGTATAAGCCAGATATACCTATGTATAAAATCTATCAAGGAGCGGAAAACTGTCAAAAGGCATAGAATATTTTTAGGGTTCCGTGCCACAAAAGGAAAATATGGAACCCTTATATATTATTTGTCCGTCTGGCTGTCTGTCAAGACCCTTTTGCTCAGGAACGCGTTGGGTATCACGTTGTGCATCAGCCATGATTCTCATCCTCGATTTCCTATGTTTAAATACAGTGTGAAAATTTTAACCTTCACTTGCATTTGAAATTGTTTTAATCCACAATGTGAGTAACATTAATTGTCCCAAAATCTAAAGGTTGGATATGTACAATTCGGCTAAAACGAAAATAAAACAAAGGTATTCTAATATTTTATTTCAAACGTATTCTAAGCTAAATGGGTGCGGCCCAGGAGCGTTACAACCACGGTTCCCGTTTGTTATGAAATTTTGATGGATAAAACCTCTGGTATAAAAAGCAGTAGACAGTCCTGTACAAATTACATATAGCCTTTATTGATGAGCGCACAAATTTACGCTTTTTCCACTTATTAAGAAGCTTATAATTGTCAAGATCCCATTATACACGGGAACGGCGCCTAAACGCGCCTGAGCTGCACCCAAATATCCTCCTCGATTGGAATTGGGAATCAATTGACATTTGTCAATTTCTCTATAACACAGAATGCTCGTGGCAAATTCCTCGACTGCACAATTAACCCATTAAGTATTGTATTAGTTGGTAAGTATTTAAGCACCACGAAACTCATTGCACGTACATTACAGGATTCTAGCCCATGACCCTCTGACTGCATATCTACACGATCGACATAAATACCTTAAATTACAATAAATAAATATATTGAACCTGTCAATTTAAATATCTATAAGTATACTTACTATTATAAAGTTGTAAAAATGAAATGTCTGTACATTCGATATTTTCAAAAAAAAATATTGTAACCGACTATTTGGAGGTCACTGATTCGAAAAATATTTTTTTGGATTTTTGTATGTTTGTATGTGTCGTTGTGGCTTCATCACGCAAAATCGGCTAGACGGATTTCAACTATTTTTGGTACACGGGTAGCTGGGTATCTCCAAATGGTTATAAATACTTTTTACCCATACGCTAAAGAAAAAAAGAGGGTTTGTGACTTTATCTCCTCCGCGACCCTAGTTATAAATACAATCTTGAAAAACAACTTGTTTTTTTTATAAATTAAAAAATAATTTGAGTTTTTTGCGTCGCCATAATTATCCAAAGCACTTATTAAATACATTTTAACACCTTTGTTCGCAGTTAGCGCATCAATTTTTTACTTGGTTGATAAATTTACGACCAATTTATTCAAGTTTTTTGCTGTTTAGGATTTAAATTTAATCCTTTATTTTGATTAAGTTGTAGTGATGTGCCTGTTTCGCCGACATTTTTTTAGTCACCCATAAGTTGCTTGCGTTTTAACAAATATCAAATTGTTGGGGTTCTTAAAGGGTACCAATGGAATACTGTTACTAAAACCTTCGCCGCTCATCTGTCTGTCTATCTGTCCATTTTTCTGCCACAGGGCTATAAACTCTTGAACCGTAATAGGTATTGGAATTATAAAATATATTGATTCAGTGACCTTTAAATAGCCAATCCTACTTTTTTATATCGTCAATTTACAGACATTTATTTCATTTATACAATCTTATAAAAGTATAAATTTAATATTATGTAAAAATTACGTACAGTCTCTTTTTTTAGTTTTAGGGGGCCAAACGAGTAGACGGATTGCCTGATAGTAAGCGATCACCGTCGCCCATAGACACCTGCCATACCAGAGGAGTCACAGTGCATTGCCGGCCTTTAGTGGAGTACGCTCTTTTCTTGGAGGCTTGAAAGGTCCGGATATAACGTGAATTGGTCTGGAAATACAGCCAGCGACAATTTATGTCACAGTTCAATAGTACGAGGTAAGAAATTTCTAGCAAAACGCACTTTGGACTGCCAACCGTCTATGTGGTAGTGAGGATGGAAATATTGTCGCGTTGGACGATGGCGGACAGATGCGGCTACGGACAGATCAATCCGAACAATTCCTCGGAGCACTTCCCACTATAAAAATGATAGAAAATGAAGAGCCAAGCTACATCTCTACGCAGGTTCACACATGAAACACAAAAAAAAGGTTTAGTGTGAGCTTTCGTGATAGCGAAATCTGCCCCGCTATTGCCTAACGCGTTGACGCTCGGAATCAGAATGAAGTGTCATGATTTTGTATGGGCTATGACAGTTGATTCGGATACCAATTGTCAAAATTTCGTTAGGCAATAACCCCCCGGGTTGTTATTGAAGCGTTTCTACCGCCTCACTTTCGTAGACACAAATTTGTCAGTGTTTGGAGATTTTTGTGACTAGATATTTGGTAGAGGAAATTACAATAAATCAAGATGAGTTAGGTACTTCATCTTCACTCTATTATTCACGTCATCACTAACCACTTTACCTAGGTAATTATTGATCACTTAGATGCAATTTTGGCTAATTTAGTACATTTGCAAATGGATTGTCGGTCTTGATTCATCCATTATCTGAATTATTGCAATGATGGAGTATCAATAATTGAAGTCAACGTCATCATTCGTGTGGATACAACATTAAAGGGCGTTGAGGTGAGATTGGACAAATCAATTAGTTGTTTTAAATAGATTAATTCTTATCTTTTAATCAATAATGTAATTAAAATCATTATTAGTATATGTGCGCTGAAAAGTCATTCTGTAGATAACTCAAAATTTTTATATTGTAAAATGTAACATGAGACCACATTTAATAAAGAATTGGAAATCGTGTTAGTATAAATCAATAACAAAACGAAAATCTATCTCATGTAAAATTGGTTCATTTTGTGCCACAGGCAATTAAAGTTGTGAACTACTAGGCAAAGATATATAAATAAATAAATAACACAGGGACAATCTTACACAAATCGACCTACTCCCAAAATAAGCAAATCTTGTACTATGGGTACTAGGCGACGATATACATAATATATAGATAAATTATAATACTTAAATACTTAGAAAACATCCAAGACCCATAAACAAACATTCGTGCTCATCACACAAACACTTGCCCTGGCCGGGATTGGAACCCGAGACCGTCAGCTTCGTAGGCCGTTGTGCAACCCAATGAGCCAAACGTGTCATCAAATCATTTTACGTTAACACGTGTAATTTTCGGCGAAACGAGCCCAAATTTCGTCCTAAACGAACACGTCCCATTTTCGGCGAAGACGGATATCAGCCGCATCTCTAGTAATCTCACCGTGGGTGTACACCCAAAGTCATACATATGATATATATCGATCGGCACAGTGGCAAGGCCACGCGTGGGCCCACCAAATCGTTAAGGTATCAAATCAACATTTTGTAACCAGTTGTTTTGTGTGTCGTAGAGGAAAAAAAATGTAGCTGGGTCGCATTGCGAAATAGTACCTACGACTAATGTGCGCCAAGACAAAAATAAAGTGATCACTACTACGCTTTTTAGAGTTCCGTAGCCAAAATAGCAAAAACGTGTCACGGGATCCGGAATAAGTAAAACCAGGAGACCAGGGCCAGGATATTTATTGGAGTAATAAGGAAAAGAGAAAGAGGCACCTGAGGACAAAACAGACAGTCCCTAGCTACATAGTCTATTTACATTATTGTGGGAAATAACTAGGATTAGGAATTGATTAATTGTGTAAACTTAGTTATAAGAGATAAATCAATATTATTTCGCTATTTTTAATCATAATTATTTTATTTCATTTTACTACTCTGTCATATATTTTTTACCCTGTTTTATAAAATACGTGTTATGTTGTTTTATAGCATTAAGAAAGTAATATAACTATGTATATCATTCAATTGTAAAACATGATGAATAAAGAATATCTTTTGTCGCATTTATTAATTCGCCTGCATCAGCCGATAAGCCGCTAATTCAGGCCCTAGTATGTGGGAATAATAAGTGGCCATTTTGATAGCCAGAGTCAGTCTTATACCATACTCAGTCTTATACCATACTCAGTCTTATACCATACTCAGTCTTATACTATACTCAGAGTCTTCTACTACACTCAGAGTCTTATACTCTCTTGCGGCTATATTAGCTGATTATGGCTAATTAGCAAATACTTACCATGAAGAAATAAGTATTTTATTTTAAATCAAGAAAGAAGTAGTCAAATACAGTCCACACATTCAACAATGGTACTTCGAGAGCCGGATCAATGAAGCAGAGGTGCGCAAGATAAATAGAAGATCGAAGCATTTCCCGTTTCAACGAGTCAGCAAGAGCCTGTACGTCGTGCACCATACTGTGAAGCCACCAGCTTCCCCCCGTGCGGCGTGCATCATTTTTGCCTCTTGTAGCCCTCGGGCTTTTGTCTCTTGACGGGGTTCGGGCTAGTCTCGACTCCGGGGAACTTATGAAGCTTCGGTTTCTGTTCCTTCATACGGCGACCCTCTAAACGATTCGCCTTTTACTCTGGCATGGTCCAGACGCTCGCTCTCTGTTAACACGGATTGCGCAGCACCCCTGAGTGAGTATTATCACTGGAAGAAAGAAGAAAGAAGACGTAGGGATTTAGGTCCCCGGGCGTTGCTTGAGCGTCAAGTGCCGGTAGCGCTCGCGTAGGGCAATTAGGTGTTAGGTTGTGTTTCCCCCCCATTCCCCGTGTGTGTGTAAAATGTCGACCAACGAAGAGGTAGGTCGTATCGTGCGTCAGACGCGTTCGCGCACATATGAAGAAACGCCACCTTCCGGTCAGACAACAAGTGAGGAAACTAATACATGGAGCAGGGAACCGGGAGAGAGTAGGATTGGTAGTAGTAGCCACCTAGGGAACGAATCGACACATCCCGCGAACGTTATTCATTCTAACGGTGCCGCGCCACCGACCGCGAACCCGCCGTTAACTCAAGACCCCGTAGGCCGTCATAGTAGGAGTGCGTCGGGTACTGTGGTAAACGCGCCAATTGTTAATGTTAATCAGCAGCTTTCCGTTTTGATTGCCGAATTGGATTTTCATAACGCAGAATTAGAGCAGGCTAGATGTAGGTCGATCGCGGCTAAAAGTAGGTTGGAAATTGCTAGGATGGAAGCGTCCAACAATTCAGTGCCCACGTTCGATCAGACAGTGCCTAGAAACGCGCGTGTGTTAGGATGGGTAGAACAGCAAAGACAGAGTCTGAACCATCCGGTGCAGGAAATAGAGTCAAATCTCGCGCCTATGAACGTACCGCGTACGAGTTTCGAAAATAGGGATTTCGAGCTGTTATCCAGTCAAGTGGTAGAGGCAGTTAATCGTAGTAAGAGCACGCCAGTTATTCAAAGACACGTGCCAGAATTAACTCCTTTCGATGGCAATATCGCCGAGTGGATAGCATTTCGATCGGAATTTACGGACAGCGCGCCTCTATTTTCCAATATCAGTAACATAAGTAGATTACGTAGGGCTTTACGCGGAGAAGCGAAAATAGCCGTAAAATCTATCATGTACACCGTGTCGGATCCGTTAGAGATAATCGAAGCGTTAGAAAGGCATTTCGGTAACCCGGAGGAAATAGTCTTGGCGGAGATACATAACGTAAAAAAAATGCAACGCTTAGCGGAAGATAACAGTAATATAACCACTTTCGCGGGAACCGTAGCTAACGTAGTTTCCACCATAAAAGCGCTCCACCAAGACGAATTTCTCTATTCGCCCGAGTTAGTGAATAAAATCGTTGACAAACTGAATCTGATCGTGCGATATGAATGGAATAAATATAGGGCTTCGAACAAGGGGACGCCGGGTTTAGTAGCCATGTCTCAGTTTTTAAATGAGATAAGTGTAGCTACCCGAAAAACTCACGGTCGTCAACGAGTTCGGTCCTCGATAAATTTTATATCGGAAACCGCTTGCGATTCACCACCGCGCATGCGCGGCGGAGAAGCGAGAGCACGTCAACCGTCTCGATCGCACGCCTCAGGCTATAATTACGAGTCATCAGATTCTGATTGCGATGATTTTATCCCGCGAACGGTAGCTCAAGTAAACGTTAAAACGCAGAAAAATAGGAATAATGCGCCTATTAATAAAAAAAAACCCCAAAAACCGCGTATGGTAGAAACCAGGACGAGCGAACCGATTTCCCCCCCCACCGCGACTATTAAGTGCATAATTTGTAGCGGAAATCATATTTTAAGCAAATGCGCTGATTTCGCTAGCTTAACTATAGAAAAAAGATGGGAAACGGTCAGAACACATAAACTGTGTTTCAGGTGCCTGGAATCTAACCATAAGCGTCCCGTAAAGTGTAAATACGTACCTTGCGGTTTTAATCAGTGCGAATCAGGTCATCATAAAATGTTACACGGATTGATGCTTAACACGACCCCATCGCGAAAAAATAATACCGGGTTAGTAAATCATGTACGTAGTGCTGACACCTACCTGAAAATAATTCCGGTAGAGTTGTCAGGGCCCTTAGGGTCTGTACAAACTACAGCTCTTTTAGACGATGGCAGTTCAATTTCGCTAATTGAGAGGCATGTAGCTGATTTGGTATCACCTCGCAGTAACGCAGAGACCCTATCGATTGAGGGTGTCGGCGGTAACATATTGTCTGAAAAAGAGTCGTGCAAAATTAGTTTCAATATCCGTGGAGCATGCAGTAGGAATTTAATAAAAATGTCCGCGTACACAATAGATAAATTAAATCTCGCTACTCAGGCGGTATCTCGCGATTTGGTAAGAAAATGCGAACATTTACACGATATCGAAGATGAGCTATGTTATGAGCAAACGTCACCTACAATGATTATAGGTCAGGATCACTGGGATCTTTTAGTGCCTCGCCGCATTTTAAGCGGAGACAAAGGCCTCCCCGTTGCATCTCTGACAAAGTTAGGATGGTCGCTGCACGGTAGCCATAACGTACCTAGTGACCGTACTTTCGTTGTAAATCATTTACATACCGTGAAAATCACAAAGCACGAGATACCTGACTTGACCGAGTCATTAGGAGTAAAAAATCGCCCTCCTAAATCCGATTCTGAACCACGCGCAATAGAAATCTCAGACTTAACTTGCGATAAGTCGGAAAATAAGGAAAGATATCGCGTCGGTTTTAAGGGAAAATCGGAAAAAACTTCGCCCGCGCCGGTCGAAGTATTAGAAAGGGACGGGGATAGTCAACGTTTCCTATGGAGGGAGGGGGACAGGCAGAGTGAATCCACTGAATTTGAAATGAAAAGGCCCTTTTTTAAGCCTGTTTCATCGCCTTCCACTCCCCTGAATTTGGAAAATAGGAAAGCTGACTATCTCAGTGATAGGTACCCTATAGTCAAAGATACAATGGCCAACAAATCTGACTGGCAAATGGACAAATCAAATAAGAATCCAATTCCCACCACGGGAGAGGAGCGTAGCGCGAAAAAGGTCGTAACCGCCGTTACTGTAGATAGGCCGCTTAAGTCCTTTTCGTATTTACCTAAGATAGAACGTTTTTCGAAATACACGCGTTTAATTAGGGCTACTGCTACCACCCTACTAGCTGCTGAGGTTTTTAAGTCCAAAATGCTCAATAGAAAAATAGAAACTGAAATGAACAATAACCACTTGAAAATGGCCGAGTTATTAAATATTCAACGCAGTCAACGGGCATATTTCGACGAGGAAATGAAACTCATCGAGGCTGGACGACAAATACCCAAGAAGTCTGCACTCAGCAAGCTCGCCGTGAAGATGGACCGCCACGGAACTCTACTGCTGGACGGGAGAATCGACAGAGAAAAAGCCACGCCGATACTTCACGCCAAAGAAGACTTCACTCGCCTCCTGATCGCTCACTATCACGCTATGTTCAATCACGGTAACCACTCCACTGTGATGAACGAGATAAACCAACATTTTTACGTGATAGGATTGCGAGGTGCTCTGAGATTTATAAGTAACAGATGCCAATGGTGTCGTGTCAGAAGGGGGTCACCCTCTAAGGCTCCTTTCGGCGATATACCTAAAGAAAGGCTAACTGTAAATCAACCTGCTTTTACCGCCACAGCCTGCGATTTATTCGGGCCTATGACTGTCACAGTCGGACGAAGACACGAAAAGCGATGGGGAGTCCTGTATACGTGCCTAACCACAAGGGCCGTACATCTTGAACTAGTGAACTCCTTATCTGGTTCGGCTATGATCATGTCACTCAGAAGAATGATGGCGCGACGTGGCACTCCATCAATCATTTTTTCGGACAACGCTACAAACTTTTATGGAAGCGAACGTGAGATCAGTGACGCCATGAATAGCGCAACCAGTGATCTGCTAGAATACGCTAGGCAGCGTCAGATTATTTGGAAGAAGATCCCACCAGGTAACCCTTCCGCCGGCGGCGCATGGGAGAGGCTCGTAGGCTCAGTAAAAACCGCCCTACGAGCTACCCTTAATGAAAAGCACCCCCACGAAGAAGTGCTTCACACCCTGCTTTTAGAGGCCGAGCACGTAATTAACTCGCGACCTCTCACGCCGGTTATGCTAAACGAAGAAAAAGAAGCTCTCACACCGAACCATTTTCTTATCGGCCGCTCTAATGCCATGTCACCATTCGGCTCATTTTCCGACGTCGTTCTTACTTCAAGCTCATGGAAAACAGCGCAGCGACTAGCCGATCATTTTTGGCAAAGATGGATCAAAGAATACCGCCCGTCGCTGAGAGCTAGATCCAATAGCGCCCACGACAACGTGAAAGAAGGCGACATAGTGTTCATTATGGACAGTACAATGCCCAGAGGTACCTGGCCAAGAGGAGAGGTAGTTAAAGTCTACCCAGGTCCAGACGGCAAAGTCCGAGTCACTGAAGTACGCACAGCAGCGGGATCCATCCGTCGTCCAGCCTCCAGACTCATTGTTATTTCCTAGAAACCTAGAGAATGGTGTTTGCACACGCGGGGGATATTGTGGGAAATAACTAGGATTAGGAATTGATTAATTGTGTAAACTTAGTTATAAGAGATAAATCAATATTATTTCGCTATTTTTAATCATAATTATTTTATTTCATTTTACTACTCTGTCATATATTTTTTACCCTGTTTTATAAAATACGTGTTATGTTGTTTTATAGCATTAAGAAAGTAATATAACTATGTATATCATTCAATTGTAAAACATGATGAATAAAGAATATCTTTTGTCGCATTTATTAATTCGCCTGCATCAGCCGATAAGCCGCTAATTCAGGCCCTAGTATGTGGGAATAATAAGTGGCCATTTTGATAGCCAGAGTCAGTCTTATACCATACTCAGTCTTATACCATACTCAGTCTTATACCATACTCAGTCTTATACTATACTCAGAGTCTTCTACTACACTCAGAGTCTTATACTCTCTTGCGGCTATATTAGCTGATTATGGCTAATTAGCAAATACTTACCATGAAGAAATAAGTATTTTATTTTAAATCAAGAAAGAAGTAGTCAAATACAGTCCACACATTCAACAATTATTAAAACATAATATTTTCTTCTGTTTCCGCGATTATTACTCATTGAAATAAAACAATTTAACGGATTAGGACTGCCTCTGTCCTCCCGTGACCATGGAAAGCTGGAAAGCTTCCGAAACGTCGGGAACTAAAATGAGATAATATACGCGATATAATCCGTTAAATTTTTTTATTTCAATTATTAAAACAGTTAGCTATTATTTACAAAATGTATAAAAACTTACGTTTCCGTGCCTAGTATTATAAATACGTGTTGACAACACGAAGACGGTTCAACAGTATGGTTGTACTCTTAGATTCAGGTTTAAATATGTATTCTAATGAATAATAGTCACTTCGAAGCACTCAGGTTTCGGGAATAAAGAAACTATGCTTTGCTTAGGCTTGAGGATTTTAAAAAACAATGTTCAATAATGAGACACTTAGAAAAACATCTGATCAGGTCCCGAGTACAGAATTGAATGAAGCTCGAGTGAGTGTTCGAGTGTGGAATTTTAAAATAATTTTGAATTTGCTGTCAGAAGAATAATTTTAAAAAGCTGCGCATAGCCAGACAGTTCGTAAGCAACGAGTCGTAATGCGCCTCGTTACAAACGGAACCCTTATGGTTTCGTCATCATGTCCGTCCGTCCGTATGTCACAGGGATTGTACCCAAAAACTCCAAGATGTAATTAATAGTGATTTGGATTATAAAAGATGTCTTGTATAAACCGCTACTTAGTTTGATAGTTAAATAACAAAAAAAATCCGGAGAGCACTCCGCACATATAACCGTAACTAAAAAATGGTTTTCAGCAAATATCAATGTGTGCCACATATTTCAACAATTATTTTAAAAACATCTTGAAGTGGCTGTATTTTATTTTTGATTAATTGAATATTTTCGGAAACAATCGCTCCATAGCGTAGCATAAATTGTGTGTCCCCCATCATATTTTTTGCCATCCAATGATACTTCATTTTATTTGTAGTACCAGTACGGAACCCTATACTGAGCATGTTCCAGCATGCTCTTGGCCGGTTTTTCCACAAATCCTTCCATTGATTGAAGATGTGTTGGGAGGGATAATTTATCACAACTTCGAAAAGTTTCTTAATTTGTGTTCGAAAAGGTATCGGATGTTTTTATTTGTCCAAAGAAATGTTTCGTCAAATTTTTATTTTTAACATCAACCACCTATAGCAACAGTATTTTTTTAGAGAAGACGAAAGTTTTATTAAATTTATGCTCGAAATAGTATAGCGATGTCCATTCATTGAGTAACAAGCATCTAAACATTTTGGAGCTAAAAACTGAACAGTATGACTTCAAATAATTTGAAATACGCTATCTTATGCACACAGTATGTATATTAGGTACTTATATTGTGTGATGTATTGCTTACGCGCAGTTCCGACGAGCACTCGGAGATGTCATCGCGTCCATTCAGCACGGACGCCGGAATCGGCGCGGGCGCAGCGTTCCTAGAAGCCGGGCGGTTGCGGGAACCAAGAGATTTACGTCTCGTGCGCACTCCGGAGTTGCCCCCTGACGTTATGGCGATTATACCTATTGCTACCTTTCTTTTTCAATGCAGTATCACTAACAGTAATTATTGCACATCAATAATACAAAAAACTGGACAAGAGCATGTCGGACCACGCTCATTGCCGCATTCATTTATAAAATAAAGATTTGAAACAGTCCACTAGCAAAAGAACGTATCGCCACGGCACTTACGTCCTTTTGCTGCGAAGCGCAGTCTTTCGGCAATATACAAAAATGGTTTATCCGATCATGTTGAAAATATCTTGACTTGAAAGTATTTATTAAGATTTGTATTTTTTTCTTTTTTTTGGACATAAGGTATAAAAAAATAGAGGAGGAATATTATGGCTTGAATTAAGATCTCACTATTGCGACGCCTTATTACTGGCGACAGGATTAAACAACCCACCCATGTATTGCTAACTAGTATTAAACAAATTAAAGCAGCTATACAAAATTACCAACAACTAACATTTTCGAAAGACCAGTTCAGTCATTTGATTGGCTACTTCGAAAAGACTCGATCCACAACTGAATCAATGTGAACTTAGGCCGTTTTGGTACTTGTCGATGAAATTGCGAAACGCAGGTATTTTCGCGCGAAATAGCATTTAGTTAGGACAGGCAGACAAGCAGACAAATGTTGGCGAATGTTAGTAGATCGCTGAGTGGACATCGCGTGGGCGACTGGCCACTGTGCTGCGGGGTGTGGTGTATGGGATTAGAGGATAGCGATTACTCATACCTACTTATAAGTTGAGATAATTACTTAGTGAGAGAGATAATTAAATCTAATGAAAAAGTGATCCTAGGACCGCGTTTCCACCAGGGATGAGGATTTTCATTTTCAGTTTCTTCATGTAACTATCCTAGCTCAGCATAGCTCCAGTAAAAACCGCTTAGCGGAGCGATTTTTTTACATACGCTACCGTCAAAAAGTTCAAGACCAAACACAATGTTTAGTTTCATTGTTATAAATTCTTCTAAAAAACATCAAATTAAATTTGCAATGAATAGAAAACAACGTAAACTTATTATTTTTGTCTTTTAACTTTTAGCAAATACTCTTTTCAACACGTAAGGAAAAAGTATTTAATTGAGAATGCAGTTAAAAGTAAATTTTCATAATTTCTAAGTCTATCTAATTTCTAACCTAGGAACTTCAAAACTGAAAACCAAATGACTACTCAAATCTTTACATGTCATCCTAGTCCATAGAAAAGGACCTAGGCGCTAGTATAATTCACATATCACAAAAAAACTAGAGTGATTCGGTTTCCTAGGGCACCAAGTGAAAAAACGACAAAATAATGGGTCATAAGCCTCGAAAATCAGTGGCACAACGTAGTGCTATCATCACACTTAAACAGGAAGGCAAGACAGAGCGATATATAGCCAATAAATTGGTCTTCAACTTTTTGAAGGTAGTGTACAAAACAAGGGAAATATGAGTGCGAGGGACAGACGCGAGCAACATCGCACGCCACTCGCTTATTTGAAAAAAGCCGGTTACACATCCACTCTGTTATCTACACACATTTTACAGCTTGGCTACGCATCCACGCACCGCTTCGCTACCTCGCACATCTCTGGTGGAAACGCAGCTTTTAAAGTTGGGTGTTCTTGTTGGGTTATTCTTTAGCCTGAGTTGGGTGGGAAAGTCCATTTCTAAAGTATGAAAATATTAATTACTAATAAATAAATAACCCATAAAATTAAAAAAATAAATTAAAGTTTTAACATAGCTGCAGAACAAAGTTCTTAATTTCCCCACGTGTGACGTCACACGTTCTTAGACTTGACACTGTTGTTTCTCGGGGAGTTTTTAAGAGATTGAAGTAGTTGTTTCACCAAAGTTTCTGTTATTGAGAGGTCGTTGTATAATAAACCACAGAAAAAAGTTGTCAAAAATTGTCAACATTCCAAATTTCGTCCACATTCGAACGGCTAGGGGTCGCAGCTTGTCTCCTCTCTCTCATCCCTTGCACCAGATCCAGCATAACTTTCCCAATATGATTCGGCTGAGTTACAACCGCGATAAGGGCGCTTGGATGAAATTTAGGAATTCCCTTTGATATATGTCGGCGACATAGTTGGAGCAGTTTCGAGATATCGCCCAGTATTTATGTATATTTGCTTTTTTGATTGAAGTATTTATTAGATCACGATCCTTTACAAATTAAATGGCATTCCTGCTTAAATATTCTATCTGCTATCTTTATAAATTACATGTTTGAAACCGGTTAATTTTTGCGAAATTTTTTGTACATACCAATACTTGAGGGTATTTTCAAACACTGTTTGTCTATTTGCTCGCGACTTTTCTTGCTTTCTGTACATGGAACTCTTTGAAATATAAAATAGCATAATAGCTTTTTTTAATGGTGTAAATTTGTAATTTGTACCCCGAACTTAGCGTTTCATGGAGATGCCATACGGATATATTCCCCTGTGCCGAAGTAGCGGGTCGGTTTATGCATTAAATTATCAATGTGTGGGTGTTTTTTAGTTTGTAGGTTATTTTTAGGGTTCCGTAGCCAGAATGGCAAAAACGTAACCCAAGCAGCACATTAGTGAATTTTGCAGCTTATCGTATAGCTTTATGTTCTAAATGAGTGGTATAACAGTGTTTGATAAAACTTATAGCTTTAAACACAACTCAAAATACTGCTAGTTGCTTAGGAACGTTTTTTGTTTCTACTTTATTACTTATGGTCGGGTAAAGTCGATTTTGCTACTTAAAGTTGCATGCAAGATTTAATTGTCACTGAATAAGAAGCAATAGTGCTATATAAGGCCCTAAAGTGACTTCTAAGCAACTTTTACAAATAAGTGGGAACATACCCTTATTTGGAACTTTTAATTCCAAATGACTAGTATAATGGAGCAGTATATCACCAATAGTGGCTAAAGAGATAATTTTACGGCCCTTTTGGAACCCAAAAATATTGCAACTTTTAAGGCCTAGAATTATTTTATTAAGTTATTTTTACTTATTTCAAACCACTAACAGTACTAAAATAAGGACATTTAATATTTTATGTTCCTATTGCCTCAGTCAATATATTATTCGTCGTGCGTCACTCTATTGATACAAATTTGTTTTTGACATTTGTTTCTGTTGATATAAAGTTCCAGACATTAAACTCATCACTAATTAATACAAAAGAGCAAAGAATTAGTATTAGTTGGTATTAGTAAGCATAGCATTCACTGCTTTGTCACTCGCAAGATACAAATAAGTGATTTGCAGACCTAATAGTTCCAAATACAGAACAAATAAGTGAAAGTAAACACTGTAAGATCTTTCTTGTTCCGACATGTTTACAAAATGGAGTCCTTGCCACTCGCAAGATACAAATAAGTGATTTTCAGATCTAATAGTTCCAAATAGAGAACAAATACGTGAATATAAAGACTATACAATCTTTCTTGATCCGCCATGTTTACAAAATGGAGTCCTGGAAAATGAATTATTTTAAACAACATTTTATCACACTTAAGGTGCGTCCACACTTGTATCATTTGCTCGTATCCGATCACCG